>OX387188.1:14810228-15410228 GCA_947561395.2 Buxus sempervirens
AGGCTCTCATAGCCAGTTGGGATCATAATTCCCTGGGTCGCTCCAAACTGCCGAAGAACCCTCAAAGGAAGATAGAGAACAGCAGATTTCAAGCCTGTCAGGACCAGAAAGTTCCTATCTCTGAAGCTGATCACTGTCTCTGGATTGGGCTGATAAGTGCTAGGCCATCTCACTTGATCATCCTGGAGAGTACCCAAGAAAGTGAACCATCCCTGCTTGCCGCCTTGGATATTAGGACAACCCCTGTAGCTCATCAGAACAAGAACTTTCAACCTTGGAAAGAAGTGGTGAGTTATCTCTTCAACTTGGCTCAGGTGGTCAAGCAACCAAAGCTGCAAAAAAAGGGGAGAATTTCAACTTATTTCAAAAAGAAAAAAAAGAAAAAAAAAGAGAGAAAAAAAGAAAAAAAAAGAGAGAAAAAAGAAAAAAAAGGAAAGAAAAAAAGAGAGAAAAAAAAAGAAAAAAAAGAAGAAGAAAAAGAAAAATAGAAGAAGAAGAAGAAAAGAAAAAAGAAGAAAAAAAAAGAAAAGAAGAAAAAAAAATATATGTATATTTTTTTACCTGTAGGATAGGGGCGCAGGCAAGGAAGCGTTTCTTCTTTCTGAAATAGCAGTCAGTAAGGGCCTGGTATATCTCTGCTAAGATCATAGGGGCCAACCTCTCACGTTCCCTAACTTGGCAGATGACTGAGATAAGAGCCAAGTCAACCTGGTCATCACCCCGTGGTAAGAGCAACTGGTTGACCACTATCAGAGTCAAAGCATTAAACCTAGAATCCTTGTCCCCACTCCTTAGAAGTTTTTCAGTCAAAAAGGTCTTGGACAAGGTCAATAGGGTATCAGAATTCCCTAAGTCTTTCTTCCCTATACCTAGGAATGTAGAGGCCTCCTTTTTGTAACTAGGCTTTAGGGGCGGGTTCACAACTTTTTCAGAAAATTTTAAACCAAGGATGGTTTCAATTTCTTCTATGGTAGGAGTTATCTCTTTGTCATCAAAATGGAAGAGATTCAGTTCAGGAACCCAGTGTCCAATCAAAGCTTCAATGATTTCCCACTTAAAGGGAATTTTAGGGATGTGTAGGATATGCCCTAAGTGGATGGAATCCCAACGAATCTCCTCATCAAGGGTCATAGAGTTAACCCATCTGTCATAGAAAGAATATACCACGTTATACTTGGTGAGATTAGGAGGTTTGGATCTAACATGTTGTCTTACAGGAGGAGATTCAACGACAGAATAGAACGGTGCAGGGGAAGCCATGGAAGTGCCAAAGAAGCCAAGGAAAGCGAGAAAAGACGTTCTCAGGGAGTTTTCAAACTATTAAAAGTGTCACAATGACGTTCCCCATGAGTTTATATAGAAAAAATCGTAAGGCAGTAAAATCCATAATTATAATATGGGCATAGCGCACCCGTATAGGAAATACGGACACCCTTGACCGTGGAAATTTCACGGGCAGAGTGCGCTCGTAGTGACATTACGGGAATGGCTTGCTCGTAGTCTAAGTACGGTTCCTTCGAAAAAATGCAAAAAAATGGGAAATTTCAATTTCCTTATTTCCCTAAGCTTCACCTGTCCCTGCTTTAACATTCATCATGCAATAAAAGCTGAAAACAAAGAAGAAAAGAGCAGAAATGAATAAAAATCAAGATTCTTTTATATATATATGAATATGTACATCACTTTTGTCAAAATACATGTATATAAAAAAAAATCCTAATCTACTGTGCCTCCGCAAATCCATCTCCTCTGCCACGTCCTCTGCCTCGAGATCGTCGACACCTGAAGACTATCGGCACTTTATCACGAGTGGAAATACGCTCCCTCCTGCAGCCCAAAATGGATTGGATGTCATGCAAATATAAGAATAGAAGTCAAGAGCATAAAAGAAACATACCTAGAGTCAGCTGAAGAAGCAGGGTCAGACCCCGGGAGATCTACGTCCCTAACAGACTCAAGATCAGGCTCTGCAGGAACAGGCTCAACCATAGGATCGGTACCAATAGCAGGCTCAGAAGCTAGAGTCGGCACCTCTGGAACATCGATCATAGATGGAGGGTCTATCAAAACATCAGGAGCAGCAGTCTCTACCTCAGGCTCAGCAACAGTAGCCTCCATCATCCCAGCCTCCACGGTAGGCTCTACCACAGCGGCATCCATGGCCGACTCCATATCCACATCAGCAGATGCATCAGGAGCAGTCTCAGGAACTAGGGCAGACTCTGGCACATCCTCAGCAGCAGGTGCAATATCAGCCTCGATCTCAAGCTTTGCTGCAGGTGCCTCTACCAGACTGGGAGAAGTCACGAACTCCACCCGTGCCACAGAAAATACCTCACCCTGAAGATGCATGGGCACAGGTGAAGCAGGTGAAGAAGGGCCGGCTGTGTCCTCCTAAAAATAAGAGAAGAAATTTCAGTTAGAACCAGATAAACAGTTATAATAGCATTAATGGAAATAAAAGAAGAAATTAACTTGAGTATGAGAAGGACCCGCCTGGTCCTGTGCATCAAAAGGGCCCGCCTGGCCCTGTGCTCTGGCTAGCTGCCCTCGGAGGTCTGAGATCGTGATATAGAGGGCGTCCCTCTTAGTAATCGCAGCATCACGCTGGCGCTCTAGATCAGCATACCGAGACCGGATCTCTGCCAACTGAGCCTCCTGAAATAGAAAAGAAAGAAGTCAGAAAAATGCTAAGTTCAAATGAAATGGAAATAGAAGATCACAAAGAGAGAAGGCATACCGTCGTATCATAAGCCCTGACCACTACCCCTCCTATCTCCGTGACTCCACCACGGACAGGCATGGGTGGCATGAGGCACCCAACAGAAGCTCGCCTGAACCAGGCATCATAGTCACCCTCCTCTAATAATGTCTCTGCCTCAATCCAATCTAGGAACTGGGCAGGATCAACAGGCATAGAAGGAAAAGAGGGGGTAGTATCTGGAGGAATGGCAGGAATCCGTGGCTCTCCCACATGCTGATAGAAGAAGCGCTCGCCGCAGTACCAAATGCTACCCATCTGACCAATAAAGAACTGGTATCTCTGTCGTCTCTGGTCAGGGACAAAGGCATCATCTCTGGCTGCATGAAGGGCCAGCACCTCATGAATGTCCTCCATCCGGGGGACAAATAGCTGAAAAAACAGAATGGTATATTAGGTATGTGATTCAAGAAGAAAAGGAAAGAAGAAAGAAGAGGAATTAATGAAGATTACCTCAGACCGGTATAGCCTGTCCAAGTGGGCACGGGCGGACCTAGGACGACTCTTTTCAGAGTCGTGCTCTACATGACACCATCTACGTGCCATGGGATACGTCTCCTCAGGCATCGTAGAGGTAGGGCAGAAATAGGGTATATAAACCCTAGCAAAAAACTGCAGAAAGAAGAAAGAGAGTCAGGAGAATAGAAAAAGATAAAGAGAGAAAGAAAAAGAAAAGGAAAAAATGATTCACCTGCAAGAAGGGCCAGAAGAATCTGCACCCAACTCTAGCTCCTCTGGAAGTAGAGAGGCCGCTCACTGATCGGCGCAGACCGGCCAAAATAGTACAAAAAATGAGCGGGCCCCATGCATACCTCCTCGCTCGATGCAAATCTCCCAATAAGCTCAGAAAATGAGGAGTAACTGAAGTCGTGTCCTCTGGGAAGAAGCAGGAGCCCATCATGTATAGAAAAAGAAATCTAAAGGCATACGGGAAAACGTGGTCACCGGCAGCAAGCGGGCCAAACTGCCTCCTCCTGAAAGTCTCTCTCAACCATGTCAGAGACAATCTCGCTCTCCCTCTATCCCATGCCTCAGGAGACAGCATGATATATCCAAGGTAAGCAGCAACCTCATCAGTCTCTGGCATCACCATCTTAGGAATGATATCACCAGTCATCCTAATCCCGGTGATAAGGGTGAAGTCAGAAGGCCGGATCCTGATCTCAATATCTGGGAAGTGGATGCTCAAAGTCTCTGGGAAGAATCTCTCGAGCAGTGTCGCAATAAGGGCCCGATCCAGGCGAACATCCGGAATAGTAATAAATAGGCCAAAGCCATATAAGCCTAGCTCCTGGCAGTAGGCTAAACTGCAGGCTCCCAAGAATCTAATAAAGCTGGCCCAGCTACCTCTGTAATGGGACATCGGATACTCCAAAGGGATATCCGCCCTAATGCACGCTGAGGGATGAGTCCTCAAGCCATGCAAGAGGTCGGTATCCCTAATCTGGGCAGCCACCTCATCAGAAATCTCTACTCTGGTCCTGGCCTCATCTCTGCCACGGCCACCCCTGCGGCCTCCTCTACAGCCCTCATCATGGCCTCCATCTCTGCCTCCAGCTCGGCGCCTGCTACGGTTCCTATCTCGGCCTGAAGCCTCAACTGCCGGCTAAAGAATAATTGAAAGAAGGAAAGGATCAAGGAGATGTTTTTGTAAAAGAATATTGAATTCAGAAGAGTTAGAGAATACCTCTGGGGTTGCCTCACGCGAATCCCCAGAAGGGAGATCTGGGATATCAGAATCCGAATCCCTCTCGGCTCTCGAAGACGAGGCCACATCAGCAGGGTCACGCCTAACCCTCGAAGAGGAAGGCTCATCTGCAGGATCCCGGGAAGCTGATCGAAGGCGGGCCATCTACGGTTCAAACCAGGGAGTTGGTTAATTATTCTTGTTAAAATTCTAATTGCTTAATTTTTATTTTAACCGAGTTTAATTGATTTGTAGGAAAAAGGAAAAAGGAGAATGGAAGGAAATGAGTCAGAAACTCCTGATCAAATCCAGAGCTAATTAAAGGAAGTTGACAGAAAGTTGGAGCGTTCAAGAGAGGAAAGTATTCAGATTCGTCAAGATTTGGAACAAGTGACGGCATAAACAAGAAAGTAAACCATGTGTGCGTGGGAAATGTGCAGAAAAATTCCTGGAAAATGCAAGCTTATCTATAGTACATGCAGGGGTTACTAGCAAGATAATCAGCATGTCAACAATACAAGGTCAGACAGTAGAGAGTTTAAATACACCCAATGACAATGGCAAAGTTGCTCCATGATGATCAATGCCCAAAGCATACAGCAAACAAGGCAGGAATTCAGTCTCAATCAGAAAAATTGCAAACCAGTCAGCTAGGTACCCCAGGAATAAAATCCAAAAGCATGTGAAGTTGTTCATTCAATCAGCTAGAAAAAAAAAATATACATGGACATGCAGAAAGCATCAATTTTCGGATAGAACAGTGGTATAAAAAATCAAGACAGTGTTGAATCATGAGGTAAATTAGCATTTGGAGGATTTCGAATTATCATCTAAAGCATTCAATCAGGAATCAAGAAGTGGCACAAGTCGTGAAATTATAAGAATACCACAAACATAAAATGAATTTTCGGCATACCTGTTTATGTGGAAATGGGCAAAGAAAGGATTGAAATGCTAAGCTTACTTACGAATAATTGATGTTTGTGGATGCTTTGAACGAAATCCCAAGTGACAAGATGATGCACTGGTCTGGAAATGAGGAAGCTTGATTCAAAGATGGTCAAAGCAAGTCTCGACAGTCGCGGCAATGAAAAAACAGGAATAGTCACCGGAAATAGGAAGTCTCACCGAAGATGATGAGAATCGCCGGAGGAATAGTCGCCGGGGAACAGTGGTCGTCGGAGAAGATGGCCGTGCACTGTTGAGATCGAAGAAAACCGTAGGAGAAGATATGTTCGAGGAGAAATTAGGGCTTGAATGCGAGCAGAAGAGAAAAAGTTCGCGGTCGCGGTCTTAAGAAGAGAATAAAATCCGTAAACTCAGTACGGGCTTTAGACGACCGTGAAAGTAATATGGTCCCGTTCGCCCGTGATCAAACTGTAAGCACCTCATTTTTGCGCTCCCGAAAGAGCCGGAAATGCAAACCCTGGTCAAAAAGTCAAACCCTGATGGGTCAAAATTTAACCTTTTGATCAAGTGATAATCTGTCACCTTGCTTCATCTCAATGGACAGAGAATCTCGACACGGTTCCAACGCAACTGAGTTTGCTGGAATCGGAGTCCGGATGAGGGTTCCGCGGGCGGTCAAACTTGAGGATGAGCCGAGAGTTGACTTTTCCTCGATTTCTGTGCCAAATTCCTTGCTCTATACCATTGGATAGAGGATCTCGACACGGTTCCAACGCAACTGGGTTTGCAAGAATCGGAGTCCGGATGAAGGTTCTGCGGGCGGTCAAACTTAAGGGAAGGCCAAAAGTTGACTTTTCCTCGAACCCCGTGCCAAGTGCTTAACCCTATGTCATTGAATAGAGGGCTCCGATACGAGTGCAACGCAATTGAGTTTGCTCAAATCGGAGATCAGATGAAAGAGATATGAGCTGTCGAAGTTTCCGGGCAGCAAAAGCCGGAAACTGCACACGTGGCGCAGGAACTGCACACTTGGAAGCCAACGCAGCAAAATATCTCGGGGGCTAAATCTTAAATATCCAAAAATCTCAAGGACTAAACAAAAATTCGTGTGGGGCAATCCGTAGATATCCAAAAGTGTCAAATCGGTCGAATCGGTCAAGTCGAAGGGCAAATCCGTAATTTTTTTATTTGTATCCGGTCAAATATACCGGATACACATACCCTTGTGTATATCCGGACTCCAAGGCCGGATATGAAGATTTGCTCGGCGAGATTCTCGCCGATTCTCCGACAAATTCGCGGTGGAATTAATTTTTGCCAATTATTATGTTTTGTATCCGGACTCCAAGACCGGATACAAATGCAGCTTAGTGTATCCGGCCTTGGAGGCAGGATACACAGGGTATATAGTGTATCCGGACTCCAAGTCCGGATACATTAAGTTTATTTATAAAAGGGGGCGGCAGCCCCCTTTCCAAGGGTTGGATGATTTCATTGGTTTTAAACCTCCTTGCCCCTCTTTTGTTCATCCGAATCCTCCCTCCCCAGCACCCCTTTGGCTCCACCACTTCCCTAGACCACCCCAAGGTGGCTCCACCCCTTCACCTCCTTCTTCCTCTTCATTGTCACCTCAACCAGAGAAGGTGCCCTGCTGTTTGCTGCTGGTGAGAAGGCCTCCAGCACTTTGTTTTGCCTCCAAGGAGCTCCATACACGGCACTTAAGGTTCCTCTCATCCCCAGGTATTATTCCTCCTTGTATTTTACACCATATATATGAGAATGGCTATGTCTTGAATTGGTATGAGTGGATGGCCTCCTTGCTGTAGCATGTCCATCCACATGCATCTTTGTTTCATTAATTTGCTTCATTTACACCACCCGAAGCTCTTCAAAGGTAGAAAGGGATTAAGTGTTGTTTTGGGTGGGGGAGGGAAGACCTTTTAGTGGATAAAGGTGGTTCGAGATCCCATGGTGAGTTACTGTTTTCGTTTGGGTTCCTGGCAGCAGTTCTATTCATTAAAGGAAGGAGTAGGTTCCTACCAAATTCTAGTCCAATGTACCCCTTAACAACCCCCAGATTCCCTTCTTGATTGTTCTTCTTCTCTCACTTCTCTTATATTTTTCTGGTTGTCTTCTCTTCTTGTTGTTGCTGGCCATAATTTTATGATACTTGCTGTTCTTGGGTTGTGGTTACAGCATGCTTATAGTCTCTCTTTGTTAGTGTCTTTTCCCCCTTTGTTACCTGCAGTTCCCGCACATACAACCACGCTCCACCCCCATTTTGCAGCCCCTAGCATGTTGCTGTATTTTTTTTTTGTTTTGTTACCACCTATAGCTCCCTTGGCATGCTACTGTTAATGTCTTAAGCCCCTCCACAGGTGCTGTCCCAGCAGGTTCAACCACCCACACACTCCCTAGTTTAAGCCTCCTAACCCCATGCATGAAGGATCCCCCTCCTCCACACCACTTTGTGTCATTTCTAGCATGTTAAGCATGCCTCCAACCCCATTTATAATTGCTGTTCCCCCTTTCATTTGCTGCTCTACATGATATTGGCAGCATGGATATAATTTATGATGGTTGGTGTTCTTCCCTCTTGGTTTTGTTGCTGTTGAAAGTGCCAAGCATGCTCCCTTTCCCCCCATGACTTGTTGTTTGTTGGTGGAAATGCATGCTCTTCTCTGTTTTGTAGTTTGCTGTTTGGTGGTCTAAGAAGTATGATCCCCTAACCCCCGGTTCACCGGTACGATTCACATGAGCTGCTGCTGGAGGCAGCAGCGGCACCTTCCATCCCCGGTTGCATGATTAGGTCCCACTAAGGCCACGGTTAAGGGCTGCTGTCCCCTTTGTTGGCAGCAGGTCCTCGCTTATTTTTTGGTATACGGGTGTGCTACATGTCTCTTTTTCCTTCACTATTTTTCTTGTGTGTCAAGTTAGTATGCATGAAGGGTTCCCATTTGCTGCCTTTACACTAAATTAGCAGACATGAAGGGTGTCTTTGGGGCTGCTGTCGGCAGCAGCCGTGGCCCTCCGTTATTTCTGGTTTTTAGCTTTTTTTAAGTTGGATGATGTGTTTTAATGTGTGTATCATGAGCTAGGAGACCCATGGCCATGCTTCCCCACCCCTAACCCACCATTGCAAGCCTAGTGGCATGCCCAAATCTCGTCCTTTGACTGCTGCCCCATACTTTACAGCAGGTTGGTTTTGTCATTAATTTTCATGGCATGGAAGTCTAACCAATTGGCCATGTTTGTTTGTGGAGGAGGACCTTAAAGCCCACAGTTAGGGGTGCTAAGGCCCCTACCTTGCTACTGTTGTGCCACTGGAAAGAAGGGGAGGGCAGCAAGCCCCATCACCTCCCCCTTATCCATTTGTTTTAGTTGGGAAATCCCAAAAATAAGGCCAAATGAGGTTTCTCCCAAACCTGAACCAATGTGGGCCCAACCAGGGGCCCACACAGCTTGTAAAAGCCCCTAGAAACCCCAGGAGGCCACCCCAATGGCTGAAGCCTGAAAAAAGCCATTTCAAGGTGATCCGGCAACTCAGGCCGGATCACCTAGGGCCCGTGTGTATCCGGCAACTAAGGCCAGATACACAGCAAAAATGCATTCTTTTTGTGTCTTTTTGGATCCTTGTCGAATTTTCATGCCATTTTGACCAAACCAAGTGAACCAATAGGGTTTCCGGGTCACCCAGAAACCCAACTTGGGACATGGACCGCCGGTCCAACTCGGAATACCCGTGGGCCTTCCAACGGGGCCCACCAACCCCAATGAGTCCAAAAGCATGCAAATAAGTAAGTTAAGTAAACTAATTGAACCGGGTGGGCCAAACCAAATGCGGCCCACCAGAACCTTGATGTTTGGAATGTTGTGGATTGCATGGTTTGGCCGAGACCCAGGGCTAGGGCCTATCGGGCCCGCCAAAGCCCACTAACCAAACCAAGTGTGGGTTTAAACCCTAACTTCATGAGATTCGGGCTTTCAAGCCCGGAACTGGACTACGGGCCCCAAGCCCAATGTCCAAAATATCTTGCGAAATTTAAATAAAGATAAATTGAAAACACTTTGGCATCCATCATGGGGGCCCACCCAGGGGCCCGCAAACCAAGGCAGGCCCATTGTATGAAAATCACTAAGCCTCCAACTTGAATAAATTCAGTAAAATCAATTCATTTACACCCAAGCTCAAAGGGCCTCCTAGGCTTAGGCAGAGGCCCACCAGAGGCACATGGGCTCATCGAAGCCCACCAGGGACACCGTGGGCCTTCCAACGGGGCCCACCCAATCCGACTCAGATCGCCTAAATTAAAGCAAGATAAAATCAAATAAAGGGACCCACACCACTCAGGTGGTCCCGACAGACCTAACCTAATGGCATGCCGGATTAGGGATCGGGTGAGAAACCAAAATAAAGCTGACTCAGACCAGGGAACCCACGGGACCCGTCATCCGACGGGGTGGACTGGGGTGTTTACGGACTTCCCCAGACCACAACCGAGACCTGACTTAGAATCTCAAGCCGCAGACCAAAGCCCAAAATAGACTAACTTAGGCACCCCAGGTGTCCGCTTGCACCCCATCAGGCGGGTGGCGACTCCGAATTACCCCGTGCAGCGTTTCCCACGGGCGCACACAAACTACGGGTAGCATTGGTCCGTGATACAAATACGGGCGAAGCCAAAAATTGCATATTTTATTATTTTCTCGACACTTATCAAAAGATTAGTGTTTATATTAGTTGTAAGTTGCAAGGATTGCCACCATACTCACTTTTGTTTAAAAATTTTGTCTCAAATCTCACTTCATAGCCACGAGTGCTCAGTGAGAGGAGAGAGGAGGATTTGGCCCTTAACCTGAGGGACTTTTTAGCAGATCTTCCAAAATAAATTCTTTTTCTAAAATCACCCATTTAATCCTTGCAAAATGCAATTGGTTAGACAAAAATCTCAGGAAGTGCAATTGGCGGGTCTTTTTGCTCTCTGCTTGTAATTGGTTCCAATCACCAGCAAAGAGGGGGCAATTGTAGACACCCCAAATTGCACTACAGAATGAGAAAGTAATAAAAACATGTAATTAGAGCTTAAAACAGGTCAAAAATGCATAAAAATTGACTAAGCAAGCTTTGCCCGTATTGCATTCACGGGCCGGTCGCGCCCGAGATCTCTCTACTGTCAGGCGCGCCCGTATTGAAAATACGGTCATCGTTGGACCGTAATTCATTTACGGTCACTAAAGACTCGTGCGAGTTTTATTCTTCTCTCGATTTCCGAGCTTTATCTTTAGTCCAATATATCTTTAAATGAGCGAATTACGTCTTTTATTTGTTGAAGCCACCTTGGTTGGCTATGGATGGGCATTATCTCTGTCTTTCACTCTATCTTAAGAATCAGGATATATCCTTCTGGACCAGCCTTGCCCCTGTGCTTGCCTATAAATAGAGGGCCTTTCCTAAAGCTAAGGGCCACGAAATTTTGAAGTTTAAGAAGCTCCAAGAGAAGAAGAGGAACCCTTGCTGCTCTGCTTGCTCAATCCAGGTAAGTACCTTTTCCCTTTTATTTTCTGTCTTCAATTCTAGACGTAATAGGATCATCTCTATTGCTGTAGAATAAGGCCATCTTTTGTTCTAGTATTCCTAAACTTGTCTCCAAGTACCTCAAGAGTCTCTCTAGCCGTAAAACGTGAAGAGAGAGCTAGGGGAAAAGAGAACAGGTGGATCCCTAGAATAGAACCCCATATCTGTTTTTCTCCTTTTTTCTAGAATAAAGCGTTTGATTGTGTTTGTATAACCAAACCTATCTCCAAGTACCTCAAGAATCCTCTCTAGCCGTAAAATGTGAAGAGAGAGCTAGGGGAAAAGAGAACAGGTGGATCCGTAGGGTAGACCCCAATGTGCTCTAATTTGTGAGATGTGGCTGCTTTGAATATCCTGATCTTGTTTTAATTGTTTTTATGATATATATGAATGAATACATGAATCTATGATGTTTATAGCATGAGATCCCCACTTTTTGCTAAAATTTGGATTTTTGCCACTTTTGCACCTACAGCACTGTTTTCGTGATTTTTGTGATTTTAGGCTATGATCTTGGATTTATCATGATCAATATGGTAGATCTGAATCCAGAAGCCTGAAAGTAAATTCCAGGGTTTCATGATGTGGTTTTTGAGTCCTTTTTCATTATTGAGAGAAGACCCTACGGTCTAAGTTCTCCCTTTTGATGTTTTTCATCAATGTGGGTATTTTTGGTTTTGATTTTCAGATTTAATGTGAAATTTGGGCTATACCTATGACCTGGACTATTCAAGTTCAATTTTGAAATATTTTATAAAAATCATATTTTTCTAGATTTCTAGAATTTGACTTGAAGCCAGATTTTTGGATTTTTCACTTTAAATTGATTTTATTTGATTTTATCTCAATATTATTTTGATCATGAAACCCTAGGAATGGTATGATCATATTTGAAAGTTCTAGATCAGTCAGACTATTCGTATGAAAAAACCATACAATTTTTGTCTTTTTTGTGATTTTTCTTGATTTTTATAGCAAGCTTTTTCCTTTAATTTAACATGAACAATGCCTGGCAACCACCTTGTGTGGATGAATAGGGGTGCTTAACACCTTCCCCTGTTCATAACTTAATCCCCTTACTCATCTCTGGTTGGTTTTTCTAGAAGGATTATTTTTACCCTAAAATTGCCTTTTGTGCTTATTTAATATTTTGGTGTCCATTCACACCTAAATTGAATGGTGGCGACTCTTTGTTTTATTCAATCCCGTGTGATGATTGAGGAAGTCAATGGAATTTTGATTTTTTCCCATGTCTCACACTACCCAGTAGGCCCCTATGAGGGTTAATGTTCCAGCAGCACCCTCAGACCAAAAGAGGGCTTTTACTAAAGAGGAAAGGGATGCCTGGTTCGTAGCAAGAAGAAATAGGGTTTTCACCCCTATTCCAATGTCTTTGTCTTAGTTGCTATCAACTCTATTGCAAGCAGGGTACATTACCTTAAGAGAGCCAAATCCGAATGCATCCAAGGGGAGAAATTTTGACCTCTCCACCAGTTGCGATTTCTACATGGGTGCACCTGGGCACCCTACTGACAAGTGTTGGCCGTTGAAACACGCCATTCAGGACTTGATTGACCAAAATACCCTGTCTTTCAATACAAGGGCTCCCAATCCTCCCAGAACGGACATTGGACAAAACCCTTTGCCTCAGCATCATGGGGCAGGCCCATCTAATGTCATAGGGGCCATTTCTTTTGATAAAATAATCTTTGACCCGTCTCAGTTAATTCCTCCTATAGGGACAACGGTCAAAGTTTATTTTGACAGAGGAAGTGGGGATAAAGAAGTAAACATGATTAAAAAAAGAATGAGCGTGTTGCTGAGAACATTAGCTATTCTTTGGACCGGGCCTCATCTCTCATTGCCCAATTGAATATTGCAAAACCACCTCTGGTTATCAATTGCAATCCATCCACCCATTCTTCACCTACTCCATCAAAACCGCTATTGGTCATAAACTGTGACCATCTCGCTGCGTCTGTTACCTCTGTAAACCCTCAACTAAAACAACTTCCACCATTGGTTGTAGATGTTCCTTCTACTCAGACTCTTTTATCCGAGTCCAAACTTCCCTCACTAGTGATAAATGTCCCAAAGCCTTCCTATTCTGAATCAGTTGTACCATGGAACTACAGCGAAGGCTTCACCACTACATTTCCGGCAATTGAGGGAGAAAACAAGGAAGAAGTAAACTTCATGATGAAGTCAGGGAAATGTGTAGGAGAGGGAGAGAAACAAAAGGAGACTCAGAAGGAAAGGGAAGAAGCTGAGAAAGAGAAAACAAAAGGAAAAGCCAAGGTAGGGGATGATACCCCTCAGGTAATTGACAGTGAGGCGACTGACTTCATCAAAATAATTAGAAAGAGTGAATTTAATGTCGTTGAGCAGTTAAACAAAGTCCCTGTACAGATTTCAATATTGGGATTATTGTTGAATTCTGAAAAACATAGGGACTCTTTGTTAAGGGTATTTCAGGGAGCACATGTGCTTAAAAATATTGAACCAAACCAACTTGGTAGGATGGTTGGACAAATCTTGTCTCATAATATCATATCTTTTTCTGAAACCGAGATCAGCCCAGCATGGTACCATCATGTTGATTCTTTGCACATAGCTGTGCTCTGTAAGGGTTGCATGATAGTTCGGGTTTTAATTGATAATGGGTCAGCTCTGAATTTCTGCCCGTTAATAACATTTGTAAAGCTTGGTCTGGAGCAAAATAAGATTAAGCAGAATGGGAGAATCATAAGAGCCTTTGATAGCTCTAAAACACACTCCCTAGGGGAGGTTGAACTGCTGGTCACTATTGGACCGTATATCTTTAATATCACATTCGAGGTGATGGATATACCGGCGGCCTTCAACTTACTCCTAGGAAGGCCGTGGATTCATATAGCTAGGGCCATACCATCTACCCTCCACCAAAGAGTTAAATATATCCGAGGGCAAAAGGTGATTACGGTCCTTGCTGAAAATTTGGTTCCTCCCATGTGGTCTCCTGATGTACCCTACATAAACATGGAAATGACTGTAGACAAGATTGCATTTCACTCTTTCCAATTTGAAACTGTCAATTTCATACTTGCGGGGTATCAAGAAAAGGAAGAGAAAATGACTTGTGCTGAGAATATAGTCAAGAAAGTGCTGAGAAAGTACAATTTCCACCCGAGAAAAGGTCTAGGGGTTAACCTGCAAGGAAGGTTGGAACCTGTAAGGGTTAAGAAGCTAGTCCCTATAGCAGGATTGGGGTCCAAGCCAAGAGATTGGAGAAGACAGAAGCAATTGGAAGACATGAAATTCCCTCATATCAGGGAAACTTTTCCGAAGCTTTATCACATGATTCAGCTGTCTCCTCCTCAGGATCAGTCAAAACCTCCACACTATAACATTAACCCATTCCAGAAACCCAAGTTCCCAACCTTGCAACCATATGTGCCACCTTCACCTTCTCAAGCATCGGGTGAGCCTGGACTGCGGTCAGAACAGAAGCGGGATTTTTCTGAGGATGTTGGAGCCTTCTTTGCCATGACTGAAGGCAAAAGAGAAGAAGGAGCAGATGAGCTACCCTTCATTGACTGGGCTGCAGTAAAAGTTCCGGATGAAGTCATATCTGGGTCGAGCCATATAGCAGAGACAGATGATACAATTCACCCAATAATGGTGATCTCGGATGCGGACTCTGAGCTTGGGGAGCAGGCTTGTGTTGTTACCCCTGCTCTAGGATGTTTTATTTTGAACAATTGGGAGGAAACTTTCCTTACTTTTGAAGCTGCATTTGTTTGGCAAATAGACACGGCATCCAAAAAAAAAACTCCATTAATGGAATGCCCTTTTCCTGAAGGTTTTAATGAGCCTTCATCTTTAGGAAAAGATTTTTTTGAAGGCTCTCAAAAAACAAAAAAAAAAAAAGATTTTCCCATTTTTTCTAGAAAAGTTAAATTTTTTAAAAAGGTCCAAACCACTTATGAACCATATAAGGGAACGGAATTAGATCAGGTTGATTATGACTTCGACCTTAAGCTCGACTTTGACCTGATAGGGGTTGAAGAGGAGACCAAGGTCGAAGAAGAAGACCTTCCAAAAGAAATCACATATCAATTGGAGCGTCATGAAAAGGGGGTCCAACCCAATATTGAGGAGACCATCTTAATAAATCTAGGGACTGTAGATGACCCAAAAGTAGTGAAGATTGGGGCATGCCTATCTAATGTGCAGCGTGATGAAATGACACGGTTCTTGGCTAATTATAAAGATGTATTTGCATGGTCGTATCGGGATACGCTAGGGTTAGACACTGACATGGTTGTGCATAGGCTACCAATTCTACCAGATGTTAAGCCGTTTAAGCAGAAATTGAGAAGGTTGAAATCGGAATGGACATTGAAGGTCAAAGATGAAGTGGTCAAACAATTCCAAGCAGGATTTTTGGCAGTTTCCACGTACCCTGAATGGTTCGCCAATATTGTGTGTAACACCCCGGAACCAGGTTCACCCTTATCGGGTTTATAGTGGCTCCCGAGCGCTAGCTTAGGGCCCAAATTTGGTTGAAAACTAAATTCAGAACTAACCAGATACAAAAATAACATCCTAAATTTTTTTTCGAAAAAACGGCTATATAACGCCTGCACATACGAGAATGGGCTAAGCCCTCAGACATAAATAATTACTTGATAAACACAGTTTATATATCCATTAAAGAAAAAAACTAAACCATCTAGATATACAACAAAATAAGCTCACTAAGTTCACACCCTTTCTCCCTCTTCCCATTTACAACATCTACAATATATATAGTTTCAAAAAAAATATATACAATTATCAAAAAGGGTGCCTTTTCTATCACTAGCCAGGATAGAAGTAGTCCTCCGGCCTATATTCGGGATAATCCTCTACTTCAGCCCTGCTACGCTTCTCATCCACTGGATCTGAAAACAAAACCGATAAAAACAAAACTTACGTGAGACTAATGCAAGATGTGCGCACCTAAAAATCCGGGATCCTAGATCGCACACCGGGCGCACCTTTGGTGGGTGCCTCGGGACATTCGGAGTCGCCACTGCCTGAGAGGTGCAAGCAGACACGATTTTGCCCTAATCGGGTCTAAGTCTGGTCTGCGGCTTTTTAGAGATCTAGATAAGTCCTCGGTTACGGTTCGAGAAAGTCCTAAAGACACCCCTGTCCGCCCCATCGGTTTGACGGGTCCCTCGGGTTTCCCTGGTTTTTGAGTCAAGTTCACCCTTCCTAGATCAGCATGCTGTTTATTGGGTCTGGCGGGGCCCTTTGGAGGTGTGGGTCCCTTTTTATTTGATTTTATCTTCTTATTTATTTAAGTGAAGTGGGTTGGACCCGGGCCCCGTTGGAAGACCCGTGGGTTGCCATGGATGGGCCTTGGGCCCAGTTGGGTTATTGGGTAACCCATTTGGTTATTTACTTAAACTATTTACACATGCCATGGGCTTAGTGGGCTTGGATTTGGCCCATTAGCCAAAGGTCAAGTGGCCCGGGCCTGTTTATTGAAAACAGGCCTGGTATGGGCCAGTCTAGGATGGACCCCACAAATGGGCCCAGGGTGGTCTTGGTGGGCCCATTTGGGCCCACAGTCCAAAGATGGGCTAAAGATAGCCCAAACTGCTTAAGGGACTGGTTCAGGCCGGTTCAGGTCGAATCAGGTTCAACCGGACCGAAAAATTATGTTTTTTAATTATATTTACATCTGCCCGTATTTGTTATACGGTCCATCCTTGCCCGTGAATATAGTCCGGTTTGTCTTGCCCATGAAGCAATTACGGTCCCACTAGGACCGCTCTGAGTTTACGGACACGATCAGTTTTACATTTTTGCAGCCGATTCCGATCGGGATGTATTCCGTGGCCTTCTCAGGTACTCTGGTGACTTCAGTAACGATCTCAGGTCATTCGAAATGCTTCATATTCCCCATTTGGCCTAAATGGCCATTTCTTCCTTCTTTGATTCCTTTGCTGGAAAACCAGCTCTTCATTAGTTGCCCATGGCCAATTTTCAGGGGGGAGTAGGGGGTATTTACAGGGGTGACTCTAGCACCAAAAGATGGCCTTAAACTTCTTCTTCATCAAGGCATAAAAAAGGCATTGGTTAGTTTATTCAAGGGTCCTTTTAAGCCTTCCTCTTCCCACTACTCTTTCCTTTATTTTTATATAACTTCCTCCTTTTTTTTAACTTCCCATGACTTAGAAAACAACAAATTGATTAGTAACATTAAAACCAAAATATCCAAAAGAAACTTGAAAAGACATTGGAAATGATAATCATATTAGGAAAGGGAATACACTCACAATATGATTACTCAATAATGGTGATTCCTCCGGCAAATTCGGCAGCGCTTCCGCGTCCTCCAAGGTTTGCTGGGATGAATTGGGAAAGGCTTGGTTAGGCTGGGTTAAATGGCTTTGATCAATGGATGGTAAATGGGATCCTTGGGCATGATTTTGGAGTAGTCTTAGAACATAGGGGTAATTTGGGTATAAAAAAGGTTTAGGTTTTGGAGGGGCAGCAATTGGGCAGAGTTTCGCTGTGGAAGGTGCTAGGAGGAGGAGAGTTTCAGCCAGGAAGAAGGCTTGTTGAAATGAGGGGGGTGGCCTCTCTATTTATAGGCAAAATTTCCGTGCCCGTATTTGAAATACGGGACATGCCTTGCCCGTACTTCAAGTACGGGTGTGCCTTGCCCGTAATTCAAATACGGGCGAAAAACGCACATGTGCGAATCTCGCGAATCGGCCGTACGGGATGCGTGTCCCGCCGTACAGCGACGCGTGTCTTCTACCAGAATCTTGCCCGTATTTCAAATACGGGCATGCCCTGCCCGTAATTCAAATACGGTCCAGCACGTTTTTTAAAATGTTTGGATTTCAAACCTTTATTCAATTTGGTTTTTTGCAAGATTCTTATTCGATTTTTCGATTATTTTATTAAAAAAGCGAGATTCTCTTTATTAAAATATTATTAAACACATTTATCTTATTTATTTTATTGGTTTATTCCATTTTTGCTGCCTTTTTTGCCACATGGGCAGTTTTCTGAAACTTCAACTGCTCATAACTTCTTCATCCGGTGTTCGATTTCAGCAAACTTAGTGTCGTTGGAACCGGTTCGGAACCACCTATCCACTGGGATCAAGTTTGGTAGCTGAATTGGGGTCGAGCAAAAAGTCAACTTTTCGCTCCCCAAAAGTTTGACCAACTCATATTTTTCTCATCTAGACTCTGATTCCAGCAAATTCAGTTGCGTTGGAATCGTGTCGAAATGCTCTTTTCAATGAGATGAAGTTTGATGGCCAAATTTACTTGAATCAAAAAGTCAATTTTTTGACCCCTTCAGGGTTTGACTTTTAGTTTGACTTTTCATTTTTCTTTATTTTGGGGGTGCAAAAATCAGGTGTCTACACAAGATACAAACAACTTTATGCAATTTTAGATAATAAATTAACATGGTACATTTATACGAATCAAAGCATGTGAAGAAAGCATTTCACCAATAACAATACAATTCAGAAATAAATTGTCTATGCCAGACTCATGGATTAGCATGTCTGTAAATCGGGTTAAACACCCTTAGCTGGTTTGCCACCTCACTACTCGCCTTCGAAGCTGCGCACGGTCATCGTATGAGTGGAGCACCCACGCATGGGCTGGCACGCTGCAGCTCATCGATCACACACGAAGGCCTCACCGATCCCAAATGGTGGTATGCAAATAGCCCGGGGTATTAACTCGACAAGCCAATACTAATGCACTATCCAGACTGACTGTGGATCCACAACCCTTAATACTGCCTAGACGCATATAAAAATAATCAATCAAATAATTTGCTAAACAAACTCATAAGAATTCAATTGCCAAAAGCATAACCAAGTTCAAGTGGATCTCACCGTTCACCTACCTTCAATCCTTAGGCCATTCCGCCTTTTGAGATACCTTAGGTTCATTGCCTTTCTTACCTAACAAGATGCATAAACTTCAATTTCCAATTGCGAATCTCAAATAATTTTATCAAACCAAATCGCTAACGGAATAAGGTAAAGAATAATTTTATAAATCAATTTTTGAACACAATTTAGGAATATTCACGGTTGGTTTGATTTTGCCGTTTACTTTGCAAAACTGATTCTAACTAATTAATTGAATGCTAAACCTGATTTAATCTATGAGGAATCAGTATACGTGCCATATATCGTTGGAAAGCTCTACGAATCTAGTTTCCAACTCAACAAACAGTTTGTAATTTGGAGTCTCCTACAGGAAGTTATGGTTGTTTTACTACAGGTGGTTACAATCTGCCGCGAAACCTATTGGACGGAAATCATCAAATTTTCTGGATTTTTCTTGCAATGCCTCGAGTTCCGATTGGTTCTAAACCAATTCCATTCAACTAAAAATACCCTAAACTAAATTTTAGACTGCTATTATGAATTTTTACACAAAGATTTCAAGTTCTCGCAATCCACCGAAATCTTCATAATTTTAATACAGCCTAATAGGGTGGCTTCTAGTTTAAGTGAAGCACATCAATTACATAACACTGTTAAAGCACTACTTCATTTATGCCATTCAATGCATTTATGTGCAATATCATTACCAACATCTCCCTTCTTACGGAAAGGTCTACGAAAACAAAATTTATTAATTTTTATGGATCTCTTGGTTCTTAGTACTTATCCTCATTTTCTGCCTCCTGATCATAAAAACTGAACCATAGATTCAAATATGTCTTAGAATTATAATTTTCACAATTTATAGACTTTTTGAGCAATAATCTAGTTTCACAAGCCTCCAACAACAATACTCTTAAATACTCCAACTTCAACACAGCAATAATCTAGTTTCACACTTCAAAATAGCTTCCAAGCCTTTAACAGCAATACTCTTAAATGCACTTCCACTACACTTACATTTTCTTAGTTCAGGATGATTTAGGATAAAACCAAAACTAATTACAACAGAGTTTTCTCATACCAAATCAGAATTTTCAACGATGGATTTTTCCATCAAGGGTAACAACACATGATTTACAACAACTAATTTATGCAGAGAAAGGTTTAGCAACTAATTTACTGCAACTATACCATACGAGCAGGATTAAAAGCATACATAACCTAATCAACCCTAAGCATACGTCAATCCCAATCAGTATTTATTTTACAAAAATCCCCAAATCAGAATACTCCAATCAGAATAATGAAATCTGAAAACAAAATCCTCGACGAATCAAGGAGAAAGTAAAACATACCATTCAAGCAACAATACCAGTAATCTTATTTCAAAATTCTCGACAAATCTCTAGCCAAAACACCCCAAACATCATTCGTTTAAAACTAAAATCGTTTTTTTTATGCTTTTGGAAAGTAAGATGTGCTACTTACCAAATCTCACAGAATCCACCGCTCAAATAGGAACAGTCGCCTAGAACAGACCCCTTCTCCTCTTCTCTTCTTCTCCTTTCCTCTCCACTCGTTTTCCCCCTTTTTCGTTTCTCCTTCTTCTCACGAACGATCAGTATGGATGAACCCCTCCCTTCTTTCTTCTCTTCATCTTTTATTATTCTTCCTTTTCCCTTCTTCCTCCTGTGATCTCCCATTTTTTTTTCTTTCTTCTTCTCTCCTCCTCTCCATGGCTTCTCTCTTCTGCGATTTCTTCTTTGCCGCAAACCCTTGACGACCCAACACCAAAAACCCCAAATGCTCAAATCGTGAATGGCTATTGGTTTATTTATTTATTTATTTTTTACCATTGAACCATTTGAACTGGTTCAATTAAACTAAATCCACCTAGTGAATCATTGGTGTAGTTATTTGTTCTTACTTAATTTTATTTAATTAATCTTAATTAAAGTTTTTCCAAATTCCAGGGTCTTACATAGTGCCAGTACCAAAGAAGGATGGAAAGGTCAGAATGTGCATAGACTACAGATATCGGAATAAGGCAAGCCCAAAAGATGATTTTCCGCTTCCACATATCGACATTCTAGTCGACAATACTGCTGTACATAGCCTGTTCTCATTCATGGATGGCTTCTCTGGGTACAATCAGATTAATATGGCTAAAGAGGATTATGAGAAAACGGCCTTCATTACACCTTGGGGAACCTTCCACTACATTGTCATGCCATTTGGGCTTAAGAATGCTTGGGCAACTTACCAGCGGGCTATGACAGAATTATTCCATGACATGATCCATAAGGAGATGGAGGTCTATGTGGATGATATGATAGCCAAATTATGTGTAGAAGAAGACCACTTGATCAACTTGAAGAAGGTGTTCGACAGGCTTAGGAAATACAGTCTATGGCTTAACCCGGCAAAATGCATCTTTGGGGCTACATCAGGGAAATTTTTGGGCTTTATAGTGAGCCAAAGAGGAATTGAAATCGACCCAGCTAAAGCCAGGGCAATAATTGAAATGCCCTCACCTAGAATGGAGAAGCAGGTTCGTGGCTTTCTTGGAAGGATTCAGTACATAAGTCGGTTCATAGCACAGCTTACGACTATCTATGAACCAATTTTCAAGCTTCAGAGAAAGAATAACCCGACGGTCTGGAATGACGATTGCCAACAAGCCTTTGATACAATAAAAGAATATTTATTGAATCCACTTGTGCTAGTGCCACCAACTCCAGGAAGACCATTGATTCTATACTTGTCAGTTTTGGAGACGTCAATGGGGTGTGTCTTGGGATAGCATGATGACACAGGCAGAAAAGAAAGGGCGATTTACTATCTAAGTAAAAAGTTCACGGAATTTGAATCAAAGTATTCCCCTTTGGAAAAGACCTGTTGTGTTTTAGTGTGGGCAACTCAGAGACTGAGACATTATTTCCTAAGTCATTCAACTTTATTGATATCCCGAATGGATCCTTTGAAGTATTTATTTGAGAAACAAGCATTAACCGGCAGAACGGCAAAGTGACAGTTGTTGCTTTCCGAATTCGGCCTCACATACATCACTTAGAAGGCGATTAAAGGTCAAGCCATTGCCGATCATCTAGTTGCACATCCTTTACTAGAATACCAACTTCTTAAGATAAATTTCCTTAATGAGGCAATACTATTTACTGAAAAAGAGGAAAGTGAAAGCTCTTGGCAGATGTTCTTCGATGGGGCCGCCAACATGAATGGAAATAGAATAAGGGCAGTTTTCATCAAGGCGGATGGGTCACATATCCCAATCGTAGTAAAGTTAAGATTCCAGTGCACAAATAATATTACGGAGTATGAAGCATGCATAATTGGGTTACAAGTAGCCTTAGACCATGAAGTGGAGGAACTTGACGTATATGGAGATTGGAGTCTTATCATTTTCCAAACAACTGGTGAATGGAAAACCAAGGATCACAAATTGATCCCCTATCACTAGTATTTGGAAGAAATAAGCACTAAATTCACTCGATTTTCCTTCAACTATATGCCAAGGGCCAAAAATCAATTTGCAGATGCTCTAGCAACATTGGCTTCAATGGTCCGTATGCCAGAAGGTGTTGATATCAAACCACTGGAAATTGAAGTTAGAGATGAGCCTGCATATTGTCTTGTTCTAGAAGGAACACTAGAAGAAGAAGTACCATGGTTTCAAGACATCAAAAACTTCCTAAATGATCGGAGTTTGCCAGAAAATGTCACTTCTACTAAGAAAAGAACAATACAGAGGTTGGCAGGTCAGTTCTTACTAAGTGGTAGACAGTTGTACAAGAGATCACACAACGATATCCTATTCAGATGTGTTGCCAAGACTGAGCCAGAAAGGTTAATTGAGATTGTACATGGAGGAGTTTGTGGACCCCATATGAATAGGCACATGCTTGCCAAGAAGATTCTTTGATTGGGATACTACTGGTCGACGATGGAGCACGATTGCTATACACATGTCAAAAGGTGTCATCTTTGCCAAGTATATGCTGATAACAAGAATGCACCACCAAGTGAGTTGCACAACATGACATCTCCATGGTCCTTCTCCATGTGAGGCATAAATGTCATTGGTATGATCTCCCCAAAGGCATCGAATGGACATAGGTTCATACTTGTAGCAATCGATTATTTCACCAAGTGGGTAGAAGCAGCTTCTTATGCAAACATCACAAGTAGCCACGTTCTTAAGTTTTTGAAGCATAACATCATTTGTCGCTATGGTTTGCGAAGTGCCATAGTATCAGACAATGCTTCGAATATTAAGAACAAAGATATGAGGAAGATGTGTGAGCAGTTTTAGATTACCCATCACAAGTTAGCTCCGTACAGACCAAAGATGAATGGGGCAGTAGAAGCAGCGAATAAAAATATAAAGAAAATCATTCAGAAGATGGTAGTGAGTTTTCGAGATTGGCATGAAATGCTACCACTTGCTCTACATGCCTACAAAACCTGAATCCGGACTTCTACTGGGGCAACCCCGTATTCCTTAGTCTATGGGATGGAAGCAGTTCTACAAGTGGAAGTGGAAATCCCTTCACTGAGAGTGCTGATGGAAGCTGAATGGATACAGTCAAGACATGATCAACTCAATTTGATAGAGGAAAAGCGTTTGAAAGCGCTTTGTCATGGCCAATTGTATCAGAAGAGAATGGCCAGGGCTTACAATAAGAAGATGAAGCCCAGAACTTTCCAAGAAGGAAATTTAGTATTAAAGAAAATCTTACCCTTTTTGGAAGACCCTCATGGAAAATTCAAACCAAATTGGGAAGGACCTTATGTTGTCAAAAAAGTCCTATCAGGGGGTGTTCTCATCTTAACAGAAATGGATGGGAAAGATTTTCCTGAGCCAATTAACTTTGATGCAGTAAAGAGGTATTTTACTTGATTGAATATTACTGAGAAATGATCCGAGGCCATTTTTCTTTATTTCCCAAAACTTTTCATCCCTAGTCAAGCCAATTCGAGCCTGTTCGTCTTTTTAATAAACCTAAACTGGACTTACAGTCTTATACTGGGGTAGAACAAACTGGGACAAAGCCAATAAGGGCAAAGCCAATTGGGGCAAAGAAACAAAAAAGAAAAAATAGTGGCAAATGAAAGCCAAGTACAAAAATGAAAGAAAAGAATACACTTTGAGGAATGGGATCAAATTCATCACAACTGTAAGTCCGGTTAACCTGTTTTCACATTTGGAAAATTTTTAGCCTTTAATACCTTTTCTTTCATAAACCGAGCTTAGCCTTTGTTTCGTCCTATTCTTAAGCCCTTGGTGATTTTAGTATATTCATTCAAATTTCAGAATAAGATTGGTGATGACGGAATGAAGAAGCCGGCCTTAGTGAAAACCGTAATTGGCGCTAGGGGCAATATTGGCAAAAGAAACAAAGAAAAAAAAAGAAGAAAAAAAAGAAAGAGAAGAATCAAAGGTTGAGTTGATCATGTAGTCCAAGTTTAAAATCAACATGAGCATTAGAAACTGAGCAGATTGGGAATAGCAGGGTCAGTCATGGAGGAAAGCCATTTGGGTATGATTCTAAATGTCATAGGATAGACGGATTTGGTCTCTCCCTATTGCTTGGATTATCCTTTTCATTATTCAACCTGATTTTAATTCCTTTAATTATATGTGATTAAGTGTTTTGGATCAAATTTCAAAAAAAAAAAAAAACTATACTTTGGCCAGTGATGAGAAATCAAATACTTTTCATAAAACTTTTGTTTTTACAAGCATCTGAGAATTCTGAGGCAAATAATATAAAACCTATTTTTGAATTAAATCCTTTGTCTTTCCACTATTGGAGTTTGCTTTTGTATTAAGGTATGAAAAAAAAAAGAAAAAAAAAGAATAGAAAAGAAAAGAAAAAAATGCAATAAAAAGGAGCTAATCCCTATCCCTTAGCCGCTCCTCAAGCTCCTGAATCCGAGCTGCCTGAGTTGTAATGATCCCAGATGCTCCCTCTGCAGCCTGATCGATCAGAAAATATATGACTTCATCTGAAAGTGTCTGCCTGATCCTCATGGCCTTAAGGCTAGCTAAGGTGTCCTAATATTTCTTCTTCATCACTTGGGCCTCAAAGCGATGGGCCTACCTCTACTCCTTAAGCTACTCCTCCAGAGCAGTATGGCATGACACTTGCCTCTCAAGTTGCTAGATCTTCATGCCCCTAAGGCTGGCTAAAGCATCATGATATTTCTTCCGCATCACTCGGACTTCAAAGCGATGATCCTGTCTCTGTTTCTCAAGTTTCTTCTCCATAGCAATGCGGCAAGACACCTGCTCTTCAAGTTGCCTCTCCAGATCAAGGCCTCGTACCCAAAGTTCCCAAGCCTCTCGTACCCATATTTGTTGAAGCCGCTTGTGAGATGCTCTTTCAGACTCCAAGATGTCTTCATAAGTAGGTGGAAGAACTACAGGAGGATCCTCTGGTACTAGGGCATGACTCTAAACCTGCTCTCTGATCCAGAAGAGATAATCTTTCACATGTGATTCAGAGAAACTAGGCCCCGCAGAGAACGAGCATAGGACCACTCCTTCATCAATCGAGCATTCAGCCCCATGGTGGCCGGTGTTAGTGGCCCAAGGAAGTTCCCATATCCATTTAGGATCATAATCCCCTGGGTCGCTCCAAACTAGTGAAGAACTCTCAAAGGAAAATAGAGAACAGCAGATCTCAAGCCTACTAGGACCAGGAAGTTCCTATCTCTAAAGCTGATCACTGTCTCTGCATTGGGCTGATAAGTGCTAGGCCATCTCACCTGATCATCCTGGAGGGTGCCCAAGAAAGTGAACCAGCCCTGCTTGCCACCTTGGATATTAGGACACCCCTTGTTGCTCATCAAAACAAGAACTTTCATTCTTGTAGAAAAGCGGCGATCTATCTCCTCAATTTGACTCAGGTGGTCAAGTAACCAAAGCTGTACAAAAGAGGAAGTATTTCAATTCAATTCCAATAAATCCAACTTCACATGTAAGTTGCAAAAAAAAAAAAAAAAAAAACGGGATTTCACCTGTAGGATAGGGGCACATGTAAGGAAACGTTTCTTCTTTCTGAAATAGCAGTAAGTCAGGGCCTGGTATATCCCTGCCAAGATCATAGGAGCCAATCTCTCACGTTCCCTAACCTGGTAGACAATTGAGATGAGAGCCAAGTCAACCTAGTCATCACCCCGTGGAAAAAGCAACTGGTTGACCACTATCAAAGTCAAAGCATTAAACCGGGGATCCATGTCCTCACCCCTTAGAAGTTTTTCAGTTAGAAAGGTCTTGGACAAGGTCAACAGTGTATCACAACCCCCTAAGTCCTTCTTCCCTATACCCAAGAAAGTGGATGCTTCCTTTTTGTAGCTTGGCTTAGGAGGCAGGTTCACCACTTTTTCAGAAAACCTTAAGCCAAGGATTGTTTCAATTTCTTCAATGGTAGGAGTCATCTCTTTGTCATCAAAGCGGAAGAGATTCAATTCAGGTACCTGGTGCCCAATCAAAGCCTCAATGATTTCCCACTTAAAGGGAATTTTAGGGATATGTAGGATGTGACCTAAGTGGATGGAATCCCAACGAATTTCCTCATCAAGGGTCATAGAGTTAACCCACCTATCATAGAAAGAGTCTACAACATTGTACCTGGTGAGATTAGGAGGTTTTGATCTAACAGGTTGTCTTGCAGGAGGAGCTTCGTCGGCAGAAGGTAACGGTTCGAAGGAAGCCATGGAATCACCAAAGAAGCCAAGTGTTAGCACCTGATTTTTGCACCCCTAAAATGAAGAAAAATGAAAAATCAAACTAAAAGTCAAACCCTGGAGGGCCAAAAAATTGACTTTTTGATTCAAGTAAATTTGGCCATCAAACTTCATCTCATTCAAAAGAACATTTCGACACGATTCCAATGCAAATGAGTTTGCTGGAATCGGAGTCCGGATGAGGAAGTTATGAGCTGGTCAAACTTTTGGGGAGTGAAAAGTTGACTTTTTGCTCAACCCCAATTCAGCTACCAAACTTGATCCCAGTGGATAGGTGATTCCGAGCCGATTCTAACGACACTAAGCTTGCTGAAATCGGACACTGGACGAAGAAGTTATGGGCAGTTGAAGTTTCAGAAAAACTGCCCATGTGGCAAAAAAGTAGCAGGAAATGGAATAAGCCAATAAAATAAATGCATTTATTTATTTAAATAAAAGAATCTCTTTTTTTAATAAAATAATCAGGAAAACCAAACAAAATCTTTACAAAAAATCAAAATTGAATAATGGTTTGAAATCCAAACATTTTAAAAACGTGCTCGCCCGTATTTGAAATACGGGCAAGCTTCTAGAAGAGGACGCGCATCACTGTACAGCGAGACACACGTCCCGTACGTCCGATTCTGCGAGATTTGCAAATTTGTGTTTTTCGCCCGTATTTCAAATACGGGCAAGGTATGCCCGTATTTGAAGTACAGGCAAGGTATGCCCGTATTTGAAATATGGGCACGACACTTTTTGCCTATAAATAGAGAGGCCAGCCCCCCATTCAAAAGCAAGCCTCAAGGCCTCCACCCTCTTTCTTCTTTGTTGTTACCACGCCCAAAACTCTGCCCAAACCCTGTCACCCCCAATACCTAACCCAAGAATACCTATTTTACCCCTGGAATGCTGCCCAACCTTCCCATTTCACCCTGTGAGCATAAAAAACCATTGAACTTCTTTCAAATTCATTCCAAAGAATCCAACGGGGTGCGGAAGCGCTGTCGGAATTTCCGGAGAACCACAAAGTGAAAAACAAACAAAGAGACTATATTGTAAGTATTTCTGATACATAAGTAAAATGTAATTTCTGTTAATATCGCTTTTTGTTTCCTTTCTACGTTCTATTTTTACCATAATATTTCTAACCCATTTGCTGTTTATTGTGCACTACGAGAGGCTTGGTACAAGATGGTTTCCCTATAAATGGAAAAGAACAATCCTAAATAAGAAAGGAACATTGGGATTAACTTTTATTTACCCTAACTCATTTTTTTGTTTTGTTTATTATGAGGGATTTGTCCTCCATATAAATCTGCTGTATCCCCACGTTCTTTCCTTCTCCTTCCCTTATTGAGAACAGTCATGAAAGGTTAAGAAAGAGGATGGCTTCAAAGAATGCAAGAGAAAAAGGGAAAAAGAGGTCATTTAGGCCAAACAAGGTAAATGCAGCACCTTGAAGAAACTAAGAACCTCAACAGAAGTCAACAGAATACCCAGGAAGCCGACCAAGTTGATCCCGACCGAAATTGGCACCAAAAACGCAAAATTGGATGTGCCCGTAAACTCAGTACGGTTCAGGCATGCCCGTATTTACTATACGGGCAAGCCTGAACCGAATTATAATTACGGGCAAGCACGCCCGTACAGTAAATACGGGCGCTTGTAAAAATAACTCAAAAAATGTAATTTTCCAACCCGGTTGGATCTGTTCCGACCCAAACCGACTTGACCCGACTCAATGTGTTGTTTGGGCTATTTTTAGCCCATTTGTGGACTGTGGGCCTAAATGGGCCCACCAAGACCCCCCTTTTGACTGGCCTATACCAGGCCTTTTTTCAATAAACAAGCCCAGGCCCCTTGACCATTGGTTAATGGGCCAATTCCAAGCCCACTAAGCCCATTGCATGTGTAAATAGTTTAATTTAATAAATAACTGAAAAAAGGGTTACCCAATAACCCTATTGGGCCCCGAGCCCAACCTTGACAACCCACGGGTCTTCCAACGGGACCCGAATCCGACCCATCTCACCTAAATAAAAAGATGAAATAAAATAAAAATGGGCCCACACCACCAGAAGGCCTTACCAAACCAAATAAAGTGGCATGCTGGCCTAGGAAGGGTGAGATTGACTCAAAAACCAGGGAGACCCGAGGGACCTGTCAGACCGACGGGGCGGGCCGGGGTGTCTTTGGACTTCCCCGGACGTAACCGAGGACTTAACTAGAACTCTGAAAAGCCACAGACTAGACTTAGACCCGGATAGGGCAAACACCGTGTTTGCCTGCACTTCTTAGGCAGTGGCGACTCTGAATGTCCCGAGGCATGCACGAACTTCCACGTGCGCCCTCTAAATGTGTCGGTCTGATGATAAACAAATTCTGATTTTCACTTGAACTTTTGTAGGTACTGACAAAACTTGAAACAGACAAAAAAAGCCATCACAGTGTATTCACACACTGATATCAAAACAAAATTTGCCACCGTGTATTCTCACATGGGGCATAGGAACAAATCCGTCATCATGTATTCACACATGGGACGTGGAAAAGGCATCACGGCGTATTCCACGTTGGATTCCAAAGCAAAATTTGTCACCATGTATTCACACATGGGGCGCAAGAAAAGTCATCACACTGTATTCACACATTGGATGCCATCATAGCGTATTCACACGTTGGATGCCAAAGCAAAATTCGTCACCATGTATTCACACATGGGGCGCAGAAAAAGCCATCACGATGTATTCAATCATTGGATGCCATCACAGCGTATTCACACGTTGGATGTGAAATCAGAATCGTCACCATATACTCACACATGTGATGCAAAATGAATTGTCACCATGTACTCACACATGGGGCGCAAGCAAAATTCGTCACCATGTATTCACACATGGGGGGTGAGAAAAGTCATCACAATGTATTCACACATTGGATGCCATCACAACGTATTCACACGTCGGGTGCCAAAGCAAAATTCGTCACCATGTATTCACACATGAGGCGCAGAAAAAGCTATCACGATGTATTCACACATTGGATGTCATCACAGCGTATTCACACGTTGGATGTAAAATCAGAATCGTCACCATGTACTCACACATGGGATGCAAAATAAATCATCACCATGTACTCACACATGGGGCGCAAGCAAAATTCGTCACTGTGTATTCACACATGGGGCGCAGAAAAATCCATCATAATGTATTCACAAATTGGATGCCATCACAGCGTATTCACATGTGGGATGTAAAAGCAAAATTCGTCATCGTGTATTCACACATGGGGCGTAGAAAAAACCATCACGATTGAAAGAGTAGAGGACTACTCTATAGGTCCATGATCTACAACAATTAAGAATTTAACAATGCGGAAACATACACACAGAGAATTATACGAGGAAACCTGAATCCAGATCCAGGAAAAACCTCGAGTCTATATGAGGCGACTAACCCTTCGAATTTCCACTATTGAATGAAAAGACAATTACAAAGGAGTACACACTTAACCTTTACAATTGAACTCACTCAACAGCAATCCACAGCTCGAATCCACGAACTGCAACACAGCTTGAATCCACAAGCTGCAAAGCACGATCAATCCAGATCGCAAACAATCACTCAACAGTGATCCACAGTTCGAATCTACGAACTGCAACACAGCTTGAATCCACAAGCTGCAGAACACGATCAATCCAGATCGCAACAATCACCTCAGAATCCACTGAGACGATCCAATGCAGTAGGAATCCACCTATGCATCAACCAAAGTCGATCACCAATCCAGGCGATCACACGATCAGGTGAAGTTCCGAATTGAAGACGAATCCTCAACCTTCAATTCCAGGCGATCTATCTCAGATCTCCCCCTCACTCGATCACCGACTCTCTAAAGAATAATTGATCAAATCTCTAACACCTCAAGATCCGAAATCAAATTGATCCAAAGAAAAAGTCCTTACTAAAAATTACAGCACGTCTATTTAAAGGAGAAAACTCAGATCGCGTCGAGCGCTGGTGGCGTCGTGGTGCGATCGGGGTAGACGGCTGGAAGCGAACTCAAGTCCCGCTCAGAACAAGTTGAATCAGTTAAGGGCACGCTGCCAGCGCGCTGCTAGCGGGAAGGAACGCGGCATGTGCATAGCTGATCATAGAATCTTCAATCTCGCTCTTCGCTACCAGCGGCGTGTCGGCGTCGCCTTACGACGCTAGTGCACGTGCCTTACTTTCAAAGCACTGTTTCACTTATGCGCTGCCAGCGGAGTGGCAGCGGCGTTGTTCCGCGCAAGTGCCTTTACAAGAGATGCTTTATTTAGACAATCTTTCATTTCCTTGAGCTACCAGCGGCGTGGTAGTTGTGTGGCAGCATCGTCTTCTTCTTTTTTACTAAATTCACTGAATTTTCATTATTTAATCTGCACATCTTGAAGATTATTAGTAGACATAATTTGTCAAACATTTGCCATAAAGGAAGTGTGAGTTTTCACACTTACAATCTCCCCCTTGGCAAATGCCTGACAACAACCTTAAAACCAGTTCTTAAGTCCAGATGCAGATATTGATTTCCATAAACTTAAAACAAGTTCTTTATATCAACTGCAGATATTGATTTCCATTTAAGCATTCTATTCACACTGATAAGGGAGAATCACATAGTTTCATTCATTTCAAAAAATGTACAGAGATCAGAAGACATATACAATATTCAGAAAAAAAAAACTATACAATCTCTCCCCCTTAAACATCACTCCCCCTTAAACCTTCTTTCAGAAGAAACAAAAACAGAACAAACACAACAAAAAAATATCATTCACAGTAAAAAAAAAATATCATCCTCAGCAGCAGCAGCATCATCAGAATGTCTCCCCCTTTCTGGAAGGAGGTTTTGGATCCCAAGTTTTGGAATAATGCCGGTAGGCATCTTGGGACCGGGAGTGTAGCCAACAGAGCTTATGCTCCATTTCCAGCTGAGTCCTGCGAATGCTGTTCAGAAAATGATCAGCTTCATTTTGCATTCTTTGATAGGCAGCCACATCCCTTTGGACCTCTCCACAGGTAAAGTCAACATCCTTTTCCAGCTTAGCTAGCTTCTCTTGGGCTTCTGATTTGAACATGCTCATCATGAGCATGTGAGCCCTAACCTCAGAATTGAAAGCCTCCTGGGAGGCTTGCATCGAATTTAACTTATCCAGGATGGCCATTGCATCAGCACTGGACACAGAGGTATGAGAAGAGGAAGGCTCCGAAGAAGCCAACCGAAAAGGATTAGCCCTTTTGCTACGGGTAAGAGTAGAAGCATCAATGGGAGGTTTGGGGTGAAAAATCATTTCCACAGGATCAGGGAGTACCCCCTGGTGAATGCATAAGTATGTGATGAAAATCCCAAATGGGAGAGCAGCAGTCTTGGATTTTAAATTCCGAGACTGGAGGATCTGATTGAATATGATAGAAGGAAGACAAACACTGTCTCTGTTCCAGAGGTCATGAAGAAGTCTTGCCCGAGAGTGAGAGATCTCCGAGTGATGATCAGAGGGAACAACAGACGCACAAACAAACAGATTCAAGATCCGAAGAAGATCTTGGAGTGAGCCATGAGGCATATAGTTGGGCTTATTCTTTATGGACGTGGGAGCACCCTGAACAATCAGAGAAGGAATGATTGAAGTCATAGGAGGATCAGAATGAGTAGCAAGAAAATCAAAGGAGGGAGAATCAACAAGGGGTAGTTCTAGAAGAGATGAGATAAGCTCTTTCGAGAAGTCGAAAGAGATGCCCCTGACATAGGCCTTGACAAATCCTTGATTGGCAGAATGAAGATGATGGAGGTTCGAATAGAATTCTCGAACCAGGTCAGGATATGCAAAACCACTAATCAAAGCAAATTTTTTCCAACCATTGTCCGAAAACAATGAGTAGAGAGGAGATTCAGTGAAGGAGTCAAGATTTATGGCCCTTTCCAAGAGGAGTGGCCTATGCTTGAAAAACTCATTAAAATCAGATAAACCATTTCCCACGAAAGGTTCAGAGGAATGAAATGGAGATGGGGGTCTCATAGGAGGAGACGAGACAACAGGAGAGGTTCTTACATGAGGGGAGGAGGTGGAAGGAGAATCAGTTCGAGACTTCTTCTTGGGAGGCATGATGGAAGGAAAACAGAAAAAAATAGAAGAGAAGGTAGAACACAGACAAAAGTATGAGAAAGCCCTAATGGCAGAACAATCTAACAAGCCCTAATACAGAAGACGAGAGTAGAGCACAGCAATAGGAAGAAGAAATTGAAGAAGGAAGACGAAGACAGTAAAAAAATATTTTACCTGAACAGTGGACAGGGAGATGGAAGGTGAAAATGACAGCAACGAAGGAGCATGACGCGAGAGGCGAGAGGAACCGCAGACAAGTGAAAAAGAGCAGGGGTAAAAAGTGAAAGCGATTTCAACTTTTTATAGACAAACAGAATACGCTGCCAGCGAGCATCCAGCGACGTAGAACAGGGCATGTGCCAAAGCAAGATAGAATGGAGAAGGCTACATGCACGCTTCTAGCGATGTAGAAGGTGCACATGCACACTCAATAAAAAACACAGTCACAAGGCAAGGATTTATAAAAGGAGCTTGAACTATTATTCATGACAAACTCATACATCAAAACACAAAGCTAAGATTTTAACTAAACTAAAAATCATCCAGATAATCAACTTATTCAATCCAAGAAGTACTTATCACAAAACTGATCTTGAAGAACCTATCAAAGTTAATTCAGATGTGGTACATTTCATATCAAAGAGCAAAATTTCCTTCATGGTTTCTCATACTATAAATTTTCTTCAAGATATTGAGCACAGATGCATATTAATAAATCAATGCTTGTGAAGAGTGAACATCATTTTTGACTTTCACACTTTATACATATGAAAGGTTATTTCAGTGTAATCATACTTGGAAAGTATAGACATACCCCAAACTTCATTTTGGTGGCTTTCGCACATCAGAGATAGGTAGCCTTTTCTGATCTCTTTTTCTTTTCTTTTTGAAGAAGGCATTGACCCTTAAAAAACCTGAGTTTACAGTTCATTCCAAGAATATACCTTCTTTCTCTTTTTCTTTTTGAGAATTACAGTGGCTTTCACTCTAATCTCTATGGCAGCCATTTCCAAAACTTTTCTTTTCATAAAGGTGATAGCCTATAGAACCCAAGCTTTAACACACAATAAGCTTCAATACGCAAAGGTGTTTAAGATAAAATTGATGGTTAAAGATAAGACATTTCTTTCAATATGCATAGACTCAAGCTTCCTGAATACAGTTTTTAGTAACAAGAACACATAAATTCATTTTGAACAGACATGTAAATCATTTTACATCAAAATTAACTCAAAACAGAACCTGATTTTCAGTTTTGAGAGCATACTCCTAGGGATTTCCTAAGAGTTTCAAATCTGTTCTGATCTAAAGGTTTAGTAAAAATGTCAGCCAACTGTTTTTCATTAGATATATATTCAATCATAACAGTTTTGTCTTCAATCAACTCTCTTATAAAGTGATGCCTGATGTCTATATGTTTAGTCCTTGAGTGTTGAACAGGATTTTTGGAAATGTTTATGGCACTTTGATTGTCATAGAAGAGAATCATTTGGTCCTGATCTAAACCATAATCAGATAACATTTGTTTCATCCAAATTAGTTGAGTACAACTGCTTCCTGCAGCAATGTACTCTGCTTCAGCTGTACTCAGTGAAACTGAGTTTTGCTTTTTGCTTAGCCAAGCAATGAGGTTATTACCCATATAAAAGCAACCACCAGAGGTGCTTTTTTTTATCATCCATACACCCAGCCCAATCAGCATCAGTGTATCCAGCATTTAGATGAGATAGTCTCTTTGGAAAACCAAATGCCCAGATCAACAGTTCCATTTACATATTTTATTATCCTTTTCACAGCATTTAGATGAGATTCTTTAGGATTAGCCTGATATCTAGCACAAACTCCAACACTAAAGCTTATATCAGGTCTACTTACTGTTAAGTACAGAAGGCTTCCAATCATCCCTCTGTACAAGGTAGGGTCTATATCCTTACTAGATTCATCTTTTCCAAGCTTTAAGTTAGTACTCATAGGAGTCCTAGCATGTTTAGCATGAGTTAAACTGAATCTCTTGACTAGATTTCTAGCATATTTTGCTTGAGAGAAAAAATTCCTTGTTGAGATTGATAAATCTGAAGTCCTAAGAAAAAGTTCAGTTCACCCATCATACTCATCTCAAATTCACTTTTCATTAAGTCTCCAAAGGAGTGAGCATGATTTTCAGAAGTGGATCCAAACACTATGTCATCAACATAGATTTGAGCAATCAAAATATGTTTGGACTCTCTTTGAATAAAGAGAGTTTTATCCACATTTCCTCTCATAAAACCAGATTCAAGAAAAAAAGAGGTGAGTCTCTCATACCAAGCTCTAGGAGCTTGTTTGAGTCCATACAAGGCTTTGTTCAGCTTATAAACATATTTAGGATGATATGTGTCCTCAAATCCTTTAGGTTGCTCTACATAGACCTCTTCATTCAAATATCCATTCAAGAATGCACTCTTAATATCCATTTGAAACAGTTTAAACTTCAAATAGCATGCAATAGACAAAAGTAATCTGATTGATTCTAACCTAGCTACAGGAGCAAAGGTTCATCAAAATCTATTCCTTCTACTTGGGTGTATCCCTGAGCAACAAGCCTAGCTTTTTTTCTGGTTACTATCCCATTCTCATCAGATTTGTTCTTAAAAATCCATTTGGTTCCTATCACATTCAGATCAGAGGGTCTTTCAACCAATTCCCATACATTATTTCTAGTAAATTGGTTTAGTTCTTCATGTATAGCATTTAACCAAGATTCATCCAACAAGGCATCTTTATAAGATTTTGGCTCAAATTGAGATAGATAAGAAGAAAATCTTACCTCATTATGTAATTGATGTCTTGTTCTTACACCATCTGAAATATTTCCAACAATTTGCTCAGTTGGGGTGATCTTTGAGAGTTTTTGTCAGAGGAACAATTTCATTGCTTGAGGAAGCATCTCTGATTTCATCCTCTTCATCTACAACCTGCAAAAGTTCACAGTCAGTTCCTTCATCATCTATTAACACATTAATAGATTCCATTACAACAGATTTTTGCAAGTTAAAAACTCTGTATGCTCTACTAGAAGAAGAATATCCTAGAAAGATTCCTTCATCACTTCTAGAATCAAAATTTCCTAGATTTTCTCTGTCCCTTAGGATATAGCATTTACTTCCAAAGACTCTAAAATATTTCAAGTTTGGCTGTTTTCCTTTCCAAATTTCATAAGGAGTTTGTTTCCACCCAGATCTGACATATACTCTGTTACTTATATAACAGGCAGTATTTATTGCTTCAACCCAGAATTTTGTTGACACTTTCTTGGCTATCATCAAGGTTCTAGCCATTTCTTGCAAAACTCTGTTTTTCCTTTCTACAACTCCATTTTGCTGTGGAGTTTTAGGAGTAGAAAATTCATGTTTAATTCCTTGTTCTTCACAGAATTTGTAAAACATTTGATTTTCAAATTCTGTCCCATGATCAGATCTTATTCTAACAATTCTCCCTATTTGCAAGTTCTTTTCAACTTGAATTTGACAGCACAATTGTTTAAAACAATCAAAACATTCAGATTTTTCTCTTAGAAAATTTACCCAGGTGTATCTACTGTAGTCATCTTCAGCAACAAAGATATACCTCTTTCCTCCAAGACTTTCAGTCTTTGTAGGTCCCATCAAGTCCATATGAATCAGTTCTAATGGTCTAGAGGTTCCTACAGTGTTGGTTTTCTTGTGTGTGGCTTTGATTTGCTTTCCTTGATTGCAAGGACCACACATTCCTTTCTTTTTATTGTTCCCAAACTTGGGAATTCCTCTAACCAATTCAAACTTAGAGATTTTTGACAAATCTCTATAGTTAATGTGACCAAGTCTTCTATGCCACAAATCAATTTCATTGCATACAGAAGATTTTAAAGATTTTTCATTGTTTCCAATGATTTCATAACAATTATCACTTGTTCTTACACCTATAAGAACAGTTCTACCAGAATTATCCAGAATTTTACATTCTTTTCTGGTAAAATTGACAAACAATCTTGAATCACATAACTGGCTAATATTGATTAAGTTTGCCTTCAAACCAAAGACAAATAAAACATTTTTCAGACAAACTCCATTAGGACCAGTTACTGTTCCTCTACCTTTGACTTGAGAAGTGCTTCCATCACCAAATGTTACACTTCCACCAAAATATTCTTCAAAGGTACTAAACATAGACTTATGTCCACACATATGTCTTGAACAACCACTATCCAAGTACCACATGTTGACATCATGAGCTTTCAAAGCTACATGAACCACATTTGCAACTAAGGAATCTTTTCTAACCCAAATCTGTTTTTCAGGAGTTTTCTGAGAAATACCTTCATCAACAACTTGAGATTTTGAAGGAAGTTTCTTTGACAGATTTGTGACTTCCTTATTTAATGTTTCAGTCAATTTTAACAGGGAATCAAATCTGTTATGTAAATCCAGGGACTGACTTTGATTTACTTTCTTCTTATTGTCAAAATATCCCTTAGGAAATCCATGCAAAACATAACACTTTGGTATTATATGACCCTTTTTATTGTAGTGATGGCACACAGGTATGAACCTATGTTCAGAAGAATCAACATTTCCAGATTTGACAGTATTTCTAAATTGTACAAATTTAGATTTCTCAGATGTTGAAGATTTACCTGTTGGTCTTACTTCTCTAGCAGAATTTTTCTGTGAAGATTCCTTATTTTGATTACTTACACTCATTCTCTTTTCAACAGAATTTGAGCTTTCAGGAACTTCCTTTGAAGTTGATTCCTCATCAATTTGATGATTTCCTGCAGAAGAATTTGAAGCATTAGATTTAATTGAATTTGAAACTTTCTCAAGTTCAATCACTTTACCTTGAAGTGCAGAAATCTGAGCTTCCTTTTCTTTTAATTTTTCAGTTTTTTCAGTCAAAGAAGTTACCAGAAAATTTTCTTTGGCATGTCTTTCAAGTAACTTCTTGTTTATTGAATCTATTTCTGCAAGAGCTTTATTTTTCTCTATTTCTGATTCCTTCAATTTTTTACTCAGTTTCTTGACTTTCTTCTGAGCTCTATTGAATTCTTTATAGAGCTGATTGTAGGCTTCTTGTAATTCTTCTTCATCATCTGATAAAGTCTCTTTATTATCTCCTGCAATGCCAGAGATTGAACTACCAGAAGAAGATGAGTAAAAGGAATTGAAAGCAGTAAAATTAGCAGAAATATCCTCATCAGATTGTGAAGAATTATCAGTATTACTGTCATCCCAAGTAACCTGATAATTTGTCTTTTTCTTTTTATCCTTTGAGGGACAATCAGAAGCAACATGTCCAAATCCTCTACATTTGTAACATTGAACTTCATCATTCTGAGAAAATTTCTTCTCCTTTCTTAGATCAGAAATTTTCTTATCAGATCTCCTATTAGATCTGTCCATGGATGAAGAAGGATTGGATTGTCTCTTCTTAAACATTCTCTTAAACTTTTTAGCTAAGAGAACTAATTCATCCATATCTACATCAGAATTATCTGATTCTTCATTATTTACAGATTTTAGAGCTATTCCTTTACTTCTTTTAGGAATATTCAGATCAAGCTCATAAGTCTGTAAAGATCCTACCAGATCTTCAATTCTCATGGTATCTACATCTTTTGCCTCTTGAATGACAGTAACTTTAGGTCTGAACTTTTCAGGCAAAGATCTCAAGATTTTTCTAACAACCTTAGATGTAGAGATCTTTTCTCCAAGATTAAAACTCGAATTAACAATATCAGACAGTCTAGCATAAAATTCATCAAAAGACTCATCATCTTTCATGTATAGAGTTTCGAAATATGTTGTAAGTCTTTGAAGTCTAGACAGCTTGACAGCTGAGGTTCCTTCATGAGTGACCTCAAGAATGTCCCAAGCTTCCTTACTGACTTCACATGAGGAAATTCTCCTGAATTCCTCAACACTTACAGCACAAAATAAGGCATTCATTGCCTTGTTGTTCCATCCACATAGATCAGATTCAGCTTTAGTCCACTGATCATGAGGTTTAGGGATCACAACACCTCCTTCTGTTGTGATCTCAGGTGGATGATAACCATTACATACCGAGAGCCAGATACGCTCATTGATAGATTTCAGGTAAGTTCTCATTCTTGCTTTCCAGTAAGAATAATTGTTACCTTCAAATAATGGAGGTCTAGAGGCAGATCCTCCTTCTTTTCCAAAATCCATGCTATAGATCTAGGTCACACTTTGTATAGCAATTCAAAGTAAATAGGCTTTAATACCAATTGAAAGAGTAGAGGACTACTCTATAGGTCCACGATCTACAACAATTAAGAATTTAACAATGCGGAAACATACACACAGAGAATTATACGAGGAAACCTGAATCCAGATCCAGGAAAAACCTCGAGTCTATATGAGGCGACTAACCCTTCGAATTTCCACTATTGAATGAAAAGACAATTACAAAGGAGTACACACTTAACCTTTACAATTGAACTCACTCAACAGCAATCCACAGCTCGAATCCACGAACTGCAACACAGCTTGAATCCACAAGCTGCAAAGCACGATCAATCCAGATCGCAAACAATCACTCAACAGTGATCCACAGTTCGAATCCACGAACTGCAACACAGCTTGAATCCACAAGCTGCAGAACACGATCAATCCAGATCGCAACAATCACCTCAGAATCCACTGAGACGATCCAATGCAGTAGGAATCCACCTATGCATCAACCAAAGTCGATCACCAATCCAGGCGATCACACGATCAGGTGAAGTTCCGAATTGAAGACGAATCCTCAACCTTCAATTCCAGGCGATCTATCTCAAATCTCCCCCTCACTCGATCACCGACTCTCTAAAGAATAATTGATCAAATCTCGAACACCTCAAGATCCGAAATCAAATTGATCCAAAGAAAAAGTCCTTACTAAAAATTACAGCACGTCTATTTAAAGGAGAAAACTCAGATCGCGTCGAGCGCTGGTGGCGTCGTGGTGCTATCGGGGTAGACGGCTGGAAGCAAACTCAAGTCCTGCTCAGAACAAGTTGAATCAGTTAAGGGCGCGTTGCCAGCGCGCTGCTAGCGGGAAGGAACGCGGCATGTGCACAGCTGATCATAGAATCTTCAATCTCGCTCTTCGCTACCAGCGGCGTGTCGGCGTCGCCTTACGACGCTAGTGCACGTGCCTTACTTTCAAAGCACTGTTTCACTTATGCGCTGCCAGCGGAGTGGCAGCGGCGTTGTTCCGCGCAAGTGCCTTTACAAGAGATGCTTTATTTAGACAATCTTTCATTTCCTTGAGCTACCAGCGGCGTGGTAGCTGTGTGGCAGCATCGTCTTCTTCTTTTTTACTAAATTCACTGAATTTTCATTATTTAATCTGCACATCTTGAAGATTATTAGCAGACATAATTTGTCAAACATTTGCCATAAAGGAAGTGTGAGTTTTCACACTTACAACGATGTATTCACACATTGGATGCCATCACAGCGTATTCACACGTTGGATGTAAAATCAGAATCATCACCATGTACTCACACATGGGATGCAAAATGAATCGTCACCATGTACTCACACATGGGGGGCAAACAGAATCGGCACCATGTATTCACACATGGAACGGAGAAAGGCCATTTCGACGTATTCATGCGCTGATGAAAAAACAAAAACCGTCACAGTATATTCACACATTGGACACAGAAGAGATTGGAATCAAAACCACTGACGGATAAGTCAGAAATTGGTAGGGGAATGTCCCAGTATAGTTTGTGATATCAGAGCTGTTCATACATGAATTTGAAATTGGTAGACAACCAAAAAAAAAAAAGATTGAGAAAGAAAGAAAGAAAGAAAGAAAAAGAAGAAGAAAAGAAGAGAAGTGGAAAAAGGAACAAAATGTCTCCTAAAGACAAAAGTCACCATGTATTCACACATGGGACACAAAAAGAGTGATTACAATTGACAAAAGTTTGAAAGGCCACCGACAAATAAGTCAGCTTCGAATTAAGACAAAAAGACAGAAACATAAGTCACCATGTATTCACACATGGGACGTAAAAAGAGTCATCACAATGTATCCACACATTGGGTGACAAAAGTTTGAAAGGCCACCGACAAATAAGTCAGCTTTGAATTAAGACAAAAAGACAGAGACAAAAGTCGCCATGTATTCATAGATGGGACGCAAAGAAAGTCATCACAATGTATCCACATGTTGGTTGACAAAAGTTTGAAAGGCCACCGACAAATAAGTCAGCTTTGAATTAAGAGAAAAAGACAGAGACAAAAGTCGCCATGTATTCATATATGGGACGCAAAGAAAGTCATCACAATGTATCCACACATTGGTTGACAAAAGTTTGAAAGGCCACCGACAAATAAGTCAGCTTTGAATTAAGACAAAAAGATATAGACAAAAGTCGCTATATATTCACACATGGGACGCAAAGAAAGTCATCACAATGTATCCACACATTGGTTGACAAAAGTTTTAAAGGGCACCGACAAATAAGTCAGCTTTGAATTAAGACAAAAGGACAGAGACAGAAGTCACCTTGTATCCACACATGGGACGCAGAAAGAGTCATCACAATGTATCTACACATTGGTTGACCAAAGTTTGTGAAGCCACCGACAAGTAAGTCAGCTTTGAATCAAGACAAAAAGACAGAAAAAGAGTCACCATGTATTCTCACATGGGACACAGACAAAATCCGTCACCATGTATTCACACATGGGACGCAGAAAGAGTCATCACAATGTATCCACACATTGGTTGATAAAAGTTTGTGAAGCCACCGACAAATAAGTCAGCTTTGAATCAAGACAAAAAGACAGAAAAAGAGTCACCATGTATTCTCACATGGGACACAGATAAAATTCGTCACCGTGTATCCACACATGAGACGCAGAAAGAGTCATCATAATGTATTCACACATTAATTGACCAAAGCTTGTGGTATCAATGCCACCAGTGATTAAACTGAAGGTTGGCTAAGGCACACCTGGGTGTTGTTTTTCAACTCACCCCCTGCGGAGACTTTACATGGTCCAACCCTGAGATACTGAGTTCAAACCAACCAGTTTAACTTTGGGTTCCCTTTCCCAGCCGTTTGGCTAAAATAGACCTGTTTAACCTTGGGTTCCCTTTCCCAGCCGTTTAGCTAAAATAGACTTGGTTAACTTTGGGTTCCCTTTCCCAGCCGTTTGGCTAAAATAGACCAAATTTAACTATGGGTTCTCTCTCCCAACCATTTGGTTAAAACAGATCAGTTTAGGGTACCCTTTTCCAGCCATTTGGCTAAAACAGACCAGTTTAAGCCGGGTTCTCTCTCCCAACCATTTGGTTAAAACAGATCAGTTTAGGATTCCCTTTCCCAGCCGTTTGGCTAAAACAGACCAGTCTAAACCAGATTCCTAAAACAGATTAGGCTAAGGTTCTCTTTCCCAGTCGTTTGGCTAAAATAGATCAGGCCCAGGGTTTTCTTCCCCAATCATTCCAAGTGATTTTGTCTTTGGGTTCTCTTCCCCAACTGTTTTAGGACAGTTAAAATAGATCTGTAATCAGGTACCAAAATAGCTTTCCGAAGTCTGTACCTGTTAAGATCCTGAAAAAGCACAAGCCCCCAGGGGAGTACCACTACTCAAGCTCTTCAAAAGAACCCCACGGAGTTGTTTGATTAGTTGAAGATTACATCAATCCCCGGCAGATCAAACACTAATGTTTTGTTCCTTGTACAGGTTCAAACAGGGAAGAAATAAGATATAAGATGAACATGACAAAGGGCACTTTCTTCCCCATCGGAGGTCTCTTCCCTTTCATCCCCAGCAAAGCTCAGAAGAAAGAAGACCGTCATGATCCTCAGACCCTCCAACAGAACTTCAAGAGCAAAGAGAGACATCAAAATAATCCCCAGAGAGTCATCTAGACAGATCATATTCCCACCAAATCCCCAGTGAAGTTACGTTAAACTGGGAGGTCCCCACAAGAAAGCTCTTTGCTTCAACAAAGAAAGCTTGGCAAGAAGGAACAACAAACTCTTCAAGGAAAAGAAGATGAAGAAAAGACGGGCCAATTCACCCCCTCTTTTGTAAATAGCATAGGCTAGAATAGGTGTGTGTGGTCTCCGAGATGATGGACAGCAGCGCAAAAGCCTCCTCCCGTCCTCCCAATTTCACCCCCAATCCCTAACCTTGGCCTAGCACATTCCCACTAAAAAAAAAAAGTCAAAGCTGAAGTCACTAAAGGCTTTAATGGAACAAACAAGAAAAAAGGACATTATTGGGTGCGTTGCATCAACGCCGAAACAGGTTGATGAGCTCACATCTAATCTCCCACTTCAACAGAAACTAAAAGCCAAGGAACCACCCTATTCAAACACAAGAGAGGGTATAGGGATTCCAAAGCCAGGAAGTGATACCAAACATCTGACACTTCCTTTTCCCTGAAAATAATTCAAGAAATGAGCTCATCGACCATGTCGACATAAATGCAAGGTGCAAAATTAAGGTTCTTTTTTCTTCTTTGCCGTTCATCCCCAAAGGTGACTCTGGCAAAGAGGGGCAGCTGTTAGCACCTGATTTTTGCACCCCTAAAATGAAGAAAAATGAAATTTCAAACCTTGGGGGGGTCAAAAAATTGACCTTTTGATTCAAGTAAATTTGGCTATCAAACTTCATCTCATTGAAAATAGCATTTCGACACGGTTCCAACGCAACTGAGTTTGTTGGAATCGGGGTCCGGATGAGGAAGTTATGAGTCGGTCAAACTTTTGGGGAGTGAAAAGTTGACTTTTTGCTCGACCCTGATTCAACTACCCAAATTGATTCCAATGGATATATGGTTCCGAGCCAATTCCAACGGCACTAAGTTTACTAAAATCGGACACCGGACGAAGAAGTTATGGGCAGTTGAAGTTTCAAGAAAACTGCCCATGTGGCAAAATAGCAGCAAAAAAGCAGAATAAATTAATAAAATAAATAAGATAATCATCTAACAAAAATATCTTTATTTTTTAATAATATTATAATTAAAGAATCTCGTTTTTATAATAAAATAATCAAAAAATCGGATAAAAATCTTTAAATAAATCAAATTTAATAAAGCATTTGAAATCCAGGAAATTTAAAACGTGCGCGCCCGTATTTGAAGTGCGGACGAGGCATGCCCGCACTTAAATTATGAGCGAGCCTTCTAGAAGCGGGACACGCGTCCCGTACGACGATAGCTGGCCGATTCGGCAAGATTTGAAAATGTGCGTTTTTCGCCGGTATTTGAATTACGGGCAAGGTACGCCCGTACATGAAGTACGAGCAAGGCATGCCCGCACTTCAAATAAGGGCACGATTTTTTTGCCTATAAATAGGGGGCCACCCCCCTCATTTGAACAAGCCAGCCCCCTTAGCTGCTCCCCCTCTCCTTCCTTGGCATTTTTACGCCCAAGCCCTGCCTCCACTCTGCCAGCATCCATCCTAATGACCAAAATGCCCCTGTGCTGCCCAAAACTTGCCTAAATCTTGCCTTTTCACCCTTTTTAGCATAAGAAACCCAGTGAACCCCTATTCAAACCAATCCGTGAAATCCGACGGAGGTGCGGAAGCGTTGCCGAAATCACACGGAGAACCAACACTTGTCAGAAACAAGAAGGTAATAGTAAAAGTGTATTTCTGGTAATGTAATATACAACATATCTTAAACTTGACTTTATTTTTGAATTCCCTTTATCTGCTATTTGTTTTATTATGTATCTCTCACTTGTTTGCTCTTATTAAGCATGGCATTGAGTCTCCCATGGTGAAGGTACCCAACTAAAAGGCGAAATGAGAGTTCTATTGAGGATTTAACAAAGAAACAATTATTTAAAATAACATATCCTTAATTCTTGTAAAATGATATGCTTAATGTACAAATCATCCTCTCCTCAACTTCATCCTCTCATGGGTAAGTATGGGTCTTTGAGATCATGACTTTGGGAAGACAATGAAGGAAGCTCTAGTACCTCTTTTAGTTCTCCTTCAAAGAAAGGCCACATGAAGAATAAAAGAAAGAAAAGGTGGAAAGTGGAAGAAGGAGATGATCAAGAAAAGGGCATTTAAGTTGCTGTGAAGACACTGGGAAAGCCAGTAGAAGTCGCCGGAACCACCAAGAAGGCAGCCAAATCGATCTCGGCCGAAATCTGCTCAAAATTGTAAAATCGGGCAAAGCCCGTATTTACAGTACGGTCTGGGCGTGCCCATATTCACTATACGGGCAGGCTTGAACCATATTACATTTACGGGGAAGGCCAGCCCGTAAAGAAAATACGGGCACATTAAGAAGTAGCTTGAAATGGACTTTTTGGACCTGGTTGGGCCCGAATCCGACCCGAACCATCTCTATCCGACCCAGAAGGCTGTTTGGGCTATTTGTAGTCCATTAGTAGACCATGGGACTGGATAGACCCACCAAGACTCCCTTGGGACCACTTAAGTGGCCCGCCTTAGATCAGCCCAAACCAGGCCCGTCAAACGGGCCCAAGGCCACTTGATCCCTAGCTAATGGGTTAAATCCAAGCCCACTAAGCCCTTGATATGTGTAAATAATTAAATTAGATAAATTAACCAAAAAGGGTTACCCAATGACCCTACTGGGCAAAGCCCAACCTTGACAGCCTACGGGTCTTCCAACGGGACCCGTGCCCGACTCATCTCACCTAAATAAAAAAGATAAAATGAAATAAAAAGGGGCCCACACCTCTAGAAGACCCCGCTAGACCAAAAAGGTACATGCTGGTCTAGGAAGGGTGAAAATTGACTCAAAAACCAGGGAGACCCGAGGGACCCGTCAGACCGACGGGGTGGGCCGAGGTGTCTTCGGACTTCCTCGGACGTAACTGAGGACTTAGCTAGAACTCTGAAAAGCCGCAGACCAGACTTAGACCCGGATAGGGCAATCACCGTGTCTGCCTGCACCTCCCAGGCAGTGGCGACTCCGAAAGTCCCGAGGTACGCACGAACACCACGTGCGCCCCGTGTGCGATCTAGGTCAGATTTAGGTGCGCACATCAAGAAAAGCAAAAAATGGAGGGCTCAGGGAGTTTTAAAGCTATTAAAACCGTCACAATGACGTTCCCGATGTGTTTATATAGAAAAAGCGAAAATACGATAAAACCCGTATTTATATTACGGGCACCGCGCACTTGCATGGAAAATATGGGCACCACGTGCCCGCATTTACATTAAGGGCACCACGTGCCCACTGCCCACATTTACATTACAGGCACCGCATGCCCGCATTTACATTACGGGCACTGCTTGTTCGCAATATAAATACGGTTTTTTGGAAAAAATGCAAAAAATGGGGAATTTCAATTTCAAGGCTTCCCCAAGCTTCACCTGTCCCTACTTAAACATATATCATGCAATGGAGGCAAGAAATAAAGTAGAAAAGAGTGTAAATGAAGAAAAATGAATCAAATTTATATATATATGGATGTGTACATGATTTGTCAAATACAAGTATACATGTGATATCCTAATCAAATCTGTCTCTCCAAGTCCACCCCCACGGCCCCAACCACGTCCTCTGCCTCGACCGCTACCTGGAGGTCGCCGGCGCTTGAAAACATGTGCCACAAGACGACAGGTGGTACTATGGGTCATCCTGCCCAAAATACATTGAATATCATACATCATATATAAAGGCACAAGGCCGGCAGTTGGATGATCAGGAGAAACGTACCCCAAGGTATCTACATCTCCTGCAGGCTCCGCATCAGGATCGACAGGGACGGGCTCAGTCACGGGCTCGGCGGCAGGCTTTGCACTCCCACTGGCCGCAGGCTCAGAGGCAAGAACAGACGCCCCAGAAGCATCAGCATCAGGCCTCGACTCCACAGGCTCAACAAAGGCTTCCTCTTTCACCACAGCCTCCTCGGTGGGATCCATCATAGCAGCATCCCCGGCTGACTCCATATCCATCTCAACAGGCGCATCGGGAGCGGTCTCTGGTGCTGGGGCAGGCTTTGGAATGTCCACAGTAGTAGGAGCAACGGTAGGTGCAACCTCAGACTTTATCTTGGGCTCTGCTATAGGCACCTCTACTGATTCAGGAGGAGTCACGAGTTGCATCAGTGACACGGAAAAGACCTCGTCGTGGGGATGTGTAAAATAAGGTGAAGAAGGACCGGCAGTGTCATCCTGAAAATAAGAAGAAGAATTCTAATCAGAACATGATAAGCACATATAAGAAGCAGAAATTTAAAGGGGTGAAAGAATTAACCTGAGTATGAGATGGACCCGCCTGGTCCTATACACCAGAAGGACCCGCCTGGCCCTGTGCCCTAGCAAGTTGTCCTCGAAGGTCGGCAATGGTGACGAGGAGGGCGTCCCGCTCAGTAATAGCGGCATCTCGCTGGCACTCCATGTCAGCATACCGAGCTCGAACCTCTGCCAACTGCGCCTCCTGAAATAGAAGAAAGGATGTCAGATATACCAAGTCAAAATTGAATATAAGAAAGGAAGACCAAAGAGGAAAAAGCATATCGTGGTATCATAGGCTCTGATCACTACCCCTCCTATCTCTGTGACTTCGCCACGGACAGGCATGGGTGGCATGAGGCACCCAACTGAACAAAGCAGATCAATCAAGTCATAACAATCATGAACAAGACACAAGGCATTTGTATAAGACAAATTTCAGCTCAATTAGAGTGCGGGTAAAAATTCTGAACCTTGATACCCCATGGAGTTAACAGAAAATCTAGATGGGTTGAAATAAGACATCCAAACCAAAATGAGCTTGGATTTACAACTGAAATCAGAGCATGTTTCGTATGGAATACTAAAAGAAAAGAGCAGTATAAGATAAGAATCAAATGCAGGAAATTGGAGCTTATTTGTTCATAAACAAATCATCAAAACCATAACAGATTTGGCATTTTATTCAGGCCACAGCAGAATCTGTCATTCAAGATTGAGCATCAAATTCATACAACAATGTTTGAGGGGAGTATCCAAATAATAAACCACGAGCATTTGGGAGTTTTCACAATTAGACATGCACATTTTGAATGAAGAATCAAGCAATTTGGGGACTTGGTTCAATTAAGAGCAATCCAAGGTCAATTTGGGCTTGGTCTCACTTGGGCTTTCAGAGTAAGAAAGCAGTTCACCCACAAAAGCAGTCCAAGGTCGATTGCGGTTTCGAATGGAATCCTCAGAGGTAAAGAGGAATAATGTGGGGATTATTAAAGGAGATTAATCACACTGGTAAGGTCCAACAGAGATTGAAGACGATAGAAGAATCAAAGGCCTGGTATTCGCCAGAGAAACCAACCTTTGCCAGAAAAGAAAATAGTTGGAGGAATTTGAGGTCATCGGAGAACTCATCGTTGCTGGAGAAGACAAAGTTGTTGCCGAAGAAGACAGGTGTTGTCGTCGAGAGGAGTTGGAAACTGTAAGAGAAGATACGGTCACAGAGGATTTAGGGTAAAATACGAGCAGAAGAAATGGAGGAGCTGTTCGCGGTCGCGAATAAGTAAGCCTTAAAACCCGTAGAAGAACCACGGGCAAAAGAATCCTGCAAAGGTAAACGGTCATGGCACGCCCGTGTTCATATTGCGGTCATCACTTGTCCGCAATACAAATACGGACAAACTAGAAAATTGCATTTTTCATCATTTTCTCCACAATTTTCAGAAGATTAATGTCTATATTGATTGTAAATTGCAAGGATTGCCACTTTATCCACTTTTATTTTAAAATTTGCCTCAAATCTCACTTCATAGCCACTAGTGCTCAGTGAGACTAGAGAGGAGGATTTGCCCCTTACGGTTAGGGCCTTTTCAGCAAATCCTCCAAAAAAATTCTTTTTAAAAAAAAAATCATCCTTTTAATCCTTGCAAATTGCAATTAGTTAGACGAAATCTCAAAAAGTGCAGTTTGTGGGTCTTTTTGCTCTCTGCTAGTAATTGGTTCCAATTACCAGCAAAGAGGGGGCAGTTGTAGATACCCCAAATTGCACTACAAAATGAGAAAATAATTGAAAATATTTAATTGGGATTTGAAACAGGTCAAAAAAGTATAAAATTTGATCAAACGTGCATTGCCTGTAGTTTATTTATGGGCATGTTGTGCCCGCAATTGATATACGGGCATGCAACGCCCGTATTGAAAATGCGGGCAACACTTGCCCGCAATGTATAAACGGGCACGGGGGTTTTGTGTGAATTTATCATTTCTCGATTTTTGAGTCTTATCTGCACTCAAATCTCTCTCTGAGAGATTCGAATCCTCTCATTTATCCATTCAAATTCTCTTATTTATCCTATTTGGCAATGGATTGGCATTATCCCTGTTTTTAATTCAATTTGAAACCCTATCTTGGCAAACCTTGGACCAACCATGCCCCTGGGTTTGCCTATAAATAGAGGGCAGATCTTGAAGCAAATGGCCATTAATCTAAAGTTTGAAAAGCTCCAAGTGAAGAAAGGAATCTCTGCTGCTCTACTTTCTCAATCCAAGTAAGTCCCTTTTCCCTTTTATTTTCTGTTTTCAATTCTAGAAATAATCTAACCTTCTCCATTGCTGTAGAATAAAGCCTAGTTTATACTTGTATTCCCAAACCTGCCTCCAAGTACCTCAAGACTCCTCTCCAGCCGTAAACGTGAAGAGAGAGCTAGGGGAAAGGGGAACAGGTGGATCCCTAGAATAGAACCCTATAATCTGTTCTTCTCTTTTTATAGAATAAGGGCTTTGATTGTGTTTGTATCCCCAAACCTATCTCCAAGTAACTCAAGACTCCTTTCTAGCTGTAAAATGTGAAAAGAGAGCTAAGGGAAAAGAAAACAGGTGGATCCGTTGGGTAAATCCCCATGTGCTATAATCTGTGAGATGTGGTTGCTTTTATTATCCTGTTAATGTTTTAATGGTTTTATTTTGAATCTGGAGGAATCCTATGGATCCAGGTTGTTTACAGCATGAGATCCCCACTTTTTTCTATAGTTTGGATTTTTCACACCTTTGCACCTACAGCACTGTTTTTCTTAATTTTGGTGATATTTGGCTAGGATTCTGGGTCTACCATGATCAATATGGTAGATCTAAAACCAAAAGCCTGAAAGTAACCTGTAGGGTTTCATAATGTGATTTTTGAAATTGTTTTAATTTTGAAGAAAGGATCCTATGGTCTAAACTCTCCCTTTTGATGTTTTTCAAAATGGGTTGAGTGGGGGTTCTATTTCTCCACTATTGAGAGATCCGGATTAGATCTGTACTTTAAATAACTATATTCTTCAATGCTCTAATCAAGAGATTTCAATCTAGTTTTTCAACCTTTTAATGGTTTAGCATAAAGCCAATTTTTCAGGTTTCTCTTTGGATTGGTTTTATATGATTTTTATCTCAATTTTATTTTAATCATGAAACCCTTAGAATAGTATGATCATATTGAAGGTTCTGAATTAATCTGGATATTCATATGAAAAACCATACATTTTGGTTATTTTTATGTTTTTTTTTCTTTTTGTAAGCAAGCATCCTTTATTTTAACATGAACAATACCTGGCAACCACCTTGTGTGGATGAATAGGGGTGCCTAACACCTTCCCCTATTCATAACCTAATCCCCTTACCCATCTCTGGTTGTTTTTGTTTTCTTTTTTAAATAGAGTTATTTTTACTCTAATTTTGCCTTTTTTGTGTTTATTTGATGATTTTGGTTTCCATTCACACCTAAACAGAATGGTGGCGACTCTTTGTTTTTAATGAATCCCATGTGATGATTAGGAAGTCATTGAATTGATTTTCCATGTCTCACAGGAAGCACGTGCACTACTGCACCTTGATAGAGGTTGTTAATGTAGGTACCCCTTGGGTGATAGGTCATTTTAACGATATATAGACGTAGGTGGTTATTTGGCAAGTTAAGAATGTTTGAGTTGATGATTACAATTGAGTTTGAATGTGTAGAAGTGAGGATGTTTGGAGATGAATACTGATTGATTTCTTGATTTTAAGAAGGCATTTTTGGAAAGAAAAAGGGAGAGCTAGAATCTAGAGAATATTCCCTAAAGTTGGCTTTATAGTATAGATACTCTTACAAGCTTAATTAAAGATCTCAAGCTTGGGTCATTGATAACCCTAATGTCTATAAGAATTATTTTCACATGGGTATGCTCCAATACTTTTGGTTCGGTCTTGAAACGAGCTCAACCCGGACCCAATCGACCCCTGTTGCACTCTAGTGTCAATATCATTAATGGAAAGCAAAAAATTCAACTTGGTTCACAGTAGATATGAAAATATTGTGACCCAAGTCAGATTTATTCAGCCCATATCTTTGGTTCTAGTCTGGCTAGCTTATATATATTCGGATCCCCATCTCATCCATATCCCATCATTAAAAGAAAGATAAAAGGGAAAATTCTGCTTGCACGCCACTTGGGCTAGCGTGGCTCATGCTCAAACTGCGTTTGTTGGGAGATAGCATTGATTAGACAACAAACTTTCCCCTAACATAGTTACTCTATTTTACCCCAAACTTTCCTTCCGGTGAACATTAAGCCTCCCCACCTAATTAGCGCAATTTAGCAAATACCATTAATATTCATACTAATAAGTTTCCAATATGGAGAGGTGCACAACAATGGCTAGTTTTTATCCATGGCTGGTATAGGAAGATCTTCATAATTTGTCACTAAATTTTGTGCTCTCTCTCTCTAAATTTTTTACTTGTTAGAGAACTTTTTGTTCAGAAGTTCATTTTGAATACAAAACAGATAAATTTTTGTCCACAATCAGTAGTAGAAGATCTTCAAACTTTATCACTCATGTGAAAAGTTTCATAAACATTAATAAAATTTCAAAAAATGAATGTTCTTAACCCTAGATACACTAGAAAAACTTTGAAAATAACATTTTTAACTCAAACCTTAAAGATAGTTCCCGCCATCAACCCAAACTGCATCTTTCCTCCCCCAGGAAAAAGGACTTTCTGAATACCCATAAGCACTAAATGAAAGGAAAAAGGAGTTAGGTAACTATTCTTTACTTTCTCAATGTCAATTAAGGAGTTAAGGTACTATTCTTTACTTCTCAATGTCAATTTTGGGCTGTATTGTCTATTTCAAATTTCCCCACAACACAACCGGAAGCAAGAGATAATGCATGTGGGTCCCACAAGCTAATTTGGAAGGGGTCAAATCAATTAGCATTCTCCTTTTGGTGGCATATAAAACGTGCTTTTTGTTTGAGTTTCTGGACTCTTGGACTTGGGTAAGACCCGATATTAATTTTTATAAATCTAAAGCCTGGATTTCCTTGTAGGACGATTAGCTAGTGAAATGGCCGGCTTGAGAAAAGCCCAATTTGGCCCATTACCTATATCCCATGAGTACACTGTCGATTTCATATTTTGCTCATTAGTATTTTATAATTTGTAGACTAATTTAAAATTAACCAAGCTTAAGGTACCACTGAATATATAGGAAGATAGATTCATAATATCACACAAAAATGATCTAAGGCTTACCAAAATAATATAGATATATAGATATGAGCTAAGGTTTGATCTAGCAATGCCCATTTAACATGGGATTAGTCTTATAAGATGGGAAAATTAAGTTTTAGTGATACTTTTTCAACATAATTCAAATTCAGTTGAACAATTCTTGGTCATTGAGAATTAGTGATACTTTTTTGAAATAATTGAGAACCAGTGTCATTTTAATGTTTATAAAGAATTTCTTCCAAAAATACCCTTAAAAAGACTTACAAACCTCACTTTGTACCTAATGGGTGAAAAGGATTTCAAAGTCTTTTGAGGGCATTTTCGGAAGAAATTCTTTATAAACATTAAAATGACACTGGTTCTCAATTAAACAGGATATGGGTAATTGTCTAGGATGTCCAAGGATTTAAAAAGTGTTGATAGATATTATTTAAAAAGTGAAAGTAAATGAAAAGATCAACTTGCCTATATAAAAATATGTACATTAGAACCAACCAATGTGTAGTTGTTTTCGTAAAAATTATCTTATTTTTGGCACATTCTCGTAGAGGCCCTCTCCCATATAGGTTAGCTTTATTTATTACTAGGGGAAGTGTAGACATCCCAAATTGCACTACAAAATTAGAAAATGATTGAAAATATGTAATTGGGATTTGAAACAAGTCAAAAAATTATAAAATTTAATCAAACGTGCATTGCCCGCAATTGATATACGGGCATGTAGCGCCCGTATTGAAAATGCGGGTAACACTTGCCTGCAATGTATATACGGGCCCAAGGGGTTTTTGTGCAAATTTATCCTTTCTCGATTTTTGAGCCTTATCTGCACTCAAATCTCTTTCTGAGAGATTTGAATCCTCTCATTTATCCATTTGAATTCTCTTATTTATCCTATTTGGCAATGGATTGGCATTATCCCTGTTTTTAATTCAATCTGAAACCCTATCTTGGCAAACCCTGGACCAACTGTAGACACCCTAAATTGCACTACAAAATGAGAAAATAATTGAAAACATGTTATTGGGATTTAAAATAGGACAAAATGCATAAAATTAATTTAAGCAGTGCCTGTATTGTATCTGCGGGCTGGTTGCGCTCGAAATTTGTATACGGACATATAGCGCCCGTATTAAGAATGCGGACACCACTTGCTCGCAATGTATATACGGGTACAGGGTTTTTGTGCGAATTTTATCTTTGCTCAATTTCTGAGCCTTATTTGAATCCAAATATATCTCTGGGATATGCGAATTATCTTATTATCTTATTTATTCGTCCGAATTATCCTATTTATCCTTGTTGGCCATGGATTGGCATTATCCCTATTTTTCAATCTAATCTAGAGGATTTTTATATATCCCTCTGGACCAACCATGCCCCTGGGTTTGCCTATAAATAGAGGGTCTCTCCTCAAGCAAAAGGCCATGAATCTGAAGTCTGAAGAGCTCCAAGTGAAGAGAGGAATCCCTGTTGCTCTGCTTGCTCAATCCAGGTAAGTTTTTTTTCCCTTTTATTTTCTGTTTTCAATTCTCGAAATAATCTGATCTTCTTCATTGCTGTAGAATAAGACCTTCTTATACTTGTATTCCCAAACCTGTTTCCAAGTACCTCAAGAATCCTCTCTAGCTGTAAAACGTGAAGAGAGAGCTAGGGGAACAGGCGGATCCCTAGAATAGCACCACATAATTTGTTTTTTTTCTTTTTATTGAATAAGGCCTTTGATTGTGTTTGTATCCCCAAACCTATGTCTAAGTACCCCAAGAATCCTCTCTAGCCGTAAAACGTGAAGAGGGAGCTAGGGGAAAAGGGAACAGGTGGATCCGTAGGGTAGACCCCCATATGCTCTAATCTGTGAGATATGGCTGCTTTGAATATCCTATTCATGTTTTAATGGTTTTTATTTTGAATCTGAATGAATCCTGTGAATCTATGATGTTTATAGCATGAGATCCCCACTTTTTTCTAAAATTTGGATTTTTCATATCTTTGCACCTACAACACTGTCTTCTCGATTTTTGTGATATTAGGCTAAGATCATGATAGATCTTGATTCAGAAGCCCAAAAGTAACTTCTAGGGTTTCATGATGTGGTTTTTGAGTCTTTTTTCATTTTTGAGAGAAGACCCTACGGTCTAAGTTCTCCCCTTTCGAGGTTCTTTATCAATGTGGGTATTTTTGGTTTTTATTTCTTGATCTAATGTGAAATATGGGCTATACCTGTATCCTGGACTGTTCAAGTTCAATTCTGCAATATTTTATAAAAATAATATTTTTTCTAGATTTCCAGAATTTAACTTGAAGCCAGATTTTTGAAGTTTTCACTTTAGATTTGTTTTCTTTATCTTGATTTCAGTCAATCATGAAGCCCAAATAAGTGGCTCTTGTTTTCATAAGAAGGATCCAGAATTAATTGGATCATTCACATGGGAAAAAGTCATACATTCTTTTATTTTTCTTTTGATTAGCAAGCCTTTTTTCTTTCCTTTGAAAAACATGAACAATACCTAGCAACCACCTTGTGTGGATGAATAGAAGTGCCTAACACTTCCCCTTACCCATCTCTTGTTGTTTTTTAAATAGGGCTATTTTTACCCTAAATTTGCCTTTTTATGCTTATTTGATATTTTGGTGTCCATTCACACCTAAATTGAATGGTGGCGACTTTTTGTTTTTAACCAATCTCGTGTGATGATTAGGAAGTCATTAAATTGATTTTTCCATGTCTCACAACTGGCGACTCTGCTGGGGATTTGAGGATTTCAGCCTTTTGGTGTTTTTGTTCATTTTTTGATGTTTTGGTTTTGCTTGCTATTTTGTGTTTTTTAGTATGTTTGATTTGTTTTATTGTTTTGCTTGCTATTTAGTGTTCTTAAGCATGTTTGGTATGTTTTAAATCTGAATTATTGCTTAAGAATTCATAGGGGTAGAAACATGCTTAATTCTGATTTGTAGGATTGTTTCTAGAAACATGTGTAGGGGGTTCGTTTTGCTAAACCATGCTTATTTCTTGTTGTATTTTTATAATAGCATGTTTTAATTTTCAGCATGTTCTCCATGATGTATTTTGGTTGTATAACATGATCATATGTTCACATGTTTGGGTGATTCTTGTGAGCATGTTTTAGGTGCTATAGGGTTACTTTGTTTCCTTGTATTTGTTTACTTTGAATGTGCTTTCCTATTATGTCTTGGTTTGTATATGCATGGCTGCGAGAAGAGTGGCAAGGGGTTGGGACGTTGTGAATGCACCTATTGTTTATAAATGCACTGTACACATTTTATTTTTTACACAACCTACCTATAACCTATGGGAAGTTGAACCCGAATGTGTATAGCTTGGCGCAACGAGATCGATACTTTGGAAAGCGAAAGTGAAAACATTCACCTTAGAACTTTGGGCTAATGATGTGATGATAACGTGGATCTGTTATTCGATTCTTGTCATCACTAGGCTTGAGTTCTAAGTTGCCATTAAGCCAAAACCTAAAACACCTACGCTTGAAGGTGGAGATACACGTTTTTGGTTAAAGTACACAATTACATGGGGATATGGGTTTGTAATTGAGGGAAGGCCAGTTGCATGGTTCACAAGCCAAGGCATAATGTGGATGCCATATTGAAAGTAAACAAGGTAACAGGGTAACCTTAACTTTTGTATTATTTTCATGTCATAGGGGTGTCAGGGCGTCCATCGGTTTGGGATAAAATTGGTCCCAAATAGGCATGTATCCTAAAATTGGTGTAACCCATAGGAAGAGTTTTTAACTCTGTTCAGAATTAATCCTACTCAATGTTCATATAAGAGGGAACCAAAGGGTACCAAATTATTGAGTATGGTGGCTAATTTGGAGGGAACATGTGCCCTCCTAAGCATGTATTTTTGCAAATAGATCAAAGTCCACTTTGGGACAGTTTAGAAGCCTTGCAAAGGTGAACTGTATGTTTTGATGAGCAATCAAAGTGATCAAATCATGTAAAAACTGAAAAAACAAAAAAAAAGCTTCGTAAACCGCATTTAATATACGGGCTGGTCTCGCCCGTGTTTGCTATACGGTCATGGCTCGCTCGCAATTTAAATGCGGGCAAGGCCAGACTATACTGTATATGCGGTTTTCGCTGAAAATTCAATTTTAAATAGTTTTTTTCCACTAAATCTTGTTCCTTCAACTTTTAAGTGATGATAAAGGGAAATGAGTTTGAATAAAATGTTTCAAAAAAAAATAAAAATATATATATAATAAAAATGTGAAACAAAAATCTTGAAAAAAAATCCCTGGGCCTCTGAAAGCCTTTGAATTTCAGACCTTTTTCAAAAATCTCTGGGCCTCTGAAAGCCTTTGAATTTCAGATCTTTTTCTTTGGGTTTCTGAAAGCCTTTGAATTTCAGACTTTACCCCTAGGCCTCTGAAAGCCTTCGAATTTCAGATCTTTTCCTTTGGGCCTCTGAAAGCCTTTGAATTTCAGACCTTTTTCAAAAGTACCCTTGGGCCTCTGAAAGCCTTTGAATTTCAGATTTTTTCTTTTTCTTTGGGCCTCTGAAAGCCTTTAAATTTCAGACTTTACCCCTGGGCCTCTGAAAGCCTTTGAATTTCAGATTTTTTCCTTGGGCCTCTGAAAGCCTTTGAATTTCAGACTTTTTGCAAAAATTTCCCTGGGCCTCTGAAGGCCTTTGAATTTCAGACCTTTTCCAAAAATCTTCCTGGGCCTCTGAAAGCCTTTGAATTTTAGACTTCTTCCAAAAATATTCTTGGGCCTCTGAAAGCCTTTGAATTTCAGATCCTTTTCTCTTTTTTGTGGGACCTGCTGGAAGCCCTAGAATATTCCAACAAACCTTTGGTTGGTCTTTTTCGTACCAATCAATTGAAATTTTTGTGAGACACTTGGAAGCCCTAGAATATTCCAAAAAAAAAAAAAAACAAATAAAGAAAAAAAAATCCAAACTCGTGTTCACCTAGCCTGCACATAGGCATTCATAGGTATGTGAATGAGATTAAATTGGAACTGATGTTTTTCTTTAGTTTTTCCAGGTACCAATACACTAGCAACCATAGCTCCTGTAACTAGATCAAGAGCTTGCATCATGAATCTCATTGAGAATGAAGCTGATGTTCCTAACCTAGACGTTGCCCTGCTACAGGAACAAGTGGCAGGGCTAGCCCGAATGCTAGAGAACTTACTGGCGGTGCAGGCCCAACAAGTTCAAGCCCAGAACCAAGCACCTCCACCCCAAATCAACATTCCACCTCCGGTTCAACCTATGCCTGAACCCATTTATGAACCCACCCTTGAACCTATATTGATCAGGGATGAGACAGTTGAGTCTGAGAAAGAAAAAGAAAAAGAGAGAATGAGAGAGGAGGTTGAAAGGAAATTCATGCACAGATTGGAGATGATCCAAGATGAACTGATAGAGGTAAAATGGGTGAACAAATATGACAGCATTGGCTGCCCCATGAGCCATCTGAAGTTGTACTGTGGTGCCCTATGCTAGTTCGATCGAGATGAAGGCATACTGATTCAGCTCTTTCAAAGGAGCTTGACTGTAACTGCTTTGAGGTGGTTTGCCTCCTTAGGCCATGGAAAGATCAGAAGATGGAAGTACCTAGGAGGTGCCTTCCTGGCTCAATACAAGTTTAATTCAGAAGTAGTGCCAGACAGGTACAATGTAATGAGGATGAGCAAAGAAAGGAATAAATCTGTAAGGCAATATGCCAAGAGATGGAGGGAAACTGCCCCCAGGTCATGCCACCTATGCTAGAGCAGGAGATGATTTCTACCTTCATCAGTACATTGGGTCAACCATTCTATAGCCACCTGGTGGGTCAGACCACCACTAATTTCGCCGCCTTGGTACAAGTGGCCGACCGAATCGAAAACGGGATTAGGTCGGGTAAAATAATTGACCATTTTGCTATGGTCAGTCAGCAGGACCCCAATCTGAAGAAAGGAAGTGGGATAAAAAAGAATGGGAACAAGAAAGAGGGGGAGGTGAACATGGTACAACCACCATCTAGCCCTAACAAGCCCATAAAAATCAATATACCTGCTCATTTTTCTACTCCATCCACTCCATCTACCCAGGCCCCCATGAGGGTTAATGTTCCAGAAGCACCCTCAGACCAAAAGAGGGCTTTTACTAAGGAGGAAAGGGATGCCTATTTCACAGCAAGGAGAAATAGGGTTTTCACCCCTATTCTAATGTCTCTGTCTCAGTTGCTACCAACTTTATTGCAAACAGGGTACATCACCTTAAGAGAGCCAAATCCTAATGCATCTAAGGGGAGAAATTTTGACCCCTCCACCACTTGTGATTTCCACATGGGTGCACCTGGGCACCCTACTGACAAGTTGGGTTCGCCTATAAATAGAGGGCAGATCTTCAAGCAAATGGCCATTAATCTAAAGTCTAAAAAGCTCCAAGTGAAGAAAGGAATTCCTGCTGCTATGCTTTCTCAATCTAGGTAAGTCCCTTTTCCCTTTTATTTTCTGTTTTCAATTCTAGAAATAATCTAATCTTCTCCATTGCTGTAGAATAAAGCCTAGTTTATACTTGTATTCCCAAACCTGCCTCCAACTATCTCAAGACTCCTCTCTAGCCATAAAACGTGAAGAGAGAGCTAGGGGAAAGGGGAACAGGTGGATCCCTAGAATAGAACCCTATAATCTGATCTTCTCTTCTTAAAGAATAAGGCCTTTGATTGTGTTTATATCCCCAAACCTATCTCCAAGTACCTCAAGACTCCTCTCTAGTCGTAAAACGTGAAAAGAGAGCAAGGAGAAAAGAGAACAGGTGGATCCGTAGGGTAAACCCCCATGTGCTATAATCTGTGAGATGTGGTTGCTTTTACTATCCTGTTAATGTTTTAATGGTTTTATTTTGAATCTGGAGGAATCCTATGGATCCAGGTTGTTTACATCATGAGATCTCCACTTCTTTCTATAGTTTGGGTTTTTCACACCTTTGCATCTACAACACTGTTTTTCTTAATTTTGGTGATATTTGGCTAGGATTCTGGGTCTACCATGATCAATATGGTAGATCTAAAACCAAAAGCCTAAAAGTAACCTGTAGGGTTTCATAATGTGATTTTTGAAATTGTTTTAATCTTGGAGAAAGGATCCTATGGTCTAAACTCTCCATTTTGATGTTTTTTTAACATGGGTTAAGTGGGGGTCCTATTTCTCCACTATTGAGAGATCCGGATCAGACCTGTACTCTAAATAACTTTATTCTTCAACGCTCTAATCAAGAGATTTCAATCTAGTTTTCCAACCTTTTAATGGTTTAACCTAAAGCTAGTTTTTCAGGTTTCTCTTTAGATTGGTTTTATCAGATTTTTATCTCAATTTTATTTTAATCATGAAACCCTTAGAATGGTATGATCATATTGAAGGTTCTGAATTAATCTGGATATTCATATGAAAAACAATACATTTTGGTTATTTTTATGTTTATTTCTTTTTGTAAGCAAGCATCCTTTATTTTAACATGAACAATACCTGGCAACCACCTTGTGTGGATGAATAGGGGTGCTTAACACCTTCCCTTGTTCATAACCTAATCCCCTTACCCATCTCTGGTTGTTTTTATTTTCTTTTTTAAATAGAGTTATTTTTACTCTAATTTTGCCTTTTTTGTGTTTATTTGATGATTTTGGTTTCCATTCACACCTAAACAGAATGGTGGCGACTCTTTGTTTTTAATGAATCCCGTGTGATGATTAAGAAGTCATTGAATTGATTTTCCATGTCTCACAACTGGCGACTCTGCTGGGGACTTGTGGATTTCAGCCTTTTGGTGTATTTGTTCATGTTTTGATGTTTTTGTTTTGCTTGCTATTTTGTGTTTTTAAGCATGCTTGGTATGTTTTAAATCTGATTTATTGTTTAAAAGTTCATGGGGGTAGAAACAGGCTGAATTCTGATTTATAGGATTGTTTCTAGAAACATGCGTGGGGGAGGTTTTTATTTTGAACCATGCTTATTTCGTGCTGTATTTTCATGATAGCATGTTTTAATTTTCAGCATGTTCTCCTCGATGTATTTTGGTTGTATAACATGAGCATATGTTGGCATGTTTGGGGTGCTTTTTGTGAGCATGTTTAGGTGTTATACTTCGGAAAGCGAAAGTGAAAACATTCACCTTAGAACTTTGGGCTAATGATGTGATGACAATATGGATCTGTGATTCGATTCTGGTCATCACTAGGCTTGAGTTCTAAGTTGCCACTAAACCAAAACCCCTACACTTGAAGGTGGGGATACACGTTTTTGGCTAAAGTACACAATTACGTGGGGATATGAGTTTGTAATTGAAGGAAGGCCGTTTGCATGGTTCACAAGCCAAGGCAGAATGTGGATGCCATATTGAAGGTAAACAAGGTAGCCTTAAATTTCGCACTATTTTCATGTCAAGTAAGTGTCATGGTGTCCATCTGTTTAGGATGAAATTGTTCCCAATGAGATATGTATCTTAAAATTGGTGTATCCCGTAGGAAGAGTTTTCAACTCTTATCAGAATTGATCCTACCCAAAGTTTATATAAGAGGCAACCAAAGGTACAGAACCCCTGAATACGATGTCTAATTTGGAGGGAACATGTGCCCTCTTGAGTATGCATTTTGCAAGTAGGGTCAAAGTCCACTTTGGGACAGTTTAGAAGCTTTGCAAGGATGAACCGTATGTTTGGATGAGCAATCAAAGTGATCAAATCATGTAAAAACTAGAAAAAACAAAAAAAAGCTCCGTAAACCGCATTTAGTATACGGGCTGGGCTTGACCGTATTGGTTATACGGGCGAGGCTTGCCCGTAATTCAAGTACGGGCAAGTCCAGACCGTACTGTATTTACAGTTTTTACGGAAAATTCAATTTTAACAGTTTTTTCTAACAAATCTTGTTCCTTTAACCTTTAAGTGATGATAATGGGAAATGAGTCTGAATAAAATGTTTCAAAAGGAAAAAATAAAATAAAATAAAAATGTGAAAAAAAATTTCTTGAAGAAAAAAAATCCTTGAGCCTCCGAAATCCTTTGAATTTCAGACCTTTTTTAAAAATCCCTAGGCCTCTGAAAGCCTTTGAATTTCAGATCTTTTTCAAAAATCCTTGGGCCTCTGAAAGCCTTTGAATTTTAGACCTTTTGCAAAAATATCCCTGGGCCTCTGAAAGCCTTTGAATTTCAGCCTCTGAAAGCCTTTGAATTTTAGATCTTTTTCAAAAATCCTTGGGCCTCTAAAAGCCTTTGAATTTCAGACCTTTTTCAAAAATACTCCTGGGCCTTTGAAAGCCTTTGAATTTCAGACCTTTTTAAAAAAATATCCATTTGGCCTCTGAAAGCCTTTGAATTTCAGAATTTGATTATGGGCCCTTTGAAAGCCCTAAAATATTCCATTCTTTTTGTAGGACCTTTGGAAGCCCTAAAATATTCCATTCTTTTTGTAGGACCTGTTGGAAGCCCTAAAATATTCTAACAATTGTTTTAACTTAAAAATTAAAAAAAAAATCCAAGCTCGTGTTCACCTAACCTGCATACATGCATTTATAGGTAGGTAACTGAAATTGAATTGGTACTGATATTTCATTATTATTTTTCCAGGTACCAATGCACTTGCAACCATAGCTTCTGTGACCATATCAAGAGCTCGCACCATGAATCCCACTGAGAATGAAGCTGATGTTCCTAACCCAGACGTTGCCCTACTACAAGAACAAGTGGCAGGACTTGCTCGAATGCTAGAGAACTTACTGGAGGTGCAGGACCAGCAAGTCCAAGCCCAGAATCAAGCCTTCACTTCCAACCATGCATCACCACCTCAAACCAATATCCTACCTCTGATTCAGCCTATTCCAGAACCCATTTCTGAACAAACCCCGGAACCTATACTGATCAGGGAGGAGACGGTTGAGTCTGAGAAAAAGAAGGAAAATGTGAGAATGAGGGATGAGGTTGAAAGGAAATTCATGCACAGGCTAGAGATGATCCAGGATGAACTGAGGGAGGTGAAAGGGGTAAGTAACTTTGGGGGCACCAACTTTGAAGACCTATGCCTGTACCCAGATTCTAACCTACCGGCTAAGTTTATGTAACGCCCCGAACCCGGGTCAGTGCAAACCGGCACCCGACCCGAACCCGGTTCGCTACTGTAACAACCCGAATTTAGTTCAACAACCAAATCCGAGGTGTTACTGGCCCATATCAATTACAACATCAATAACATACCAGACCAAACAAAGTAAATCCAATCCATATATTAAACTATCAGAGTTGCGGAAACAAGTATGTGCGGAAGTGTAGATTAAAATCATCAAACAAGCATGAAGCTTGACCATCAATCAATAGTATCAAAGTCTGGTAGAATGAACTGGTTACTAACTCTCTCTTGTCTCTCTCATACATCAAATCCAATTTAAAATAATAAACCAATTAAAAATGCTAAGCCTATAACATCAATCCACCTCAGACAAGATCTGGATAATAATAATCCTCCGGCGAATACTCGGCTATCTCCCCCTGGAAGTCTAAAAGATCCCCCTCTCGCGTATCAGCTGAAAAAAATGGAATAGAAGTAGGGTGAGATACGAATATCTCAGTAGGTAACACATGCATGATTAAACAGTTAATATACGGAAAGTAACAGTTCATGCACGATAAAGCAACATCGATAAATCAGGCTCGCATAATCATTTATACTATTCATGAACACAAAACAGTTTGATAAATAGTTCTAGAAATGATTTTCAGCAAGTTTTAATATAAGATCTCAATAGACAAATCAATAGCATAATCCATGCATTGCCAGGATGTACTAAGCAGTCACATCCAACCAATATCCCAATCACATGCATCCCGCACGTGCACAATAGTAATCATATCAAGTGTTATGTTTTCAGTGTCATTGTAGGACTCACAAAGTTAGATAAACCTTTTGAGATGATTCTCAACCAATTGCTATACCACCGTGCGACTTAGGAGCGATGCTACTAATGATACTCAAGCCCCATGCAGCGCAGCTTAGACAAGAGCTGTAGTCACCGACTTATTGCACACGTACCCATCAAAGTTGGTATGTACCACCAGCATGCAGCACCAGAATCAATACATGGAGGTGGTTGCTTATCCACATGTATAGGGAATCACCAGCGGCTCACCGGGGTGTCCCTCCAGACATAGGACCTTCCCAGACAAACTAACTTGCAAAGGAAGCGCGTCGCATATAGGAGTAACTCAACCCAAATGACATATCCCTCAGCTATCTAGCTACGACTATGGATCCATAACCAGCTATGCCCACTAGACTCCAAAATTCCCTAAAGTATCATATTTCTATAAGGGTTGGTGCCTAGCGGCATATAATGGTTATATCTGTACATTCACTTCATTATTCAGTCATTCGGATTATGAACTCTCTTTATAATGTCTTATGATTTATAATGCCATTTAGAAGTGTTTAGATAATCAAATGGTAGTTAGGCTTTTCCAAAATCACATTTCTCATTTTCCTTCAAAACTTGGCAACTAATGTCCTAAATATCTCCCTAATTTGTTTTTCTGAAAAACAGGGAATTAGATAGTTTATTTTGGTCTTAAAAGACCTTAGTTAATCATTAAAATTGTCTAAAAATAGTTTAGAATTGAATTAGGTTCGAAATTATGAAAAATTGGATTTTCTGCTGAGAGCGCCTGGGATCGCTCAGGATCGCTCCGGGCGGTCATCAGTCGGCGGTAGTGCAATTTCGAGCGCCCACGGTCCGTCGTCCCGCGGTCCACAGCGTTCTCGAATCCTTAACCAGCGCCTAAGATCGCCGATGAGCGCCTCGCACAGTCAAGGTCGGCGGTCTCACCAAATCGAACAGAAACAGTTCTAAATCACGATTTTTCTCGTCTAAACTCATTCTAATGTATTTATAACATGCTTAGCTAACTAAATACAACTTTACATATCATATAAACATGCGTTTGCGATTAAACAGAGATAAATCCGAATTTAAAATCAAAACGGTGTCACCTACCTCTTGAACGAAGGTTCCTCTTCCTCACTTCTCTCAACCACGCTTCTTTATCACCCAGCAACACTCTGGAAGATGAAGAACTCCAAAAACCCAAGCTTTTCTTCTTCCCCTTCTTCTTCTTCTCCTTCGGTCGCTTGTCGCTTGCGGCTGAACAATATGAGCGAAAATACACGCGTATAAAATTAGGTTATTAAACTAATACTTATACTCACTTATCCCATGTGTCTCACCTATACCAAATTCCATACACATGCCCAATCAGAATACATACCTTGATATCTCATGATCGGACGGTCAGATCTGCGTCTAATTCTGGATCTCCGCTAAGTTGATCACCCCCTACAATATTAAAATGTTTCTATCAATCATAACTCTGGGTAATATTATTTACTAATTTAATTTATTATTTAAGGGAAATTCGGGGTTTTACAGTTTAAGTGCTCGGACCTGGAAAAATACGATGGCACTGGCTGCCTCATGAGCCATCTGAAGTTGTACTACGGGGCCCTATGTCAATTTGGTCGGGATGATGGCATTCTGATTCAGCTTTTCCAAAGGAGCTTAACTGGAACTGCTTTGAGGTGGTTCGCCACCTTAGATAATGGAAGGATCAGAAGGTGGAAGGACTTAGCAGATGCTTTCCTAACCCAATATAAGTTCAACTCAGAGATCGTGCTAGATAGGTACGATGTGATGAGGATGGGTAAAGGAAGGGATGAGTCGGTAAGGCAGTATGCTAAAAGGTGAAGGGAGACGGCCTCTCAAGTCAGACCACCTATGTTGGAGCAAGAGATCATTTCTACCTTCATCAGTACACTGGGTCAACCATTCTATAGCCACTTGGTGGGTCAGACCACCACTAATTTGCTGCTTTGGTACAAGTGGCCAACCGAATTGAGGACGGGATCAGGTCGGGTAAAATAATTGACCAATCTGCCATGTTCAGTCAATAGGACTCCAATTTGAAGAAGGGGAATGGCATGAGGAAGAATGGGAACAAGAAAGAGGGAGAGGTAAACATGGTACAGCAACCATCTATCCCCAATAAGCCTATACAAATCAACGTGCCTACTCTACCTACCCAGCAGGCCCCTATGAAGGTTAATGTTCCAGCAGCACCCTAAAACCAAAAGAGGGCTTTTACTAAAGAGGAAAGGGATGCCTGGTTCGCAGCAAGGAGAAATAGGGTTTTCACCCCTATTCCAATGTCTCCGTCTCAGTTGCTACCAACTCTATTGCAAGCAGGGTACATTACCTTAAGACAGCCAAATCCGAATGCATCAAAGGGGAGAAATTTTGACCCCTCCACCACTTACGATTTCCACATGGGTGCACTTGAGCACCCTACTGACAAGTGTTGGCCGTTGAAACACGCCATTCAGGACTTGATTGACCAAAATACCCTGTCTTTCAATACAAGGGCTCCCAATCCTCCTAGAATGGACATTGGACAAAACCCTTTGCCTCAGCATCATGGGGAAGGCCCATCTAATGTCATAGGGGCCATTTCTTTTGATAAAATAACCTTTGACCCATCTCAGTTAATTGCTCCTATATGGACAACGGTCAGTTTATTTTGATAGAGGAAGTGGGGATAAAGAAGAAACATGATTGAAAAAAAGAATGAGCGTGCTGCTGAGAACATTAGCTCTTCTTTGGACCGGGCCTCCTCTCTCATTGCCCCATTGAATATTGCAAAACCACCTCTGGTTATCAATTGCAATCCATCCACCCATTCTTCAACTACTCCATCAAAACCGCCATTGGTCATAAACTGTGACCACCTCATTGCATCTGTTACCTCTGTAAACCCTCAACCAAAACAACTTCCACCATTGGTTGTAGATGTTCCTTCTACTCAGACTCTTTTATCCAAGTCCAAACTTCCCCCACTAGTGATAAATGTCCCAAAGCCTTCCTACTCTGAATTAGCTGTACCATGGAACTACAGCGAAGACTTCACCACTACATTTCCAGCAATTGAGGGAGAAAACAAGGAAGAAGTAAATCTCATGATGAAGTCAGGGAAATGTGTAGGAGAGGGAGAGAAACAAAAGGAGACTCAGAAAGAAAGGGAAGAAGCTGAGAAATAGAAAACAAAAGGAAAAGCCAAGGTAGGGGATGATACCCCTCAGGTAATTAACAATGAGGCTGCTGACCTCATCAAAATAATCAAAAAGAGTAAATTTAATGTCGTTGAGCAGTTAAACAAAGTCCCTGCCCAGATTTCAATACTGGGATTATTGTTGAATTCTGAAAAACATAGGGACTCTTTGTTAAGGGTACTTCAGGGCGCACATGTGCTTAAAAATATTGAACCAGACCAACTTGGTAGGATAGTTGGGCAAATCTTGTCTCATAATGTCATATCTTTTTCTGAAACCGAGATCAGCCTAGCAGGGTACCATCATGTTGATCCTTTGCACATAGCTGTGCTCTGTAAGGGTTGCATGATAGCCTGGGTTTTAATTGATAATGAATCAGCTTTGAATGTCTGCCTGTTAATAACATTTGTAAAGCTCGGTCTAGAGCAAAATAAGATTAAGCAGAATGGGAGAATCATAAGAGCCTTTGATATCTCTAAAACACACTCCTTAGGGGAGGTTGAACTGCCAGTCACTATTGGACAATATATCTTTAATATCACATTCGAGGTGATGGATATACCGGCAGCCTTCAACTTACTCTTAGGAAAGCCGTGGATTCATATAGCTAGGGCCATACCATCTACCCTCCACCAAAGAATCAAATATATCTGAGGGCAAAAGGTGATTACGGTCCTAGCTGAAAATTTGGTTCCTCCCATATGGTCCCCTGATGTACCCTACATAAACATGGAAATGACTGTAGACAAGATTGCATTTCACTCTTTCCAATTTGAAACTATTAATTTCATACCTGCGGGGTATCAAGAAAAGGAAGAGAAAATGACTTGTGCTGAGAAGATAGTCAAGAATGTGCTGAGAAAGTACAATTTCCACCCGGGAAAGGGTCTAGGGGTTAACCTGCAAGGAAGGTTGGAACCTGTAAGGGTTAAGAAGCTAGTCCATAGAGCAGGATTGGGGTCCAAGCCAAGAGATTGGAGAAAACAGAAGCAGTTGGAAGACATGAAATTCCCTTATATCAGGGAAACTTTTCTGAAGCTTTCTCACATGATTCAGCTATCTCCTCCTCAGGATCAGTCAAAACCTCCATACTATAACATTAACCCATTCCAGAAACCCAAGTTTCCAACCCTGCAACCATATGTGCCACCTTCACCTTCCCAAGCATCGAGTGAGCCTGGACCGCGGTTAGAATAGAAACGGGATTTTTCTGAGGATGTTGGAGCCTTCTTTGCCATGACTGAAGGCAAAAGAGAAGAAGGAGCAGATGAGCTACCCTTCATTGACTGGGCTGCAGTAAAAGTTCCGGATGAAGTCATATCTGGGTCGAGCCATATAGCAGAGACAGATGATACAATTCACCCAATAATGGTGATCTCGGATGCGGACTCTGAGCTTGGGGAGCAGGCTTGTGTTGTTACCCTTGCTCCAAGATGATTTATTTTGAACAATTGGGAGGAAACTCCTCTTACTTTTGAAGCTGTGTTTGTTTGGCAAACAGACACGGCATCCTAAAAAAAAAAAAAAACTCCATTAGTGGAATGCCCTTTTCCTGAAGGTTTTAATGAGCCTTCAACTTCAGGAAAAGATTTTTTTGAAGGCTCTCAAAAAACAAAAAAAGATTTTCCCATTTTTTCTAGAAAAGTTAAATTTTTTAAAAAGGTCTAAACCACTTATGAACCATATAAGCAAACGAAATTGGATCAGGTTGATTATGACTTCGACCTTGAGCTCGACTTTGACCTGATGGGGGTTGAAGAGGAGACCGAGGTCGAAGAAGAAGACCCTCCAAAAGAAATCACATATCAATTGGAGCGTCATGAAAAGGGGGTCCAACCCAATATTGAGGAGACCATCTCAATAAATCTAGGGACTGAAGATGACCCAAAAGTAGTGAAGACTGGGGCATGCCTATCTGATGTGCAGCGTGATGAAATGACACGATTCTTGGCTAATTATAAAGATGTATTTGTGTGGTCGTATCGGGATATACCAGGGTTAGACACTGACATGGTTGTGCACAGGCTACCAATTCTACCAGAGGTTAAGCCGGTTAAGCAGAAATTGAGAAGGTTGAAACCATAATGGACATTGAAGGTCAAAGATGAAGTGGTCAAACAATTCCAAGCAGGATTTTTGGCAGTCTCCACGTACCCTGAATGGCTCGCCAATATAGTGCCAGTACCAAAGAAGGATGGAAAGGTCAGCATGTGCGTAGACTACAGAGATCTGAATAAGGCAAGCCCAAAAGACGATTTTCCGCTTCCACATATCCACATTCTGGTCGACAACACTGCTGTACATAGCCTGTTCTCGTTCATGGATGGCTTCTTTGGGTACAATTAGATTAAGATGGCTAAGGAAGATCAAGAGAAAATGGCCTTCATTACACCTTGGGAAATCTTCCACTACACTATCATGCCATTTAGGCTTAAGAATGCTGGGGCAACCTACTTGCGGGCCATGACATGATCCATAAGGAGATTGAGGTCTATGTGGATGATATGATAGCCAAATCATGTGAAGAAGAAGACCACTTGATCAACTTGAAGAAGTTGTTCGACAAGCTCAGGAAATACAGTCTATGGCTTAACCCGGCAAAATGCGTCTTTAGGGCTACATCAGGGAAATTGTTGGGCTTTATAGTGAGCAGAAGAGGAATTCAAATCGACTTAGCTAAAGCCAGGGCAATAATTGAAATGCCCTCACCTAGAATGGAGAAGGAGGTTCGTGGCTTTCTTGAAAGCATTCAGTACATAAGCCAATTCATAGCACAGCTTACGGCTATCTGTGAACCAATTTTCAAGCTTTTGAGAAAGAATAACCCGACGGTCTAGAATGATGATTGCCAACAAGCCTTTGATACAATAAAAGAATATTTATTGAATCCACCTGTGCTAGTGCCACCAACTCCAGGAAGACCACTGATTCTATACTTATCAGTTTTGGAGACGTCAATAGGGTGTGTCTTGGGACAACATGACGACACAGGCAGAAAAGAAAGGGCAATTTACTATCTAAGTAAAAAGTTCACGGAATATGAAGCAAAGTATTCTCCTTTGGAAAAGACCTGTTGTGCTTTAGTGTAGGCAACTCAGAAACTGAAGCATTATTTCCTAAGTCATTCAACTTTATTGATATCCCAAATGGATCCTTTGAAGTATCTATTTGAGAAACCAGAATTAACCGATAGAATAGCAAAGTGGCAGGTTTCGCTTTCCGAAATCGACCTCACATACATCACTCAGAAGGCGATTAAAGGTCAAGCCATTGCCGATCATCTAGCTACACATCCTTTACCAGAATACCAACCTCTTAAGACAAATTTCCCTGATGAGGCAATACTATTTACTGAAAAAGAGAAAAGTGAAAGCTCTTGGCAGTTGTTCTTTGATGGGGCCGCCAACATGAATGGAAATGGAATAAGGGCAGTTTTGATCAAGCCGGATGGGTCAAATATCCCAATCGTAGTAAAGTTAAGATTCCAGTGCACAAATAATATTGCGGAGTATGAAGCATGCATAATTGGGTTACAAGCAGCCTTAGACCATGAAGTGGAGGAACTTGACGTATATGGAGATTGGAGTTTTATCATCTTCCAAACAACTGGTGAATGGAAAACCAAGGATCACAAATTGATCCCCTATCACCAGTATTTGGAAGAAATAAGCACTAAATTCACTCGAATTTCCTTCAACTATATGCCAAGGGCCAAAAATCAATTCGCAGATGCTCTAGCAACATTGGCTTTAATGGTCAATATGCCAGAAGGTGTTGATATCAAACCACTGGAAATTGAAGTTAGAGATGAGCCTGCATATTGTCTTGTTCTAGAAGGAACACCAGAAGAAGAAGTACCATGGTTTCAAGACATCAAAAACTTCCTAAATGATCGAAGTTTTCTAGAAAATGTCACTTCTACTAAGAAAAGTACAATACAGAGGTTGGCAGGTTAGTTCTTACTAAGTGGTGGACAGTTGTACAATAGATCACACAACGATATCCTACTCAGATGTGTTGCTAAGACTGAGTCAGAAAGGTTAATTGAGACTGTACATGGAGGAGTTTGTGGACCCCATATGAATGAGCACATGCTTGCCAAGAAGATTCTGCGATTGGGATACTACTGGTCGACGATGGAGCACGATTGATATACACATGTCAAAAGGTGTCATATTTTCCAATTATATGCTGATAACAAGAATGAACCCCTAAGTGAGTTGCACAACATGACATCTCCATGTGGGGCATAGACGTCATTGGTATGATCTCCTCAAAGGCATCAAATGGACACAGGTTCATACTTGTAGCAATCAATTATTTCACCAAGTGGATAGAAGCAGCTTCATATGCAAACGTCACAAGTAGCCATGTTCTTAAGTTTTTGAAGCATAACATCATTTGTCGCTATGGTTTGCGAAGTGTCATAGTATCAGACAATGCTTCGAATATTAAGAACAAAGATATGAGGAAGACGTGAGCAGTTTCAGATTACCCATCACAAGTCAGCTCCGTACAGACCAAAGATGAATGGGGCAGTAGAAGCAGCGAATAAAAATATAAAGAAAATCATTCAGAAGATGGTAGTGAGTTTCAGAGATTGGCATGAAATGCTACCGCTTGCTCTACATGCCTGTAGAACCTTAATCCGGACTTCTACTAGGGCAACCCCGTATTCCTTAGTTTATGGGATGGAAACAGTTTTACCAGTGGAAGTGGAATCCCTTCACTGAGAGTGTTGATGGAAGCTGAATGGATACAGTCAAGACATGATCAACTCAATTTGATAGAGGAAAAGCGTTTGAAAGCGCTTTGTCATGGCCAATTGTATCAGAAGAGAATGACCAGGGCTTACAATAAGAAGGTGAAGCCCAGAACTTTCCAAGAATGAAATTTAGTATTAAAGAAAATCTTACCCTTTTTGGAAGACCCTCGTGGAAAATTCAAACCAAATTGGGAAGGACCTTATGTTGTCAAAAAGGTCCTATCAGGGGGTATTCTCATCTTAACAGAAGTGGATGGGAAATATTTTCCTGAGCCAATTAACTCTGATGCAGTAAAGAGGTATTTTCCTTGATTGAATATTACTGGGAAATGATCTGAGGCCATTTTTCTTTACTTCTCAAAAACTTTTCATCCCTAGTTAAGCCAATTCGAGCCTGTTTGTCATTTTAATAAACCTAAACTGGACTTACAGTCTTATACTAGGGCAAAAAAAACTGGGGCAAAGAAAAAAAAAAAGAAAAAATAGTGGCAAGTGAAAGCCAAGTACAAAACGGAAAGAAAAGAATACACTTTGAGGAATTTGATCAAATTCATCACGATTGTAAGTCCGGTTGACCTGTTTTCACATTTGGAAAATTTTAAGCCTTTAATACCTTTTCTTTCATAAACCGAGCTTAGCCTTTGTTTCGTCCTATTCTTAAGCCCTTGGTGATTTTAGTATATTCATTCAAATTTCAGAATAAGATTGGTGATGACGGAATGAAGAAGCCGGCCATAGTGAAAACTGTAATCAGCGCTAGGGACAATATTGGCCAAAGAAACAAAGAGAAAAAAAAAAGAGTGAGAAGAATCAAAGGTTGAGTTGATCATGTGGTCCAAGTTTGAAATCAGCATGAGCATTAGAAACTAAGCAGACTGGGAATAGCAGGGTCAGTCATGGAGGAAAAGCCATTTGGGGATGATTCTAAAGGTCACAGGATAGACGGATTTGGTCTCTCCTTATTGCTTGGATTACTCTTTTCATTATTCAACCTGATTTTAATTCCTTTAATTATATGTGATTAAGTGTTTTGGATCAAATTTCAAAAAAAAAAAAAACTATACTTTGGCTAGTGATAAGAAATCAAATACTTTTCATAAAACTTTTGTTTTTACAAGCATCTGAGAATTCTAAGGCAAATAATATAAAACTTATTTTTGAATCAAATCCTTTGTCTTTCCACTATTGGAGTTTGCTTTTGTATAAAGGTATAAAAAAAAAAGAAAAAAAAAGAATAGAAAAGAAAAGAAAAAAAATGCAATAAAAAGGAGCAAATCCCTATCCCCTAGCCGCTCCTCAAGCTCTTGAATCCGAGCTGCCTGAGTTGCAATGATCCCAGATGCTCCCTCTGCAGCCGGATCGCTCAGAAAAGATATGACTTCATTTGAAAGTGTCCGCCTAATCCTCATGGCCCTAAGGCTAGCTAAGGCGTCCTAATATTTCTTCTTCATCACTCGGGCCTCAAAGCGATGGGCCTGCCTCTGCTCCCTAAGCTGCTCCTCCAGAGCAGTATGGCGTGACACTTGCCTCTCAAGTTGCTAGATCTTCATGCCCCTAAGGGTGGTTAAAGCATCCTGATATTTCTTCCGCATCACTCAGACTTCAAAGCGATGAGCTTGTCTCTGTTCCTCAAGTTTCTTCTCCATAGCAATGCGGCAAGACTCCTGCTTTTCAAGTTGCCTCTCCAGATCAAGGCCTCGTATCCTAAGTTCCAGAGCCTTTCGTACCCATATTTGTTGAAGCCGCTTGTGAGATGCTCTTTCAGACTCCAGGATGTTTTCATAAGTAGGTGGAAGAACTGCAGGAGGATCCTCTGGTACTGGGGCATGACTCTAAACCTACTATCTGATCCAGAAGAGATAATCTTTCACATGTGACTCAGAGAAAACTGGGCCCCGTAGAAAACGAGCTTAGGACCACTCCTTCATCAATCGAGCATTCAGCCCCATGGTGGTCGGTGTAAGTGGCCCAAGGAAGTCCCCATATCCATCTGGGATCATAATCCCCTGGGTCGCTCCAAATTGCCGAAGAGCCCTCAAAGGAAGATAGAGAACAGCAGATCTCAAGCCTACTAGGACCAGAAAGTTCCTATCTCTGAAGCTAATCACTGTCTTTGCATTGGGTTGATAAGTGCCAGGCCATCTCACCTGATCATCTTGGAGGATGCACAAGAAAGTGAACTAGCCTTGCTTGCCGCCTTGGATATTAGGACACCCCCTGTTGCTCATCAAAACAAGAACTTTCATTCTTGTGGAAAAGCGGCGATCTATCTCCTCAATTTGACTCAAATGGTCAAGTAACCAAAGCTACACAAAAAAGGAAGTATTTCAATTCAATTCCAATAAATCCAACTTCACATGTAAGTTGCAAAAAAAGGGGGGGGATTTCACCTGTAGGATAGGGGCACATGCAAGGAAACGTTTCTTCTTTCTGAAATAGCAGTAAGTCAGGGCCTAGTATATACCTGCCAAGATCATAGGAGCCAATCTCTTACGTTCCATAACCTGGCAGACAACTGAGATGAGAGCCAAGTCAACCCGGTCATCACCCCGTCAAAAAAGCAACTGGTTAACCACTATCAAAGTCAAAGCATTAAACCGGGCATCCTTGTCCTCACCCCTTAGAAGTTTTTCAGTTAGAAAGGTCTTGGACAAGGTCAATAGTGTATCACAACCCCCTAAGTCCTTCTTCCCTATACCCAAGAAAGTGGATGCTTCCTTTTTGTAGCTTGGATTAAGAAGCGGGTTCACCACTTTTTCAGAAAACCTTAAGCCAAGGATTGTTTCAATTTCTTCAATGGTAGGAGTCATCTCTTTGTCATCAAAGCGGAAGAGATTCAATTCAGGTACCTAGTGCCCAATCAAAGCCTCAATGATTTCCCACTTAAAGGGAATTTTAGGGATATGTAGGATGTGACCTAAGTGGATGGAATCCCAACAAATTTCCTCATCAAGGGTCATAGAGTTAACCCACCTATCATAGAAAGAGTCTACAACATTGTACCTGGTGAGATTAGGAGGTTTTGATCTAACAGGTTGTCTTGCAGGAGGAGCTTCATCGGCAGAAGGGAACGGTGCGAAGGAAGTCATGGAATCACCAAAGAAGCCAAGAAAAGTAAAAAACGGAGGGCTCAGGGAGTTTTCGAGCTATTAAAAACATCACAATGACGTTCCCCATGTGTTTATATAGAAAAAGCAAAAATACGATAAAACCCGTATTTATAGTACAAGCACCGCGCGCCCGCATGGACAATACGGGCACCGCGTGCCTGCATTTACATTACTGGCACTGCTTGTTAGCAATATAAATACGGTTTTTTGGAAAAAATGCAAAAAATGGGGAATTTCAATTTCAAGGCTTCCCCAAGCATCACTTGTCCCTGCTTAAACATATATCATGCAATGGAGGCAAGAAATAAAGTAGAAAAGAGCATGAATGAAGAAAAATGAATCAAATTTCTTTATATATATATATATATATATATGGAAGTGTACATCATTTGTAAAATACAAGTATACATGTGATATCCTAATCTAATCTGTCTCTCCAGGTCCACCCCCACGGCCACAACCACGTCCTCTGCCTCAACTGCTGCCTGGAGGTTGCCAGCGCTCGAAAACATGTGCCACAAGACGACAGGCGGTACTACGGGTCATCCTGCCCAAAATACACTGAATATCATACATCACATATAAAGGCATAAGGCCGGCAGTTGGATGATCAGGAGGAATATACCCCAAGGTATCTACATCTCCCGTAGTCTCCGCTTCAGGATCGACAGGGACGGGCTCAGTCACAGGCTCGACGGCAGGCTCTGCACTCCCACTGGTCGCAGGCTTAGAGGCAAGAACAGACATCCCAGAAGCATCAGCATCAAGCCTTGACTCCACAGGCTCAACAGAGGCCTCCTCTGTCACCACAGCCTCCTCAGTGGGCTCCATCACAGCGGCATCCCCGGTTGACTCCATATCCATCTCAACAGGCGCATCGGGAGCGATCTCTGGTGCTGGGGCAGACCCTGGAATGTCCTCAGTAGTAGGAGCAATGGTAGGTGCAACCTCGGTCTCTATCTCAGGCTTTGCTGTAGGCCCCTCTACTGATTCAGGAGGAGTCACGAGCTGCATCAGTGACATGGAAAAGACATCGCCGTGGGGATGTGTAAAATAAGGTGAAGAAGGACCGGCGGTGTCATCCTGAAAATAAGAAGAAGAATTCTAATCAGAACATGATAAGCACATATAAGAAGCAAAAATTTAAAGGGGTGAAAGAATTAACCTGAGTATGAGATGGACCCACCTGGTCCTGTACACCAGAAGGACCCGCCTGGCCCTATGCCCTAGCAAGCTGTCCCCGGAGGTCAGCAACGATGACAAGGAGGGCGTCCCGCTCAGTAATACCGGCATCTCGCTGGCACTCCATGTCAACATACCAAGCTCGAATCTCTGCCAATTGAGCCTCCTGAAATAGAAGAAAGGATGTCAGAAATACCAAGTCAAAATTGAATATAAGAAAGGAAGACCAAAGAGGGAAAGGCATATCGTGGTATCATAGGCTCTGATCACTACCCCTCATATCTCCATGACTCAGCCACGGACAGGCATGGGTCGCATGAGGCACCCAACTGAAGCCTGTCTAAACCAAGCATCATAGTCACCCTCCTCCAACAAAGTCTCTACCTCTGTCCAATCTAAGAACTTAGCAAGATCAATAGGCGTGGGAGGAAAAGAAGGTGTAGTATCGGGAGGGATGGCAGGAATCCAGGGCTCTCCAGTGTGCTGATAAAAGAAGCGCTCACCGCAATACCAGATGCTGCCCATCTGACCGATAAAGAACTAGTAGCGCTGACGCCTTTGGTCAGGGGCAAACGCATCATCCCTAGCAGCATGCAAGGCCAGTACCTCATTAATGTCCTCCAACCGGGGAACAAACAGCTGAGAAACAAAAAAGGAATATTAGGCATGTGATTCAGGAAAGGAAAAAAGGAAGAACTAAAGAGGCTTACCTTGGTCCTATGCAACCGGTCGAGATGAGCTCGGGTAGACCTAGGCCGACTCTTTTCAGAGTCGTGCTCCACATGGTACCATCTACGAGCAATCAGATACGTCTCCTCTGGCATTGTAGAGGTAGAGCGGAAGTAGGGTATATACACCCTAGCAAAAAACTGCAAACGAAGAAAAATGGGGGGCAGAAGAATAAAAAAGGGAAAGAAGAGAAAGAAATAATAGAGAAATAAGTATTTCACTTGCAAGAAGGGCTAGAGAATCTGCACCCGACTCCGGCACCCCGAGAGGTAGAAAGGCCACTAACGGCTTGGCACAGGCCAGCCAAAATGGTGCCAAAAATAAGCGGCCCCCAAGAATAGCTCCTCGCCCGCTGTAGATCTCCCAATAAACTCAACAAATGCGGGCTGACGAAGGTCGTATCCTCTGGGAAAAAGCAAGAGCCCATCATGTAGAGAAAGACAAAGTGGAATGCAAAAGGAAAAGATACATGACTGGCGGCAAGCTGGCTGAACTGTCTCCCCTGGAAGGTCTCTCTCAACCAAGTCAAAGACAATCTAGGTCTCCCTCTATCCTAGGCCTCCGGAGGCATTGCCCTATATCCAAGAAGGGCAGCAATCTTCGCAGCATCTGGCATCACCATCTCAGGGATAATATCTCCAATCATCCTAATCCCGGTGATAAGCATGAAGTTGGACGGCCGAATCCCGATCTCAATATCTGGAAAATAGAAGCTCAGCGTCTCTAGGAAGAACCTCTCGAGCATCGCTGCAATAACAGCTCGATCAAAGCACACATCCGAGATAGTGATAAAGAGGCCGAAACCAAACAAGCCCAGCTCCCAGCGGAAGGATGAACTGCAGCCTCCAAGAAATCTAATGAAGCTGGCACAACTCCCTCAGTAATGAGACATAGGATACACCAAAGGGATATCCGCCCTAATACAGGCTGAGGGATGAGTCCTCCGGCCGTGTAGCAGGTCGGTATCCCTAATCTGTGCCGCGATCGCCTCAGGGACCTCAACCCTAGCCCGAGCCTCCTCGTCGCCTCAGCCCTTGCCACGGCCTCCTCTACGGCCCCCATCATGGCCTCCATCTCTACCTCCACCTCGGCGCCCGCTATGACCTCTACCTCTGCCTGGAACCTCAACTACCGGCTAAGGAAACAATTGGAAGAAAGAAATAATCAAGGTGAAGGAATTTGAATTTTAGAAAGGTTAGAGTATACCTCTGGGGTCACCTCACGCGAATCCCCAGAAGGAAGATCTGGGATGTCAGAATCAGAGTCCCTCTCGGCTCTCAAAGATGAGGCCACATCAGCATGATCCCTCCGAACCCTTGAAGAGGAGGGCTCATCCGCAGGATTCCTAGGAGCTGAACAAATGCGGGCCATCTGCGAGTTCAAAACAAGGAGATGATTTGTTATTTCTTTCTGTAAAATTATATTGTTTGTTCTTCATTCTAATAAAGTTTAATTATTTGAAGGATTAAACAGTGAAAAGTAAAAAGGAAAATGTCTCAAAAGTACAACCAAATCGGGATTCTGCCAGAGGGGATTTCCTTCAGTGCTCCAAAATTTTCTTTTTGGGGAAACTTTATTATTTCTTTTTGGGAAAAGAAAAGTGTTCATATTTTATCTTTTCCTAAGATACCTGATCATCTAATTTTATTGGGTTTTAGAGTAGCAGTTCAAGCCTACTTGTGGAGATTGGGGGTAACAGAAGAAATACAAGGTCGGAAATTTATTGTATTCATGACCAGAACAGTTGAACAAGATGCTTTATCACCAAAAGAAAGTAAAAAATCAGCATCACTAAAGCAAATCCCACAAGTGCCTGGTTCAAATTAAATTTTGTCAAAACAAACAAAAGGGGATCATCACATCCAAACAGGCAAAGCAGATCAATCAAGTCATAACAATCATGAACACGACACAAGGCATTTGTATAAGACATATTTCAGCTCAATCAGAGTGCGGGTAAAAATTCTGAGCCTTGATACCCCATGGAGTTAACAGAAAATCTGGACAAGGTTGATATAAGACATCCAAACAAAAATAAGCCAGGATTTACAATTGAAATCAGAGCATGTTTTCGTATGGAATACTAAAAGAAAAGAGCAGTATAAGATAAGAATCAAATGCAGGAAATTGGAGCTTATTTGTTCATAAACAAATCATCAAAACCATAACAGATTTGGCATTTTATTTAGGCCACAGCAAAATCTGTCATTCAAGATTGAACATCAAATTCATACAACAATGTTTGAGGGGAATATCCAAATAATTAACCATGAGCATTTGGGAGTTTTCACAATCAGACATACACATTTCGGATGAAGAATCAAGCAATTTGGGGACTTGGTTCAATTAAGAGCAAAAATTGAAATCGATCATCAAAGATCAGACATACCTGTTTACTTGAATTGAAATTTTGCAAGAAAAAATTGGGCTTGGTCTCACTCGGGCTTTCAGAGCAAGAAAGCAGTTCACCCACAGAAGCAGTCCAAGGTCAATTGCGGTTTCGAATGGAATCCTCAGAGGTAAAGAGGAATAATGTGGGGATTATTAAAGGAGATTAATCGCACTAGTAAGGTCCAACAGAGATTGAAGACGATAGAAGAATCAAAGGCCTAGTATTCGCCAGAGTAACCGACCTTTGCCAGAAAAGAAAATCGTTGGAGGAATCAGAGGTCACCGGAGAACTCGCCGTTGCCGGAGAAGACAAAGTTGCCGCCGGAGAAGATAGGTGTTGTCGTCGAGAGGAGTTGGAAACCGTAAAAGAAGATACGGTCGCAGAGGATTTAGGGTAAAATACGAGCAGAAGAAATGGAGGAGCTGTTCGTGGTTGGGAATAAGTAAGCCTTAAAACCCATAGAAGAACCACGGGAAAAAGAATCCTGCAAAGGTAAAACGGTCATGGCACGCCCGTGTTCATATTGCGGTCATCACTTGCCCGCAATACAAATACGGACAAACTAGAAAATTGCATTTTTCATCATTTTCTTCACACTTTTCAGAAGATTAATGTCTATATTGATTGTAAATTTCAAGGATTGCCACTTTATCCACTTTTATTTTAAAATTTGCCTCAAATCTCACTTCATAGCCACGAGTGCTCAGTGAGACTAGAGAGGAGGATTTGCCCCTTAAGGTTAGGGACCTTTCAGCAAATCCTCCACACAAATTCTTTTTAAAAAAAAAAATCATCCTTTTAATCCTTGCAAATTGCAATTAGTTAGACGAATCCTCAAAAAGTGCAGTTTGTGGGCCTTTTTGCTCTCTGCTAGTGTAATTGGTTCCAATTACCAGCAAAGAGGGGGCAGTTGTAGATACCCCAAATTGCACTACAAAATGAGAAAATAATTGAAAATATGTAATTGGGATTTGAAATAGGTCAAAAAAGTATAAAATTTGATCAAACGTGCATTGCCTGTAGTTTATTTATGGGCTTGTTGTGCCTGCAATTGATATACGGGCATGCAACGCCCGTATTGAGAATGCCGGCAACACTTGCCCGCAATGTATATACGGGCATGGAGGTTTTTCTGCGAATTCATCCTTTCTTGATTTTTGAGCCTTCTCTGCACTCAAATATCTCTCTGAGGGATTCGAATCCTCTCATTTATCCATTCGAATTCTCTTATTTATCCTATTTGGCAATGGATTGGCATTATCCTTGTTTTTAATTCAATTTGAAACCCTATCTTGGCAAACCCTGAACCAACCATGCCCTTGGGTTTGCCTATAATTAGAAGGCAGATTCTCAAGCAAATGGCCATTAATCTGAGTCTGAAAAGCTCCAAGTGAAGAAAGGAATCCCTGCTGCTTTGCTTTCTCAATCCAGGTAAGTCCATTTTCCCTTTTATTTTCTGTTTTCAATTCTAGAAATAATCTAATCTTCTCCATTGCTGTAGAATAAAGCCTAGTTTATACTTGTATTCCCAAACCTGCCTCCAAGTACCTCAAGACTCCTTTCTAGCCGTAAAACGTGAAGAAAGAGCTAGGGGAAAGGGGAACAGGTGGATCCCTAGAATAGAACCCTATAATTGTAAACACCCCAAATTGCACTTCAATATGAGAGAACAATCAAAAGGAATTTTAAATGTTTTATTTGAGCTTTGGTATGTGTCAAAAACTCAAAAATACTCAAAAAGGGTGCTAACCGCACTGAATATACGGTTTTTGAGAATTTGGTCTCAACCGCCCTGTGTATGCAGTTGCGACCGCACACATAAGACGGTTGAGGTTCATGCTTCTTGCGTGAGCTACCACGTGGCTTCTAGAAGCTTTGGCTGTTGAGCCACGTCGACAGCAATCATGAGGAGCGTAACTGAATTGGAACCGCCCTGTATGTGCGGTTAAGGTGAGTTTGCATGAAAACCGCATATAAGGTGACGGTTTTGTGGAAACCGCACTGTGTATGCGGTTTTGCTTGTTTCGGGGATTTGCGAAAAGGCTCGATCTCTAAGCCTTATTTACGCATATTACCTCTCTCTCAAGGACTTGAACTCCCTATTTCACCTGTGCGCGCGTCGGAAACGCGGCACAGGAAAATTCGGAGTCGCCACCGCCTGATGGGGTGCAGGCAGACACCTGGGTGCCTAATCTTGTCTATTAGGGCTTTTGGTCTGCGGCTTGAGATTCTAAGTAGGGTCTCGGTTGTGGTTCGGGGAAGTCCGTAGACACCCCGGTCCACCCCGTCGGATGACGGGTCCCGTGGGTTCTCTGGTTTGAGTCAGCTTACATTGGTCTCACCTGATTCCTAATCCGATATGCAATTTGGTTAAGTCTGGCGGGACCACCTGAGTGGTGTGGGTCCCTTCAGTTGCTTTTATCTTGATTACTTAGGTGATCTGAGTCTGGTTGGGTGGGCCCCGTTGGAAGGCCCACGGTATCCTTGGTGGGCTTAGTCAAGCCCGTGTACCCTTGTGGACCTCAGTCTAGCCTGAGAGGTCCTTTGGGCTTTGGTTATTTCAATTGATTTTACTTTAGGTTCAGATTTAAAATTTAAGTGTTTTTTATGGAAAGGTGGGCCGGACTGGTTTTGTGGGCCCCTGAGGTGGGCCCACATGGTGGCCAAGTATTTTTATTGGATTTATCTTTTTAATTTTGCCAAAGTGAGTTGGACGCTGGGCTTGGGGCCTGCAGTCCAAATCTGGGCTGGTAAGCCCAAGTTACCGAAAGTTAGGGTTTGCACCCTTCCTTGGTTCAGTTGGTGGGCTTTGGCGGGCCCGGTAGGCCCGTGGCCCTTGGTCTCGGGCAAACCATGCATTTCATACATCAATTGCACAAATCTGGTTCGGGTGGACCGCCTTAGGTTTGGCCCGCCTGGTTTAACCGGTTAATCTTGCTTATCTTGATTAAGTTGCATGCATACATGTTTATTGGGTCGGGTGGGCCCCGTTGGAAGGCCCACTGGAAATCAAGTTGAACGGGGGGTCCAAGTCCCACATTGGGTTTCCGGGTGACCCAGAAACCCTATTGGTTTATCTGGTTCGGTTCGGAAATGGCATTCACATCTAGCAATAATCATAGAAAAAAATACAAGATGGACACTCTGTCAGAAAAAAACTGGTTCATTGTGCTGGGTCCAAGGGGAGGTACCCGGGGGCCCTGTGGGGTACCTCCCTGCACCAAGGAATTAGTTGGATGCGCAACGAACAAAGGGGGTGGGGGGTGCGGGGGGCTTCTCCCCCCGCGGTACAATAAAGGGCATTTTTGGAAATTTTCAAAAATATATCAATTCGGCATGTTTTAGGGGTAGGCGCTGACCTCAGGTAGTAGGCGCGAAATGGGCGGACCGAAAACAGCTAAAAAACACAAAAAAAAAAATGAAGTGGGCGCGAGGGTCGCGCGAACTAAGCGCGAGCCTCGCGCGAGGTTCACGCGAAGTGTTTGCGCGAGCTTCGCGCGAGTTTCGCGCGAGCTTTGCGCGAACCTCGTGCGAACTCGGCGAACACTCGATGCTCTCGGTTTTTTTTTCAAACTCCATTTTTGATCACTTTTTAAACTCTGTAAGTCCTCCCAGGTGTTCCCCAGACTCCCAAGAGACACCTGAACATACCTAAACTTAACCTAAAACAAACCTAAGCATGCTGACAGACCAAGCTGAATGCACTCTGATAAGATTCTTTCAGACTCGGGGTGCGTGTGTGTGCTTCTGGAATTGAAGAAAACCATACGAACATTCGAAGAAGGGGAAGGGAAGGGGGTTTACATGGGGTACAAGAGATGGGGGGAACCGGAAGGAACATGCTCCCTGGTTATCATAAACAAAACAGGCATAATGTAAGCAGCAGAGACGGCCAAAGGAAATGGCAAGAAAACCTCTCACTCTCTCTCGGAAGTGCGCATGCATGCCTCTCCTTTACTTGGAGGCCTTCATGGGGTGGGATGGGAACAGATACAGGCTTGGAGCATCATGGGAATGAGCTCGTGCAAAAGGAAGAAGGTAAACTATGAAACCCTTTAGAAAAATTTCATTTCAATATATGTGCAATCTGATGTAAACAGGAACCTCACCTGATGGTTCTTGGAGCAGGGTGGACAGCGGCTGGAGCGTCCACTTTTACAACGCCGACAGCAACATATCTTCCCTTGCTTGAGTGGAAATGGGGAAGAACAAGAGAAGGGAAGAGAGTCCCAACGACCGGGGTGAAGTGCTTGGGTTTTTTTTTCGGAGGCAGGGAGGGATCAGCAGAGAGGGCCTCGGGTGGAGGAAGAAGAAGTTCCAACCCAAAAAAAAAATCTTCGAACACAAAAATGATCCAACCCAAAAATGTTCCAACCCCAAAGAAAATGCCGAACCAAAAAAATGCAGAACCCCTCTGCAATGAAGACTCTCGCAGCTTATATAGGCAAGGGAAATGGGGTGCCGCTCACTTTGGCGCCCAGCTCAAGGTGAGCGCACGCCGCTCGCCACGTTTGCTCGAGCGGCATAATTATTACAAAACAATAAATGCCGCCGCTCGTTTGTTTTAAAAATCTGAAAATTAGGATATGGTCCCTGGGATATTTAGGTTTAATATTATTTTATTCAGATATTTTCAAATATTTTCAGATTGGTCCCTGGGATATTTTGAATGTTTGGATATTTACGGATTTGATCCCCGAGATATTTTCCTGCGTAACTCGCCACGTGTGCAGCTCTTTGCCACGTGCGCAGTTTGCCGGTTTTGCTGCTCGGAAACTTCATCAGCTCATATTTTCTTCATCCGGACTCCGATCTGGGTGTAAGCACCTCATTTTTGCGCTCCGGAAAAGCCAGAAATGCAAAACTCGGCTAAAAAGTCAAACCCTGAGGGGTGAAAATTTGACCTTTTAATCTGATAAAATTTGGCCACCTTGCTTTATCTCATTGGATAGAGAATCTTGACACGGTTCCAACGCAACTGAGTTTGCAGGAATCGGGGTCCAGATGAAGGTTCTGCGGGCGGTCAAACTTAAGGGAAAGCCAAGAGTTGACTTTTCCTCGAATTCCGTGCCAAGTACCTAGCTTTATACCATTGGATAGAGAATCTCGACACGGTTCCAACACAACTAAGTTTGCAGGAATCGGGGTCCGGATGAAGGTTCTGCGGGCGGTCAAACTTGAGCAGACCCAAAAGTTGACTTTCTGCAAAAATCCGATCCAGAGGCCTACCCCTAGGTCATTGGATAGAGAATCTCGACACGGTTCCAACGCAACTGGGTTTGCAGGAATCGGGGTTCGGATGAAGGTTCTGCGGGCGGTCAAACTTGAGCAAAGCCAAAAGTTGACTTTCTGCTAAAATCCGATCCGGAGGCCTACCCCTAGGTCATGGGATGGAGGGCTCCGATAGGATTCTAATGAAACTAAGTTTGCCCAGATCGGAGTCCGGATGAAGAAAATATGATGTAAGTGTGAAAACTCACACTCCTGTTATGGCAAATGATTGACAAATTATGTTTCTAATGAAGCTTCAAGATGTGCAGATTAAAAAATGAAAATTCAGTAAATTCAGTAAAGAATAAGAAGTTGGTGCCACCACACTGCTACCACGCCGCTGCCACCCCGCTGGCAGCGCATAAGGGAATTCGTGTGTCGAAAGCGAGGATCGTGCACCTGCCGCGTACTCTCCCGCTAGCAGCTCGCTAGCAGCGCGCGTTTAACTGATTCAACTCACTCTGAGCGGGACATGAGTTCGCTACCAGCCGTCTACTTCGATCGCTTCACGACGCTACCAGCGCTCGACGCGATCTGTGTTTTATTCTTTAAATAGACGAGTTGTAATTTTCAATTGTGACTTTTTTCTTTGGATCATTTTTGATTTCGGATCTTGAGAGATTTGAGATTCGATCAAATCGTCTTTAGAGAGTCGGCGATCGAGTGAGGGGGAGATCTGAGATAGATCACCTGGAATTGAAGGTAGAGGATTCTTCTTCAATTCAGAACTTCATCCGATCGTGTGATCGCCTGGACTGGTGATCAGCTTTGATTGATGCGTAGGTGGATTCCTACTGCATTGGATCGTCTCAGTGGATTCTGAGGGGATTGCTGCGATCAGGATTGATCGTGTTCTGTGGCTTGTGGATTCAAGCTGCGTTGCAGTTCGTGGATTCGAACTGTGGATCACTGGTGAGTGATTGTTTGCGATCTGGACTGATCGTGTTCTGCAGCTTGTGGATTCAAGCTGTGTTGCAGTTCGTGGATTCGAACTGTGGATTGCTGTTGAGTGAGTCAATTTGTAAAGGTTAAGTATGTACTCCTTTGTAATTGTCTTTTCATTCAATAGTGGATTTCGAAGGGTTAGTCGCCTCATATAGACTCGAGGTTTTTCCTGGATCTGGATCCAGGTTTCCTCGTATAATTCTCTGTGTAGTGTTTCCGCATTGTTCAATTCTGAATTGTTATAGATCGTGGACCTTTAGAGTAGTCCTCTACTCTTTCAAGTGGTATCAGAGCCTATTCACTTTGAATTGCTATACATAGTGTGATCTAGATCTATAGCATGGATTTTGGAAAAGAAGGAGGATCTTCCTCTAGACCTCCTTTATTTGAAGGTAACAATTATTCGTACTGGAAAGCTAGAATGAGAGCTTACCTGAAATCAATCGATGAGCGTGTCTGGCTCTCAGTTTGTAATGGTTATCATCCACCTGTGATCACAACAGAAGTAGGTGTTGTGATCCCCAAACCTCATGATCAGTGGACTAAAACTGAATCTGATCAATGTGGATGGAATAACAAGGCAATGAATGCATTATTTTGTGCTGTTAGTGTTGAGGAATTCAGGAGAATTTCCTCATGTGAAGTCGCTAAGGAAGCTTGGGACATCCTAGAGGTCACTCATGAAGGAACCTCAGCTGTCAAGTTGTCCAGACTTCAGAGACTTACTACATCTTTCGAAACTCTGTATATGAAAGATGATGAGTCTTTTGATGAGTTTTATGCTAAACTCTCAGATATTGTTAATTCTAGTTTTAATCTTGGAGAAAAGATTACTACATCAAAGGTTATTAGAAAAATCTTAAGATCTTTGCCTGAAAGATTCAGACCTAAAGTAACTGCAATACAAGAGGCAAAAGATGTAGATAACATGAGAATAGAAGATCTGGTAGGATCTTTACAGACTTATGAGCTAGATCTGAATATTCCAAAAAGAAATAAAGGAATAGCTCTTAAATCTGTAAAATCTGTTAATACTGAAGAATCAGATAATTCTGATGTTGATATGGATGAACTTGTCCTCTTAGCCAAAAAGTTTAAGAAAATGTTTAAAAAGAGACAATCCACTTCTTCATCATCCATCGACAGATCTAATAGGAGATCTGATAAGAAAATGTCTGATCCAAGAAAGGAGAAGAAATCTTCTCAGAATGATGAGGTTCAATGTTACAAATGTAGAGGATTTGGACATGTTGCCTCTGATTGTCCCTCAAAAGATAAAAAGAAAAAGACTAATTATCAGGTTACTTGGGATGACAGTAACACTGATAATTCTTCACAATCTGATGAGGATATGTCTGTTAATTTTACTGCTTTCAATTCTTTTTACTCATCCTCCTCTGGTAGTTCAATCTCTGGAATTGCAGGAGATAACAAAGAGACTTTATCAGATGATGAAGAAGAACTACAAGAAGCATACAATCAGCTCTATAAGGAATTCAATAGAGCTCAGAAAAAAATCAAGAAACTGAGTAAAAAAATTGAAGGAATCAGAAACAGAGAAAAAGAAAGCTCTTGCAGAAATAGATTCAATAAACCAGAAGTTACTTGAAAAACATGCTAAAGAAAATTCTCTGGTAACTTCTCTAACTGAAAAAACTGAAAAAATAAATGAAAAGGAAGCTCAGATTTCTGAACTACAAGGTAAAGTGATTGAACTTGAGAAAGTTTCAAATTCAAGTAAATCTAATGCTTCAAATTCTTCTGCAGGAAATCTTCAAATTGATGAGGAATTAACTTCAAAGGAAGTTCCTGAAAGCTCAAATTCTGCTGGAAAAAGAATGAGTGTAAGTAATCAAACCAAGGAATCTTCACAGAAAATCTCTGCTGGAGAAGTAAGATCAACAGGTAAATCTTCAACTTCTGAGAAATCTAAATCTGTACAGTTTAGAAATGCTAGCAAGTCTAGAAATGTTGATTTTTCTGAAAATAGGTTTATACCTGTATGCCATCACTGCAATAAAAAAGGTCATATAAGACCAAAGTGTTATGAACTGTATGGTTTCCCTGGTGGATATTTTGAAAATAAGAGAAAGGTAAATCAAAGTCAGTCCCTGGACTTATACAACAGATTTGACTCTCTGTTAAAATTGACTGAAACATTAAATCAGGAAGTCTCAAATTTATCTAAGAAGCTTCCTTCAAAAACTCAAGTAGTTGAAGAAGGTACTGTTCAGAAGACTTCTGAGAAACATATTTGGGTAAGAAAAGATTCATTGGTTGCTAATGTGGTTCATGTAGCTTTAAAAGCTCATGATGTCAACATGTGGTACTTGGACAGTGGGTGTTCAAGACACATGTGTGGTCATAAGGCTATGTTCAGTACCTTTGAAGAATATTTTGGTGGAAGTGTTACATTTGGTGATGGAAGCACTTCCCAAGTTAAAGGTAAAGGAACTGTTACAGGTCCAAATGGAGTCTGCTTAAAAAATGTTCTATTTGTATCTGGTTTGAAAGCAAATCTTATCAGTATTAGCCAATTATGTGATTCCAGATTATTTGTTAATTTTACCAGAAAAGAATGCAAAATATTGGATAAATCTGGTAGAACTGTTCTTGTAGGTGAAAGAACAAGTGATAATTGCTATGGGATTGTTGGAAACAATGAGTGTTCTTTAAAATCCTCCATAGGCAATGAAATTGATTTGTGGCATAGGAGACTTGGCCACATTAACTATAGAGATTTGTCAAAAATCTCCAAGTCTGAGTTGGTTAGAGGAATTCCCAAGTTTGGGAAAAATAAAAAGAAAGGAATGTGTGGTCCTTGCAACCAAGGAAAACAAATCAAAGCCACACACAAGAAAACCAACACTGTAGGAACATCAAGACCATTAGAACTGATTCACATGGATTTAATGGGACCTACAAAGACTGAAAGTCTGGGAGGAAAGAAATATATATTTGTTGCAGTAGATGACTACAGCAGATATACCTGGGTAGACTTTCTAAGAGAAAAATCTGAATGTTTCAACTGTTTTAAACATCTGTGCTGTCAAATTCAAGTTGAAAAGAACTTGCAAATAGGAAAGATTGTAAGAATCAGATCTGACCATGGGACAGAATTTGAGAATCAAATGTTTTCCAATTTCTGTGAAGAACATGGAATCAAACATGAATTTTCTGCTCCTAAGACCCCACAACAAAATGGAGTTGTGGAGAGGAAGAACAGAGTTTTACAAGAAATGGCTAGAACCATGATGATAGCCAAGAAAATTTCAACAAAATTCTGGGCTGAAGCTATAAACACTGCCTGTTACATTAGTAACAGAGTTTATATCAGATCTGGATGGAAACAAACTTCCTATGAACTTTGGAAAGGAAAACAGCCAAATTTGAAATATTTCAGAATATTTGGAAGTAAATGCTATATCTTAAGGGACAGAGAAAATCTAGGAAAATTTGATTCTAGAAGTGATGAAGGAATTTTTCTAGGATATTCCTCTTCTAGTAGAGCTTACAAAGTTTTTAATTTGAAAAAAACTGTTGTAATGGAATCTATAAATGTGCTAATTGATGATGAAAGTATTGACAGTGAAGTTTTGCAGGTTGTAGATGAAGAGGATGAAATCAGAGATGCTTCCTCAAGCACTGAAGTGGTTCCTCTGACAAAAACTCTCAAAGATCATCCTACTGAGCAAATTGTTGGAAATATTTCAGATGGTGTCAGAACAAGACATCAGGTACATAATGAGGTAAGATTTTCTTCTTATCTCTCTCAATTTGAGCCAAAATCTTATAAAGAAGCATTGGTAGATGATTTTTGGTTGAATGCTATGCATGAAGAACTGAATCAATTTACTAGAAATAATGTTTGGGAATTGGTTGAAAGACCCTCTGATCTGAATGTGATAGGAACCAAGTGGATTTTTAAAAACAAATCTGATGAGAATGGGATAGTAACCAGAAATAAGGCTAGGCTTGTTGCTCAGGGGTATACTCAAGTAGAAGGAATAGATTTTGATGAAACCTTTGCTCCTGTAGCTAGGTTAGAATCAATCAGATTACTGTTGTCTATTGCATGTTACTTGAAATTTAAACTGTTTCAAATGGATGTTAAGAGTGCTTTTTTGAATGGATATCTGAATGAAGAGGTCTATGTAGAGCAACCTAAAGGATTCGAGGACACAAATCATCCTAAATATGTCTATAAACTGAACAAAGCCTTGTATGGACTCAAACAAGCTCCTAGAGCTTGGTATGAGAGACTTACCTTCTTTTTACTTGAATCTGGTTTTATGAGAGGAAATGTAGATAAAGCTCTCTTTATTCAAAGAGAGTCCAAACATATTTTGATTGCTCAAATCTATGTTGATGACATAGTGTTTGGGTCCACTTCTGAAAATCATGCTCACTCATTTGCTGATTTAATGAAAAGTGAATTTGAAATGAGTATGATGGGTGAACTGAATTTTTTCTTAGGTCTTCAGATTTATCAATCTCAACAAGGAATTTTTTTCTCTCAAGCAAAATATTCAAGAAATCTTGTTAAGAGATTCAACTTAACTCATGCTAAACATGCTAGGACTCCTATGAGTACTAGTTTAAAACTTGGAAAAGATGAATCTGGAAAGGTTGTAGACCCTACCCTGTACAGGGGAATGATTGGGAGTTTACTGTACTTAACAGCAAGTAGACCTGATATAAGCTTTAGTGTTGGAGTTTGTGCTAGATATCAGGCTAATCCTAAAGAATCCCATCTGAATGCTGTAAAAAGGATTATAAAATATGTTAATGGGACTATTGATCTGGGAATCTGGTTTTCCAAAGAGACTAACCCACATCTAACTGGATACACTGATGCTGATTGGGCTGGATGTATGGATGACAGAAAAAGCACCTCTGGTGGTTGCTTTTACATGGGAAATAATCTCATTGCCTGGTTAAGCAAGAAACAAAACTGTGTTTCTCTGAGTACTGCTGAAGCTGAGTATATTGCTGCAGGAAGCAGTTGTACTCAACTTATCTGGATGAAACAAATGTTATCAGATTATGGAGTTGATCAAGATCAAATGATTCTCTTCTGTGATAATCAAAGTGCCATAAATATCTCTAAGAATCCTGTTCAACACTCAAGGACCAAACATATAGATATCAGGCATCACTTTATAAGAGAGTTGATTGAAGACAAAACTGTTGTGATTGAATACATATCTACTGAAAAACAGTTGGCTGACATTTTTACCAAACCTTTAGATCAAAACAGATTTGAAACTCTTAGGAAATCCCTAGGAGTATGCTCTCAAAACTGAAAATCAGGTTCTGTTTTGAGTTAATTTTGATGTAAAATGTCTCACATATCTGTTCAAAATGAATTTGTGTGTTCTTTTTACTAAGATCTGTTTTCAGGAAGATTGAGTGTATGCATATTGACAGAAATGTCTTATTTTAACCAGCAACTTTGTCTGAAACACCTGTACGTATTGAAGCTTATTGTGTGGTAAAGCTTGGGATCTATAGGCTATCACCTTTGTGAAAAGAAAAGTTTTGGAAATGGCTGTCATAGAGATTAGAGTGAAAGCCACTGTAAATCTCAAAAAGAAAAAGATAAAGAAGGTATATTCTTGGAATGAACTGTAAACTCAGGTTTTTTAAGGGTCAATGCCTTCTTTAAAAAGAAAAAGAGATCAGAAAATGCTACCTATCTCTGATGTGCGAAAGCCACCAAAATGAAGTTGGGATATGTCTATACTTTTCAAGAATGTTTACACTGAAATAGCCTTCTATATGTATGAAGTGTAAAAGTCAAAAATGTTGCTTATTTCTCTCAAGCATTGACTCATTAGTATGCATATGTGCTTAATATCTTGAAGAAAATTTATAGTATGAGAAACCATAAAGGAAATTTTGCTCTTTGATATGAAATGTACCACATCTGAATTAACTTTGATAGGTACTTCAAGATCAGTTTTGTGATAAGTACTTCTTAGATTGAATGGGTTGATTATCTGGATGATTTTTGGTTTAGCTACAATCTCAGCTTTGTGTTTGGAAGTAGGAGGATGTCATGAAAAATTGATCAAATCTCTTTTATAAGTTTATGCGTTGAATCTGTAGTTTTTGTTGTTTGTGCATGTGCACCTTCTACGCCGCCAGTTGCCCGCTGGCAGCGTATTTTAGTTTGTCTATATATAGGTGAAAGTGAGCTATTCTTTTTACCCCTGTTCTTTTTCACCCTCTTCGCTTTTCCCTCGCCTCTCGCGTCGTGTCCCGGTGCTGCTGTCGCTGTCTCCTTCTTCCTTCCTGTCTACTGTTCAGGTAAAAAAATTTTTTACTATCTTCGTCCTGCTTCTCCATTTTTCTGCTTCCTAGTTCTGTAGTTTTCTCTCTTTATTCGAAGCTAGGGTTTAGTAGTTTTCAGCCATTAGGGCTTTCTCGTTGTGTTGTTTGGTGCTGTCTGTTTTCTCTTTCTCTTCCATTTCTTTTACCATGCCTCTCAAGAGAAAGTCGAGAACTGATTCTCCTTCAACATCGTCTCCTCCAGTGAGGTCTCCTCCTGTGAAGTCTCCTCATGTGAGGTCTTCTCCTGTTATTCCTTCTCCTCCAGTGAGACCTCTTTCCCCTTCTCATTCTTCTGAACCGTTTGTGGGGAATGGTTTATCTGATTTCAATACCTTCTTCAAGCACAGGCCTCTTCTTCTGGAAAGGGCCATCAAGCTTGACTCTTTTTCTGAATCCCCTTTCTACTCATTGTTTTCGGACAATGGTTGGAAAAAATTTGCATTACTTGGGGGTTTTGCCTATCCGAACCTGGTCCGTGAATTTTACTCTAATCTTCATCATCTCCATCTTGCTAGTCAAGGCTCTGTAAAAGCCTATGTCAGGGGAATTTCTTTCGACTTCTCGAAAGAGCTTATTTCCTCTCTTCTTGAACTGCCTCTTGTTGACTCTCCTTCTTTTAACTTTCTTGAGTCACACACTGATCCTCCTATGGAGTCCATCATTCCCTCTCTCATTGTTCAGGGTGCTCCCTCCTCTATTAAGAACAAGCCCAACTATTTGCCTCATGGCTCTCTTCAAGATCTTCTCCGGATCTTGAACTTGTTTGTCTGTGCTTCTCTTGTTCCTTCTGATCATCACTCCGAGATCTCTCACCATCGGGCAAGACTTCTTCATGCCATCTGGAACAGAGAAAGTATTTGTATTCCTTCCATTATCTTCCATCAGATTCTTCAGTCTCGGAATTTAAAATCCAAGACTGCTGCTCTTCCTTTTGGAATTTTCATCTCGTACATGTGTGTTCATCAGGGGGTTCTTCCTGATCCTACTGAATTGATTATCCATCCCCGTCCTCCCATTGCTTCCTCCACTCTGACCCGAAGTAAACGAGCAAGTCCATTTCGGGTGATGTCCTCTGATCCCTCCTCTTCTCAGTCCTCTCTGTCCAGCCCTGATGCTGTGGCCATCATAGAGAAACTGAATTCAATGCAAGCTTCTCAGGAGGCTTTCTATTCAGAGGTTAGGTCTCACATGCTCATGATGAGCATGTTCAAATCCGAGACTCAAGAGAAGCTGGGGCAATTGATAAAGGATGTCGATTTTACTTGTGGAGAAGTACAAAGGGACGTGGCTGCTCAGCAACGGATGCAAAATGAAGCGGATCATTTTCTGGAATGCATTCGGAAGACTCAGCTGGAAATGGATCACAAGCTCAGTTGGCTGCACTCCAGATCTCAAGATGCCTACAAGCACTACTCAAGGTCTTGGGAACCCAAACCACCATCCAGAAAGGGGGAGAAATTTGGATGATGGTTCTGTTGATGTTTTGGCTGGGTGGGTGCTGATGCTTGCTGTTTGCTGCTTGCTGCTGCTGATGTTTCGAATCTTGTTGTTTGCTTGCTGTTTGGTGCTATTATTCTTGCTGTGGATATGATGGTTGTCTTTGTTATGGTCTGTTCTGGGTGTTGTCTCCTGAATTTTTTTGTGTATAAGGGTAGTGATAAGTAAGGGGGAGATAATGTCTGTCTTTCTTTCTTAATGTCTGTCTTTCTGTCTTCATTGCTGTCTGTTTTTCTTTCTTGAACAGTGTAAATGATTTTGTTATCTGTATATCTGTTTGTAAATGAATGAAACTCTGGATTAATCCAAATCACTGTGTCTCCAGTTAACAGTGTGGCTTTAAATTTCTTGAATGGAAATCATCATTAACTAAGGTTGATATTAAAATCTGGTGTAAGGTTGTTGTCAGGCATTTGCCAAGGGGGAGATTGTAAGTGTGAAAACTCACACTCCTGTTATGGCAAATGATTGACAAATTATGTTTCTAATGAAGCTTCAAGATGTGCAGATTAAAAAATGAAAATTCAGTAAATTCAGTAAAGAATAAGAAGTTGGTGCCACCACACTGCTACCACGCCGCTGCCACCCCGCTGGCAGCGCATAAGGGAATTCGTGTGTCGAAAGCGAGGATCGTGCACCTGCCGCGTACTCTCCCGCTAGCAGCTCGCTAGCAGCGCGCGTTTAACTGATTCAACTCACTCTGAGCGGGACATGAGTTCGCTACCAGCCGTCTACTTCGATCGCTTCACGACGCTACCAGCGCTCGACGCGATCTGTGTTTTATTCTTTAAATAGACGAGTTGTAATTTTCAATTGTGACTTTTTTCTTTGGATCATTTTTGATTTCGGATCTTGAGAGATTTGAGATTCGATCAAATCGTCTTTAGAGAGTCGGCGATCGAGTGAGGGGGAGATCTGAGATAGATCACCTGGAATTGAAGGTAGAGGATTCTTCTTCAATTCAGAACTTCATCCGATCGTGTGATCGCCTGGACTGGTGATCAGCTTTGATTGATGCGTAGGTGGATTCCTACTGCATTGGATCGTCTCAGTGGATTCTGAGGGGATTGCTGCGATCAGGATTGATCGTGTTCTGTGGCTTGTGGATTCAAGCTGCGTTGCAGTTCGTGGATTCGAATTGTGGATCACTGGTGAGTGATTGTTTGCGATCTGGACTGATCGTGTTCTGCAGCTTGTGGATTCAAGCTGTGTTGCAGTTCGTGGATTCGAACTGTGGATTGCTGTTGAGTGAGTCAATTTGTAAAGGTTAAGTATGTACTCCTTTGTAATTGTCTTTTCATTCAATAGTGGATTTCGAAGGGTTAGTCGCCTCATATAGACTCGAGGTTTTTCCTGGATCTAGATCCAGGTTTCCTCGTATAATTCTCTGTGTAGTGTTTCCGCATTGTTCAATTCTGAATTGTTATAGATCGTGGACCTTTAGAGTAGTCCTCTACTCTTTCATATGAGCTGATGAAATTTCCGAGCAGCAAAACCGGCAATCTGCGCACGTGGCAAAAATCTGCGCACGTGGCGGGTTGCGCAGGAAAATATCTCGGGGATCAAATCCGTAAATATCCAAACATTCGAAATATCCCAGGGACTAAATCTGTAAAAATCCGAGAATATCGGATTAAACCAAAAATTGCCAGGGACTAAATCCGAATTTTTTAAATTTTTACAACCGGCGAGCGGCGGCATTAAATGATTTTCATCATTATGCCGCTCGCGCGGACGTGGCAAGCAAGTGGGCGCCCCCTTTGTGTTTCCCTTATATAAGCCGCGCGAAATCTCGCGCAAGAGGGGGAAGATTTTTCGAAAAAAAACTAAGTATTCGGACATTTTTTTTCTGGATTTTTGAGGGTGCGAAGGGTTTTGGGTTTGTCCTCTTCTTCCATCACCCGAAGCCCCCCTCTCTTCATCCCTGCTTGCCCCCCAAAAAAAAACCCCAAGAGGCTCACCCTTCTTTGGTTCTTCTCCATTTCCACCCAAGCAAGTGGAAGCTTGCTACTGTTGGTGCGGTGAAGTGGAGGATCCCGCCGCTGTCCGGTTTCGAGGAGGCTCCCACATTCGGCTCCAGAACTCAAGAACCACCAGGTGAGGATCCCTGTTACTTTGGGTTACACATATATGAATATGCGATGTTCTTTTGTAAGCCGGTCTTATTCAGTGGTATGAAACCACTGCCATGAAAGCTTGCTATGTTTTTTTCTTTTCACTTCCATCCGATAAATACCACCCAGCAATGAAGAGGAAGATGCATGTGCTGTTCACGTCGAGAAGGGAGCATGTTCCCCAAGTGCCCGCCATCTAATGTACCCCTGTAAACCCCCCTCCTCCTTCCCTTCTTCGGATATTAGTGTGCATGCTTGAGGTCCAGTCGGGTGGAGGAAAGTGCATGTAATGTCTGCATGCTGTTTTTTGTTTTTATTATACTGAACTTGCTAACATGCTATTTGCTGCTTGTGCACCCTTTCCCATCACCCCCCCCCTTTTTTTAGCTGTTAATGCATCTGTACCTGTTTTTTTTTCTTCTTTTAAGAGATTTTGGGTTGTGGGATGAAGCATGAAGCATGTTTAGATTAATTTGAATGCCAGTTTAAGTGTCTTCTGGGGGGTGGTCGAAGCCCTGGGAGGGCTCACAGAGCCTAAAAAACCAGTTACAGAGCTTGAAAATCAGCTAAAAATGGAGTTAAAAAAAAAAAAAAACCGAGAGCATCGAGTGTCCGCGAAGCTCGCGCGAAACTCGCGCGAAGCTCGTTTGAAACTCGCGCGAAGCTCGCGCGAAACTCGCGTGAACACTTCGCGTGAAGCTCGCGCGAACCTTGCGTGAACCTAGCGCAAGCGCTTTTCACGCTCGGCGGGTTTTCGGTCCACCCAGCCCGCGCCGACCTTGCGCCTAGTGCCTGAGGTCGGCGCCTACCCCTAAAACATGCCGAATTGATATATTTTTGAAAAATTCCAAAAATGCCCTTTACTGTTCTGCGGGCGGAGGTACCCCACCCCGTGGGCTCCGCTTAGCTCCGCTTCGCTCCGCCCACAGGGCCCCCGGGTACCTCCCCTTGGACCCAACACAATGAGCCAGTTTTTTCTCTGACAGAGTGTCTACCTTGTGTTTTTTTTTGTGATTATTGCTAGATGTGAATGATATTTCCGAACCGGATAAACCAATAGGGTTTCTGGGTCACCCGGAAACCCAATGTGGGACTTGGACTCCCGGTCCAACTTGACTTCCAGTGGGCCTTCCAACGGGGCCCACCCAGCCCAATAAACACCAAAGCATGCCATTAAATAACTTAAATAAAATGAACAATTTGAACCGGGCGGGCCAAACCCAGTGCGGCCCACCCGAGCCTTGTTATGTGAAATTGATGCATGAATTGCGTGGTTTGGCCGAGACCAAGGGCAAGGGCCTACCGGGCCCGCCAAAGCCCACCAACCGAACCAAGGAAGGGTGCAAACCCTAATCTCTGGTAACTTGGGCTTACAAGCCCAGATTTGGACTACGGGCCCCAAGCCCAGTGTCCAACTCACTTTGGCAGATTAAAAAGATAAATCCAATAAAAATACTTGGGCACCATGTGGGCCCACCTTAGGGGCCCACAAACCAGTCCGGCCCACTTGTGCATGAAAAACACTTAATCTTTAAATCTGAACTTAAAGTAAAATCAATTGAACTAACCAAAGCCCAAGGGACCTCTCAGGCTAGACTGAGGTCCACAAGGGTACACGGGCTTGACTAAGCCCACCAAGGATACCGTGGGCCTTCCAACAGGGCCCACCCAACCAGACCCAGATCACCTAATTAAACAAGATAAAAGCAATTAAAGGGACCCACACCACTCAGGTGGTCCCGCCAGACTTAACCAAACTGCATATCGGATTAGGAATCGGGTGAGACCAATGGAAGCTGACTCAAACCAGGGAACCCACGGGACCCGTCATCCGACGGGGCGGACTAGGGTGTCTACGGACTTCCCCAGACCGCAACCGAGAACAGACTTAGAATCTCAAAGCCGCAGACCAAAAGCCCTAATAGACAAGATTAGGCACCCAGGTGTCCGCCTGCACCCCATCAGGCGGTGGCGACTCCGAATTCCCACGTGCCGCGTTTCCCACGCGCGCACAGCTTGGCGACTCTGCTGGGGATAGTTTCAGCCCAGTAGGACCCTAGTTAGATGAGTCAGCATAAAGAGAGATTTAGTTGACGTTTAGGGTTTCTTACTACCTCGTTTAGTAAGATACAGAATACTCGTAATTACGCGTTCTGGGGAGTCCTGTCAAAGGGACGCGATAATTGCCTAAGGCAAGTGGGATTTAAGCGGTCCCTTGTGACCCCCCACTTACCTGGGGACTCTCCCGGAACCTCGTATTGCACGCTAATTCTGCACCTTACTATACGAGACAGTAACAATCCCTTTACCAACAAAATCTAGACAAAACTCACCTGTGTAGACACAGCACGCAGCCCAACTGCACACATGGGCACACCACCACACCGTGGATGGATTTTTTAATTTTCGTTCTTTTGTGATAAACTGCGTGGGGTGACACGCATGAGGGAGGCTGCGTGGATGATCCGACCTTAAATTGATGAGAGCGGATATTGCAACTTCTTTACCAAAACCAAGATCTCTCTAGCAGCCTACCCTTCTGATTCCTATGAACTGATCTTTGGGATGGTATTAGCACCTACGCTCCCGTGGCTTGCCGGGGAAAGCAGGGTAAACCCATCCCCCCAGTTTTCTGGAGTCCATTAGCACCACTAGTTTCTTGCCGTGGCACGCGAGGATCCAGTACTGGTCCAGACCCTTGTAGGCTTATGTCTCGGGTTGGGTATCCTCCCCCACCTAACGTTTCTGAATGAACATTGCGTTGAGCATGAGAGGGTGAGTAGGATGTGAATGATGAATAAAATTGGAATAAAATTCAGAGTCCATTAGGGGCAACAACCCCCGCTTTTTGCATAAAATGGAGTAAACCCTAGATGCTGGGCTACCTCGGCCCTAGCTTAGGAAACTCACCTAACCATGATCAGGGGAACCACCCCAGATCCATGCATGGAGTCCTGTATGCTATGGGTCTTGACCCATTAGAGTCTGCTGGGAGCACTTTAAGTCCAGATTGGTCTTTTAGAGCAGATGAAAGCCGGCCAGATCAGACAAACAGATGAAAGCATGCCAGATTAGAACATGGGCACTAAACCCTAGATCTAGGAATTTTTAGCCTACCCGCTTGGAAAGCAATTTGTATCCTCCCTTTTGGCTCCCAACAGCCTTAAGGATGAATTCTTTGAAGTTTTGTAAATATCTTGTAAACCTTCGCCCTCGATGGCAGGTTGTAATTTTTGCTGTGGTCCGACACCGGAAGCAGATGAAAGAACAGATGAAAGACAGAAAGACTGATCAGGGCTTGAATGTGCTCCTCTACACAAGTACGTCTAGGAGTCGCGCTTCCATTGGCGCCAACCCTTAGGACCACACACCATGTGTGCCTGAGTTAAATTCCGCACTGTTTCTTGCTTATCTCGTTAAGCATGTTAGAACTGCTAATGGTTAGTTCTTTTGTTTGAAATTATGCATGTCTTAGGACTGACTTAGAGTCTTGGTGTGGAACCTTAAACTGATTTGGAATTTCGATCGGATAGTTGGCATGGCATCTTCATCCTCATCTGAGAGAACCCGTTTCCCTAGGATAGAAAAGTGTGCCTGGGATACCCCCTGGATCCGTTCTTGGACAAGGCAGCTCCAAGGGAGTGAGCAGATTGAATGGGAGCACAAATACCACATGGGACAGACTTTGTCCCTATTAAATGTGCCAATCAACTGGGATATGATCCAAGCAGCTTTGCTTTTCTGGGATCCCCAGCTTTCAGTGTTTCGATTCGGGATCAATGAGTTGACTCCCACAATTGAGGAACTTGACCTGTTCCTCCGATTTCGCGACTTAGGAGAACCCGCTAGGCCGAGCCTCAAAGAAAGCTACAAGAATGAAGCTTGCGCTTTCTTTGGCCTCTCAAGGGGAGAATTCCAGACCTTAGGAGGTGACAAATCATTCACTAGGGTCTCCAAAACATTCCTTGCTGAAAAGATAAGAAACAAAAAACAGGAAAAACCCCGGGCTTGGTTTGACACCTTCACCCTTGTGGTTCTGTCGCAAATCTTCTTTCCAACTGGGGGAGACACCATTAATTTGGCCCTCATGGAAATTGTGGATCAACTCAGGGCAGGGTACCGAATCATGCCACTGATCCTAGATCAATTGTTCCATTCCCTGACTTTGTCCAAAAACGGAACCCGGAGGTTTCAAGGGTGCGCTCCCCTCCTCCACCTTTGGCTGCAAGACCACCTGATGGTGTCATCACCAGTCAGTGCATATTACAAGGCAACCGGCGACAACATCCATTGGTTGGCTCAAAGAGAGATCAAACCAGACCTACCCGCCCGTGAGGATTGGTTTAACCACTTTCTCCACCTGAAGGGAGAAATAGACATTAGATGGTGGGGTACATACAACATCCCCTACACCCCCATCATTGCTTTCAAGAAAAGAGAGGGACTTGCCTTGATAGGCCTCACCCAAGCCGTGCCGTACTATCCGATTCGGGTTCTAAGACAGTTTGGGAAACCGCAGGGAATCCCAGTCAAGGACGACATGAGCAGTTTGATTGGTCCACTCACCAAGGGACTAAGGACCCAACTGCTAACGGAGTGGAAGACAGTTTGCGTATATCGAGAAGACGTCTTCATCGAATCGCACTTTCAAGATTACGAGCAGTGGATAGCTCGGGAATTTGGCCACAACGGCCCCCCACCTCTTCAGCCTGTCGCATCAAGCGACATTCCAATTCCGCCCCCTAACACATATAGGGACAGGGTGGCCGAACTGCAGGAGACCCACTCCCGTATCCATTCAGCTTATGTGGATTCGGAACAGGAGAGTAGGCAGGCCAATACAGCCTTGCAACATGAAATGGAATTAGTGCGCAAGCGCGCTGAGGAGGACCGACGTCTGCAGAACAAGCTTCTGCGAGCCTTGAGGAGGCAAGACGTGTCCTCCCACTATGATGATGACCAACCTAGCTAGACTTTGGCTTTGTTGTATTTTGATAAGCATAATGATATACTTTGTGTCATGCAGGCACTTTTTGATTAAAGCATGAATTTATTTTCACTATGCTATGTTGTTCGAACTTAACAAAACAAGAATTTGAAATAAAAGAATTAATTCCCTCCAATAGGGCAACTCGGTCTCCGACAGACCACCTCTTCTCAGATAAGTGCAATATTCTTGGTCGCTGCGACCACCTATTTCCTTTGATTGCATCTCTCTCAATGAGATCGTGAAACCCGGCAAGTGTTTAAAAACACCCAAGACCTCGAGCTCAGATCACACCCGTCTGTATCTTTTCGAGATCATTCGGTCAAGCCTGTGGGGCACTGAAGCCGCCGGTGATTAAACCGTTTGGTGGATGAACGTCCGGGTATAGCCTTCCCCTTTGTGAGGCGCCGAAGTTAATGGTGATTAAACCAACGACTAGCTAAGGCACGCCCGGGAACTACTAGCCGAAACCTTTGGGGCACTGAAGCCACCGGTGATTGAACCGTGTGGTGGATGAACGTCCTGGTATAACCTTCCCCTTTGTGAGGCGCCGAAGTCAATGGTGATTAAACCAACGACTAGCTAAGGCACGCCCGGGAACTCCTAGCCGAAACCTTGGGGCACTGAAGCCGCCGGTGATTAAACCGTTTGGTGGATGAACGTCCTGGTATAGCCTTCCCCTTTGTGAGGCGCCGAAGTCAATGGTGATTAAACCAACAACTAGATAAGGCACGCCCGGGAACTACTAGCCGAAATCTTGGGGCACTAAAGCCGCGGGTGATTAAACCGTTTGGCGGATAAACGTCCTGGCATAGCCTTCCCCTTTGTGAGGCGCCGAAGTCAATGGTGATTAAACCAACGACTAGCTAAGGCACGCCCGGGAACTACTAGCCGAAACTTTGGGGCACTGAAGCCGCCGGTGATTAAACCGTTTGGTGGATGAACGTCCTGGTATAGCATTCCCCTTTGTGAGGCGCCGAAGTCAATGGTGATTAAACCAACGACTAGCTAAGGCACGCCCGGGAACTATTAGCCGAAACCTTGGGGCACTGAAGCCGCCGGTGATTAAACCGTTTGGTGGATGAACGTCCTGGTATAGCCTTCCCCTTTGTGAGGCGCCGAAGTCAATGGTGATTAAACCAACGACTAGCTAAGGCACGCCCGGGAACTACTAGCCGAAACTTTGGGGCACTGAAGCCGTCGGTGATTAAACCGTTTGGTGGATGAACGTCCTGGTATAGCCTTCCCCTTTGTGAGGCGCCGAAGTCAATGGTGATTAAACCAACGACTAGCTAAGGCACACCCGGGAACTACTAGCCGAAACCTTGGGGCACTGAAGCCGCCGGTGATTAAACCGTTTGGTGGATGAACGTCCTGGTATAGCCTTCCCCTTTGTGAGGCGCCGAAGTCAATGGTGATTAAACCAACGACTAGCTAAGGCACACCCGGGAACTACTAGCCGAAACTTTGGGGCACTGAAGCCGCCGGTGATTAAACCGTTTGGTGAATGAACGTCCTGGTATAGCCTTCCCCTTTGTGAGGTGCCGAAGTCAATGGTGATTAAACCAACGACTAGCTAAGGCACGCCCGGGAACTACTAGCCGAAACCTTGGGGCACTGAAGCCGCCGGTGATTAAACCATTTGGTGGATGAACGTCCTGGTATAGCCTTCCCCTTTGTGAGGCGCCGAAGTCAATGGTGATTAAACCAACGACTAGCTAAGGCACGCCCGGGAACTACTAGCGGAAACTTTGGGGCACTGAAGCCGCCGGTGATTAAACCGTTTGGTGGATGAACGTCCTGGTATAGCCTTCCCCTTTGTGAGGCGCCGAATTCAATGGTGATTAAACCAACGACTAGCTAAGGCACACCCGGGAACTACTAGCCGAAACTTTGGGGCACTGAAGCCGCCGGTGATTAAACCGTTTGGTGAATGAACGTCCTGGTATATCCTTCCCCTTTGTGAGGCGCCGAAGTCAATGGTGATTAAACCAACGACTAGCTAAGGCACGCCCGGGAACTACTAGCCGAAATCTTGGGGCACTAAAGCCGCGGGTGATTAAACCGTTTGGCGGATAAACGTCCTGGCATAGCCTTCCCCTTTGTGAGGCGCCGAAGTCAATGGTGATTAAACCAACGACTAGCTAAGGCACGCCCGGGAACTACTAGCCGAAACTTTGGGGCACTGAAGCCGCCGGTGATTAAACCGTTTGGTGGATGAACGTCCTGGTATAGCCTTCCCCTTTGTGAGGCGCCGAAGTCAATGGTGATTAAACCAACGACTAGCTAAGGCACGCCCGGGAACTACTAGCCTAAACTTTGGGGCACTGAAGCCGCCGGTGATTAAACCGTTTGGTGGATGAATGTCCTGGTATAGCCTTCCCCTTTGTGAGGCGCCGAATTCAATGGTGATTAAACCAACGACTAGCTAAGGCACGCCCGGGAACTACTAGCCGAAACCTTGGGGCACTGAAGCCGCCGGTGGTTAAACCGTTTGGTGGATGAACGTCCTGGTATAGCCTTCCCGTTTGTGAGGCACCGAAGTCAATGGTGATTAAACCAACGACTAGCTAAGGCACGCCCGGGAACTACTAGCCGAAGTTAGGCACCAACGCCGCCAGTGAACGAACTGGAGATTGGTTGAGGTACGCCTGGGTGCTGCTTTTCAGCTCACCCCCTGCGGAGACCCTGCATTGGTCCAACCCTGTGATTCTGAGCTCAAACAAAACCCCTTAAATTGAAGGTTCTCTTTCCTTGCCTAAACAGCTAAAATAGATCAGTTAATTCATTAAGGTTCTCTTCCCTTGTTACCTATGGGTAACTAAAATAGATCAGTTGATTCAAAATCAGGTTCTCTTCCCTTGTTGCCTCCGGGCAGCTAAAATAGATCAGTTTTCAAAAAATAGGGTTCTCTCTCCCAGTTACCTGCGGGTAGCTAAAATAGATTCGGTCACCAGGGTTCTCTTTCCCTGTCGCTTCCAGGCGACTAAAATAGATCAGCTTTTAGAAAAATAGGGTTCTCTCTCCCAGTTACCTACGGGTAGCTAAAATAGATCAGTTGATTCAAAACCAGGTTCTCTTCCCTTGTTACCTATGGGTAGCTAAAATAGATCAGTGATTTCATTAAGGTTCTCTTCCCTTGTTACCTACGGGTAACTAAAATAGATCAGTTGATTCAAAATCAGGTTCTTTTCCCTTGTTGCCTCCGGGCAGCTAAAACAGATCAGTTTTCAAAAAATAGGGTTCTCTCTCCCAGTTACCTGTGGGTAACTAAAATAGATTCGGCCACTAGGGTTTTCTTTCCCAGTCGCTTCCAAGCGTCTAAAATAGATCGGTTTTCACAAAAAAATATGGTTCTCTCTCCCAGTTACCTACGGGTAACTAAAATAGATCAGTTGATTCAAAATCAGGTTCTCTTCCCTTGCTAAATGGCTAAAATAGATCAGGGATTTAGGGTTCTCCTCCCCAGTTGCTCAAGTACGACTAAAGTAGACCAGTTAGTCAAAGTGTATAAAAAAAAACAAAAAAAAAAAAACAATCATTATCATCATCTCTATGTATGCTAACATTTCATATCATGTATTCTGCCTTCTAATGTTTATCTCTCCCTCCAGGAACCGTGTCAACAATCAACATGGATAGTACTTCAAGGATGCTTCCTGTGGTGCGCGAGATACTGGACCTTTTCCGTATTTTAATGAAAGTGATACAGGACAAAGAAGAAGCATGGGGCAAACGCTGGGAAGCACAGAGGGAAGAACATTTTGAGCTGCAATCCCGAATAAGGGATCTGGAGAGAGAGATGGAAAGCTTGAAGATAGAAGTATTCCAGGGCAATCAGGAAGCGAGCCTCCCCTCTGCTAACAATGGTGCACCTCGCCTCAAGAGGCGCCTCACCAAGGAAGAAAGAAAGAACTGGGAGTTTACGCAGCTTCCATGCACCCAGGCAGAATTGTTGCCTTCCTTGTTGCAAGAAGGACACCTAAAGCAGGCTCCACCAAATCCAAAGGCACCAGCAAGTCGAGGGTACGACCCGTCCAAGACATGCAATTACCACAAAGGAGCTCCGGGGCATGATACTAAAGAATGTTGGGGTCTTCGCCATGCAATCCAAGACCTTCTTGACGCCAGGGAGCTCAGGATTGATCCTTCATCGGGTTAAGAGAAATCTCTCGGGATGTGCAACTGAACTTTAAGAACACGGATCCACATCGGCCACCTTTTTGCACAATTGCTGTTCCGTTTTGCTTATGCTTTCTTTTCTTTTAAATTCTGAACTGGATAGCATGTTTCTTTTTCTGCAAGTTTATAAAAATATTTTGGGTAATCACTGAAGCGTTGGACCACACCAAGGCATGACCATAATCTCGGGACAAACCTGAACAATCGAATTTTACAAGTGAAATGTGCCAAGCAGCACAAACTGTGCGAGTCCCAATATAGCCAAGAGGTCCCCCCAGCATCCCGTTTGGAACCCACCCTGCCAAACACAGGGGCAAGAGGTGATATGAGAGAAGAAAAAAAGAGAGAGAGCAAGGTGCCCATATAGGTCTCGGGCCACTGACATGATCCAGGATCAATGAACCCAATGAAATGATGAGAGGCCATTTTTGGCTGAGATACCTCAAATGAATGCCGCTAGTCAAACGTGTTGAGCTTGATCGTCTCATTTTTAACCCACGTTATGTCTAGCCACCCCGAATTGGGGCAAGGTCAAAAAGCAAAGAAAAACAAGCAAGCAAACAAAATGAACAAAGAAGAAAATGGTTCTTGAGCGAGTTAATCGTGCAAAAATAATTAAGTGCTACATTCTCTGTGAAAGGACGAAAGGCCATCCTTGATCTTTCCCAAAAATCATCTGACACAAGATGAAACCCTAGCGAAAAAATTTGAGCTTAACAATTCCTTCATTGAACTTACCATGTCTTGTCTTCAAAACTAGGGCATAAAGCTTCGTGCAGTCGGAGATACAAAAAGGATAAAGGTGAAGATAGGGCAAAGCACCCTAAGAACAAAGGGAAGAACCCCAGAAAGCAAGATTCCGAAAAAAAAACTGGTGCAATCCCTTGAGAGAAAAAGAAAAAAAAAAGGGGAAGAAAAAGCCGGGGCAAACCCCGAAGGCAAGGGCCAAAAGCGGGGGGCAAAGAACCAAAGAAAGAAGGAAGAAAAAAAACAAAGATGGAAGAAAGAGAAAGGAACTACAAATCAAAGTTGGACACAAAGTTGGGGGAGCCGAAGATGAAGCAAGCCCTAACAAGGAAAGTAGACAGGACATGGCTTTTAACCCATGCGTCAATTTCGAGCCTTCATATCATTTCTTCTGGACCCTTGAGCCCAGCCTACATTTCGTCTTACTGCGAAGCCCTTTCTGATTACAGAGAATGTAACATTGAACCTTGGACGAACTGGCAATGACAGAACCAAAAAAAAAAAAAGATAGAGAAGAACTTTGGCTAGACATAATGGTTACCCATAGAGTGGAGATATATAGGGTTTGAGCCTGTTTATCCTTCATTTCTAAACATTGGAACCAAAGCCTACATTTCGTCCTAATGATAAGTCCTCTCTGATCATTGTGTCATGATCCATGGAAATTGTCAGGGCCCTAAAACTGGGGCAAGGCACTAAACCCGAATGAGAGAGCAAATGAGAGAAAAACCATTACACAACCCCCCAACCAAGGGAGGGAAAAAGGAAAAAACAAGAGAGAAAGTCAAAAGAACTAGGGGAGGGCAGTGCCAGAGAAACCCCCTGAACCAAAACAATCCCCCTCATTCCTACCTGGGGCATGCTATTGAAGGCAAAAAGTGTTGAAACCCTTACAGGGAGTGCCGGGAGGCACCATTTCATAAGTCTAAATAAGAGTGTCAGGTGACTGACCCAAGGATTACTGGTCCTGCCATGGACCCACATCAGAGAGGAAATCTAAACATTTGGTGAATTCCTAAAAGACATCAACCAAAGAGAGATTGCTTGAATTCGCACATAATCTTGAGGATAAAAAATAAAAATAAAAAAAGAGAAAAAAAAGAGAGAAAAGAAAATTCTAGTTGACTAAATTCCACTTGGACTTTTGCAGGTACTGACAAAACTTGAGACGTAGATTGTGAAGCCAAGGCCGCCGACGGATGAGGCATAGATTGGTGAAAAAATGACATAAACCAAAGGTGTAATGCCAAAGCCACCGACGGATGAGTCAGAGATCGGCGGAGGGATTTTTGCAAAAAAAACAAGAAAAAAAGCACAGAAAGAAATAACCAAATCAGAATAAGTAAATGGAAAAGGGATCGGAGCAGTGCTAATCTCCCCAGACGGTGTTCATCACCCGATAGCAGCGAAACTTCTGTTTGATTGCACTAGCAACATGGCCGAGTATGAAGCGTGCGTATTAGGCCTGCGAGCGGCAATTGAGATGCGTATACAAGAGCTGAAAGTGTTCGGTGATTCAAGTCTTATCATCTATCAAGTGATGGGAGACTGGAAGACCAGAGATGTGAAGTTGGTACCATACCAAGAACTGGTCAAGGAATTAGAAGAAGAATTCGAGAGCGTGACATTCGACTACATGCCACGAGACGGGAACTGGTTTGCGGATGCACTAGCTACGCTGGCATCAATGGCCACCATCACGGATGATGCTTGGGTGCAACCTTTGGAGATAGAAATTCGGCGTTACCCTGTTTACTGCTTCAGTGTCGAGAAAAGCACGCCCGAAGAAGAGCCTTGGTACGCAGACATTGAGAGATACATAAGAAACAGAATTCTGCCAGAAGGTGCCTCAGCTGCAGAGAAGCGAACTATACAGAGGTTGGCAGGGCAATACTTCTACAGTGGAGGTAGACTGTACAAGAAGTCATACAATGACTCTCTACTGCTATGTGTCAGGGAAGCCGAGGCGCAGAAATTGATTGGGGAAATCCATGGAGGGTTGTGCGGCGCACACATGAATGGGCATATGCTAGCAAGGAAGATTCTAAGGATGGGCTATTACTGGATGACCATGGAGGCAGACTGCTACGCTCATGTCAGAAAATGCCAGTTATGCCAGATTTATGCTGACAACATCCATGCACCACCGAATACGCTGTACTCCATGACATCGCCATGGCCGTTTGCCATCTGGGGAATCGACATGATAGGCCAGGTTCATCCAATGGCTTCGAACGGGCATCGGTTCATCTTAGTGGCAATTGACTATTTTACCAAGTGGGTAGAGGCCATGTCCTTTGTGGATGTGAAGAAATCTCATGTGCTCAAGTTTATCAGAAACAATATAGTCTGTCGCTACGGAGTTCCAGAAGCGATCATCACAGACAATGCAAAGAATTTGAATAATAAGGACATGGAAAAGATGTGTGAAGATCTGAAGATTAGACATCTAAACTCCACGGCATACCGACCCAAGATGAATGGGGCAGTAGAGGCTGCCAACAAGAATCTGAAGAAGATACTCGAGAAAATGGTGGTCACCTACAGAGACTGGCATGAGAAGCTGCCGTATGCACTGCACACCTATCGGACGTCGGTTAGAACATCAACCGGGGCAACCCCGTTCTCCTTAGTATACGGAATGGAAGCAGTTCTCCCAGTGGAAGCACAGATTCCATCACTCAGAATTCTGAAGGAAGCTGAAATTAGTGATGTCGAATGGGAAGAATCCAGATTTGACCAGTTGCAATTATTGGATGAAAAGAGGATTAAGGCTTTGTGCCATGGCCAGCTTTATCAACAGAGAGTGGCGCGAGCCTACAACAAGAAAGTGAAGCCACGACAGTTCAAAGTGGGAGATCTGGTACTGAAGAGAATCTTTCCTCATCAAGAGGACAATAGAGGGAAATTCAAGCCAAACTACGAAGGGCCATTCGTAGTCCACAAAGTCCTGTCAAGAGGAGCACTCATCCTACAAGAAATGGACGGGGCAATTTTTCCTGAGCCGATAAATGCAGACACAGTCAAACTGTACTATGCCTAAGATCATTCTGATTGGGAAATGAAGAGAGGCCTTCCTTGACTCTCCTTTAGATTGTAAATCCTTCCAAATACCTTAAATTCTCCCCTAGTTAGACAATTTTGAGCCTTAAAATTCTTTCAACCCATTGCAAGTGTTCTACACATCAAATGGGGCATTCCTGGCAAAGCAAAAAGAAACCGGGCATTCTTGCCCAGAAAAACCTCAATAAGAAGAGAAAATACAACAAAAAAAGAGAAAGAAAGAAAAAAAAAATAAACAGAGAAAATGGGGAAATGTTTACCCAACAAAAATATAGAGATACAAATAAGCCAGGATGTAAGTCCCACCAACAATAAAAGTAGCACACTTTGCAAACCCAAATAAGTAAGTTTTTTTTGAGCCATTTATCCTTTCTTTCATCACCGAGATCAAGCCTGCATTTCGTCCTATCTCTAAGACCTCTCAGATCCCAAAAGGAATGATCAGGGCAAACAGTTAGGTCTGCATTCATCAGCAATGACGGAATTTAGAGTTTCCTAGAAAGGGTGGACACAGCGAAAACCCGAAAAACAAGGGCGTTGCGTGGTTAGTCAAAAAAAAAAAAAAAAAAAGATAGAACTGGTCACATCTGGTTTAAGCAGAGCAAGATACAGAAGAGAGCAGTGACAGTGACAGGAAATAAACTGAGAAAGAGTAAACAGATCTAAGGGGTCCGAACCGGCAGGTTGCGCCCGAGTCGAAGACTCCACAGTGGCTTGTGATGACAATGCTTCTGAAAGTACCGAGCACTCCAAGTCCCGTCTGACCTTGGGAAATTTCTTTGATATTGCAAACATATGCACACACTGACACACCTGTTTTCTCTATAATTGTTCTACTTAACTGTTTTGAGCTCCACATTGGGCTACTGACCTGAGTTGATAATTTCTTAACCTTGGCAAAGGCCGTTTCTGGCTGCGACGGGCAAAAGGCTCAAAGCAAGAAGAGAATAAAAGAAGTCTTTTGCATTCCCCAGCTATTCCACGGCTAACATGTTGTCTTTTCCTGCCTTCACAGGTACGCCAAAAAAGGAGATGATAAACGTCTTCTCCAAAATCCCCAGTGGAGTTCCTCCAGTAAACGAAGAATAACAACCTCCAAAATCCCCATTGGGAGGCCTTCAGCAAACAAGGGACAACACCCTTACATCCCCCGTAGAGTCCTCTCAAGCAATAAGAGAGTGATGCCTGATGATGTAGACTTCTCAAGCCTCGCCCAGTCTGAAGAGGCTGGCTTTGCGAAGAAGAGCGGAAAGAAGACAAGCAAGCTCGCATCAATCCCTGGTGGAGCCTCTCGCACTCAACAAGAGCTTGAACGAACATGAAGAATTCGCACCCAAGCAGAGGGAGAAGGCCTTATGAAGGAAAATGACAGCGTGAGGAATCCCCACTTATCCCCAGCGGAGCATCCTTCCCCGGGGAACTCCCACGCTTGTCACTAACAAGGCTCGACCCGAAAGAAGAGGCGATAAGAAAAAAGGTTCCTGCCCAATCCCCAGCAACAATCACTCCAAGCTAGGGAGCCTCTACCAAAGGGAAAGCCAACCAGAAAGCAATGCCAAAGAAGGAATGACAAGACATGAAGAAGAATGAGCATAAATGAAGATATCATCGGGCAAGATGGCCCCTTTTGTAATTTTGATTTCACACTTTTGTAAAGAGAGTAGAGCAGGTGTGTGGGCTCCCTTTAGGCACTGGACAGCGCTGGAAGCACCTCCTCACCAACAGCAGCTCCTCCTCCATTCTTCCTCCCTCCTTTCTCCATTCGGTCCACATCCTAACCCAACCCTTGGCCAACAAATCCTAAAAAAAAAAAAAAAAAACAGCTACAACAGAAAAATGCAAGCAAGCTTCAAGTAAAAGACACAAAATGGATCAGAAGTCTGAAGTCACCTGAAAGCTTTAATGGAACAAACAAGAAGAAAAGAATATTGTCAAGTGTCTGGCATCGACGCCGAAACGGGTTGGCGAGCTCAAGTCCAATCTAATCTCCTTCAAACTTAAACTAAAAAGCTGAAGAGTTGCCCTACAAAAACCCAAAAAGCAAAGGGTAAGGAAACTCTGAAGCCAGGAAGTGGCGCCACATGATTTGGCCGCTTCCCTTTCAAAGTAAAAAATTCCAAAGGACTAAGCTCGTTGACCATGTCGACAGAAATGCCAGGCGCAAAAACGAGATTCTTTTTCTCTTTGCCGTTCATCCGTAAGGTGACTCCGGCAAAGAGGGGCAGCTGTAAGCACCTCATTTTTGCGCTCCGGAAAAGCCAGAAATGCAAAACCCGGCTAAAAAGTCAAACCCTGAGGGGTGAAAATTTGACCTTTTAATCTGATAAAATTTGGCCACCTTGCTTTATCTCATTGGATAGAGAATCTTGACATGGTTCCAACGCAACTGAGTTTGCAGGAATCGAGGTCCGGATGAAGGTTCTGCGGGCGGTCAAACTTAAGGGAAAGCCAAGAGTTGACTTTTCCTCGAATTCCGTGCCAAGTACCTAGCTTTATACCATTGGATAGAGAATCTCGACACGGTTCCAACGCAACTAAGTTTGCAGGAATCGGGGTCCGGATGAAGGTTCTGCGGGCGGTCAAACTTGAGCAGAGCCAAAAGTTGACTTTCTGCTAAAATCCGATCCAGAGGCCTACCCCTAGGTCATTGGATAGAGAATCTCGACACGGTTCCAACGCAACTGGGTTTGCAGGAATCAGGGTTCGGATGAAGGTTCTGCTAGCGGTCAAACTTGAGCAGAGCCAAAAGTTGACTTTCTGCTAAAATCCGATCCGGAGGCCTACCCCTAGGTCATGGGATGGAGGGCTCCGATAGGATTCTAATGAAACTAAGTTCGCCCAGATCGGAGTCCGGATGAAGAAAATATGAGCTGATGAAATTTCCGAGTAGCAAAACCAGCAATCTGCGCACGTGGCAAAAATCTGCACACATGGCGGGTTGCGCAGGAAAATATCTCGGGGATCAAATCCGTAAATATCCAAACATTCGAAATATCCCAGGGACTAAATCTGTAAAAATCCGAGAATATCGAATTAAACCAAAAATTGCCAGGGACTAAATCCGAATTTTTTAGATTTTTACGACCGGCGAGCGGCGGCATTAAATGATTTTCATCATTATGCCGCTCGCGCGGACGTGGCAAGCAAGTGGGCGCCCCCTTTGTGTTTCCCTTATATAAGCCGCGCGAAATCTCGCGCAAGAGGGGGAAGATTTTTCGAAAAAAAACTAAGTATTCGGACATTTTTTTCTGGATTTTTGAGGGTGCGAAGGGTTTTGGGTTTGTCCTCTTCTTCCCTCACCCGAAGCCCCCCTTTCTTCATCCCTGCTTGCCCCCCAAAAAAAAAACTCCAAGAGGCTCACCCTTCTTTGGTTCTTCTCCATTTCCACCCAAGCAAGTGGAAGCTTGCTACTGTTGGTGCGGTGAAGTGGAGGATCCCGCCGCTGTCCGGTTTCGAGGAGGCTCCCACATTCGGCTCCAGAACTCAAGAACCACCAGGTGAGGATCCCTGTTACTTTGGGTTACACATATATGAATATGCGATGTTCTTTTGTAAGCCGGTCTTATTCAGTGGTATGAAACCACTACCATGAAAGCTTGCTATGTTTTTTTCTTTTCACTTCCATCCGATAAATACCACCCAGCAATGAAGAGGAAGATGCATGTGCTGTTCACGTCGAGAAGGGAGCATGTTCCCCAAGTGCCCGCCATCTAATGTACCCCTGTAAACCCCCCTCCTCCTTCCCTTCTTCGGATATTAGTGTGCATGCTTGAGGTCCAGTCGGGTGGAGGAAAGTGCATGTAATGTCTGCATGCTGTTTTTTGTTTTTATTATGCTGAACTTGCTAACATGCTATTTGCTACTTGTGCACCCTTGAGCATGCTCCCATCACCCCTCCCCCCCCCCCCTTTTTTTAGCTGTTAATGCATCTGTACCTGTTTTTTTATCGGGTTTGTTTTTTTTTCTTCTTTTAAGAGATTTTGGGTTGTGGGATGAAGCATGAAGCATGTTTAGATTAATTTGAATGCCAGTTTAAGTGTCTTATGGGGGTGGTCGAAGCCCTGGGAGGGCTCACAGAGCCTAAAAAACCAGTTACAGAGCTTGAAAATCAGCTAAAAATGGAGTTTAAAAAAAAAACCGAGAGCATCGAGTGTCCGCGAAGCTCGCGCGAAGCTCGCACGAAACTCGCGCGAAGCTCGTGCGAAACTTGCACGAAGTTCGCGCGAAGCTCGCGTGAACACTTCGCGTGAAGCTCACGCGAACCTCGCACGAGCGCTTTTAACGCTCGGCGGGTTTTCGGTCCACCCTGCCCGCGCCGACCTTGCACCTAGTGCCTGAGGTCGGCGCCTACCCCTAAAACATGCCGAATTGATATATTTTTGAAAAATTCCAAAAATGCCCTTTACTGTTCTGCGGGCGGAGGTACCCCACCCCGTGGGCTCCGCTTCGCTCCGCCCACAGGGCCCCCAGGTACCTCCCCTTGGACCCAGCACAATGAGCCAGTTTTTTCTCTGACAGAGTGTCTACCTTGTGTTTTTTTCTGTGATTATTGCTAGATGTGAATGATATTTCCGAACCGGATAAACCAATAGGGTTTCTGGGTCACCCGGAAACCCAATGTGGGACTTGGACTCCCGGTCCAACTTGACTTCCAGTGGGCCTTCCAACGGGGCCCACCCAGCCCAATAAACACCAAAGCATGCCATTAAATAACTTAAATAAAATGAACAATTTGAACCGGGCGGGCCAAACCCAATGCGGCCCACCCGAGCCTTGTTATGTGAAATTGATGCATGAATTGCGTGGTTTGGCCGAGACCAAGGGCAAGGGCCTACCGGGCCCGCCAAAGCCCACCAACCGAACCAAGGAAGGGTGCAAACCCTAATCTCTGGTAACTTGGGCTTACAAGCCCAGATTTGGACTACGGGCCCCAAGCCCAGTGTCCAACTCACTTTGGCAGATTAAAAAGATAAATCCAATAAAAATACTTGGGCACCATGTGGGCCCACCTTAGGGGCCCACAAACCAGTCCGGCCCACTTGTGCATGAAAAACACTTAATCTTCAAATCTGAACTTAAAGTAAAATCAATTGAACTAACCAAAGCCCAAGGGACCTCTCAGGCTAGACTGAGGTCCACAAGGGTACACGGGCTTGACTAAGCCCACCAAGGATACCGTGGGCCTTCCAACAGGGCCCACCCAACCAGACCCAGATCACCTAATTAAACAAGATAAAAGCAATTAAAGGGACCCACACCACTCAGGTGGTCCCGCCAGACTTAACCAAACTGCATATCGGATTAGGAATCGGGTGAGACCAATGGAAGCTGACTCAAACCAGGGAACCCACGGGACCCGTCATCCGACGGGGCGGACTAGGGTGTCTACGGACTTCCCCAGACCGCAACTGAGAACAGACTTAGAATCTCAAAGCCGCAGACCAAAAGCCCTAATAGACAAGATTAGGCACCCAGGTGTCCGCCTGCACCCCATCAGGCAGTGGTGACTCCGAATTCCCACGTGCCGCGTTTCCCACGTGCGCACACTGGGCAAACTTAGTTTCATTAGAATCGTATCGGAGCCCTCCATCCCATGACCTAGGGGTAGGTCTCTTGATTGGATTTTAGCAGAAAGTCAACTTTTGGCTCTGCTCAGGTTTGACCGCCCGCAGAACCTTCATCCGAACCTCGATTCCTGCAAACTCAGTTGCGTTGGAACCGTGTCGAGATTCTCTATCCAATGACCTAGGGGTAGGCCTCTGGATCAGATTTTAGCAGAAAGTCAACTTTTGGCTCTGCTCAGGTTTGACCGTCCGCAGAACCTTCATCCGGACCCCGATTCCTGCAAACTTAGTTGCGTTGGAACCGTGTCGAGATTCTCTATCCAATGACCTAGGGGTAGGCCTCTGGATCAGATTTTAGCAGAAAGTCAACTTTTGGCTCTGCTCAGGTTTGACCGCCCGCAGAACCTTCATCCGGACCCCGATTCCTGCAAACTCAGTTGCTTTGGAACCGTGTCCAGATTCTCTATCCAATGACATAAAGCGAGATGGCCAATTTTCACTTGATCAAAAAGTCAACTTTTCACCCCTTAGGGTTTGACTTTCTGTCCAGGGTTTGTATTTTTTGTTTTTCTAGGAGCGCAAAAATGAGGTGCTTACATCACCCTCCGAAAATTCTAGATTTACATCAATTCAAGGCTTTAACTTGAATTGGAACAATCTAGAGAGTTTTTTGGGCATACCCTTGGGACTTTATTGCCCTTGGCTGTGCCTATAAATAGAGGGGTCCTCCTCTTGCAAATGGTTGACAATTTGAAGCTTAGAAGCTCTACAAGAAGAGGAGAAACTCTATTGGATTGTCTACTCAAGTGCTCAAGTCATCAAAGGTAAAGCTCCATTTACATTTCCAGCTTCCTCTTTACATTTCCAACTCCCATCTTCTACCTTTCTGTAGTGTAAGGCCTTGAGTGTCTTTTTGAAGCCCCAAACCTCTTCCAAAGTACCTAGGAATTCTCTCTAGCCGTAAAACGTGAAGAGAGAACCTTGGGAAAAAGAAGTAGGAATAGATCCTTTAGGCTTAGAACCCACATACGATGAAGAGCATGCTATTTGGTTATTTTGGGCCTATGGTTGAGTTCTCTGATGTATTGTGCATTTGTTTGTAGAAGAGATCTGCAAATTCTTGCTCTCATAGCAATGGATTCCAGCCTTCTCCTAGAAATTTGATTTCCACTACCACCAAGCACACTTTTCACTATTTTATGCAAGGATAAGCTAGATCTTGGATTTTAATGTTTAATATGGGCAATCTAGGATCATTGGCTTTAGAATGAATTTTAGAACTTCATGAGGTTGTTTTTCATGGTTTCCAAGTGTTTTGGTCGAATCCACTTGCACTGGTTGTGGTCTTTTATTAAAAAATCTTCAAAACAGGACAGCATCTGTGGCTTGTATTGGAATGCTTATAACTTCATCCTCCAGATGAATTTTTGAGTGATTCCAAAGACGTGTGATAGATGGGATAGCCTACTTTGTATCTGGAAATTCTCGTTCATTTTTATGGAGCCAATTTTTGACACCATTTGTTAAAAATCTGTAAGTCAGTTCAGCCCAGATTGCTGAACTTGCCGCTTTGATGGTGCACCATTTGCTCAATTTTTATCTATTTTGAGTGATTTCAGTCTCTGTGTTTTCCTTGAGGAGTCTATCTTCCATTCCAACTAGTTTCAACAGATTTTGATTTGATTTGTGGCTGGTGTGCTTGATTAACTCAGAGTGGCTCTGCAACAGAGTTCTGTGTTAATCTATAATCCTTTAGGCATGTTCAAGAGAGCACACAAGTCACAAATGGATGGAGTTTGGTGTAAGGCCTATTTCGTTTGAAAGATGGTACCATATAATTCATCCATGCAAGTTTTTACGAATTTATATGGAACCAAAGTCCACAAATAGAGTTTCAAAAATGCTTACTCGCCGCTTTTCTCTGAGTTACAACAGCAGATTTTCATAGAATATTTCTCTCTTATTTTAAACCAGAATGAGCTTATTTTTTCATAGAATACTCTATTTCATACCAGTTATTAAATGGCCTTGGTTTCATTTGATTTGGATTTAAATCAAGTGATTTATGGTTGATCGAAGTCTTCAAGTTCTTATAACTTGATTTTTCCAGATTTACCTTAGCTTGATTTTTCTTCATTTTTACTTTGATTTTCATTTACTCTTGAAGTTATAGAAGTGGTATATCCATGAGGAGAGTACAAATTCATTGGACTACTCATGTGGAATAATCACATACATTTGCTTATTTTTAAGCATCCTTTGTCTATTTTGATTAGCAAGCAACCCTTAGCATAAGCAAGCATGTGGCAACCGTCTTAGACGGATGAGTGGGGGTGCCTACCACCTTCCCCCGCTCATAACTAATTCCCCTTACCTGATCTCTGGATTTTTCCTTGTATTAGAGCTACCTTGGCTCTATTTGGCATTTATGAACCCTTTGGTGTCCATTCACACCCTAACTTGGATGGTGGCGACTCTTTATTTTTATCGATCCCTGCGTGACGATATCGGAAGTCATCTTAGGTGACATTTCCATGCCTCAAAACTGGCGACTCTGCTGGGGAATTCTAGTGGAATTGAGCCATGATTGTTTGCTTGTGCATGTCTGATTGACTTTTATGAATTGTTTGCTGTTTTGTCAATTTGGGATAAGCATGTTTGGTCTGAGTGTTTCTGTTTTTAGAAAATATGAGACCATGAAAATAGGGCATGTGATGTGTGTATGTGTGCGCATGGGAAATCGCACGGCGGGGCACACGGATTCTCGTGCGTGTCTTCGGGAGGGTAAAACGGTAATTTGGAGTCGCCACTGCCTGATGGGGTGCAGGCGGACATCTGGGTGCCTAATCTTGTCTATTGGGCTTTTGGTCTGCGGCTTGAGATTCTAAGTCGGTTCTCGGTTGCGGTCTGGGGAAGTCCGTAGACACCCCAGTCCACCCCGTCGGATGACGGGTCCCGTGGGTTCCTCTTGGTTTGAGTCAACTCGCTGATTTCTCACCCTTCACCCGATTCCTATTCCGGCATGCAATTTGGTTAAGTTTGGTGGGACCACCTGAGTGGTGTGGGTCCCTTCAATTGCTTTTATCTTGCTTAATTTAAGTAATCTGAGTCTGAGTGGGCGGGCCCCGTTGGAAGACCTACGATGTCCTTGGTGGGCTTGGTTAAGCCCACATGCCTCTGGTGAGCCTCCATCTAAGCCTGGGAGCCCCTTTGGGCTTAGGTGAAGTGAGTTTGTTTTACATTAAGGTGCCATTTAAAGATTTAAGTGTTATTCATGCAAAAGTGGGTTGGCATTGGTTTGCAGGCCCCTAGGTAGGCTTCGCAGTGGTGACCAAGTATTTTAACTTATCTCGCTTAGATTTGCCAAAATGGACTAGACATTGAGCTTGGGGCCCGTGGTCCGAATTTGGGCTTGAAAGCCCAAGTTCTGTGAAGCTAGGGTTTTGAACCCTTGCCTGGTCGGTTAGTGGGCTTTGGTGGGCCCGGTAGGCCCTTGCCCTTGGTCTCGGCCAAACCATGCCTAAATCTAGACCAACATGCTTCAAAATTGGGCTTGGGTGGGCCTCTGATGGTGTGGCCCACTCATTCAGCTTTATTATCTTTATTTGGGAAAAGTGAGCTTGTCGGGCTTGTGGGCCCCGTTGGAAGACCCACGATGTCCTTGGTGGGCTTGGTTAAGCCCATATGCCTTTGGTGGGCCTCCACCTAAGCTTGGGAAGCCCTTCGGGCTTAGGTTAAATGAATTGATTTTATTTAAGTTGTTTAAATTGGGGATTTAAATGATTTTCATGCAAAGGTGGGCCGGTATTGGTTTGCGGGCCCCTGGGTGGGCCCCCACAAAGGTTGCCAAGTATTTTAATTTGTCTTGTTTAGATTTGCCAAAATGGGCTGGTTATTGGGCTTGGGGCCTGTAGTCCAGACTCGGGCTGGAAAGCCTAAGGTTTCCGGGGTTAGGGTTTGAACCCTTTCCTTGTTCGGCTGTGGGCTTGGCGGGCCCGGTAGGCCCTTGTCCTTGGTCTCGGCCAAACCATGCTAATTATCGTATCATGCTACAAAAGGGCTTTTGGGTGGGCCGCATTGGGTTTGGCCCACTGAGCTTATTTAATTAATTTGCTTATTCACTAAATTACATGCACAAGAGTTCATTGGGCTTGGTGGGCCCCGTTGGAAGGCCTACTGTGTATCCTGTTGGACCGGGGGTCCATGTCCCATGTTGGGTTTCCGGGTGACTCGGAAACCCTATTGGTTCACTTGGTTTGCTTGGAAATATCATTTAAATGCAGCAAAAATCAAGGAGTACCCAAAAATGGCATTTCTGCCATGTATCCGACCTTCCGGGCCGGATACACACAAGTTCTAAGGTAACAGATCGTGAAGGTCGGCTACGCACACAAGATAGTGTATCCGACCTTCAAGGCTGGTTACACAGCAGTCTCAGCTGATCCGACCTGAGTTGTCGGATCAGTCTGAAATTGCTCCTTTTGGAGTTTTGCAAGTGGGATGACTCTTATGGGCTTCTCAATGGGTTACTAGGGCTGTGTGGGACCTTGCAAAGGCCCACCAGGGTGCTGGAGTTGTGGATGCATGTTTCCATGTGCCAATAAATAGGGACCAAGGTGTCCATGTTTGGTCTCTTAGATTCCACCAACAGCAAGCATAATTGATGATGCAACCCAAACTCAAGAGATACCTAAAGCATGCTCCATGACATGAAATGTGCATGCATGTTTCCATGTGCATCTTGCACGGGGCAGCAAACATTTGGGCTCAAGTTTATGCAAAGTGGAGAGGGTGGCATGGACGGGAATTGACCTAGCATGCTACTATGGGATAGACAAGTTTGCACTTGGTGTGTGTAAATGTGCAAGCATGTAGTACAATGGTGTTAGAAGTGAGTAATCAGCATGTTATGGAAACACAAAACAGCAACTAACTCTCATGAGAAAATCATCTAACACAAGGGCCTAAGGCCTGCCTCAACCCTAGGTAATGTACACTCATGCTTCCACATACACCTTGGGGGGACAGCAACTCATTCATGCACTCCAAAACCAACAAGACTCAAGTGAAAAGCCACTCGGTTTGTTTCTAAAACAAGGGAGCTTAGGCATGCATTCACAAGAACCAAGCAACAAACATTTCATGTAAGCACCACTCAAAAGTGACTAAAGGGACCTGCTGTTGGGAGGGGGCAGCAACTTTAAAGGAGGATGAGGATCATGCATTGGGTGAAAGGAGCATGCCGAAATCACAGCCATGAGCAGTAATGGGCAAACAGAAAATAACCGGCACAAAATGAGGAAACAACCTAACATACACAGAAGATGTGAGATTAACACTAACATTAGCATGTATCCTCACATGGTGGCATCTTCAAGCAAAAGTAATAGGAGGTGGTTGTGTTCCCACCTCCCACAAGTGGGTGCTGCCAAAAACCATTGAAGCCACATGTATGCATGAAATAAAATCAGCAAAAAGGCCATACACTTGCGAGAAGAAAATAAGGAGAACCATGACCTAGCATGTATTCCCTACAAATCTTAGCAAAATCTGAACCTAATCTCTTGCTTAAAACAGCACCTTGGGGACACTTTATACTTCAAAAGAAACAACTCAAACTTCCTTTTGCATATTGTGCACTCTTCCCTTACCATGGAAGATGAACCACCCTTGTAGGATCACGAAAGAGAGGGGAGGAGAAGAAAAAAATGGCAAGGATCATGCATAAGAAAAAGAAATGCACCACATGTAACATGCAACAAGCTCCAAATGAATCACTTTCTACATATGTATAACATACTACACCAAGGGTGCTCACCTTGCTGTTAGAACTTTGTTTGAAGTGTGCTAGGCTTGCTTTGAAGCCAAAATAGGGGCTGGATAGCACCTTGCACCTTCTTCTCCAAGCACCAAGTTCCACTAAGCTCCTTCCTTAAGTCACAAAGTGAAGAAGGGAGAGAATGGGGAAGGTTTTAGAGTGGTTTTGAAGGGTTTTAGGGGGCTGGTGGTGGGTTAGAAGGGCAAGAGAAGGGTTGGACGAATGGGGGTTTTTCTTGAGAGGAGGTAAGTGGGAGAGATGGAGAGAGCTTGGGAGAGATGGGAAAGAATGGGTTGGAAGAGATGAGTTGGGAGAGATGTGTGCGCACCTAAACCTGGATCCTAGATCGCACACCGGGCGCACCTTCAGTGCGTGCCTCGGGACTTTTCGGAGTCGCCACTGCCTGAGAGGTGCAGGCAGACACGGTTTTGCCCTATCGGGGTCTAAGTCTGGTCTGCGGCTTATTAGAGATCTAGCTAAGTCCTCGGTTACGTCCAGGGAAGCCCTAAGACACCCCGGCCCGCCCCGTCGGTTTGACGGGTCCCTCGGGTCTCCCTGGTTTTTGAGTCAATTTCACCCTTTTCCTAGGCCAGCATGCTGCCTTGTTAGGTCTGGCGGGGCCCTCTAGAAGTGTGGGTCCCTTTTGGTTTGATTTTATCTTTTTTATTTATCTAAGTGAAATGGGTCGGTATCTGGGTCCTGTTGGAAGACCCATGAGTTGCCATGGTTGGGCCTAGGGCCCAGTAGGGTTATTGGGTAACCCTTCTTTGGTTATTTAAATTTTATTCATTTACATTCTTTATTTGGTCTTGATGGGCTTAGATTTGGCCCATTAGCCAAGGGTCAAGTGGCCTTGGACCCGTTTATTGAAAACGGGCCTGGTTTGGGCCGGTCAAAAGTGGACCCCACAAATGGGCCCAAGGTGATCTTGGTGGGCCCATCCAGGGCCAAAATCCTTAACGGGCTAAAAAATAACCCAAAAATGTATATGAGATCGGTTCAAGCCGGTTCAGGCCGGATCAAGTCCAACTGGACCGAAAATTAAGTTTTTTTTACATTATTTTTATATCTGCCCGTATTTGTTATACGGGCTGCCGCTGCCCGTAAATGAAATCCGGTTCCGCCTTTCCCGTGAAGCAAACACGGTCCAGCCCAGACCGCTCTGAGTTTACGGGCACCTCTAGTTTTGCATTTTTGGCGCCGATTCTTCTCGGAATCCATTCCGTGGCCTTCTCAGGTATTCTGGCAGCTTCAGTGGTGCTTCTAGGCCCTTCGAATTCCTTTGTTGCCTTCAATTGGCCTAAAAGGCCTTATTTTTCTTCTTCTTTCTCCTTGGGTTCTTTGCTGAAAGATCAACCCCTTGCTAGTTGTTCATAGCCACTTCTTAAGAGGGGAAATGGATGATTTACAGGGGATACCAAGGGCTTCAAAAGAATCTCACATTCTCTTTTCCAGAATGGTAATTAAATGGAATGAAACACTCCTTTTAAGATCCTTTTTTGGTGACTTTTTGTCACTATTTCATTTCTTTTCCATGATGATGATCTTTCCTAGATTAAAAATTGTCATCTCACACAATACTTCAAGATAGGTTAGTGACATATAAAAAAGATTAGTGAGAAGTAAAGAAAAGTGGAATTAATTTAAAGGAAGAGAACATGCTTACAATGCAATTGTTTACTTTTACTGATTTGGTGATCCTCCAGAAGTTTGGGCAACGCTTCCGCATCCTCCTTATTTTGCTGGGAAGAATTGGGAAGAGCTTGGTTAAGGTGGATGGGTTCAAGACCAAGTTGAAGAGGATTTGGGCATGGTTTTGGGGTAGTTTAGGAGTATAGGGGTAATTTGGGGATTAAAAAAAAAGGTTTAGGTTTTGGGATGGTGGAATTCGGGCAGGGTTTTGGGTATGGAGAGCTCCTGGAAGAAGAGGGTTTCGGCCAGGAAGAAGGCTTGCTCAAATGAGGGGGGTAGCCTCTCTATTTATAGGCAAAATTTTTATGCCCGTATTTGAAATACGGACATGCCTTGCCCGTACTTCAAGTATGGGCGTGCTTTGCCCGTAATTCAAATACAGGCGCAAAACGCACATTTGTAAATCTCGCAGAATCGTCTGTACGAGACACGTGTCCCACCGTACAGCGACGCGTGTCTTCTTCCAGAAGCTTGCCCGTAATGCAAATACGGTCCAGCACGTTTTTTAAATGTTTGGATTTCAAATCTTTATTCAATTTGGTTTATTGCAAGATTTCGTCCGATTTCTTTGATTATTTTATTAAAAAGCGAGATTCCTTTTATTAAAATATTATTAAACACATTTATCTTATTTATTTTATTGGTTTATTCCATTTTTGCTGCCTTTTTTCCACATGGGCAGTTTTTCTGAAACTTCAACTGCTCATAACTTCTTTTTCTGGTGTCCGATTTCAGCAAACTTAGTGACGTTGGAATTGGCTCGGAATCACCTATCCATTGGGATCAAGTTTGGCAGTTGAATTGGGGTCGAGAAAAAAGTCAACTTTTCGCTCCCCAAAAGTTTGACCAGCCCATATATTTCTCATCTGGACTCCGATTCCAGCAAATCCAGTTGCGTTGGAATCGTGTCGAAATGTTCTTTTTAATGAGATGAAGTTTGATGGCCAAATTTACTTGAATCAAAAAGTCAATTTTTGACCCCCTCGGGTTTTGACTTTTAGTTTGACTTTTCATTTTTCTTTATTTTGGGGGTGCAAAAATCAGGTGCTAACAGCTGCCCCTCTTTGCTGGAGTCACCTTAGGGGATGAACGACAAAGAAGAACAAGAGCCTTATTTTTGCACCTTGCATTTCTGTCGACATAGTCGACGATCTCAATCATTGAATTGTCTTTAGTGAAAGGGAAGTGTCAGATGTCTGGTATCACTTCCTGACTTTGGAATCCCTATACCCTTTTTCGGGTTTGAATTGGGCTGTTCCTTAGTTCCTTTGTTTTTGAAAAAGAAAGATAGGATTATTTTTGAGCTCATCAGCCTGTTTTGGCATTGATGCAAGGCACTTAACAATGTTCTTTTCTTTTTTTGTTTGTTCCTTTAAAGCTTTTAGTGACTTCAGTTCAGTTTTTTTTTAACATAGGCCAAGGTATGGGTTTGGGAGTGCAGGTGGGAGGACGGGAGGAAGCTTTCGTGTTGCTGTCCATCATCTCGGAGATCGCACACCTACTCTAGCCTATACTATTTACAAAAGTGAGAATCAAAATTTACAAGAAGGGGCGAATTGGCCCATTATTGCTCTTCCTTGTTGCTTCTCCTTGCCAGGTTCTTTCTCTTGTCAAGGCATTTAAAGCTTCTCTTCCCACTTATGAGTATTCACTGGGGATCTGGTGGGAGTATGTTCTATCTAGATGATTCTCTGGGGTTCATTGTGATGTCTCTCTTTGCTCTTGAATTTTTGTTGAAGGGTCTGAGGATCTTGACTATCTTCTTTCTTCTGAGCCTCGCTGGGGATGAAAGAGAAGAAGCCTCTGCTGGGGAATGAAGGATCAAAGTATCCTCCTCATGTTTATTTCTGCATCTTTCTTCATTCTTTGAACCTGTACAAGGAACACAACATGTCAATGCTTGTTCTGCTTTGGGATATGCAGGGCCGGTTTATTCTAAGCCTTTTACTCATCACAATCAAAAATGGTTATTAATTAAGGCTATGAACCCTTCCTCAAGGGTTAGCAGCACAGCTGGGGAAATTTCAAAGGTAGTTAAGCAGAATAATTACAGAAAAAACACAGACGTGTTAGTGTGTTCTTGTGCCTGCAATTATCATAAAAGTGAATCCTTAAGTCAGACATTGATTAGAGTGCTTGGTATTTTTAGCCTTGTCATCATAGGTCTTTGTGAAGCATTGACCCAAACACAATCTGCCAACTTGGGCCCTTCAGATCACTTGGTTGTACTCAGTGCACTGTTTATCCTGTTTCTGTTTTTGCTTGTATTTCCCTTTCTAATCAAGGCATGACCAGCTCTCCCTCTCTTCTTCTTTTTTTTTTTTTTTACCACTACTGACCCTTTTTGCACATAGCGCCCTTTTTGGGTTTTCACTATGCCTGGTCTTTTCAGGGAGAATCCAATTTCGTCATTACCAAAAAATGCGGATTTGGCTGTTTTGCTTAAGATCATTCACTTTAGGACCCAAGAGGTCTTCGAGGTAGGACGAAATGTAGGTTAGGCTGGGGTTTTGAAAGAAAGACAAATGGCTCAAAAAGGTTGTAACTTTGTGGGCTTGCACAGTGCTCCTTTTATTGTTGGGGCTTACATCCTGGCTTATTTCTTTGGTATGGAACTCATCTTGTTTTCCATAACTCTTTTCTTTCCTTCTTTTTCTTGATTTTCTTTGCAATTGCTTCTTTTTTTTTTCTTTTTTTTTTTTTTTCGGGGCCAGGAATGCCCTTTTTGGTGTGAAGGAACATCTGTACTAGGTTAGAAAAGAAATTGTCAGGCCCAAAGGTGTCTAACTAGGGGAAACCTTTTTGGGTATTTGGGAGGATTTACAGGTTTGGGGGAGAGTGAAGGATGGCCTCTCTTCATTTCCCAATTGGAATGATCTCAAGGGTAATACAGTTTGACTGCATCTGCATTTATTGGTTCAGGAAAGATAGTTCCGTCCATCTCTTGTAGGATTAATGCTCCTCTGGATAGAACTTTGTATACTATGAATGGTCCTTCATAGTTTGGCTTGAATTTCCCTTTATTGTCTTCTTGGTGGGGGAATATCTTTTTCATAACAATGTTGCCCACCTTGAAGTGTCGTGGAATTACTTTCTTGTTATAAGTCCGAGCTGCTCTCTGCTGATAGAGTTGCCCGTGGCATAAAGCCTTAATTCTTTTCTCATCAAGCAACTACAACTGGTCAAACCTTGATTCTTCCCATTCAATATCATCAACCTCTGCTTCCTTCAGGATTCTGAGTGAAGGGATCTGCACTTCCACGGGAAGGACTGCCTCCATTCCATATACAAGAGAGAAAGGAGTTGCTCCGGTTGAGACCCTGATTGAGGTTCGGTATGCATGCAAAGCATATGACAGCTTTTCATGCCAATCTCTGTAGGTGACTACCATCTTCTCCAATATCTTCTTCAGATTTTTGTTGGCAGCCTCTACTGCTCCATTCATCTTGGGTCTGTATGCTGTGGAATTTAAATGCCTGATCTTCAAATCTTCGCACATCTTGTCCATGTCCTTGTTATTCAAATTCTTGGCATTGTCTGTGATAAGCGCTTCAGGTACACCGTAACGACAGACAATATTATTCCTGATGAATTTCAGTACATGGGACCCTTTGACATCTGCAAAGGACACGGCCTCTACCCACTTGGTAAAATAATCTATTGCAACCAAGATGAATCGATGCCCATTTGATGCCTTCGGATGGATTTCTCCAATCATATCAATCCCCCAGATGGCGAAAGGCCAAGGAAAAGTCATTGAGTACAAAGTGTTGGGTGGTGCATGAATGTTGTCAGCATAAATTTGGCATAACCGGCACTTCCTTACATGGATATGGCAATCATGTTCCATAGTCAACCAGTAATAACCCATTCTCAAGATTTTCCTGGCTAGCATATGCCCGCTCATATGTGCGCCACATTGTCCCCCGTGGACTTCATCAACCAGCTGTTGTGCCTCTTCTTCTGTTACACATAGCAGCAATGAATCATTGTAGGACTTCTTGTATAGCTTACCTCCACTGAGGAAGAATTGTCCTGCCAGTTTCTGAATCGTGTGCCTCTCAGATGCTGTGGCATTCTCTGGCAAAATCCTGTCTCTCAGGTACCTCATTATGTCTGCATACCAGGGTTCCCCTTTTGGCATGCTTTTCTCAACATTAAAACAGTAGACAGGAGAACGCCGTACTTCTATCTCCAACGGTTGTACCCAAGTATCATCAGTGATGGTTGCCATAGATGCCAGTGTTGCCAGGGCATCTGCAAACTGATTCCTGTCTTGTGGCATATAATCAAATATCACGCTTTTGAACTGTCCTTCCAATTCCTTAATCAGTTCTTGATATGGCACCAACTTTGGATCCTTAGTCCGCCAATCTCCCATTACTTTATAGATGATTAGACAGGAATCACCATAGACTTTTAACTCTTGGATATTCATTTCAATTGCGGCTCGCAAGCCTAACACACATGCTTCGTATTCTGCCATGTTGTTAGTGCAATCGAACAAGAGTTTTGGTGCTATCGGATGATGGAATCCTTCTGGGGAAATGATTACTGCTCCAATCCCTTTCCCATTTATGTTGACGGCCCCATCAAAGAACATTTGCCATCCGGTTTCCTTTTCTACTGACTCGGTACACATAATTTCATCATCTGGCAGTCCGGTGAGAAGTGGTTGATAGTCGGGCACAGGGTGTTCTGCCAGATGATCTGCCACTGCCTGTCCCTTTATTGCCTTTCTCGTGGTGTAGACAATGTCATACTGAGATAAGATAACCCGCCACTTGGCTATCCTTCCAGTGGAGATTGGCTTTTCAAAAATGTACTTTAGGGGATCCGTATCTGAGATCAAAAGGATAGTATGAATGAGAAGATAATGCCGGAGCTTCTGAGCTGCCCATACCAACGCGCCACAGGTCTTTTCAAGCAATGTGTATCTTACTTCATAATTGGTAAACTTCTTGCTCAGATAATAAATTGCTTGTTCCTTTCTTCCTGTATCATCATGCTACCTTAGGACACATCTGGCTGCCGTTTTTGTGACTGACAAGTACATGATTAGAGGTCGTCCAGGTACAGGGGGAACCAAAGTTGGTGGACTCATCAAATAGGCCTTGATTTTGTCAAACGCTTCTTGGCAATCTTCATTCCAGACCACTGGGTTATCCTTTTTTAGCAGTTTGAATATTGGTTCGTGCACGGGAGTCATCTGTGCTATGAACCGACTGATGTACTGTAATCTGCCAAGGAAACCTCTTACTTCTTTCTCTGTGGATGGGGGAGGCATTTCCAGAATTGCCTTCACTTTGACTGGGTCCACTTCAATTCCTCGTTTTCCAACGATGAATCCGAGTAGCTTTCCTGAAGTAACTCCAAACACACACTTATTCGGGTTCAGCCTAAGCTTGCATTCCCTGAGTCTGTCAAACACCTTTTCAAGGTTCACCAAATGACTTTCCTCTTCTTTTGATTTTGCAATCATGTCGTCCACGTATACTTCCATTTCCTTGTGCATCAGATCGTGGAATAACAAAGTCATGGCTCGCTGGTATGTGGTGCCTGCATTCTTCAACCCAAATGGCATTACTTTGTAGCAGTATGTGCCCCAGTGCGTGATGAAGGAAGTCTTATCCATGTCTTCAGGTGCCATTCGTATCTGATTATACCCAGAGAATCCATCCATAAAGGAGAACATGGAATGAGTTGCAGTATTATCAACCAATATATCAATGTGTGGCAGCGGGAAGTCATCTTTCGGGCTTGCCTTGTTCAGATCCCTGTAGTCAACACACATCCTGACCCTTCCATCTTTCTTGGGGACTGGCACGATGTTTGCTAACCATTCTGGGTAATCTGTAACTTTCAAGAACCCAGCTTTTAACTGCTTGGTGACCTCTTCTTTGATCTTCAGGGCCCATTCTGGTTTCATGCGCCTGAGCTTTTGCTTCACTGGTGTGGCCTCAGACTTTATAGGTAACCGATGCACAACTAAATCCATGTCTAACCCAGGCATACCTTCGTATGACCATGAAAACACATCAGTGTAGGATTTTAGAAAATCAGTTATCTGTGTTTTCTGTAATAATGTGAGCTTTTTACCAATTTGAAGAATCCTTGGTTTTGCTGTTTCACCTATGTTGATAGGTTCAGTTTCCTCAATATTAGCCTGGAGACCTTTTTCATGCCTGTCCAAGGCAAATTGAATTTCAGGTGGGGTCTCCCATGATTCATCATTATCCTCAAGTTCATAAGGAACACTGGGGATAATTTCTGAATCATCGGGTTGTGATGAGTAAGTGTCGCCATCTGATTCATGCTCGACACTTTGGATTTCTTTTTGTTCTTTTTGACCTTTTTGTTTTTGTTTGATTGTGGCAGCCTGATTATCTATCTCGTGCTCTGAATTTTTCGGGTGTGCGTCGAGATTGATATTAAGGTTGCAATTTTGAGTTTGCTTACTTGCAGAATTATTCACATAAACAAAAGACTTCACGCATTTATTAAAAAGTGCAGCAATATCTACAGGGGGAATTTCAGAAGTGGAAGAAACTCCCTGTGGTAGTTCGGCTTTGCGAGTGGCAAGTGGCGTCGAACTCCAGTTCTGCAATGCGTGCTCGTCCTTGGTTACAGCAGTCACTACATTCACCTTCCCGGTTTGTATCATGTTGATGCTGCTGTCAGAGGAGATGCAGATGGGGTCATCAGCTGTGCCCTTCTTTGGTTGATTCTGACTTGAATCTTCTGATGATATACTGATCCATACCCCGCGACGGATGACAGTCCCTGGTACCCAAACAGTGACTTCATTGGGTGGTTCCACCTTAGGCAATGCCTTGGTTACAGATTTTACTGATGATTCATCCCTCCTGCTGGAAGAATGTTCATCAGGGGCCCAGTTACCATAAGTTTCATGATAAGCCAGCTCAGTAGGCAGTCCCAGTACTTGGGGCATATTCTGGAACATCTGACCCAGACCATCCCTTGTATTTGGGTGTACAATGCAGATAGGAGGTGGGGGAGACCTTTGCCTTGGAGTGGGTTCTCCTGAACTATTCTGGCTTTCCATCATGTAGATGTACTGAGCTGGCTCTTTTTCTTCAGCCTCAGTTGGCGGTGCCTCGACATCATCTGATGGGTAGATAAATGCTTCTTCTGAGATAGCTGGCTTTTCGGTGTCAACTGACTGCCAAGAGAATAGAGCAGACAGTTCTTCCATCAACCCACTGAGAGCCTCTGAGTTCTCTTCTGTAACTGTCTCCTGGGGCAAGGGGGTTCATCCCATAACCTTTGTAGATAATTAGCTTCCGCTTGCTCAACTGGATCATTGAACTCATCGCCCCACCCCTGGGGGACTATGTTCTGAATGGCCTGTGCAGCTTCCCTCTCCATATTGGTAAAGTGATGGTATAATTGGCCATGTACACAGATGGGCCAATGTGGGTCCCTTCCTTCTGCTCGTGCCCTCTTTCGTTCAGCTTTCCTGCCAAATAGCCTGGCATAGTCTTCAGGTTCAGGAACAAACTCCAATCCAAAGCCCACAGATTTGTCACATGGCTGGATTGCAGACTTGATGCCTTGCTTGTATTTGCCTAAACCATCTCCTACTCGGAGGCCCTAGTCGACGCATTCAGCAGCACTGAACATGCTTTTCCTTTTCCTTCTGCGGGACAAGTCCGATTGCAGAGGAGTAGGAATGCGGTTTACTTGCACCATTTCAATGGCTTGGAAGTTCAAGGAAGTAGGTAGCTCATAATCAATCACAGGTACCCCTCCTTGTTCAAATTCTCTGTGATTTTCTGCATGAACCGTGATCAATTGATTTCCCGAGATAAATCGGATCATTCGATGTAAGGTGGACGGAACTGCCCCTGCTTGATGTAACCAAGGTCTTCCAATCAGCAAATTAAAGGAGGCATTGATGTCCATCAACTCAAAGGTGATGAAGAAGGCCCTCTCAGCAATTGTAACTTCCAGAGTAACTTCCCCAAGGGAATCCTTCTTGGCATTGTCAAACCCGCGGACATTATTGAAGCTAGGTTTGATCAAATCAGCGTTTAGCTGCAGACTGTGGAAGGTCCTGACTGGGCAGATATTCAGAACTGATCCGTTATCGATCATGACCTGTCTCACTATCAAGTCGGAGCACCTTACAGTAATAAACAGAGGTTCCGTGTGGTTGTAACCTTCAGGGGGCAAGTCTGTTGAAGAAAAGGAGATTGCTTCTGGCGTAGCAATTATAGACATTACTGTCTCTAGCTGCTCAGGGCTGATGTCGTCAGGCACATGAGTATCACCCAGTATTTTCATAAGTACGTCTTTATGTTTGTCTGAATCCAACAAGAGACGCATAATGGATATCTGGGCTGGTGTCTTATTCAACTGCTACACTAGATCATACTCCGGAGTGAAGGCACTATAGTGAAGTTTTTCAATCTCTTCTTCCGGGGCCTTCCCCTTCTTCTTATGGGTCTGTGGCAATTCAGCTGCCACATCCTTCCCTTTTTCTTTCCTTGTTCTTTCTTCACTAATCTCTCCCTCTGGTGCAGGTGGAGGGTTAGGGTTTACGTATCGACCAGAACGGGTGATCCGATCGACTTCTCTTTCAGTGGAAGTGATGGTAGAATCATGGTACATGGGTAGGAATTGATAAGGTGGAGGCACAGCGGAGTAGGTTGGGTCAAGGTGAAGTTGGTGTAAGTTGAGGGTGGGTGGTTCCAGTAGGAAGTCCACAGGCTCATTGAATGGGTTTATCATGTTGAAGATGTTCAATGGGGGTGAGTTTGGGATAGGTGGAAGATAGAAAGGTTCTGGTTCGGGAAAGTTGAAGTGCACCAGAGGGAACCCCATGAAGGTTTCTTCATTCTCCTCTTCATTAATGACGTGTATCTGTTGATAGATTGCCCCTTCTTGGAGATGAATCCTGACAACTTGTCCCGGTCGTCCGATCAGATGGGTCAACCTGTAGTTCACTACTTTGATTACTGGTGACCTGATGTACTGTTGCGCTGCCAGAAGCCTTATTATGGTCTGGGAGGGGTGTGCGCACCTAAAATCGATCTAGATCGCACACGAGGCGCACGTGGGGTTCGTGCGTGCCTCGGGACATTCGGAGTCGCCACTGCCTGAGAGCTGCAGGCAGACACGGTTTTGCCCTATCCAGGTCTAAGTCTGGTCTGTGGCTTTTCAGAGTTCTAGCTAAGTCCTCGGTTACGTCCGGGGAAGTCCGAAGACACCCCGGCCCGCCCCGTTGGTTTGACAGGTCCCTCGGGTCTCCCTGGTTTTTGAGTCAAGTTCACCCTTCCTAGGCTAGCATGCTGCTTTATTTGGTTTGGTGGGGCTCTCTGAAGGTGTGGGTCCCTTTTATTTTGATTTTTATCTTTTTATTTAGTGAAGTGGGTCGGACCCGGATCCTGTTGGAAGACCCGTGGGTTGCCAAGGTTGGGCTTGGGGCCCAGTAGGGTTATTGGGTAACCCATTTGGTTATTTTATTAAGTTTTATGTATTTACAATTTTAGTTTGGGCTTGGTGGACTTGGAATGGGCCCATTAGCCTGAGTCAATTGGCCTTGGGCCCGTTTTATTGAGAACGGGCCGGGTTTGGGCCGGTCTGAGATGGGTCCCTTAAGTGGGCCCATTGGAGTCTTGGTGGGCCCATCTAGGCCCATAGTCCAAAAATGGATTTTAAGAAATCCCCATTATTTAAGAGACCATGTCAAGCTGGTTCGGGTCGGGTTTAATCCAATCAAGCCAAGAAAATTAATTTTAAAGCCACTTTTTCAATCTGACCGCACTCACAGTGCGGTTTAATCAGAACCGCAGATGTACTGCGGTTCTGCCCAAACTGCTCTGTGTGTGCGGTTGCTGCTCAGTTTCATTTGTTTATGCCGATTCCAATTGGGATCATTCCGGTGACCTTCCTGGGACTTCCAGCAACCTCCATCAGGCTTCCAGCACCTCCGTGGTTCTCCATTTTCTCCATTTGGCTTAAAAAGCCATCTTTCTCCTTCTTTTTGTTTCTTAAGGAAACCAGATCTTTGCTTGGTTGTTCCCAGCTAATTTTGAGAGTGGGAGAGGGGAAATTACAGGGGCGTCACATGCCTTCAAAGGAATCAAGTCCTTCTTTGCTAAAGGAAGAAATAGATCAATGAAATTGGTTGATTAAAGTGTCTTTAAGACACTTTCTTCCCATTCTCTTTTTTAGATGATCACATCTTTGAACTTAGATTCTCACATCATTTCAAAACAACAATTGGATTAGCAGTAAAAATAAAAATGGAATAGAACTTGAAAATGACAATATGTTATAAAACTTAGTATACTTACAATAAGATTATTAGCTGGTTAGGGTTCCTCCGGCGAATTGGGCAGCCCTTCCGCGTCTCCTTGAGTTTCCACAAGATGATTTGAACAGGGTTTTACTAGGTTCTTCAGTCAAGTGGGTGAAAGGAGAGGGTTTTAGGCAAGGTTTAGGCTTACCAGGGGTATTTTGGGCATTTGGGGTTTGATTTTTGGGAGGGACAGAGTTTGGACAGGTTTTCGGATAAGTAGAAGACAGGGAGAGGGCGTGGGGACTAAAGGGGGGCCAGCTTACTCCAAATGGGGGGCTGGCCCTCTATTTATAGGCAAAAAAGTGCCGGAACCGCACTTGAAGTGCGGTTGTGACAAAATTGCACTAAAAAATCAAAAACCTCACTTTAAGTGCGGTTGGCATTCAACACGTGCAAATCTGCGCGAATCTGCCAGCTGTCGCCGTATAGGACACGCGACCACCTTCTAGAAGATCGAACCGTATCTGAAGTGCGGTTCGGACAAAACCGTTCTTCAAGTGCGGTTTCGCACGTTTTTTAAATGCCGGATTTCAAACAGTTTATGAATTTGATTTTTAATAAAGATTTTATTTGATTTTATTATAAAATCCGAGATTCTTTATAATTATATTATTAAAATATTCAAAATATCTTAAATTATATTATTAAAACATTAGTATATGATTATTTTATTTATTTGTTCATTTATTTTGCTCTATTCTGCTGTTTTTGCCGCACGGGCTGTTTTCTTGAAATTTCAACTGCTCATAATTTCTTCGTTTGGTGTTCGATTTGAGCAAACTTAATGTCGTTGGAATCAGCTCGGAACCAGCTATCTATTGAGATCAATTTTGGCAGTTGGATTGGGGCCGAGCAAAGAGTCAACTTTTTGCTTTCTGGAAGTTTGACCCGGCCATATTTTTCTCACCTGTACTCCGATTCCAGCAAACTCAGTTGCGTTAGAACCGTGTTGAAATGCTCTTTTCAACGATATAAAGTTTGATGGCCAAATTTCCTTAATTGGAAAAGTCAATTTTTTGACCCCCTTAGGGTTTTGATTTTTCATTTTCCTTCATTTTAGGGGTGCAAAAATCAGGTGCTAACAAGGGGGTTAGTGGTTGTACCAATAGGAGGAGTAGGTGCTGCTGGTGCTGGGGGATCTACAGAGATCTTGTTACTGTCTATCAGATCCTGTATATCATGCCTCAAATCCCAGCATCGGTTTGTTGAATGCCCGGGAGCTCCAGAATGATACTCGCATCTCTCTGCTGTATTATAACTTCGTGAGTTGATCATTCTGGGGTTGGGAGGTTTGATTTGAAGATACCCCTTCTTCAACAGTGTAGCCAATAGTTCTGTAGGTGCATAAGGCAGCGGGGTAAACACCTTCTTCATCCTTGCCTCTGCTTCTTCTCTCGTCCTTCTCAAAGGCTGCCCCTGACTTTCATTCTTTTGGGCAATGTGATAGGGTTGTGTTGGCTGTACATAATTAACTGTTTGGGTTTCTTGCCTCCTAGGCTCTTGCCCCTGATTTCTGCCACTCTGTCCGGCTGCAGGCCTCCTCTGTGTAGGGCCCTGGCCACTACCATCTATCTTTTCAGCCCTGACTGCATCTTCAATTCTATCTGCCGTCAGAATCAAGTCATTGAAGTTAGAAGTGCTTTGCCCCAGTAGCAGGGAAAAGAATGGCTGTCCAAGTGATGCAATGAACAAGGAGGTCATCTCCTGTTCAAGTAGTGGAGGTTGGACTAAGGTTGCCAATTCTTTCCATCTCTTGGCATATTCTCGCACTGACTCTTGATTCTTCTTGGAGAGCCTTTGTAACTCTGCCCTGGTCTGAACTATCTGACTGTTCAATCGGTATTGCTGGATGAACTTGGCAGCTAAGTCATTCCAACTCTTGATCTTAGTCTTTTCTAAACCCAGAAACCAATTGTATGCTGCTCCTGTCAGCGACCTCTGAAAGAATTGTATCATAATTTTTTCATCTTTGGCATATTGACACATATCTCCAGAGTATGACCTTAGGTGGTTTAACGGGCACCCGGTGCCATCAAACTGATGCAAGTCAGGGCAATTGAATTTTGGTGGAAGTTGAACATCGGAGAAGAAGCAGAGGCTTTCTAAAGTAGCCTCCATGGGGACCGCACTGGGTCGTAGGCTTTTCAACTCTTCACGCAGAGCATCTACCTCTGACTTAGTGGCTGCCATCTTTTCATCAAACTGGGCCTGCTGTGTTCTATACCAATCTTCCTCTTCTTGCCCCAGTTGGGCAAGTGCAATAACCTGAGGAAGAGGGACAGCTTGTGGAGGTGGAGGTGGTACCAACGGAGCTGGGTACGCAGGGTATGGTGGTGGAGCATCCATCTGCGGTGGAGCAATTGGTTGTTGCAGGGTCACTAGTGCAGCTGGGGGAGCCATCCTGAGTTCTCTTAATTCTGCCATTAACTCTTGAATAATAGTCCCCATACTGTCAATCCTCTATTGTAGATCAGTCACTGTCTGTGTCTGGCTGGAATCTGCCTGGTCCTGTCCTGACGAGGTCTGTTCCCTTCGCTGCTCCATCTCAAGTCTTCTTCTGGATCTTAAGAGGCAAGGGCTTCGAGAAGCAATTTTGGTACCTGGGAAGGGCAACCAGCGGATATTAGTGCAACTTATATGCATGATTATTGATATATTCTAACTATAAAGAAGGATCAAGGATCAATATGTTTGAATTAAAAAGATGGGGACTCTTAAGCTTAATCTATTTTAGCCGAACGGCTGGGGGAGGGAACCCGGTTTAGACTGGTCTATCTTAGCCAAGTGGCTGGGGGAGAGAACCCGGTTTAGACTGGTCTATCTTAGCCAAACGGCTGGGAAGGAGAACCCTAGGCTGATCTGTTTTAACCAAACGGTTGGGGGAGAGAACCCGGTTTAGACTGGTCTATTTTAGCCAAACGGCTGGGAAGGAGAACCTTAGGCTGATCTGTTTTAACCAAACGGTTGGGGGAGAGAACCCGGTTTAGACTGGTCTATTTTAGCCAAATGGCTAGGAAAGAGAACCTTAAGCTGATCTATTTTAACCAAACGGTTGGGGGAGAGAACCCGGTTTAGACTGGTCTGTTTTAGCCAAACGGCTGGGGGAGAGAACCCTGAATTGATCTGTTTTAACCAAACGGTTGGGAGAGAGAACCCTGAATTGATCTGTTTTAACCAAACGGTTGGGGGAGAGAACCCGGTTTAGACTGGTCTGTTTTAGCCAAACGGCTGGGGGAGAGAACCCGGTTTAGACTAGTCTGTTTTAACCAAACGATTGGCAAAGAGAACCCTGAATTGATTTGTTTTAACCAAACGGTTGGAAGAGAGAACCGGGTTTAGACTGGTCTGTTTTAGCCAAATGGCTGGGAAAGGGAACCCAGTTTAAAAGGTTGGTTTGAGCTCAGTATCACGAGGTTGGACTATGTTAAGTCTCCGCAAGGGATGAGCTAAACAGCAGCATCCAGGTGTACCTTAACCAATTTTCAGTTTAATCTCTGATGGTTTTAGCACCTAACTTCGGCTAGTAGTTCCCGGGCGTGTCTTAGCTAGTCGTTGGTTTAATCACCATTGACTTTGACGCCTCACAACGGGGAAGGCTATGCCAGGACGATCTTCTGCCAATTTTCTGGTTTAATTACCAGTGGCATCAGAGCCCTAAGAGTTCGGCTAAGGATACCCGAGCGTACCTTAGTCGTTAGCTTAATTGCTTGACCTTGGTGCCTCACAACGGGGTATGCTATGCCAGGACGATCCTCTGCCAATTTTCTGGTTTAAACACCAGTGGCATCAGAGCCCTAAGAGTTCGGCTAGGGATACCCGAGCGTACCTTAGTCGTTAGCTTAAATGCTTGACTTTGGTGCCTCACAACGGGGTATGCTATGCCAGGACGATCCTCTGTCAATTTTCTGGTTTAAACACCAGTGGCATCAGTGCCCCATAGGCTGACCGTATGATCTTTTAAATCAAACGGGTGTGATCTGAGCTCAAGGGATTGGGTGTTCTTTATTCAGAATCCTAGGGTTTTAAGACTTAAACTTGAAACTTGAAAGTTTGAAAGTTGATAAGGATGGGGTGTTCTTTACTTAGAACCCCTTGGGTTTAAAAATTCCTTTGGCAAGTTCTTTATTCATATTGCCTGAAAGTTTTGGAGTTAATGGATTGGGGCCTGATTGTTTGAAAAAGGAATTTGAGGATGTCTTAATTGACTTTACAAAATTCTTCATGGAAAAAGAAGTATAATGCCAAAATTTAGAACAAGCAATTACATGATTAAACAAAACAAACAAACCCAGAGTCTAGCTAGGTTGGTCATCATCATAATGAGAGGACACGTCTCGCCTTTTCAAGGCACGCAGAAGTTTATTCCGCAGACGTCGGTCCTCTTTTGCGCGTCTGCGCATGGTGTCAAACTGCTGTTGAATGGCCTCATTGGCCTGCTTGTTTTTACACTCGGAATCCACGTATGCACGGTGGATTCGAGAATGAGATTCCTGCAGTTCGGCCACCCTATCCCTATATGTGTCAGGGGGTGGAACTGGGATATCGTCAAAGGTGACGATATGGAGAGGAGGTGGGCTGTCTAGGCCAATTTCTCGAGCAATCCATTGTTCGTAATTACGAACGTCGGATGCAGTGAAAATGTCCTCTTGGATTATGTGCACGTGTTGCCATTCTTTCACCAATTTTTTCTTCAATTCCCATGTAAGTGGGCCAGTTAAACCTTCCACCTCATCCTTGATCGGTATTCCCTGAGACTTCCCAAACTGTCTCAGAATTCGAACCGGATAGTATGGCATGGCATGAGTTAGGCCTATCAAGGCTAGGCAATGTCTTTTCCTGAAAGCTATGACGGGAGTATATGTTTGGTCAAATGTGCTTCCCCATCTTATATCAGTTTCTCCTTTCAACTGGAGAAAGTGGTCAAACCAGTCCTCTCTGGAGGGTAAGTCTGGTCTAATCTCTCTTCAGGCCATCAATGTGACATTGTCACAAACGTACCCATAACGTGGGCTGATAGGTTCAGCAACCATCAGGTGATCTTGAAGCCAAATGTGTAGGAGAGGAGCACATCCCTGAAACCTCCTAGTTCCGTTCTTAGTCATGGTCAAGGCATGATATAGCTGAGCAAGGATCAGTGGTGCAATTCGGAATTTCACTTGGAGTTGGTCCACAATTTCCATGAGGGCCAAATTAATGGTGTCTCCCCCAGTAGGAAAGAAGAGCTGTGATAGAACCACGAGGGTGAAGGTGTCCCACCAGACACGGGGTCTTTCCTGCTTTTTGTCCCTTATCTTTTCAGCAAGGAAGGTTTTAGAGACCCAAGTGAATGATTGGTCACCTCCTAAAGTCTGGAAATCTCCTTTGGGTAGGCCAAAGAAAGTACAAGCTTCATTCTTGTATCTATTTTTTAGGTTTGGCCTGGCTGGTTCTCCATGGTCACGGAATAGAAGGAATAGTTCGAATTCCTCAATTGTGGGAGTCAGCTCATTAGTCCTAAACCTAAAGAGTGAAAGTTGGGGATCCCAGAAAGGTAGGGCCGCCTGAATCATGTCCCAATTAATGGGCACATTTAACAGGGACAGAGTTTGTCCCATGTGGTATTTCTGTTCCCATTTAATTTGTTCATCTCCTTGCAATTGCCTTGTCCAAGAATGGATCCAAGGGGTATCAAAGGCACACTTCTCTATCCTAGGGAAGCGAACTCTCTCAGTCGAGGATGAAGATGCCATGCCAACTATCTGATTGAAATTCCAAGTCAATTTAGGGTTTTCCACCAAAAATTCTAAATTAGTCTAAGGCATGCAACAAGATATGCAAAAATTAAATTAATGCCTAAGCAGTCAATCACAGGAATTAAATCCAAGCACTCAAGTTATGGGGTTTTAAGGGTTATGTCCTTTAAATGTTTGGAAAACGCATTCAGGTCTTAGCCGGCCTTTTCTTTCATTTGTCCTTTCATCTGCTCTTTCATCTGCTCTTTCATCTGCCCCTAGTGTCGGACCGAAAACAATATTTACAACTTGCCTTCGAGGGTGAAATTTTAAAAAATAAATCTGGAAAGAGAATCAACTTTAGGGTTGTTGAGAACCCAAAAGGAGGGTACAAATTTGTTACTCAACAGGTGGTCTGAAATCCTATCTTTAGGGCTTTTCTGCCTCTGCTTTGACCCATTTCTGTCTGATTTGGCCGGCTTTCGATTGAACCAGGACCGACTTGGATGCGCGGATTAAATCGAGTTAATTTAGTGTTAAGACCAACAAAGGCGGGGGTTAATGACCCAAATTGATTTTACCCCTATTTGTTCATTCATGTTCATGCTCACATCAGGGTTTGTCAGAAGTAATAGGTGGGGAAGGATACCCAGCCCAAGGCACCTGCCTTCAAGGGTCTGAGCCAAGTACTAGACCCTTCGCGTACCATGGCAAGAAACCAATGGCGCTTGAAGAATCTAGAAACCTGGGGAGATGGGTTTACCCTGCTTTCCCCGGTAAGCCACGGGAGCGTAGGGCTAATACCATCCCAAAAGTAAGTTCCTCGATTGAAGAAGGGTGGCTGCTAGAGAGATCTAGGTTTTGGTTAAGAAGAGCATTCACATGGTGCAGACAGCATTCAGTTCGGATCATCCATGTAGACTCCCTCGTGCATGTCACCCCATGCAGTTAAAAAATTCATTCACGGTGTAGTGAGGTGCTTGTATGTGCAGTGGGGTCAAGTGCTGTGTCTGCTCAGGTGATTCTCGGATAATGGGCTGATTAAGGGTTCCTTAATGTCGCGTTTATAGTGAGAATACAGAACAGTATGCAATACAATGTCTGGGAGGATCCCCAGGTAAGTGGAGGGTCACATGGAACCGCTTAAATTCCACTTTCCTTAGGCAATTATCTCGTCCTTGTGACAGGATCCCCCAATACCATGTAATTGCATAAGTTCCATAAACCACTAAGGTTGGACAAGAAGTACTTCCTAAATCTGCTTATATCCACCTAGTTGACTCATTTGATAACCAGGGTCTAGCTGGGTTGAGGATTCCCCAGCAGAGTCGCCAAGCTGTGCGCACCTAAACCTGGATCTTAGATCGCACACCGGGCGCACCTTCAGTGCGTGCCTCGAGACTTTTCGGAGTCGCCACTGCCTGAGAGGTGCAGGCAGACACGGTTTTGCCCTATCCGGGTCTAAGTCTGGTCTGCGGCTTATTAGAGATCTAGCTAAGTCCTCGGTTACATCCGGGGAAGCCCTAAGACACCCCGGCCCGCCCCGTCGGTTTGACGGGTCCCTCGGGTCTCCCTGGTTTTTGAGTCAATTTCACCCTTTTCCTAGGCCAGCATGCTGCCTTGTTAGGTCTGGCGGGGCCCTCTAGAAGTGTGGGTCCCTTTTGGTTTGATTTTATCTTTTTTATTTATCTAAGTGAAATGGGTCGGTATCTGGGTCCTGTTGGAAGACCCATGGGTTGCCATGGTTGGGCCTAGGGGCCAGTAGGGTTATTGGGTAACCCTTCTTTGGTTATTTAAATTTTATTCATTTACATTCTTTATTTGGTCTTGATGGGCTTAGATTTGGCCCATTAGCCAAGGGTCAAGTGGCCTTGGACCCGTTTATTGAAAACGGGCCTGGTTTGGGCCGGTCAAAAGTGGACCCCACAAGTGGGCCCAAGGTGATCTTGGTGGGCCCATCCAGGGCCAAAGTCCTTAACGGACTAAAAAATAACCCAAAAATGTATATGAGATCGGTTCAAGCCGGTTCAGGCCGGATCAAGTCCAACTGGACCGAAAATTAAGTTTTTTTTACATTATTTTTATATCTGCCCGTATTTGTTATACGCGCTGCCGCTGCCCGTAAATGAAATCCGGTTCCGCCTTGCCCGTGAAGCAAACACGGTCCAGCCCGGACCGCTCTGAGTTTACGGGCACCTCTAGTTTTGCATTTTTGGCGCCGATTCTTCTCGGAATCCATTCCGTGGCCTTCTCAGGTATTCTGGCAGCTTCAGTGGTGCTTCTAGGCCCTTCGAATTCCTTTGTTGCCTTAAATTGGCCTAAAAGGCCTTATTTTTCTTCTTCTTTCTCCTTGGGTTCTTTGCTGAAAGATCAACCCCTTGCTAGTTGTTCATAGCCACTTCTTAAGAGGGGAAATGGATGATTTACAGGGGATACCAAGGGCTTCAAAATAATCTCACATTCTCTTTTCCAGAATGGTAATTAAATGGAATGAAACACTCCTTTTAAGATCCTTTTTTGGTGACTTTTTGTCACTATTTCATTTCTTTTCCATGATGATGATCTTTCCTAGATTAAAAATTGTCATCTCACACAATACTTCAAGATAGGTTAGTGACATATAAAAAAGATTAGTGAGAAGTAAAGAAAAGTGGAATTAATTTAAAGGAAGAGAACATGCTTACAATGCAATTGTTTACTTTTACTGATTTGGTGATCCTCCAGAAGTTTGGGCAAAGCTTCCGCGTCCTCCTTATTTTGCTGGGAAGAATTGGGAAGAGCTTGGTTAAGGTGGATGGGTTCAAGACCAAGTTGAAGAGGATTTGGGCATGGTTTTGGGGTAGTTTAGGAGTATAGGGGTAATTTGGGGATTAAAAAAAAGGTTTAGGTTTTGGGATGGTGGAATTCGGGCAGGGTTTTGGGCATGGAGAGCTCCTGGAAGAAGAGGGTTTCGGCCAGGAAGAAGGCTTGCTCAAATGAGGGGGGTGGCCTCTCTATTTATAGGCAAAATTTTTGTGCCCGTATTTGAAATACGGACATGCCTTGCCCGTACTTCAAGTACGGGTGTGCCTTGCCCGTAATTCAAATACAGGCGCAAAACGCACATTTGTAAATCTCGCAGAATTGTCTGTATGGGACACGTGTCCCACCGTACAGCGACGCGTGTCTTCTTCCAGAAGCTTGCCCGTATTTGAAATACGGGCATGCCCTGCCCGTAATGCAAATACGGTCCAGCACGTTTTTTAAATGTTTGGATTTCAAATCTTTATTCAATTTGGTTTATTGCAAGATTTCATCCGATTTCTTTGATTATTTTATTAAAAAGCGAGATTCCTTTTATTAAAATATTATTAAACACATTTATCTTATTTATTTTATTGGTTTATTCCATTTTTGCTGCCTTTTTGCCACATGGGCAGTTTTCTGAAACTTCAACTGCTCATAACTTCTTTGTCTGGTGTCCGATTTCAGCAAACTTAGTGATGTTGGAACCAGCTCGGAATCACCTATCCATTGGGATCAAGTTTGGCAGTTGAATTGGGGTCGAGCAAAAAGTCAACTTTTCGCTCCCCAAAAGTTTGACCAGCCCATATATTTCTCATCTGGACTCCGATTCCAGCAAATCCAGTTGCGTTGGAATCGGGTCGAAATGTTCTTTTTAATGAGATGAAGTTTGATGGCCAAATTTACTTGAATCAAAAAGTCAATTTTTGACCCCCTCGGGTTTTGACTTTTAGTTTGACTTTTCATTTTTCTTTATTTTGGGGGTGCAAAAATCAGGTGCTAACAAGATGGGAGCAACAAAATGAGCTCCTCCATACGTATGGTGTGGGATGGGGGCTTTATAATGGGGGTAATGCATGCGATATGCATGGGGGGAGAGAGAGAGAGAGAGATGAGATGCTTGCATGGTGCATGCATGAAGGATGGATGCCCATGGGGGAGAGAGAGAGAGAGAGAGAGAGAGAGAGAGAGAGAGAGAGAGAGGGAGAGAGAGAGAGAGATATATATATATATATATATATATATATATATATGCATGCATGGATGATGCATGATACATGGGGGGCATGCATAGGGATCATTAATCATTAGAGGGAGAGAGAGAAAAAGTATGCATGATGCATGCATGTATGATGGTGATGATGCCCATGTGGGAGAGAGAGGGAGAGAGAGATGTATGAGGGGTGGCATGCATGGGTGATGCCCATGCATGCCCATAGGGGACATCAATCATGATCAAATCCTGGTATTGGTGGATTGGTCCCTGGAACTTTGGATTTTTACAAATTTAGTCCCTGATACCTTTGGACATGTACAGATTTAGTCATTGATACTTTTTATATTTACATATTTAGTCCCTGATACTTTTGAATATTTACAAATTGGTCCTTGGGATATTTGCTCAAGTTTTGATACTTATGGATCTAGTCCCTGATATCCTTGGATATCTGCAGCTTTACCCTTGAGATATTTTTCATTGAGTTGGGTAATTACAGATTTAATCCCTGAGACCTTTTTGCTCTGCTGCTTGCCACGTGTGCAGACTTTTGCCACGTGTGCAGCTTTCCGACACGCTGCCCTAGAACTTCAACTGCTTACATCTCCTTCATCCGAACTCCGATTTGAGCAAACTCAATTGCGTTAAACTCGTATCGGAGCCCTCTATCCAATGGCATAGGGCTAAACACTTGGCACAGGGTTTGAGGAAAAGTCAACTTTCGGCTCTCCTTTAAGTTTGACCGACCCGCAGAACCTTCATCCGGACTCCGATTCCAGCAAACTCAGTTGCGTTGGACTCGTGTCAGGATTCTGTATCCATTGAGATAAAGGAAGGTGGCCAATTATCACTAGATCAAAAAGTCAATTTTTCACCCTTTATGGTTTGACTTTTCAGCCGGGTTTTGCATTTCCGGCTTTTCCGGGAGCGCAAAAATGAGGTGCTTACAGCTGCCCCTCTTTGCCGGAGTCATCTTGCGGATGAACGGCAAATAGAAAAAAGAATCTCGTTTTTGTGGCTGGCATTTCTGTTGACATGGTCGACAAGCTTAGTCCTTTGAAGTTTTCACTTTGAGAGGGAAGCGGCCAATGATGTGGCGTCACTTCCTGGCTTCAGAGTTTCCTTACCCTTTGCTTTTCGGGTTTTTGTAGGGCAACTTTTCAGCGTTTGATTTAAGTTTGAAAGAGATTAGATTGGACTTAAGCTCGCCAATCTGTTTCGACGTTGATGCCAGGCGCTTGACAACATTCTTTTCTTCTTGGTTTGTTCCATTAAAGCTTTTAAGTGTCTTCAGATTTCCTTTGTCTTTTTCTTGGGCTTAGAACAGTTTTTTTTTTTATTTTTTATTTTAGCCGGGAGTTGGTTCAGACGGCGGAAGGAGGAAAGGGATGAGGCAGGAAGAGAGAAGAAGGAATTGCTGCTGGTGAGGAGGTGCTCTCAGCGCTGTCCGGTGCCTCAAGGAAGTCCACACACATGCCCTACTCTATTTACAAAAGTGGGAAACAAAAATTACAATGGGGGCCAATTTGCCCAGTGGTTCTTCATTTTTTGCCTTCTTCTTCATGTCTTGATTTTCTATCATTTACAGGAATGGAAACAACTTGTTCGACTTTGTGGAGACACTTTGCTCTAGGGACGCTGTGTCCTTCAATATTGGGAGATGCTTTACTCCTTGAGGACACCTTGCTGTATCATTTAGATGTGGGAGACGCCTTGCTCCTTGGGGATTTCAAAAGTGGGAGTCGCCTTGCTCCTTAGGTACTTCAAATGTGGGAGTCGCCTTGCTCCTTAGTATTTCAAATGGTGGAAGATGCCTTGCTCTTTAGGGACACATTTCCATGTCATCCAAATGGTAGGAGACGCCTTGCTCCTTAGGGACACATTTCCGTGTCATTCAGTGGTGGGAGACGCCTTGCTCCTCAGGGATTTCAGATGTGGGAGTCGCCTTGCTCCTTAGGGACACATTTCCGTGTCATTCAAATGGTGGGAGATGCCTTGCTTCTTAGGGACACATTTCCATGTCATTCAAATGGTGGAAGACGCCTTGCTCCTTAGGGACACATTTCCGTGTCATTCAAATGGTGGGAGACACCTTGCTCCTGAGGTTTTCAATCTTGGGAGATACCTTGCTCCATTAGTTTAGGAGTCGCCTTGCTCCAGGGACACCTTGCCCTCGGTGGTTGGGAGACGCCTTGCTCCATTAGTTTCGGAGTCGCCTTGCTCCAGGGACGCTTTGCCCTTTCAGTTTTGAGAGACACCTTGCTCTCGATGGTTGGGAGACGCCTTGCTCCATTAGTTTCGGAGTCACCTTGCTCCAGGGATGCCTTGCCCTTTCAGTTTTGAGAGACGCCTTGCTCTCGGTGGTTGGGAGACGCCTTGCTCCATTAGTTTCGGAGTCGCCTTGCTCCAGGGATGCTTTGCCCTTTCAGTTTTGAGAGACGCCTTGCTCTCGGTGGTTGGGAGACGCCTTGCTACGTTAGTTTCGGAGTCGCCTTGCTCCAGGGACGCTTTGCCCTTTTAGTTTGAGAGACGCCTTGCTCTCTGTGGTTGGGAGACACCTTGCTCCTTTAGTTTTAGAGTCACCTTGCTCCAGGGACGCCTTGCCCTTTCAGTCTTGAGAGATGCTTTGCTCTCTGTGGTTGGGAGACACCTTGCTCCTTCTGTGTTTAATTCTTGGAGGCTCCTTGCTCAATTCTGTCTTCAAATTCAATTTTTCGGGAGATGCCTTGCTCCTTAATTCTTCAATTTTTGGAGGCTCCTCGCTCCATTCTATCTTCAAATTCAATTTTTTGGGAGATGCCTTGCTCCTTAATTCTTCAATTTTTGGAGGCTCCTCGCTCCATTCTGTCTTCAAATTCAATTTTTTGGGAGACGCCTTGCTCCTTAATTCTTCAATTTTTGGAGGCTCCTCGCTCCATTCTGTCTTCAAATTTTGGAGGCTTCTTGCTCCATTTTGTCTTTGTCCATTACTTATTCTGACTTGGTACTTTCTTTTTCTTTTTTGATTGCATTCAAAGTTGCCTTCACCAATCTCTGACTCATTTGCCAGTGGCTTTGGCTTCACAAACTTGGTCCACCGATGTGTGAATACATTGTGATGACTCTTTTTGCGCCCTGTGTGAGACTACATGGTGGCGATTCTTTTCTCCATCCAACGTGTGAGATATGCTGTGATGCCTTTGTCTGTCTATTTCAGGTCTTGGTTGGTACCTGGAAAAATTCATGTGGAATTCAGTCAATTGGAATTTATTTATCAAAACTATATGCAAGCTCAAGCAATTTTTCTTTGATTAAAATCTCTTGGGAATTCCTAAAGTGTTTGGATTTTTCCCTCTCAGGTGGGTCTATTTGTAGAACCAGTAATCTTTGGGTTAGTTACCTGACACTCTCCTTTAGACTTAGGAAGTTATGCCTCCCGGCACACCCTGTAAGGGTCTCAACATTTTTTTTTTTTGCCTTCAAATAACATGCCCCATGTAGGAACGAAGGGGATTGTTTTGGTTCAAGGGTTTCTTTGGCACTGCCCCACCCTGGCCTTTCTTCGATTTTCTCTCTCTTTTTTCCCACCCTTGGTTAGGGGTTGTGGAATGGTTTTTCTCATTGGCCCCCTTATTCGGGTTAGGTGCCTTGCCCCTGTTCAAGGGCTCTGTCAATTTCCATGGATCATGATCCAATGATTAGAGAGGACTTACTAGTAGGACTAAATGTTGGCTTTGGTTCCAATGTTTAGAAATGAAGGATAAATAGGCTCAAACCCTATATAGCTTCACTCTATGGGTAACCATTATGTCTAGCCAAAGTTCTTCTCTATCTTTTTTTTTTTTGGTTCTGTCATCGCCAGTTTGTCCAAGATTCAATGTTACACTCTCTGTAATCAGGAAGGGCTTCACAGTAGGATGAAATGTAGGCTGGGTTCAAGGGTCTAGAAGAAATGATATGAAGGCTCAAAATTGATGAATGGGGTAAGAGCCATGTCCTGTTCACCTTTTTTGTTAGGGTTTGCTTCACCTTCGTTCCTGCAGCTTTACGCTCAACTCTGATTAGCTTCTTTTCCTTTTTCCATCTTTGTTCTATTCTTTCTTTCCCTTCTTTCTTGGGTATTTTGCCCCAATTCTTTATTCTTGCTCTCGGGGTTTGCCCCAGCCTTTGTTTTCTTTTTTTTTTTCAAGGGATTGCCCCAGTCCTTTCTTTGAATTCTTGCTTTCTGGGGTTCTCCCCATTCCTCATTTTTGTCCCTTTTGTTCTTAGGGTGCTTTTCGCTTTGCCCTATCTTCATCTTAATCCTTTTTGTGTCTCCAATTACACGAAGCTTCATGCCCCAGTTTTGAAGACAAGACATGGTAGGGTTAATGAAGGAATTGTTAGGCTCAAAGTGTTTTGCTAGGGTTTCATCTTGTGTCAGATGATTTTTGGAGAAGATCAAGGATGGCCTTTCATCCTTTCACAGAGAATGTAACACATAATTATTTTTGCCCGATTAACTGGTTCAAGAACCATTTTCTTCTTTGTTCATTTTGTTTTTTTTTTCTTTTGCTTTTTGACTTTACCCCAGTTTGGGGTGGCTAGACATAACGTGGGTTAGAAATGAGACGATCAAGCTCAACACGTTTAACTAGCGGAATTTATTTGAAGTATCTTAGCTGAAAAATGGCCTCTCATCATTTCATCGAGATCATTGACCCTGGATCATGTTAGTGACCTTCGACTGGTATGGGGCACCTTGCCCTTTCTTTTCTTTTTTTCTCTTTTTTCTCATATCACAACTTGCCCCTTGTGTTTGGCATGGAAGGGTTCAAATGTGGTGCTGACGCTGGATATTTAGGCCATGTCGAGACCCGCACAGTTTGTGCTGTTTGGCACATTTCATTTGTCCAATTTGATTGTTCAAGTTTGTCCCAAAATTACGGTCATGCCTTGGTATGGTCCAATACTTCAATGATTTCCCAAAAGGTTTTATAGGCTTGCAAGAAGAAACATGTTATCAAGTTCAGAATTTAAAATGAAAAGAAAGCATAAGCAAAACAGGACATCAAACTATGCAAAAAGGGTGGCCAATGTAATTGGCGTTCTTGGAATTTAGTTGCATGCCACGGAAGGCAGCTTTCAAGTGCTCTTCTCATCATCGTCCTCTCCTTCTTGTGGGGAGATGGCTGGTTCGGATGTCTGAATCTGCGCTAACACGTCAGAGATGTCTCGTCCTTCGATGGACTTTGGTTTCTCAAGCATTTCCTTCAAGAATCCTTGATCGATCAGATCTTGAATGTCATGCCGCAGATTCCAACACCGGCTTGTGTGGTGCCCTGGAGCACCAGAATGGTACTCGCACCGTTCCGTGGCATTGTAGCTTCTGGCATTGATCAACCGGGGGTTTGGTGGCTTAATTTGCACATACCCCTCCTTCAACAGTGTCGGTAGTAATTCTGCCGGGGCATATGATAGGGGGTAAAAACCCTCCTCATTCTGGCCTCCATTTCTTCTCTTGTTCTCCTTGGGGGACCCTCTGAATGATCCATCATTCTGTCATGCTGCCCTTTGCCACGGTAGATAGTCGGCTTCTTCGGGGGTTGGGGAACATCTGCTATGACGGCTTTACCTTTCTCCCTTTGCATTTGACCATCTGCTATGGTTAGTGGATGGCTCACTTCTTGTCTGCTCAGGGGTATCTTTCCCTTCATGCTTTTGATCTCTTCTTCAAGGACCCTTACTCGGGATCTCAGCTCAAAATTTTCTTCTTCTAATGCTTCCCGGCATTTGTTCATCGTTTCTTCCTTGATCGTTATTGTCCGTAGTAGGCTCTGTAGAGATGCCACTATGCTGGTTATTTGATGGGCTACATCCTGAATTGCCCCGGAGGTACGGTCCATGCTGATTGTTGAAGGGAGTTCCTGCCAGGAGAAACAAACATTAGAAATCAAAGTACCTAAAGTAAAATAACAAGATGCATGATGATTTTTTTTCTTTTTCCTCTCTTTTTTCTTCTTTTCTTTCTTTTTCTTTCTTTTTTTTTTTCAATTTGGTGGAGGATCGATTTTGAGTTCCCTAGCTTCCAGAAGATCTTGGACTGCATGACGAAGTCCCCAACATCCATCAGTATCGTGGCCTTGTACACCCATGTGGTACTCACAGCTCTTGTTTGGATCATAGCCCTTCATTTTTGGTGCCTTAGGATTCGGCGTTGCCAGTTGCAGGTGTCCCTCTCTCAGGAGCACTGGTAACAACTCAGCCAGCGTGTACGGAAGTGGAGTGAACTCCCGGTTCTTTCTTTCCTCCTTGGTGAGATGGCTCCTGAGGCAAGACGTGGCATTGTTAGTGGAGGGGAAGCTTGCACTCCTTGAGGAAGGGATGCGAAATGGTGCCGAAGGTTGTACATGGTTAACTAAACTTGCTCCGGCGTCATTCTCTTGCCTCTTGCCACTTGAGATAGCTCCATGCAACAAGCTTGTCATGGAGCCTCCGAGCTTCTCCATTTTAACCGCATCCTCAATTCTATCAGCCGCCACTATTAGGTCAGTGAAGCTTGCAGTGCACTGTCCCAATAGCATTGTGAAGTATGGTTGTCCCAGTGAAGATATGAACAAGGAAGTCCGCTCTTGTTCAAGAAGAGGGGGTTGCACCATGTTGGCTAGCTCTATCCACCTCTTAGCGTAGTCTCTCACAGACTCGCTATTTCTCTTTGACAGCCTCTGCAGTTCAGTTCTGGTCTGCACCATCTGGCTATTTAAGCAATACTGCTGGCTGAACACAGCGGCGAGGTCATTCCATGTCTTGACCTTCTGCTTATCCAGACTTAGGAACCAAGCATATGCTGCCCCAGTTAGAGATCTTTGGAAGAATTGAACCATAATCTTCTCATCCTTCGCGTATTGGCACATGTCGCCAACATACGATCGCAGATGCATCAAGGGACAACCAGTGCCATCAAAGCTATGCAATTCTGGACATCGGAACTTTGCTAGTAGTTGGATGTCTGGGAAGAGACACAAACTTTCCAAAGTGGTTTCATATTCCACTGGGTTGGGCTGGAGAAGCTTTAAAAGGTCTTCCTTCATTGCGGCCATTTGGGCTTTATTATCTTCCTTCATTGCTCCCAAAATTTCCTCAAGCTGGGTCTCCCGTGCTTTATTCCGGTCTCGCTCTTCCTGCCCTAGTTGGACGGGTACAAATGGTTCCTGTTGTGCAGGATGGATGGGAATTGCCGCCGGATGTGGGAATGGAGCATCCTGTGGCGGCGGATGTGCCGCCATGGGTGCTAGCTGAGGTGGTTGCCCATGCTGGATTTCTGGCATTTGAATCCCTATGGCATGTATCATGGCCACTTGTGGGCTTAGATCCGTTATGACTGGCTGTTCTTCAGCCCCTTGCTATGATGATGATGGAATTGCGGCCTCGGAAGAATTCATTGCAGTTGTAAGCACCTCATTTTTGCGCTCCCAAAAAGCCAGAAATGCAAAACCCGGCTAAAAGTCAAACCCTGAGGGGTGAAACGTTGACCTTTTAATCAGATAAAATTTGGCCACCTTGCTTTATCTCAATGGATAGAGAATCCCGACACGAGTCCAACGCAACTGAGTTTGCAGGAATCAGAGTCCGGATAAAGGTTCTGCGGGCGGTCAAACTTAAGGAAGAGCCGAGAGTTGACTTTTCCTCGAACTCCGTGCCAAGTACCTTGCTCTATACCATTGGATGGAGAATCTCGACACGGTTCCAACGCAATTGGGTTTGCAGGAATCGGAGTCCGGATGAAGGTTCTGCAGGCAGTCAAACTTAAGGGAAGGCCAAAAGTTGACTTTTCCTTGAAGCCCGTGCCAAGTGCTTAGCCCTATGTCATTAAATAGAGGGCTCCGATACGAGTTCAACGCAATTGAGTTTGCTCAAATCGGAGTTCAGATGAGTAAGATATGAGATGTCGAAGTTTCCGAGCAGCAAAACCAGAAACTGCACACGTGGCGCAGAAACTGTACACGTGGCAGCCAACGCAGCGAAATATCTTGGGGACTAAATTGTAAATATCCAAAATTTGTTAAAAATCTCAGGGACTAAGCCAAAATTCGCAGGGACCAATTCGTAATTGCTTAAAAGTGTCAAATCGGTCGAATCGGTCAAGTCGAGGGGCAAATCCGTAATTTTTTGATTTGTATCCGGCATTTAATGCCGGATACACTTGCTCCTCTTCATATCCGGACTCCAAGGCCGGATACAAAGATTTGCTCGGCAAGATTCGCGCCGATTCTTCGACAAATTCACGGCGGAATCAATTTTACAAATTATTATGTTTTGTATCCGGCATTTAATGCCAAATACAAACAAGGCTTAGTGTATCCGGCCTTGGAGGCCGGATACACAGGGGATATATTGTATCCGGCCTTGTCCGGCCTTCAAGGCCGGATACATTAATTTGGTTATAAAAGGGGGCAGCAGCCCCCTTTCCAATGGTTGGTCTACTTTGGGCTTTTTCCAAACATCCTTCTTCATTCGTACCCTTCCTCCCAGCACCCCATTTGGCTCCACCACCTTCCCACACCACCCCAAGCTACTCCCACCCTTCTTCTACCTTCTTCCTCTTCATCCACACTCAAACAAGGAGGAGAGCAAGGGCTGCTGCTGCAAAGGCAGAACCTCCAGCTGCTGTCCCAGCCACAAGGAGGTGTTTCCACTTTTCCCAGGGGCGTAAAAACCACCAGGTAAGGGTCCTCAACACTTTGCATTCCATATATATCAAAATCAGATTTTTTTTTGATTGGTTTTTCTCCTCTCTTATCCCCTTTGCATGAGTTCCTTTATGTGGTGGCTTGAGCATGTGTTTTGCTGTGTTGTCATGGCATAAAAACCACCGCAAATAAGAAGTCTACGTAGGTCTTTTAGGAAGCATGAGAGTTTTTTTTATACCTTTCTTAGTAGCTTGTAGCTGTTGTTTTGGGCTTTATTTCCAGCAACTATTAGAGGAGCTTGTCCCTCTCCAATTCCATCTCATGTACCCCAATGTAAGCCCCCATTTCCCTTCTTGTTTTCTTTTCTTTTTCCTTACTTCTCCTTGTGACTTTGCTGTGTGTTTTGCTTTGTTTTCTGCTTTCTTATTTTTATTGTTCTCTTGTCTTTCTCTTGACTTGCTGTCATGTGATATCTTTCATTCCTTGTTTGGTTGCTGTTAGAGATACAAAGCATCCTGTCCCCCCCATGAACCTTGTTGTTTGTGGGTATTGATGTATGCTGCCTTTGCCTTTCTCACAAGTTGATATGGCTCACCTGAGCTGCTGCTGGGAGCAGCAGCAGCACCCTCATCTTGGGTATACCACCTCCACGCATGATAGGCATGATAAATCCCCATGCACAGCTGCTGTTTTTTTTTACTAGAGCCAAGAATGCTGCCATTTTTTATGCCTTCCCTACTCTTGTTAATTTGCTGTTTTTTAAGTGTCAAAGCATGCACCCTTTCCCCCTTAATTTGCTGTTTAATGGTGTTACCCCACCTCCTATGAGCATGATGTTCTTTCCCTGCTCACCTTTGCTGATTGGGTTCCCCAAAACCCAAGCAAGTTGCTGCTGGGGACAGCAGTAAACCCCCACTGTTTGCTGCTGTCCCAGCAGGTTGGAAGGCCTAAGCATCCCCCCCAAGCCTAGCCTCTTAACCCACTGTCATGCTCCCTAACCTTTTTTCCATTAACCCAAGCAAGTTGCTGCTGGGGACAGCAGTAAACCCCCACTGTTTGCTGCTGTCCCAGCAGCTTTGAAAACCCAAAACCACCCCCCAGACTTGAGGTGCTGCAACACCTACCAGCGAGCCTTCAGCTCCATGAAAATATGCTCCCCTTGCCCCTTGTATTGTCATGACTTATATACGCACCAACAGCACCTTCTGCCCTTGGCAATACACCAAACCCCACTCAAAACTTGTTGTCTAAGTTGCTGTCCCTATACCCACAACAAGCTTTCCTTTTGATTTCTTGAGAATGTAGGTATGATGCATCTTGGTATTGAATTATTTTGATAAGTGTTCCCACCATACGCTGTTTTGGTTCATGAGTGTGCACACCTGAGTTGCTACTGGGAGCAGCAGCAGCACCTCCGTCCTCGCCATGTTACCTCCATGCATGCATGTAGAACTCACTTGGTGGTTTGTTTGGTCTAGACACATGTTTTGTTTGGTTATTTGCTGTTTTTACATATATATGCAAGCATGCTCCTTTCCATGCAACTTGCCATGTTCATGTGAAATGCCATGCTCCCAACCCCCTAATCTGCTGCCATGGCTTAAGTAAGCTGCTGCCGGAGGTGGTGGCAGCACTTCTCATCCTTGGTGGCACACCAAGCATGTCCTAAACTTAATATACTGGTTGCTGTCCCCCTTGTTTATAGTGGGTTTTGTTTACTTCCCATGAGCATGCAACAGGCCCCCTTTTAATTGTCCTTTTTATAACACCTTGATGAGTATGCAAGACACTTTTGGGGCTGCTGTTGGCAGCAGCAGAAGCCCCCATTATTCCAGGTTTTGATGGCCATAACCCCCCTTGGTGGCATGTTTTTCTGTCCATGGCTTTAACAGCAACCCCCATGCCCTCTTCTCACCTCTCATTTGTGGAGAAACCCAAGGCAAACCAAGTGGGGGGCCTCTCCCCTAAACCTAAACCAATGTGGGCCCTCCTAGGGGCCCACATGACTTGTAGGAGGCCCAAAAGAGCCATCCCAAGGCCAAGGTCCCAAAAAGAGGCCAATTTAAGGTGATCCGGCCACATTAAGGCCAATGTGTAGCCGGCCATAATGGCCGGCTACATCCCAAAAATGCCACTATGGGCTTTTTCATTGTTTGTGATGTTTTCCTTTGGTAGTTTACACCCAAACTATTAAACCAATAGGGTTTCCGGGTCACCCGGAAACCCAACATGGGACCCGGACTACCGGTCCGATTTGGAACAATTAGTGGGCCTTCCAACGGGGCCCACCAAGTCCAATAAACTTCTTATGCCTGCAATTAAGCAACTTAAAGTAATTAACTGAACCAAGTGGGCCAAGCCTAATGTGGCCCACCCCGAACTGGATGTGTGGAATGATATGTTTGAATTGCATGGTTTGGCCGAGACCTAGGGCTAGGGCCTATCGGGCCCGCCAAAGCCTATTAACCTAACCAAGGAAGGGTGCAAACCCTAAGCCTCAAGGAATTGGGCTTTTTAAGCCCAAATTTGGACTACGGGCCCCAAGCCCAATGTCCAACTCACTTTGGCAAATTTAAACAAGATAAATCTAAAAATATTTTTGCAACTATCTTGGGGGCCCACCCGAGGGCCCGCAAACCAATGCAGTCCCACCTTTTGCATGGAAATCACTTAAAACTTCAAATTGAACCTCAAGTTAAAAATTAATTCACTAAACCAAAGCCCACAGGGCCTCCTAGGCTTTGACAAAGGCCCGCATGGGCACATGGGCTTACCCAAGCCCACCAAGGGCCCAGTGGGCCTTCCAACGAGGCCCACCCAGCCAGACTCAGATAACCTAAAGCAAATAAGATAAAATCCAAGGGACCCACACCACTCAGGTGGTCCCGACAGACTTAAACAAATTGCATATCGGATTAGGAATCGGGTGAAAACCAAAGCAAGCTGACTCAAACCAGGGAACCCACGGGACCCGTCATCCGACGGGGCGGACTGGGGTATCTATGGAACTTAGAATCTCAAGCCGCAGACCGAAAGCCCTAAATAGACAAGATTAGGCACCCAGGTGTCCGCCTACACCCCATCAGGCGGTGGCAACTCCGAATTACCCGTGCCGTGTTTCCCACGCGCGCACAGCAGTCCTCTCTTACTGTGAAGGCCGAGTTATGAACGGTGCCCTAAATGTGTAATACCCGAACTGTACCTGTTTATCAAAAATTTTGATCAGTCCCTGCTCTAATTATGAAGGGGGTGTTGTGTGTGACGAGATCATTACACCATGAGTGGTGCTCTTGTGCCATGATTGGAAAAACAAATACAACGAGGTCCATGCATGAAAATCACGACCTAACCAAACAACACTGCGAAGAGAGTGTGACAGTGCCCTGGTTGACCAAAAAGCTCCTAAGACTTGTGTAATCTAAAGCCTTGTCACATGGTCTTTCAGAGATCTGAAACTCTAGAGGCCATGCCGTATTTGACGATTTTCAAAATTGTGCAACGTGTGCTTTATGAGTAGAAATCCTTGAAAATCACGTTGCGAGGACTAAACCGCAAAATCCATGCCTTGATCGGTAGCGATTGTAAAATCCTTTGAAGTGATGCAACGGTGAGTGAATCACAACAATCAGAAAACACGTCCTGGACAACCCTCATCGTGCCATGAACGGCATGAGGAATGTCTGCCACAAGATGGGCGATTTGATTTACGTCTATATGGATAGCTCAATATAACCATAAATGACGGCTTATTGTGCATCGCGAGAGACGATGCTGATGTCATGAAAGACAATTCATTGTAGGCCCGGAGGCCATTTTATTGTGTGCTTTGAAAAAGCAACATTGATGTGCGCCTCGAAAGGTGGCTTGATGTACGCCCGAAGGCGGTTGGATGTACGCCCGGAGGCGATTTGATTTTGGAAATTCTTTTGTGCATCTTTGAAAGCGGTTTGGCCGAAAGCACTTGTGTCAATGATCTCGATGTGCGTGCACTCAGTATATAGACAGGCATTTACATAAGTAAAGTGGACTCAAATATTATTACTGCCCAAAAAATTTATGTTAGCAAATAATCATAAAAAACACCCAAAAGTGTGTGCACAGTCCTAAAAAAGGTTGGTGCCTATCAAGGCACGACTCCTAGACATACTTGTGAAGAGGATCACGTTCAAGTCCTGATCAGTCTTCCGTCTTTCATCTGCTTTCGTCTGCTTTCGATGTCAGATCATAGGAAAAATCACAACTTGCTAGCGAGGGCGAAATTTTACAGGATATTTACAAAACCGCAAAGAATTCATCCTTAAGGCTATTGGGAGCCAAAAGGACGGATACAAACTGCTTTCAAAGCGGGTAGGTTGAAAATTCCTAGATCTAGGGTTTAGTGCCCATGTTCTGATCTGGCCTGCTTTCATCTGTTTGTCTGATCTGGCCGGCTTTCATCTGCTCTAAAAGACCAATCTAGACTTAAAGTGCTCCCAGCGGACTCTAATGGGGCAAGACCCATAGCATACAGGACTCAATGCATGGATTTGGGGTGGTTCCCCTGATCGAAGTTAGGTTGGCTTCCCAAATTAGGGCTGAGGTAGCCCAGAATCTAGGGTTTACTCAATTTGATGCAAGAAACGGGGGTTGCTGCCCCTAATGGACTCTGGATTTTATTCCGATTTTACTCCTCTTATATTCATCATTCACAACATACTCACCCTCGCATGCTCAACACGTGGTTTATTCAGAAACATTAGGTGGGGAAGGATATCCAGCCCGAGACATAAGCCTACAAGGGTCTGGACCAGTACTAGATCCTCGCGTGCCACGGCAAGAAACCTGTGGTGCTAATGGACTCCAGAAAACTGGGGGGATGGTTTTACCCTGCTTTCCCTGGCAAGCCACGGGAGCATAGGTGCTAATACCATCCCAAGAGTCAGTTCATAGGAATTTAGAAGGGTAGGCTGCTAGAGAGATCTAGGTTTTGGAAAAGAAGAGCAATATCCGCATTCACTCAATCGTTCAGGGTCGAATCATTCACGCATCCTCCCTCATGCGTGTCACCCCATGCAACTTATCACAAAATTGAAAATTAAATCCATCCACGGTGTGGTGGTGTGCCCTTGTGTGCAGTTGGGCTGAGTGCTGTGTCTAATTGGGTGAGATTTGATTGGATTTTGTTGATAAAGGAATTTTTACCATCTCGTGTAGTAAGGTGTAGAATTGGCACGCAATACGAGGTTCTGGGAGAGTCCCCAGGTAAGTGGAGGGTCACAGGGAACCACTTAAACTCCACTTGCCTTAGGCAATTATCTCGTCCTTGTGACAGGACTCCCTAGAATACGTAATTACGTGTCTTCCACGTCTTACTAAGCGAGGTAGTAAAAAACCCTAAAATCGACTAAATCCCTCTTAGGTTGACTCATTCTAACCAAGGGTCCTATTGGGCTGAGAAGTCCCCAGTGGAGTCGCCAGGCTGTGTGCATGGGAAATCGCACGGCGGGGCGCACGGATTCTCGTGCGTGTCTCCGGGAGGGTAAAACGGTAATTTGGAGTTGCCACCACCTGATGGGGTGCAGGCGGACACCTGGGTGCCTAATCTTGTCTATTGGGCTTTTGGTCTGCGGCTTGAGATTCTAAGTCGGTTCTCGGTTGCGGTCTGGGGAAGTCCGTAGACACCCCAGTCCACCCCGTCGGATGACGGGTCCCGTGGGTTCCTCCTGGTTTGAGTCAACTCGCTGATTTCTCACCCTTCACCCGATTCCTATTCCGGCATGCAATTTGGTTAAGTCTGGTGGGACCACCTGAGTGGTGTGGGTCCCTTCAATTGCTTTTATCTTGCTTAATTTAAGTAATCTGAGTCTGAGTGGGCGGGCCCCGTTGGAAGACCCACGGTGTCCTTGGTGGGCTTGTTTAAGCCCACATGCCTCTGGTGAGCCTCCATCTAAGCCTGGGAGGCCCTTTGGGCTTAGGTGAAGTGAGTTTGTTTTACATTAAGGTGCCATTTAAAGATTTAAGTGTTATTCATGCAAAAGTGGGTTGGCATTGGTTTGCGGGCCCCTAGGTGGGCCTCGCAGTGGTGACCAAGTATTTTAACTTATCTCGCTTAGATTTGCCAAAATGGACTGGACATTGAGCTTGGGGCCCGTGGCCCGAATTTGGGCTTGAAAGCCCAAGTTCTGTGAAGCTAGGGTTTTGAACCCTTGCCTGGTCGGTTAGTGGGCTTTGGTGGGCCCGGTAGGCCCTTGCCCTTGGTCTCGGCCAAACCATGCCTAAATCTAGACCAACATGCTTCAAAATTGGGCTTGGGTGGGCCTCTAATGGTGTGGCCCACTCATTCAGCTTTATTATCTTTATTTGGCAAAAGTGAGCTTGTCGGGCTTGTGGGCCCCGTTGGAAGACCCACGGTGTCCTTGGTGGGCTTGGTTAAGCCCATATGCCTTTGGTGGGCCTCCACCTAAGCTTGGGAAGCCCTTTGGGCTTAGGTTAAATGAATTGATTTTATTTAAGTTGTTTAAATTGGGGATTTAAATGATTTTCATGCAAAGGTGGGCCGGTATTGGTTTGCGGGCCCCTGGGTGGGCCCCCACAAAGGTTGCCAAATATTTTAATTTGTCTTGTTTAGATTTGCCATAATGGGCTAGTTATTGGGCTTGGGGCCTGTAGTCCAGACTCGGGCTGGAAAGCCTAAGGTTTCCGGGGTTAGGGTTTGAACCCTTTCCTTGTTCGGCTGTGGGCTTGGCGGGCCCGGTAGGCCCTTGTCCTTCGTCTCGGCCAAACCATGCTAATTATCGTATCATGCTACAAAAGGGCTTTTGGGTGGGCCGCATTGGGTTTGGCCCACTGAGCTTATTTAATTAATTTGCTTATTCACTAAATTACATGCACAAGAGTTCATTGGGCTTGGTGGGCCCCGTTGGAAGGCCCACTGTGTATCCTGTTGGACCGGTGGTCCATGTCCCATGTTGGGTTTCTGGGTGACTCGGAAACCCTATTGGTTCACTTGGTTTGCTTGGAAATATCATTTAAATGCAGCAAAAATCAAGGAGTACCCAAAAATGGCATTTCTGCCATGTATCCGACCTTCCGGGCCGGATACACACAAGTTCTAAGGTAACAAATCGTGAAGGTCGGCTATGCACACAAGATAGTGTATCCGACCTTCAAGGCCGGTTACACAGCAGTCTCAGCTGATCCGACTTGAGTTGTCGGATCAGTCTGAAACTGCTCCTTTTGGAGTTTTGCAAGTGGGATGACTCTTATGGGCTTCTCAATGGGTTACTAGGGCTGTGTGGGACCTTGCAAAGGCCCACCAGGGTGCTGGAGTTGTGGAGTCTCCAGCTCTTGGTCTCTTTTGGGTGGTTTCTACAGCAGGTAAAGGAGGGGGGAGGCATGGGAAGTTGCCTCCTCCATTTTGGATCATATATGCCAATAAATAGGGGCCAAGGTGTCCATGTTTGGTCTCTTAGATTCCACCAACAGCAAGCATAATTGATGATGCAACCCAAACTCAAGAGATACCTAAAGCATGCTCCATGACATGAAATGTGCATGCATGTTTCTAGACCCTTGTAGGCTTATGTCTCGGGCTGGGTATCCTTCCCCACCTAATGTTTCTGAATGAACCTTGCGTCGAGCATGAGAGGGTGAGTAGGATGTGAATGATGAATACAAGAGGAGTAAAATTGGAATAAAATTCAGAGTCCATCAGGGGCAGCAACCCCCACTTTTTGCATCAAAATTGAGTGAACCCTAGATGCTGGGCTACCTCGGCCCTAGCTTAGGAAGCTCACCTAATCATGATCAGGGGAACCACCCCAGATCCATGCATGGAGTCCTGTGCGCTATGGGTCCTAACCCATTAGAATCCGCTAGGAGCACTACAAGTCCAGATTGGTCTTTTAGAGCAGATGAAAGCCGGCCAGATCAGACAAACAGATGAGAGCATGCCAGATCAGAACATGGGCACCAAACCCTATGTAAGCACCTCATTTTTGCGCTCCCCGAAAAACAAAAAATGCAAACCCTGGACAGAAAGTCAAACCCTAAGGGGTGAAAAGTTAACTTTTTGATCAAGTGAAAATTGGCCACCTTGCTTTATGTCATTGGATAGAGAATCTCGACACGGTTCCAACGCAACTGAGTTTGCAGGAATCGGGGTCCGGATGAAGGTTCTGCGGGCGGTCAAACCTGAGCAGAGCCAAAGTTGACTTTCTGCTAAAATCCGATCCAGAGGCCTACCCCTAGGTCATGGGATGGAGGGCGCCGATACGATTCTAACGCAACTTAGTTTGCCCAGATCGGAGCCTGGATGAAGGAAATATGAGCTGACGAAATTCCCGAGTAGCAAAACCGGCAATCTGCGCGCGTGGCAAAAAGCTGCACACGTGGCGAGTTGCGCAGGAAAAATATCTCGGGGATCAAATCCGTAAATATCTAAATGTACGAAATATCCCAGGGACTAAATCTGTAAAAATCCGAGAATATCGAATTAAATTGAAATTTGCCAGGGACTAAATCCGAAAATTCGGATTTTCCGACCAAACGAGCGGCGGCATTTAATGAATTTTCATCATTATGCCGCTCGCGCGGACATGGCGAGCGGCATGTGCTCACCTGGAGCTGGGCGCCAAGGTGGGCGCATCCCCCTATTTTCTTGCTTATATAAGCCGCGCGGCTTTTCGCGCAGAGGGTGGGAGGATTTCTAAAAAAAAAAAGCTACGTGTTCGGATTTTGGAGGGTTCGAAGGTTTTTTGGTTTTGTTCTCTTCTTCCCTCACCTGAAGCCCCCCTCTCTTCATCCCTACTTGCCTCCCAGAAAACCCCAAGCGCCTCACCCTTCTTCAGTTCTCCTCCAGTTCAACCTAAGCAAGTGGAAGCTTGCTACTGTCGGTGCGGTAAAGTGGAGGCTCCAGCTGCTGTCCGGCTTCGAGGAGGCTCTTCCACTCAGCTCCAGAACTCAAGAACCACCAGGTAAACATCCCTGTTACTTTGGGTTACACATATATGAGTATGCGATGTTTCTTCGTAAGCCGGTCTTTTTCGGTGGCATAGGACCACTGCCATGAAAGCTTGCCATGTTTTTTTTTCTTTCTTTTCACTTCCATCTGATGAAGACCGCCAAGTAAGGAAGAGGAAGATGCATGTTTTGCTCTTGTCAAAAAGGGAGCATGTTCCCCAAGTTCCCTTCATCTAATGTACCCCTGTAAACCCCCCTTCTCCTTCCCTTCTCTCCGAATATCTGCATGCATGCACAGAGCTTAGGGACATGTGTAGGTGAAAAAAAAATTAGGTTTCCATGTGGCATAGGCAATCTCTATTTATTAATGTTTTTTTTTCTTGTTGTTTTATTGCTTGCTATACTTGCTCCCCCAACCCCCCTGCCGTATGCTGCTTGCTCCTTGTTGTGTCCCTGTAAGCATGCTCCCATCACCCCATTAACTGTCTGTAGTTAGGCCTGTCTTGTTTTGTGATAATCGGGTTTGGTTTTCCTTTTTTCAAGAGATATGGAGTTGTGTTTTTAAGCAGTTAGATTAAATCCAAAACTAGTTGGGAAGTGTTCTGGGCATATTAGGGGACTAGTGGAACAAGTACAGGCCGAAAAAGATCGGCCAGAGATGTACATCTCGAAATAACAGAGAGTTGAAAATCGCAGTGAGCATCCGCCCACTTGGGGCTCACTTGTGCTCACTTAGGAAATAGGCGCCCATTTTATCTCACTACCCGCTGAGCTGGCGCCCACTTGGCGCTCATCTCGCGCTCACTTAAAACCATGTGTAATTCTGGCGCCCATCTCGCGCTCAGCTCGTGCTCAGCTCGCGCTCACCTCCCGCCCAGCTCGCGCTCACTTAGTATCGAGTGAGGGCCAGGTCCAAAATTTTGCTGGGTTCTTAGCGCCTACTGGCGCTCACTTCAGGAAGTGAGCGCATACCCCTAAAACATGCCAAATTGCTAGATTTTTGAAAAATTCCGAAAATACCCTTTACTGTACCGCGGGGGGCGAAGCCCCCCGCACCCCCCCACCCCTTTGTTCGCTGCGCATCCAACTAATTCCTTGGTGCGGGGAGGTACCCCACAAGGCCCCCGGGTACCTCCCCTTGGACCCAGCACAATGAGCCAGTTTTTTTCTGACAGAGTGTCCATCTTGTGTTTTTTTTTCTGTGATTATTGCTAGATGTGAATGCTATTTCCGAACTGGATAAACCAATAGGGTTTCCGGATCACCCGGAAACCCGACGTGGGACTTGGACTCCCAGTCCAACTTGACTTCCAGTGGGCCTTCCAACGGGGCCCACCAAGCCCAATAAACACCAAAGCATGCCATTAAATAACTTAAGTAAAATGAACAATTTGAACCAGGCAGGCCAAACCCAATGCGGCCCACCCGAGCCTTGTTATGTGAAATTGATACATGAATTGCGTGGTTTGGCCGAGACCAAGGGCAAGGGCCTACTGGGCCCGCCAAACCCCACCAATCGAACCAAGGAAGGGTGCAAACCCTAACTTCTGGTAACTTGGGCTTACAAGCCCAGATTTGGACTACAGGCCCCAAGCCCAGTGTCCAACTCACTTTGGCAGATTAAAAAGATAAATCCAATAAAAATACTTGGCCACCATGTGGGCCCACCTTAGGGGCCCGTGAACCTATCCGGCCCACCTTTTCATGAAAAACAGTTAAATTTTAAATCTGAACCTAAAGTAAAATCAATTGAACTAACCAAAGCCCAAAGGACCTCTCAGGCTAGACTGAGGTCCACAAGGGTACACGGGCTTGACTAAGCCCACCAAGGATACCGTGCGCCTTCCAACGGGGCCCACCCAACCAGACTCAGATCACCTAAGTAATCAAGATAAAAGCAATTAAAGGGACCCACACCACTCAGGTGGTCCCGCCAGACTTAACCAAACTGCATATCGGATTAGGAATCGGGTGAGACCAATGTAAGCTGACTCAAACCAGGGAACCCACGGGACCCGTCATCCGACGGGGCGGACTAGGGTGTCTACGGACTTCCCCAGACCGCAACCAAGAACAGACTTAGAATCTCAAGCCTCAGACCAAAAAGCCCTAATAGACAAGATTAGGCACCTAGGTGTCCGCCTGCACCCCATCAGGCGGTGGCGACTCCGAATTTTCCCGTGCCGCGTTTCCGACGCGCGCACACCCTAGATCTAGGAATTTTCAGCCTACCTGCTTTAAAAAGCAATTTGTACCCGTCCTTTTGGTTCCCAACAGCCTTAAGGATGAATTCTTTGCAGTTTTATAAATATCTTGTAAATCTTCACCCTCGATGGCAAGTTGTAATTTTTGCTGGGGTCCGGCACCGAAGGCAGATGAAAGAACGGATGAAAGACAGAAAGTCTAATCAGGGCTTGAATGTGCTCCTCTACACAAGTATGTCTAGGAGTCGCGCCTTCACTGGTGCCAACCCTTAGGACCACACACCATGTGTGCTTGAGTTAATTTCCACATTGCTTTAATTTTTGCTTTATTCCGTGAAGCATGCTAGAACTGCTAGGGGTTGTTCTTTTGCTTAAGATTATGCATGTCTTAGGACTAATTGATAGTTTGGTGTGGAACCTTAAATTGATTTGGAATTTCGATCAGATAGTTGGCATGGCATCCTCATCCTCATCTGAGAGAGTCTGCTTCCCTAGGATAGAGAAGTGCGCCTGGGATACCCCCTGGATTCATTCTTGGACAAAGCAGCTCCGAGGGAGTGAGCAGACTGAATGGGAGCACAAATACCACATGGGACAGACTTTGTCCCTGTTAAATGTGCCAATCAACTGGGATATGATCCAAGCGGCCCTGCTTTTCTGGGATCCCCAGTTGTCAGTGTTTCGATTTGGGATCAATGAGTTGACTCCCACAATCGAGGAACTGGACCTGTTCCTCCGATTTCGCGACTTAGGAGAACCTGCCAGGCCGAGCCTCAAAGAAAGCTACAAGAATGAAGCTTGTGTTTTCTTCGGCCTCTCAAGGGGAGAATTCCAGACCTTAGGAGGTGACAAAGCATTCACTCCGGTCTCCAGAACATTCCTCGCTGAAAAAATAAGAAACAAAAAGCAGGAAAGACCCTGGGCTTGGTTTGACACCTTCACCCTTGTGGTTCTGTCGCAAGTTTTCTTTCCAACTGGGGGAGACACCATTAATTTGGCCCTCATGGAAATCGTGGATCAACTCAGGGCAGGATACCGAATCATGCCACTGATCCTAGCTCAACTGTTCCATTCCCTAACTCTGTCCAAAAATGGAACCCAGAGGTTTCAAGGGTGCGCACCCCTTCTCCACATTTGGCTGCAAGACCACCTGATGGTGTTATCACCTGTCAGTGCACACTACGACTTAGTCCGTGACAACATTCATTAGTTGGCTCAAAGAGAGATCCAACCAGACCTACCCACTCGTGAGGATTGGTTCAACCACTTTCTCCACCTGAAGGGAGAAACAGACATTCGATGGTGGGGCACATACAACATCCCCTACACCCCCATTATAGCCTTCAAGAAAAGAGAGGGACTTGCCTTGATAGGCCTTACCCATGCCATGCCGTACTATCCGATTCGGGTTCTGAGACAGTTTGAGAAACCGCAGGGAATCTCGATCCAGGACAACATAAGCGGTTTGATTGGTCCACTCACTAAGGGACTGAGGACGCAGTTGCTGACAGAATGGACGACGGTGTGCGTGTATCAGGAGGACGTCTTCACCGAATTACACCTTCGAGACTACGAGTAGTGGATAGCTCGGGAATTTGGCCACAACGGCCCCCAACCCCTCCAGCCCGTCGCTTCGAGCGACATTCCAGCTCCGCCCCCTAACACGTACAGGGACAGGGTGGCCGAGCTGCAGGAGACCCACTCTCGTATCCATTTAGCTTATGTGGATTCGGAACAGGAGAGTAGGCAGGCCAATATGGCCTTGCAACAGGAAATGGAATTAGTGCGCAAACGCGCCGAGGAGGACCGACGTCTGCGGAACAAGCTTCTGCAAGCCTTGAGGAGGCAAGATGTGTCCTCCCATTATGATGATGACCAGCCTAGCTAAACTTTGGTTTTGTTGTATCTTGTTATGAATGATGATGTACTTCGTGCCATGGCGGCACCTTTTGATTAAAGCACGAATTTGTTTCCACTCTGCTATATATTGTTCAAACTTAACAAGACGAAAATTTGAAATAAAAGAATTAATTCCCTCAAATAGGGCAACTCGGTCTCCAACAGACCACCTCTTCTCAGATAATTGCAATGCTCCTGGTCGCTGCGACCACCTAATTTCCCTTGATTGCATCTCCCCCATTGAGATCGCAAAACCCAGCAAGTGTTAAAGACACCCGAGACTTTGAGCTCCGATCACACCCGTCTGTATCTTCCCAAGATCATTCGGCCTAACCTATAGGGCACCGAAGCCGCCGACGAATGAGTCAAATATTGGTGGAGGAGCGTCCTGGCATAGCCTACCCCATTTAGTGACACCAAAGCCGCCGATGGTTGAATCGGATATTGGCTGCGGAGCGTCCGAGTACTACTAGCCGAAATCTTAGGGCACCGAAGCCGCCGACGAATGAGTTAGATATGGGTGGAGGAGCGTCCTGGCATAGCCTACCCCATTTAGTGACACCAAAGCCGCCGGTGATTGAATCGGATATTGGCTGCGGAGCGTCCGGGTACTACTAGCCGAAATCTTAGGGCACCGAAGCCGTCGACGAATGAGTCGGATATTGGTGGAGGAGCGTCCTGGCATAGCATACCCCATTTAGTGACACCAACGCCGCCGGTGGTTGAATCGGATATTGGCTGCGGAGCGTCCAGGTACTACTAGCCAAACCTTCGTGTCGCTGAGACCACCGACGATTGAGTCAGGATTTGGTCAAGGCAACCCCGAGTGCTGTTTTTCAGCCCCCCTTTTGTGACCCTGCGTAATCCCACCCTGTGATACTGAGCTCAGAAAATTCCCCTAAATTAAAGGTTCTCTTCCCTTGCCTAGACGGCTGAAATAGATTAGCATAACCTAAGGTTCTCTTCCCTTGCCAAGGTGGCTAAAATAGACCAGTAAAACCGGGTTCTCTTTCCCAGTCGCTCCCAAGCGACTAAAATAGATCAGCTTTCAGGAAAATTAGCTTTCAGGAAAAAATAAGGTTCCCTCTCCCAGTCACCTACGGGTGGCTAAAATAGATTCGGTTATCAGGGTTCTCTTTCCCGGTCGTCTTAGGATGACCAAAATAGATCGGGCTTCAAGATTTAATAGGGTTCTCTCTCCCGGCCACCTGCGGGTAGCCAAAATAGATCAGTTGATTCAAAATCAGGTTCTCTTCCCTTGCTGCCATAGGGTAGCTAAAATAGATCAGTTAGTCCAAATCCAATCAACAAAAATCAGCATAAATCAAAGGAACAGATTCTATCAAATAAATTGCATAACCGATTCGTGCAAAATTGCACTAATGCTCGTCAATTGTCCACCAGGCACCAAAATTGCTTTCAGAAGTCCGTACTTGCTAAGATCGAGGAGAAGGCTCGATATGGAACAACAAGGAGAACAGACGCCGCCAGGGCAGCACTCGGCAGAATCCAGTCATGCCCAAGTGGTCAATGAGATGCAGTAAAGGATGGACAGCATGAGTTCCATCATCCAGGAACTGATGATCGAACTGAGAGAATTGAGGCAGGCCCCACCAGCGGTACCAGTTGCCCAGCAGCCGCAGCCACAATTCCCACCACAAGCAGAAGTGGCGCCGCCGCCACGTTCGGCAAATCCCCCTCCCCTGGCACCGCCACCACCACTAGCACCGTTCCACGCTGCACAACAAGATCAGTTTCTACCTATCCACCTGGGGCAAGGTGATGAGGACTGGTACAGAACCTAGGAAGTGCAGTTTGAGGAAAAACTGACGGCAGTAAGGGAAGAGAACAGAACAGAAGTGGCAGTCTTGAAGGAGCAGCTCAACCAACTCCAACCCAGTACAGTGCAGAGCGAGGCTACCCTGGAAAGTCTCTGCTTCTTTTCGGACATACAGCTCCCGGCTAAGTTCAAATGCCCTGAGTTGCACCAGTTCGACGGCACCGGGTGCCCGCTGAACCATTTAAGGTCATATTCAGGCGACATGTGCCAGTATGCCAAGGAAGAACGGATCATGGTACAGTTCTTTCAAAAGTCGTTAACAGGGGCGGCTTATTCTTGGTTCTTGAGTCTGGACAAGGCTAAGATAAAAACATGGAATGACCTGGCCGCAGTCTTTATCCAGCAGTACTGCCTGAATAGTCAGATAGTACAGACCAGGGCAGAATTGCAAAGGCTGGCTAAGAAGAGTCAGGAGTCAGTGAGAGAATACGCCAAGCGCTGGAAGGAATTGGCAGCATTAGTACAGCCGCCGTTGCTAGAACAAGAGATGACGTCATTGTTTATCGCATCATTGGGCCAACCTTTCTTCACTCTGCTGCTGGGGTAGAGTACGTCAAACTTCAATGACCTGATCTTGACTGCGGATCGGATTGAAGACGCAGTGAGGGCCGGAAAGATAGATGGTAGTGGGCAGAGTGCCGCACCAAGGAGGCCAGTAACAGGACTAGGTAGCAGAAACCAGGGGCAAGAGCCCAGGAGACAAGAACAGCAGGCAGTCAACTATGTACACCCTGCACCACCCTACCATTTCTCTCAAAGACCAGAAGCAGTGGCACCTCAAGGGACCGGGCAGGCTGCTTACCAAGGGGTAAGAAGGACGAGAGAAGAAATGGAGGCCAGGATGAAACGGGTTTTCACTCCACTCCCGTATGCGCCAGCAGAATTGTTGCCTACCTTGCTGAAGAAGGGGCTATAATGCAGCTGAGCGATGCCAGGAGCTATAATGCAGCTGAGCGATGCGAGTACCACTCCGGTGCTCCAGGGCACCACACCAATCAGTGCTGGGATTTGAGGCACGACATCCAAGACTTGATTGATAGTAAGCGCATCACGGTAGACCCTCCAGCACCACCCGCACAGACTCCGGCAGCCGGCGTGACTACCAATCCTCTCCTAGATCACTCAAAGGCCTCCACCAGTAGGACGGCGAATCAAGTGAGCAGTGATCAGGGAATCGGGCAGCTCGACCCTTCCATACTTATCTGTTGACCGGGGCAGACAGTGAAGGTGCAGCTTCAAGCAGGAACCCACTCGGCAGCAATTGCAGTTAATGAGGATACAGATGTCTACATCTGTGCGATATAGGATGAACCGCAGAGCAGCGAGGAAGTCACGGGGCCATGGAACCCCATACAATGCGGATGGATCAGTGATTCCCCATCCCCTCCACGTAGGGAAGGAGTGGGCAGCTCCAGTGGACTCCAGATCAGGGATAGGCCACAGATCTCAGAGGCTTCAGTAGGAAGTTCAAGGGTGCCTCCCCAGTTATCCACCGGATGGCCGCCAGAGGGCATGTCCGCGACGTCGGGGCCACACCCTTATTTGGCATCCTCTGCCGACTCGTCATCACTTGAGTCTAATCCCGCCCCCTTCCCATACAACATGCATGAGTGGTTCACCCCCCTCATGCCGTGGAAGAAGAGGAACCACCAGCCACTCCTGAATTCGCAAACCTGCCAGATCCATACGAGAGCTCGGACAAGTCTGCGGATACAGACTCAGATGACACGTCAGTAGAAGAGAGTAAGACAGTGAACGTCATCGAAGGAGATGGCGGTGACTCCCCTACAGGTTTCCCTCTGGTGCACTTCCACCCATCTGAAAACCAAGAATTCTTCTACCCGACCCCCATCTTTCACCCAAGCCCTTTAACCCTCAACATCCACGACATCATGGACTTCCCTCCGCAAGACCCCTTCTACCTTTCATTCGAACCACCTACCCTGAACCTTTTCAAGCTTAACCTAGAGCCACCCTCGTACAACGCCGTACCACCGCCTTATCCCACCCAATCTTTCCACCATCAAGCTACATCCACCACAACCACTATTGAAGCAGAGATCGATCGAATCACCCGATCCGGTCGATATGTAAACACCGATCAACCACCCGCACAAGAGGAAGGAGCGGAAGCCGAAGCAAAAAGGAGAGAAAAAGGGAAGGATGTGGTCACTGAATTGCCATAGACCCCCAAGAGAAAGGGCAGGGCCACAGAGGAGGAAATCATAGACTTACATCACAGTGTGTTCACTCCGGAGTATGACCTCCAGCAGTTGAACAAGGTGCCCACCCAGATTTCTATAATGAGACTCTTGATTGACTCAGAGAAGCACCGGGCAGTACTGATGAAGGTCCTGGGTGACGCACATGTGCCGGAAAGCATTGATCCGGAACAGCTAGGGGCAGTGGTGTCAGTGATCATGGCACCCCAGGCCATCTCCTTTTCTGCGGTAGATCTACCGCCGGAGGGTTGTGACCATGCTGAGCCGCTCTATGTAACCGTAAAGTGCGTGGATCTCATCGTGAAACGTGCCATGATTGACAACGGGTCGGCATTGAACATATGCCTTATGAGGACATTCCACAGTCTACAGTTGAGCCCTACCATGATCAAGCCAAGTGGGCATAATGTCCGAGGGTTTGACAATGCCAGGAGGGACTCACTGGGAGAGGTCACTTTGGAAGTTATAATTGCAGATAGGCCCTTTACCATGGAATTCGAACTCATGGATATCAACGCCTCATTCAACTTGCTGATTGGGAGGCCTTGGCTGCATCAGGCAGGGGTAGTATCTTCCACACTGCACAGGATGATCCGGTTCATATCGGGCAACGAGCATATAACGGTACATGCTGAGGACCACCGAGATTTCGAAAGGGTCGGAGTACCCTATGTGGACTACGAGTTGCCCACCACCTTCAATTTCCAAGCGGTAGAAATGGTGCAAGTGAACCACATCCCAGAATCCGAAAGGGGGCAACAACTCTCGAAGAGAAGAAGAGAGAGCATGTTTAGCGCGGCCGACTGCGCAGACTGGGGCCTCAGGGCAGGTGATGGACTGGGCAAGTATAAGCAGGGAATTAAAGCAGCCATCCAACCATATGAGCAGACCACTGGGTTTGGGCTGGGGTTCAGGCCACAGCCGGAAGACTATTCCCGACTCCTTGGGAACCGTGCCGAGAGGAAAAGAGCCAGAATTGAAGGAAGAGACCCCCACTGGCCCATATGCGTGCACGAGCACCTATACCACCGTTTCACTAACATGGAGCGTGAAGCGGCCCAAGCCATTGAGAACATAGTCCCCCAAAGATGGGGAGATGAGTTTCTGGACACCCCTGCCATGGAAGAGGACTGCCTACAAGGACTGGCTCAGATGCTCTGGGAGGAACCACCATCTATGGAAATGATTGAAGATGCAATAGAAGTGGACCCCTTGGCCTCTGAGGGGTCACCAGATAACCTGCCAGCGTTGGTCGCCCTGGACTCTGTTGATGACGTCACCATGGCTTTCGCTCCGTCAGAAGAGCCGATCATCCTCGATGGAATACCAGTCCCCCCATAACGGCCATAGAGGCACCGCTGCCAGCTCCCGTGGAGGAATCCAAAGAGGAGGGTCCAATCATGCATGTCTGCATGATGGAAGGGCGTGACAGTTCAGGAGCACCAAGCCGCAGGCCGAGGTCCCCTCCTCCGCCTCCCTACATCCCATACCCCAGAACTCGTGATGGTCTGAACCAGATGTTCCGCAGCATGCCTCAGGTACTGGGGCCAGTGCCCGCAGAAGTATACCACTCAACTTATGGCAAGTGGGCACCGCCAGCTTACTCTTCTACTGTGCGCGGAATCCCGACGGGAATACCCATGGCATTCGCACCTCCTAGAATTGATCGGGCCGACGGAGTCACCATCACCTACGCACCACCCGAGGAGGAGATACCAATGGCGATTACCCTCAATGGAGCCTGGGTGGGGATATCATCAGAATCCGGCCCCCAGTTAGAGAGGAGCCAGAACAAGCCGGTAGGAGGCGCAGCATATGATCCTATTTGCATATCTTCCGACGACAGCGCCAACATGGTACTGGCTGAGGAACCAGAAGCGGCAGTCACCATCAGCAAGGAGGATAGGGCACCGCTGAAGAACTGGAGCGCTGTGCCCTTCGCTATCAACAAAGCTACTTTCCCAAAGGGGGTTTCTGTCACCTCTGAAATTTCTGTTGTAGCTACTGCTGAAATTTTCAATGAATATTTGACTGCTTCCTACTACTTGCATCTGTTTGAAAATGAAAATAATAAAAATAAGCAACTTGAGCATCGCAATCTTAGTGCCAATCCCGTCGCACACCTGGAAGGTCTGGGGCACGAGATGGGTAATAAGATTGCCGTAATTGAACAAGAAAAACAAGAAGAAATTGAAAGGCTAGTGCAGATGGCAATAAGAAATGAAACGCATGAGCAAGTGTCCAATCTTGAAAACAAGCAAGAACTCGACAAGTTAAATTGGGGCACTCGCCCATCGCAGCAAGAAGATTCAGACATCATCCCCTGTGACCCTCTCGAGCATGAGGACGACGATGAATCATGGGAGACCCCGCTTGAAATCCAACTTGCTTTGGAAAGGCACGAAAAGGGTCTCCAGGCTAATATTGAGGAAACAGAGTCAATTGACATAGGTAAAATAGCACAACCAAGGATCCTCCAAATCGGTAAGAAGCTGTCACCATTATTGAGAAAACAGATGTTTGATTTTCTTAAATCTTATTCTGACGTGTTCGCATGGTCATATGAGGATATGCACTGGTTAGACGTGGACTTGGTTGTGCATCGGTTACCAACAAAGTCTGAGGCTGTACCTGTGAAACAGAAACTCAGGCGTACGAAGCCAGAATGGGCCCTAAAGATCAAGGAAGAGGTCACCAAGCAGTTGGATGCCGGATTCCTGCAAGTAACTCACTATCCAGAGTGGTTGGCCAACATCGTGCCAGTTCCCAAGAAAGACGGGAAAGTCAGGATGTGTGTCGACTATAGAGATCTGAACAAAGCAAGTCCGAAGGACGACTTCCCGTTGCCACACATTGATGTACTGGTGGATAATACAGCAACGCATTCGATGTTCTCTTTCATGGACGGTTTCTCTGGTTACAACCAGATAAGGATGGCACTTGAAGATATGGAAAAAACATCTTTCATCACGCACTGGGGCACTTACTGTTACCGTGTGATGCCGTTTGGACTGAAGAATGCAGGCGCTACATATCAGCGTGCGATGACTCTGTTGTTCCACGACATGATACACAATGAGATTGAAGTGTATGTGGATGACATGATAGCGAAGTCAAAGGAAGAAGAGGATCACTTGGTAAACCTTGGAAAGATGTTCGACAGACTCAGAAAGCACAAGCTCCGGCTCAACCCGAACAAGTGCGTATTTGGAGTTACTTCAGGAAAACTGCTCGGCTTCATAGTAGGCAAGCGAGGCATTGAGGTCGATCCCACCAAAGCAAAGGCAATTCTGGAGATGCCCCCTCCATGTACAGAAAAGGAAGTGAGAGGGTTCCTAGGCAGATTGCAGTATATCAGTAGGTTCATTGCACAAATGACTCCTGTATGTGAGCCTATATTCAAGCTGCTAAAAAAGGACAACCCTGTGGTTTGGAATGAAGACTGCCAAGTAGCATTCGATAAGATCAAGGCATATCTGATGAGTCTGCCGACGTTAGTCCCGCCAGTCCCAGGACGACCCTTGATTATGTATCTGACGGTCTCTGAGACGGCTGTAGGATGTGTATTAAGGCAACACGACGAGAAAGGAAGAAAAAAAAAAGCAATCTACTACTTGAGCAAGAAATTTACCAACATCGAAGTCAGATACACAATGCTTGAAAAGACGTGTTGTGCCTTGGTTTGGGCAGCCCAGAAGCTTCGCCATTATTTGCTCAGCCACACAGTCTTGCTGATCTCCAATCTGGATCTGTTGAAATACATTTTTGAGAAGCCGATCTCCACTGGTAGGGTTGCCAGGTGGAAAGTCCTTTTGTCTGAGTACGACATTGTCTACACAACTAGAAAGGCGATAAAAGGGCAGGCTGTAGCAGATCACTTGGCAGAGCATCCGCTGCCGGACTATCAACCACTCCTGACTCACTTCCCTGATGAAGATGTGATGTGCATCGAATCTGCAGAAGAGGCAGAAGAAACCAAGTGGCAAATGTTCTTTGACAGGGCAGTGAATGTAAATGGAAAAGGAATCGGAGCAGTGTTAATCTCCCCAGATGGAGTCCATCACCCAGTAGCAGCGAAACTTCTGTTTGATTGCACCAGCAACATGGCCGAGTATGAAGCGTGTGTGTTAGGCTTGCCAGCAGCAATCCAGATGCATATACAAGAGCTAAAAGTGTTTGGTGATTCAAGTCTTATCATCTACCAAGTGATGGGAGACTGGAAGACCAGAGACGTGAAGTTAGTGCCATACTAAGAACTGGTCAAAGAATTAGAAGAAGAATTTGAAAGCGTGACATTTGACTACATGCTGCGAGACGAGAATCGATTTGTAGATGCACTAGCTACGCTAGCATCAATGGCCACCATCACGGATGATGCCTAGGTGCAACCATTGGAGATAAAACTTCGATGCTACCTTGTTTACTGCTTCAGTATTGAGAAGAGCGCACCCGAAGAAGAGCCTTGGTACGCAGACATCGAGAGATACATAAGGAGCAGAATCCTGCCAGAGGGTGCCTCAGCTGCAGAGAAGCGAACTATACAGAGGTTGGCAGGACAATAATTCTACAGTGGAGGTAGGCTGTACAAGAAGTCATACAATGACTCTTTGCTGCTATGCGTCAAAGAAGCCGAGGCGCAGAAGTTGATCAAGGAAGTCCATGGAGGGCTGTGCGGCGCACACATGAATGGGCATATGCTAGCAAGGAAGATCCTAAGAATGGGTTATTATTGGATGACCATGGAAGCAGATTGCTACGCTCATGTCAGAAAATGTCAGTTGTGCCAGATTTATGCCGACAACATGCACGCGCCGCCGAACACACTGTACTCCATGACATTACCGTGGCCGTTCGCTATCTGGGGAATCGACATGATAGGACAAGTCCACCCAACGGCTTCCAATGGGCATCGATTCATCTTGGTAGCAATTGATTACTTTACCAAGTGGGTGGAAGCCGTGTCCTTCATAAATGTAAAGAAGTCTCATGTGCTCAAGTTCATTAGAAACAATATAGTCTGTCACTACGGAGTTCCAAAAGCGATCATCACTGATAATGCAAAGAATCTGAATAATAAGGACATGGAAAAGATGTGTGAAGATCTGAAGATCAGACATCTAAACTCCACGGCATACCGGCCCAAGATGAATGGAGCAGTAGAAGCTGCCAACAAGAATCTGAAGAAGATACTTGAGAAAATGGTAGTCACTTACAGAGACTGGCATGAGAAGCTGCCCTATGCACTGCATGCCTATCGGACGTCGATTAGGACATCGACCGAGGCAACCCCATTCTCCCTGGTATATGGAATGGAAGCAGTCCTCCCAGTGGAAGCACAGATTCCGTCACTCAGAATCCTAAAGGAAGCCGAGATCAGTGACGTCAAATGGGAAGAATCCAGATTTGACCAGTTGCAATTATTAGATGAAAAGAGGATCAAGGCTTTGTGCCATGGCCAACTCTATCAGCAGAGAGTGGCGCGAGCCTACAACAAGAAAGTGAAGCCACGACAGTTCAAAGTGGGAGATCTAGTACTGAAGAGAATCTTTCCCCATCAAGAGGACAACCGTGGGAAATTCAAGCCAAACTACGAAGGGCCATTCGTAGTCCACAAGCTTCTGTCCCGAGGAGCACTCATCCTGCAAGAGATGGACGGGGCAATTTTTCCTGAGCCGATAAATGCAGACGCAGTCAAGCTGTACTACGCCTGAGATCATTCTAATTGGGAAATGAAGAGAGGCCATCCTTGACTCTCCTTAGATTGTGAATCCCCCCCAAATGCCTTGAAACTTCCCCTAGTTAAACAATTTTGAGCCTTAAATTCTTTCAACCCATTACCAGTGTTCTACAATGCAAAAGGGCATTCCTGGCAAAGTAAAAAGAAACAGGGCATGCTTGCCCAGAAAAAAACTCCAAAAAGAAGAAGAAAATACAATAGAAAAAGAAAGAAAAAAGAAAAGACACAAAAAATGGGGAAATGGTTACCCCACAAAAAATACTATGATACAAATAAGCCAGGATGTAAGTCCCACCAGCAATAAAAGTAGCATACTTGCAAACCCAGATAAAAAAGCTTTTTGAGCCACTCATCCCTTCTTTCATAACCAAGACCAAGCCCACATTTCGTCCTATCACTAAGACCTCTCGGATCCCAAAAAGAATGATTAGGCAAAACAGTTGAGTCTGCATTCATCGGTGATGACGGAATTCAGAGTTTCCTAGAAAGGGTGGACACGGCGAAAACCCGAAAAAAGGGCGTTGTGTGGTAAAAAAAAAAAGAGATAGAGAAAGAAGTTGGTCGTATCTGGACTGAACAGAGCAAGATACAGAAGAGAGCAGTGACAGTGGCAGATAGTGCAATAAGGAAGATGCACAGATCTGAGTATTCTAGACCGGCAGGTTGCGCCTGAGTTAGAAACTTCACAGTGGCCTGTGATGACAATGCTATTGAAAATACCAAGCACCCCAAGTCCTGTCTGACCTTGGGAAATTCTTTGACACTGTAGACACAAGCACACACTGACACACCTGCTTTCTCTATAATTATCCTGCTTAATTGTCTTAAGCTCCACACTGTGCTAGTAACCTGAGTTAATAACCTCTTGACCTCGGCAGAGGCCACTTCTAGCCGCAATGGGCGAAAGGCTCAGAGCAAAAAGAGAATAAGAATGCTTTGCATTTGATCCCCAGCTAGTCCAAGATTGACCTTTTGCTCCCTCCCTAACTTCACAGGTACAGCAAAAGTGGGATGATAGACGTCTTCTCCAAAAATCCCCAGTGGAGTTCTTTCATTTAGGCGGAGAATGATACCCTCCAAAATTCCCCGCGGAAGGCCTTCAGCAAACAAGGGACGACACCCTCATATCCCCAATAGAGTCCTCTCAGGCAATAAGAGAATGATACCTGATGAGGCAAACTTCTCAAGCCTCGCCTAGTCTGAAGAGGCCGGCTTTGCGAAGAAGAGCGGAAAGAAGACAAAACAAGCAAGCATCAATCCTTAGCGGAGTCTCTCGCACCCGACAAGAGCTGGAACAAGCATGAAGAACTCAAGCCCAGGCAAAAGGAAAAGGCTTTATAAAGAAACAATGACAGCGTGAGGAATCCCCCACTTATCCCCAGCGGAGCATCCTTCCTCAGGGAACGCCCACGCTTGTCAGAAACAGGGCTCGACTCAAAAGGAAAGGCAATAAGGAAAAGATTCCTGCCCAATCCCCAGCGACAGTCACACCAAGCTAGAGAGCCTCTCCAAGAGGGCAAGCCAACCAGAGAGCACTACAAAAGAAGGAATGAGAAGATATGAAGAAGAATAAGCATAAACGAAGATATCATCGGGCAGGATGGCCCCTGTTGTAATTTTTGATTTCATACTTTTGTAAATAGAGTAGAGTAGGTGTGAGCTCCCTTGAGGTACTGGACAGCGCTGGAAGCACCTCTTCACCAACAGCAGCTCCTCCTCCACTCTTCCGTCCTTTTTCCTCCATTCAGTCCACATCCTAACCCAACCCTTGGCCATCAAAAGAAAAAAGAGAAGTAAGCTTCAAATACAAGACACAAAACAAGTCAGAAGTCCGAAGTCACCTAAAAGCTTTAATGGAACAAACAAGAAGAAAATAATATTGTCAAGTGTCTGGCATCAACGCCGAAGCAGGTCAGCGAGCTTAAGCCCAATCTAACCTCTTTCAAACCTAAATCAAATGCTGAAGAGTTGCCCTACAAAAAGCCGAAAGCAAAGGGTAAGGAAACTCTGAAGCCAGGGAGTGACGCCACATGATTTGGCCGCTTCCCTCTCGAAGTGAAAATTTCAAAGGACTAAGCTCGTCGACCATGTCGACAGAAATACCAGGCGCAAAAACAAGATTCTTTTTCTCTTGGCCGTTCATCCGCAAGGTGACTCCGGCAAAGAGGGACAGCTGTAAGCACCTCATTTTTGCGCTCCCAAAAAGCCAGAAATGCAAAACCCGGCTAAAAGTCAAACCCTGACGGGTGAAAAGTTGACCTTTTAATCAGATAAAATTTGGCCACCTTGCTTTATCTCAATGGATAGAGAATCCCAACACGAGTCCAACGCAACTGAGTTTGCAGGAATCAGAGTCCGGATAAAGGTTCTGCGGGCGGTCAAACTTAAGGAAGAGCCGAGAGTTGACTTTTCCTCGAACTCCGTGCCAAGTACCTTGCTCTATACCATTGGATGGAGAATCTCGACAAGGTTCCAACGCAATTGGGTTTGCAGGAATCGGAGTCCGGATGAAGGTTCTGCAGGCAGTCAAACTTAAGGGAAGGCCAAAAGTTGACTTTTCCTTGAAGCCCGTGCCAAGTGCTTAGCCCTATGTCATTAAATAGAGGGCTCCGATACGAGTTCAATGCAATTGAGTTTGCTCAAATCGGAGTTCAGATGAGTAAGATATGAGATGTCGAAGTTTCCGAGCAGCAAAACAAGAAACTGCACACGTGGCGCAGAAACTGTACACGTGGCAGCCAACGCAGCGAAATATCTCGGGGACTAAATTGTAAATATCCAAAATTTGCTAAAAATCTCAGGACTAAGCCAAAATTCGCAGGGACCAATTCGTAATTGCTTAAAAGTGTCAAATCGATCGAATCGGTCAAGTCGAGGGGCAAATCCGTAATTTTTTAATTTGTATCCGGCATTTAATGCCGGATACACTTGCTCCTCTTCATATCCGGACTCCAAGGCCGGATACAAAGATTTGCTCGGCGAGATTCGCGCTGATTCTCCGACAAATTCGCGGCGGAATCAATTTTACAAATTATTATGTTTTGTATCCGGCATTTAATGCCAAATACAAACAAGGCTTAGTGTATCCGGCCTTGGAGGCCGGATACACAGGGGATATAGTGTATCCGGCCTTCAAGGCCGGATACATTAATTTGGTTATAAAAGGGGGAAGCAGCCCCCTTTCCAATGGTTGGTCTACTTTGGGCTTTTTCCAAACATCCTTCTTCATTCGTACCCTTCCTCCCAGCACCCCATTTGGCTCCACCACCTTCCCACACCACCCCAAGCTACTCCCACCCTTCTTCTACCTTCTTCCTCTTCACCCACACTCAAACAAGGAGGAGAGCAAGGGCTGCTGCTGCAAAGGCAGAACCTCCAGCTGCTGTCCCAGCCACAAGGAGGTGTTTCCACTTTTCCCAGGGGTGTAAAAACCACCAGGTAAGGGTCCTCAACACTTTGCATTCCATATATATCAAAATCAGATTTTTTTTTTGATTGGTTTTTCTCCTCTCTTATCCCCTTTGCATGAGTTCCTTTATGTGGTGGCTTGAGCATGTGTTTTGCTGTGTTGTCATGGCATAAAAACCACCGCAAATAAGAAGTCTATGTAGGTCTTTTAGGAAGCATGAGAGTTTTTTTTTATACCTTTCTTAGTAGCTTGTAGCTGTTGTTTTGGGCTTTATTTCCAGCAACTATTAGAGGAGCTTGTCCCTCTCCAATTCCATCTCATGTACCCCAATGTAAGCCCCCATTTCCCTTCTTGTTTTCTTTTCTTTTTCCTTACTTCTCCTTGTGACTTTGCTGTGTGTTTTGCTTTGTTTTCTGCTTTCTTATTTTTATTGTTCTCTTGTCTTTCTCTTGACTTACTGCCATGTGATATCTTTCATTCCTTGTTTGGTTGCTGTTAGAGATACAAAGCATCCTGTCCCCCCCATGAACCTTGTTGTTTGTGGGTATTGATGTATGCTCCCTTTGCCTTTCTCACTAGTTGATATGGCTCACCTGAGCTGCTGCTGGGAGCAGCAGCAGCACCCTCATCTTGGGTATACCACCTCCACGCATGATAGGCATGATAAATCCCCATGCACAGCTGCTGTTTTTTTTTACTAGAGCCAAGAATGCTGCCATTTTTTATGCCTTCCCTACTCTTGTTAATTTGCTGTTTTTTAAGTGTCAAAGCATGCACCCTTTCCCCCTTAACTTGCTGTTTAATGGTGTTACCCCACCTCCTATGAGCATGATGTTCTTTCCCTGCTCACCTTTGCTGATTGGGTTCCCCAAAACCCAAGCAAGTTGCTGCTGGGGACAGCAGTAAACCCCCACTGTTTGCTGCTGTCCCAGCAGGTTGGAAGGCCTAAGCATCCCCCCCAAGCCTAGCCTCTTAACCCACTGTCATGCTCCCTAACCTTTTTTCCATTAACCCAAGCAAGTTTCTGCTGGGGACAGCAGTAAACCCCCACTGTTTGCTGCTGTCCCAGCAGCTTTGAAAACCCAAAACCACCCCCCAAACTTGAGGTGCTGCAACACCTACCAGCGAGCCTTCAGCTCCATGAAAATATGCTCCCCTTGCCCCTTGTATTGTCATGACTTATATACGCACCAACAGCACCTTCTGCCCTTGGCAGTACACCAAACCCCACTCAAAACTTGTTGTCTAAGTTGCTGTCCCTGTACCCACAACAAGCTTTCCTTTTGATTTCTTGAGAATGTAGGTATGATGCATCTTCGTATTGAATTATTTTGATAAGTGTTCCCACCATACGCTGTTTTGGTTCATGAGTGTGCACACCTGAGTTGCTACTGGGAGCAGCAGTAGCACCTCCGTCCTCGCCATGTTACCTCCATGCATGCGTGTAGAACTCACTTGGTGGTTTGTTTGGTCTAGACACATGTTTTGTTTGGTTATTTGCCGTTTTTACATATATATGCAAGCATGCTCCTTTCCATGCAACTTGCCGTGTTCATGTGAAATGCCATGCTCCCAACCCCCTAATCTGCTGCCATGGCTTAAGTAAGCTGCTGCCGGAGGTGGTGGCAGCACCTCTCATCCTTGGTGGCACACCAAGCATGTCCTAAACTTAATATACTGGTTGATGTCCCCCTTGTTTATAGTGGGTTTTGTTTACTTCCCATGAGCATGCAACAGGCCCCCTTTTAATTGTCCTTTTTTATAACACCTTGATGAGTATGCAAGACACTTTTGGGGCTGCTGTTGGCAGCAGCAGCAGCCCCCATTATTCCAGGTTTTGATGGCCATAACCCCCCTTGGTGGCATGTTTTTCTGTCCATGGCTTTAACAGCAACCCCCATGCCCTCTTCTCACCTCTCATTTGTGGAGAAACCCAAGGCAAACCAAGTGGGGGGCCTCTCCCCTAAACCTAAACCAATGTGGGCCCTCCTAGGGGCCCACATGACTTGTAGGAGGCCCTAGGAGGCCCAAAAGAGCCATCCCAAGGCCAAGGTCCCAAAAAGAGGCCAATTTAAGGTGATCCGGCCACATTAAGGCCAATGTGTAGCCGGCCATAATGGCCGGCTACATTAAGGCCAATGTGTAGCCGGCCATAATGGCCGGCTACATCCCAAAAATGCCACTATGGGCTTTTTCATTGTTTGTGATGTTTTCCTTTGGTAGTTTACACCCAAACTATTAAACCAATAGGGTTTCCGGGTGACTACCGGTCCGATTTGGAACAATTAGTGGGCATTCCAACGGGGCCCACCAAGTCCAATAAACTTCTTATGCATGCAATTAAGCAACTTAAAGTAATTAACTGAACCAAGTGGGCCAAGCCTAATGTGGCCCACCCCAAACTGGATGTGTGGAATGATATGTTTGAATTGCATGGTTTGGCCGAGACCTAGGGCTAGGGCCTATCGGGCCCGCCAAAGCCTATTAACCTAGCCAAGGAAGGGTGCAAACCCTAAGCCTCAAGGAATTGGGCTTTTTAAGCCCAAATTTGGACTACGGGCCCCAAGCCCAATGTCCAACTCACTTTGGCAAATTTAAACAAGATAAATCTAAAAATATTTTGGCAACTATCTTGGGGGCCCACCCGAGGGCCCACAAACCAATGCAGTCCCACCTTTTGCATGGAAATCACTTAAAACTTCAAATTGAACCTCAAGTTAAAAATTAATTCACTAAACCAAAGCCCACAGGGCCTCCTAGGCTTAGACAAAGGCCCGCATTGGCACATGGGCTTACCCAAGCCCACCAAGGGCCCAGTGGGCCTTCCAACGAGGCCCACCCAGCCAGACTCAGATAACCTAAAGCAAATAAGATAAAATCCAAGGGACCCACACCACTCAGGTGGTCCCGACAGACTTAAACAAATTGCATATCGGATTAGGAATCGGGTGAAAACCAAAGCAAGCTGACTCAAACCAGGGAACCCACGGGACCCGTCATCCGACGAGGCGGACTGGGGTATCTATGGACTTCCCCAGACCACAACCGAGAACCAAACTTAGAATCTCAAGCCGCAGACCGAAAGCCCTAAATAGACAAGATTAGGCACCCAGGTGTCCGCCTGCACCCCATCAGGCGGTGGCAACTCCGAATTACCCGTGCCGTGTTTCCCACGCGCGCACAGCAGTCCTCTCTTACTGTGAAGGCCGAGTTATGAACGGTGCCCTAAATGTGTAATACCCGAACTGTACCTGTTTATCAAAAATTTTGATTAGTCCCTGCTCTAATTATGAAGGGGGTGTTCTGTGTGACGAGATCATTACACCATGAGTGGTGCTCTTGTGCCATGATTGGAAAAACAAATACAACGCGGTCCATGCATGAAAATCACGACCTAACCAAACAACACTGCAAAGAGAGTGTGACAGTGCCCTGGTTGACCAAAAAGCTCCTAAGACTTGTGAAATTTAAAGCCTTGTCACATGGTCTTTCAGAGATCTGAAACTCTAGAGGCCATGCCGTATTTGACGATTTTCAAAATTGTGCAACGTGTGCTTTATGAGTAGAAATCCTTGAAAATCACGTTGCGAGGACTAAACCACAAAATCCATGCCTTGATCGGCAGCGATTGTAAAATCCTTTGAAGTGATGCAACGGTGAGTGAATCACAACAATCAGAAAACACGTCCTGGACAACCCGCATCGTGCCATGAACGGCATGAGGAATGTCTGCCACAAGATGGGCGATTTGATTTACGTCTATATGGATAGCTCAATATAACCATAAATGACGGCTTATTGTGCATCGCGAGCGACGATGCTGATGTCATGAAAGACAATTCATTGTAGGCCCGGAGGCCATTTTATTGTGTGCTTTGAAAAAGCAACATTGATGTGCGCCTCGAAAGGTGGCTTGATGTACGCCCGAAGGCGGTTGGATGTACGCCCGGAGGCGATTTGATTTTGGAAATTCTTTTGTGCATCTTTGAAAGCGGTTTGGCCGAAAGCACTTGTGTCAATGATCTCAATGTGCGTGCACTCAGTATATAGACAGGCATTTACATAAGTAAAGTGGACTCAAATATTATTACTGCCCAAAAAATTTATGTTAGCAAATAATCATAAAAAACACCCAAAAGTGTGTGCACAGTCCTAAAAAAGGTTGGTGCCTATCAAGGCACGACTCCTAGACATACTTGTGAAGAGGATCACGTTCAAGTCCTGATCAGTCTTCCGTCTTTCATCTGCTTTCGTCTGCTTTCGATGTCAGATCATAGGAAAAATCACAACTTGCTAGCGAGGGCGAAATTTTACAGGATATTTACAAAACCGCAAAGAATTCATCCTTAAGGCTATTGGGAGCCAAAAGGACGGATACAAACTGCTTTCAAAGCGGGTAGGTTGAAAATTCCTAGATCTAGGGTTTAGTGCCCATGTTCTGATCTGGCCTGCTTTCATCTGTTTGTCTGATCTGGCCGGCTTTCATCTGCTCTAAAAGACCAATCTAGACTTAAAGTGCTCCCAGCGGACTCTAATGGGGCAAGACCCATAGCATACAGGACTCAATGCATGGATCTGGGGTGGTTCCCCTGATCGAAGTTAGGTTGGCTTCCCAAATTAGGGCTGAGGTAGCCCAGAATCTAGGGTTTACTCAATTTGATGCAAGAAACGGGGGTTGCTGCCCCTAATGGACTCTGGATTTTATTCCGATTTTACTCCTCTTATATTCATCATTCACAACATACTCACCCTCGCATGCTCAACACGTGGTTTATTCAGAAACATTAGGTGGGGAAGGATATCCAGCCCGAGACATAAGCCTACAAGGGTCTGGACCAGTACTAGATCCTCGCGTGCCACGGCAAGAAACCTGTGGTGCTAATGGACTCCAGAAAACTGGGGGGATGGTTTTACCCTGCTTTCCCCGGCAAGCCACGGGAGCATAGGTGCTAATACCATCCCAAGAGTCAGTTCATAGGAATTTAGAAGGGTAGGCTGCTAGAGAGATCTAGGTTTTGGAAAAGAAGAGCAATATCCGCATTCACTCAATCGTTCAGGGTCGAATCATTCACGCATCCTCCCTCATGCGTGTCACCCCATGCAACTTATCACAAAATTGAAAATTAAATCCATCCACGGTGTGGTGGTGTGCCCTTGTGTGCAGTTGGGCTGAGTGCTGTGTCTAATTGGGTGAGATTTGATTGGATTTTGTTGATAAAGGAATTTTTACCATCTCGTGTAGTAAGGTGTAGAATTGGCACGCAATACGAGGTTCTGGGAGAGTCCCCAGGTAAGTGGAGGGTCACATGGAACCACTTAAATTCCACTTGCCTTAGGCAATTATCTCGTCCTTGTGACAGGACTCCCTAGAATACGTAATTACGTGTATTCCACGTCTTACTAAGCGAGGTAGTAAAAAACCCTAAAATCGACTAAATCCCTCTTAGGTTGACTCATTCTAACCAAGGGTCCTATTGGGCTGAGAAGTCCCCAGTGGAGTCGCCAGGCTGTGTGCATGGGAAATCGCACGGCGGGGCGCACGGATTCTCGTGCGTGTCTCCGGGAGGGTAAAACGGTAATTTGGAGTTGCCACCGCCTGATGGGGTGCAGGCGGACACCTGGGTGCCTAATCTTGTCTATTGGGCTTTTGGTCTGCGGCTTGAGATTCTAAGTCGGTTCTCGGTTGCGGTCTGGGGAAGTCCGTAGACACCCCAGTCCACCCCGTCGGATGACGGGTCCCGTGGGTTCCTCCTGGTTTGAGTCAACTCGCTGATTTCTCACCCTTCACCCGATTCCTATTCCGGCATGCAATTTGGTTAAGTCTGGTGGGACCACCTGAGTGGTGTGGGTCCCTTCAATTGCTTTTATCTTGCTTAATTTAAGTAATCTGAGTCTGAGTGGGCGGGCCCCGTTGGAAGACCCACGGTGTCCTTGGTGGGCTTGTTTAAGCCCACATGCCTCTGGTGAGCCTCCATCTAAGCCTGGGAGGCCCTTTGGGCTTAGGTGAAGTGAGTTTGTTTTACATTAAGGTGCCATTTAAAGATTTAAGTGTTATTCATGCAAAAGTGGGTTGGCATTGGTTTGCGGGCCCCTAGGTGGGCCTCGCAGTGGTGACCAAGTATTTTAACTTATCTCGCTTAGATTTGCCAAAATGGACTGGACATTGAGCTTGGGGCCCGTGGTCCGAATTTGGGCTTGAAAGCCCAAGTTCTGTGAAGCTAGGGTTTTGAACCCTTGCCTGGTCGGTTAGTGAGCTTTGGTGGGCCCGGTAGGCCCTTGCCCTTGGTCTCGGCCAAACCATGCCTAAATCTAGACCAACATGCTTCAAAATTGGGCTTGGGTGGGCCTCTAATGGTGTGGCCCACTCATTCAGCTTTATTATCTTTATTTGGCAAAAGTGAGCTTGTCGGGCTTGTGGGCCCCGTTGGAAGACCCACGGTATCCTTGGTGGGCTTGGTTAAGCCCATATGCCTTTGGTGGGCCTCCACCTAAGCTTGGGAAGCCCTTTGGGCTTAGGTTAAATGAATTGATTTTATTTAAGTTGTTTAAATTGGGGATTTAAATGATTTTCATGCAAAGGTGGGCCGGTATTGGTTTGCGGGCCCCTAGGTGGGCCCCCACAAAGGTTGCCAAATATTTTAATTTTTCTTGTTTAGATTTGCCATAATGGGCTAGTTATTGGGCTTGGGGCCTGTAGTCCAGACTCGGGCTAGAAAGCCTAAGGTTTCCGGGGTTAGGGTTTGAACCCTTTCCTTGTTCGGCTGTGGGCTTGGCAGGCCCGGTAGGCCCTTGTCCTTCGTCTCGGCCAAACCATGCTAATTATCGTATCATGCTACAAAAGGGCTTTTGGGTGGGCCGCATTGGGTTTGGCCCACCGAGCTTATTTAATTAATTTGCTTATTCACTAAATTACATGCACAAGAGTTCATTGGGCTTGGTGGGCCCCGTTGGAAGGCCCACTGTGTATCCTGTTGGACCGGTGGTCCATGTCTCATGTTGGGTTTCTGGGTGACTCGGAAACCCTATTGGTTCACTTGGTTTGCTTGGAAATATCATTTAAATGCAGCAAAAATCAAGGAGTACCCAAAAATGGCATTTCTGCCATGTATCCGACCTTCCGGGCCGGATACACACAAGTTCTAAGGTAACAAATCGTGAAGGTCGGCTACGCACACAAGATAGTGTATCCGACCTTCAAGGCCGGTTACACAGCAGTCTCAGCTGATCCGACTTGAGTTGTCGGATCAGTCTGAAACTGCTCCTTTTGGAGTTTTGCAAGTGGGATGACTCTTATGGGCTTCTCAATGGGTTACTAGGGCTGTGTGGGACCTTGCAAAGGCCCACCAGGGTGCTGGAGTTGTGGAGTCTCCAGCTCTTGGTCTCTTTTGGGTGGTTTCTACAGCAAGTAAAGGAGGGGGGAGGCATGGGAAGTTGCCTCCTCCATTTTGGATCATATATGCCAATAAATAGGGACCAAGGTGTCCATGTTTGGTCTCTTAGATTCCACCAACAGCAAGCATAATTGATGATGCAACCCAAACTCAAGAGATACCTAAAGCATGCTCCATGACATGAAATGTGCATGCATGTTTCCATGTGCATCTTGCACGGGGCAGCAAACATTTGGGCTCAAGTTTATGCAAAGTGGAGAGGGTGGCATGGACGGGAATTGACCTAGCATGCTACTATGGGGTAGAAAAGTTTGCACTTGGTGTGTGCAAATGTGCAAGCATGTAGTACAATGGTGTTAGAAGTGAGTAATCAGCATGTTATGGAAACACAAAACAGCAACTAACTCTCATGAGAAAATCATCTAACACAAGGGCCTAAGGCCTGCCTCAACCCTAGGTAATGTACACTCATGCTTCCACATACACCTTGGGGGAACAGCAACTCATTCATGCACTCCAAAACCAACAAGACTCAAGTGAAAAGCCACTCGGTTTGTTTCTAAAACAAGGGAGCTTAGGCATGCATTCACGACAACCAAGCAACAAATATTTCATGTAAGCACCACTCAAAAGTGACTAAAGGGACCTGCTGTTGGGAGGGGGCAGCAACTTTAAAGGAGGATGAGGATCATGCATTGGGTGAAAGGAGCATGCCGAAATCACAGCCATGAGCAGTAATGGGCAAACAGAAAATAACCGGCACAAAATGAGGAAACAACCTAACATACACAGAAGATGTGAGATTAACACTAACATTAGCATGTATCCTCACATGGTGGCATCTTCAAGCAAAAGTAATAGGAGGTGGTTGTGTTCCCACCTCCCACAAGTGGGTGCTGCCAAAAACCATTGAAGCCACATGTATGCATGAAATAAAATCAGCAAAAAGGCCATACACTTGCGAGAAGAACATAAGGAGAACCATGACCTAGCATGTATTCCCTACAAATCTTAGCAAAATCTGAACCTAATCTCATGCTTAAAACAGCACCTTGGGGACACTTTATACTTCAAAAGAAACAACAAAAACTTCCTTTTGCATATTGTGCACTCTTCCCTTACCATGGAAGATGAACCACCCTTGTAGGATCACGAAAGAGAGGGGAGGAGAAGAAAAAAATGGCAAGGATCATGCATAGGAAAAAGAAATGCACCACATGTAACATGCAACATGCTCCAAATGAATCACTTTCTACATATGTATAACATACTACACCAAGGGTGCTCACCTTGCGGTTAGAACTTTGTTTGAAATGTGCTAGGCTTGCTTTGAAGCCAAAATAGTGGCTGGACAGCACCTTGCACCTTCTTCTCCAAGCACCAAGTTCCACTAAGCTCCTTCCTTAAGTCTCAAAGTGAAGAAGGGAGAGAATGGGGAAGGTTTTAGAGTGGTTTTGAAGGGTTTTAGGGGGCTGGTGGTGGGTTAGAAGGGCAAGAGAAGGGTTGGACGAATGGGGGTTTTTCTTGAGAGGAGGTAAGTGGGAGAGATGGGAGAGAATGGGTTGGAAGAGATGAGTTGGGAGAGATGGGAGCAACAAAATGAGCTCCTCCATACGTATGGTGTGGAATGGGGGCTTTATAATGGGGGTAATGCATGTGATATGCATGCATGCATGGGGGGAGAGAGAGAGAGAGAGAGAGATGAGATGCTTGCATGGTGCATGCATGAAGGATGGATGCTCATGGGGGAGAGAGAGAGAGAGAGATAGATATGCATGCATGGATGATGCATGATGCATGGGGGGCATGCATAGGGAACATTAATCATTAGAGGGAGAGAGAGAAAAAGTATGCATGATGCATGCATGTATGATGGTGATGATGCCCATGTGGGAGAGAGAGGGAGAGAGAGATGTATGAGGGGTGGCATGCATGGGTGATGCCCATGCATGCCCATAGGGGACATCAATCATGATCAAATCCTGGTATTTGTGGATTGGTCCCTGGAACTTTGGATTTTTACAAATTTAGTCCCTGATACCTTTGGACATTTACAGATTTAGTCCTTGATACTTTTTATATTTACATATTTAGTCCCTGATACTTTTGGATATTTACAGATTGGTCCCTGGGATATTTGCTCAAGTTTTTATACTTATGGATCTAGTCCCTGATATCCTTGGATATCTGCAGCTTTACCCTTGAGATATTTTTCATTGATTTGGGTAATTACAGATTTAATCCCTGAGACCTTTTTGCTTTGCTGCTTGCCACGTGTGCAGCTTTTCGACACGCTGCCCTAGAACTTCAACTGCTTACATCTCCTTCATCCGAACTCCGATTTGAGCAAACTCAATTGCGTTAGACTCGTATCGGAGCCCTCTATCCAATGACATAGGGCTAAGCACTTGGCACGGGGTTCGAGGAAAAGTCAACTTTCGGCTCTCCTTTAAGTTTGACCGGCCCGCAGAACCTTCATTCGGACTCCGATTCCAGCAAACTCAGTTGCGTTGGACTCGTGTTAGGATTCTATATCCATTGAGATAAAGGAAGGTGGCCAATTATCACTGGATCAAAAAGTCAAATTTTCACCCTTTATGGTTTGACTTTTCAGCCGGGTTTTGCATTTCCGGCTTTTCCGGGAGTGCAAAAATGAGGTGCTTACAGTATGCTTTGGATATGCTTAGGAAGGCTTAGTTAGTCTTGCCATACTAGGTTGCCATGTTTCCATGATAAGCATGTTTTGATTAGGACTTTAATGTCCTGAATATGTGATTTGAATTTTTGAGAGATGTTTTGAACATGTCAAGCATGCTCACCATAATTGAATGCTATTTTTGTATAACTTGATAACATGCTTACATGTTTGATGATTGTGTGAATGCATGTTTAGATGGAGCATGCTAGGTGTTTTTTTATTAATTGGATGTTCTCATGTTTATTTATCTCAAATGATATCTATATCATGCCTTGGTGATTTTGGTTGTGCTTGCATGGCTACGAAAAAAGAGCGGCAAGGGTGGGACGTTGTGATGAATGTGACCCACTTTTTCAAATGCACTTGTGCACCTTTTCTATTTTTTACACAACCTACCTATCACCTATAGGAAGTTGAACAAGAGTGTGTGTAGCTTGGTGCACCGAGGTCATTACTTCAGAAAGCGAAATTGAAAACATTCACCTTAGAAGCTTTGAGCCAATGATGTGATGACATGGTGGATCTAGAATTTTGGTCATACACTAGGCTTGAGCTCTAAGTTGCCAATAAGCCAAATCTCAAAACCCCTACGCTTGAAGGTGTAGAAACACATTTTTGGCCAAAGTAAACCAAATGCGATGGGAAAAGGGTTTGTAATGAGGGAAGGCCGTCTTGCATGGCTCAGGTGACCCAAGGTATGATATAGACACCATCTTGGAGGTAAACATGAGGTAACACGGTATTTTCAGTTTATCCCTTTTAATGGCCTCCATACTTTGAAAAATTAAGCCCATGGTGTCCATTTTGTGGGGGCTTTGTCTTCCCCAAAGAGTTGTTGTATCCTAGGATTGGTGTAGCCCATAGGAAGAGTTTTAACTCTTCTTAGGTGTCATTCTACCCAAATGCCCATAGGAGGCAACCCAAAGTCCAAAATCCATGCATTGGGTGTCCATTTTGGTGGGAGCCTAGGCCCTCCTTCGTTTAAATATTATTAATCCTCTTTTTTGCAGGAAAGTTGTATGGGAATGAAACCCAGGAGCTGCTGGTACAGAAGGCATTCTCTAATTTTAGTTTAGGAATTTTCTCCTCTTTTCAAGCCCAAGAAGGCAAAATTGTATTTTGTTTCATGCCTTCGAAGGCAAATTTGTATTTTATTTCACTTCCTTTATTGTAAGGAGTCCTTTTGTATATATTTGTAGTACCCTTGTTTAATCTCATAAGGTTCATGAAATACATGTGTTATTATAAGCAATTGATGTGTCAAATGCCCAATTTGGGGCAGTCCAGAAGCCACCCAATGGTGAACAGTGAGTTTGGGCAAGTTGTTAGCACCTGATTTTTGCACCCCCAAAATGAAAAGTCAAACTAAAGTCAAACCCTGATAGGGTCAAAAAATTGACTTTTTAATTTAAGTAAATTTGGCCATCAAACTTTATCTCATTAAAAAGAGCATTTCGACACGGTTCCAACGCAACTGAGTTTGTTGGAATCGGAGTTTAGATGAGAAAAATATGAGCTGGTCAAACTTTTGGGGAACAAAAAGTTGACTTTTTGCTTGACCCCAATTCAGCTGCCAAACTTGATCCCAATGGCAAGGTGGTTTCGAGCCGGTTCCAGCGACGCTAAGTTTACTGAAATCGGACACCGGATGAAGAAGTTATGGGTAGTTGAAGTTTCAGAAAAACTGCCCATGTGGCAAAAAGGCAGCAAAAAGTGGAATAAACCAATAAAATAAATAAAATAAATATTTTAATAAAGCCAATCTCGCTTTATAATAAAATAATCGGAAAAATCAAAACAAAATCTTGCAAAAAATCAAATTGAATAAAGGTTTGAAATCCAAACATTTTAAAAACGTGCTGGACCATATTTAAAATACGGGTAGGGTATGCTCGTATTTGAAATACGGGCAGGCTTCTAGAAGAGGACGCGCATCACTGTACGGCGGGACACGCGTCCCGTATGTCCGATTCTGCGAGATTTGCGAATGTGCGTTTTTCGCCCGTATTTGAAGTACGGGCAGGGATGCCCATACTTGAAGTACGGGCAAGGCATGCCCGTCTTTTAAATACGGGTACGACCTTTTTTGCCTATAAATAGAGAGGCCACCCCCCTCATTTGGACAAGCCTTCCCCTTAGGCCGAATCCCTCTCCCTCCTTGAAGTTCCTACGGCCAACCCCTGCCCAAACTTTGTCTCTCCCAATACCTAAACCCATTTAATACCCAAAATGCCCTTGTCATCCCAAAACCATGCCTAAACCCCCAAATGCCTCTTTTTAAACCCAACCTCCTACCAAACCCCTTTTAAAATCAACCTAGAAAATCTCAGAGGACGCGGAAGCACTGCTTAAATTGTCGGAGGACCCTAACACCAATCAAACAACTAATTACATTGTAAGTATGTTCTTCCTCTAAATTAAGTGAATTTTGATTTTATTTTCCTCTTCCTCACAACCTCTTTTCATTTTTATGTTATTTCTAACATGTTTTGAGTGTTGTATATAATGAGGAATTGCATCCAAAATTAGTCATTCTTATGCAAAAAAGAGGTGATAACAAAGGGTTATAAAAAATGCCTCAAAAAAGGAAATTTGACCCCATTTGATCACCATTATGGGAAGAAGATTGAAGCCCTTTTTGAACATCTGATATCCCCTGTAAATTGCCCCTTTCCCATTCCTAAAAATTGATGGTGAATAACCAAGAAAGGATCTTGCTTACTCAAAGAACAAAAAGAAGGGAAAGATGGTCATTTGGACCAAAAGAAGAAAATGCAGTATATTGAAGGAGCTAGAACCATCACAGAGGTTGCCGAAGCACCCAAGGAACACACCGGAACAGATCCCAAGCTGAATCGGCACCAGAAATGCAAAATTGGCCACGTCCGTAAACTCAGAACGGTCCGGGCATGCCCATATTTGCTTCACGGGTGAGCCGAACCGAATTTCATTTACGGGCAAGGGCAGCCCATATAACAAACACGGGCCAGTGTAAATATAACTTAAAAAATATAATTTTAGGCCCAGTTGGACCCATTCCGACCCGAATTGGCTTGACCCGGCCCTATAAGGTTATTTGGGCTATTTTTAGCCCATTAGAAGACCATTGGCATAGATGGGCCCACCAAGACCCACCTTGGGCCCACTTGAGTGGCCCACATTTTGACCGGCCCAAACCAGGCCTGTTTTCAATAAACAGGCCCAAGCCCCTTGACCCTTGGCTAATGGGCCAAATCCAAGCCCATCAAGCCCAAATAAAAAATGTAAATAAATAAAGTTTAAATAAATAACCAAATGGGCTACCCAATAACCCAACTGGGCCCCAGGCCCAACCATGGCAACCCTCGGGTCTTCCAACGGGACCCGAGTCCGACCCACTCCACTAAATAAAAAGATAAAATCAAAGTAAAAGGGACCCAAACCTTCAGAGGGCCCTGCCAGACCCAATAAATAGCATGCTAGTCTAAGAAGGGTGAGATTGACTCAAAAACTAGGGAGACCTGAGGGACCCATCAGACCGACAAGGCGGGCTGGGGTGTCTTAGGGCTTCCTCAGACGTAACCGAGGACTTAGCTAGAACTCTGAAAAGCTGTAGACCAGTCTTAGACCTGGATAGGGCAAACACCGTGTTTGCCTGCACCTCTCAGGCAGTGGTGACTCTGAAAGTCCCGAGGCACGCACGAACCTCCACGTGCGCCTCGTGTACGATCTAGGCCAGAAATAGGTGCGCACACAAGTAATCAAGCTAATAAATCAATTGGGAAAGAAAACAACTCGAAAATCTGTTTCTGGCTTAAAACCACCCTGAGTATGTGGTTTCTTGCATTTTGGCTACAACCGCAGGATTGATGCGGTTTGAGCCAAACCGTTCTGAGTGCGCGGTTTTAAGCCGAAATTCTGTTTCAGCCATCCTTAACTAACAGTCCTGGATCCTTTCATCCCTAAGTGATATAAGCAAGTGGTCAGGGGTTCCAAACAAGATTAAAGGCACTTAAATCTCCCAAAACTCATCTAAATCAAGAAATCAAGATCATTTTGAACATATTCACCTAAATTGAATAAATTAATCAAACTCAAAGGTGAAAATGACAAAGAAAAGTTTGTTCAAATATGAAACCAGGTCAGGCACCGCAATTCGAGGGTTAAGCTCGTATCAGGCTCTTTTCACCTAATTTGAACACTTAACCCATCTTAATTGAAGTGATTAAAAGAGAATTGGTTCAAATAACCAACCCAATCATACTTCAACCTCAAAAATTGAATTTGGAAATAACCATAAGCTGTCAAAACATATTTTAAGCTTAAAATGCAATCCAATAATAAGGAGGAAACTCAACCCATTTTTAAAATGGATCAAATTCCAAATGAGAAATCTTTCATAATAAGGTGTGCAAACTTTTAAGATTTCTCCCCAGAGAGTAATCCGTTTCATAGGTCACTTGGAAACCTTTGAATTCCAAGCAAATAATCTTTGAAAACAAAAAATAAATAAATAAAAGAAAATCTTGAAATCATCTCCTTGAAAGTAAATTGAATTTCTTTCTAATTCAAAACACCTAAAGGGGGAAATCAAAAATATTTTAGGCATCTGAAAGCCTTGAAGTTTCAGAAATCAAATCATAGGACCCTGGAAGCCTGAAATTCCAGATTTTTCTCAAAAATCTCATAGGCCTTCTAAAGCCTTAATTTAGAAACTCATACGACCCTAGAACCCTGAAATTCCAAATTTTTCTCAAAAATCTCATAGGCCTTCTAAAGCCTTAATTTAGAAACTCATAGGACCCTGGAAGCCTGAAATTCCAGATTTTTCTCAAAAACTTCATAGGCATTCTAAAGCCTTAATTTAGACACTCATAGGACCCTGGAAACCTGAAATTCCAGATTTCTCTCTAAAGGACTCATAGGCCTTCTAAAGCCTTAATTTAGAAATTCATAGGCCCTTGAAAGCCTGCGTAATTTCAAGAAGTGGTGGAAGCCTTAATTCCAAAGCATAAGCCCTTGGAAGCTTGCGTGATTCCAAGCCTTGATTTGCTTAAAAGCTTTATTTTAGGCATCTCATCCTTTTTGGGGGGACATGTTGGAAGCCCTAGAATATTCCAACATTGGTGGGTCTTTTTCGTACCAACCAAAGCATAAGCCCTTGAAAGCTTGTATAATTCCAAGTCTTGATTTGACTATAGGCACATCATCTTTTTGTGGGACGTGTTGGAGGCCCTAGAATACTCCAACAAATTTCTGTCGATTGATCTTTTTCGTATCAATCACCTCCTTTTAATAAGGTTATTTTAACCATAAATCCAAAAAGCAAAAAATATGAATACAAGGAAAGTTCCAAACTCATGTTCACCGAGCCTGCATGCATGCATTCATAGGTGTGTAAACATGATTTAATGGGATACTAATGGTTTTCTTTGTCTTTTCTTTTTATCAAAGGTCTTCGGTTCCTACAGCAACCATTGCTCCCCGATGTTCTCAAAGACTCAGATCTGCAACCATGAACCCTATTGAAGAACAGTCTACTGTTTCTACTGAAGCCTTTGCTCAGTTGCAAGAGCAAGTGGCAGGGATGACAAAACTACTAGAAAATCTGCTGGCTAATCAAGCAGCTCAAGCCCAGATGCAGGCGCAACAGGCGCAGGTTCAGGTTCACCAGGCTTCATCATCCCACAATGCACCACCAGCTTAACCCCAGGCTGACCTTCCACCACCAGTCCAACCTATCCCACCTCAACCTGAATTCTACCAGCCAACCCCCGAACCTATCTTGATCCGGGAGGAAGAATCTGAATATGAAAGGGAGAAGGAGAAGGAAAGACTGAGGGTAGAAATGGAGAAGAAGTTCTTGGACAGGCTGGAATCGATCCAAGAAGAGCTAAAAGAAGTAAAAGGGATCAACACGTTAAGCGGTACCAATTTCAATGATCTGTGTATGTAACCCGACGTATGCCTACCGGCCAAGTTTAAATGTCCGGACTTTGAGAAATACGACAGCACAAGATGCCCAATGAGCCATCTGAAGCTCTACTGTGGGGCCTTGTGCCAATTTGGCTGGGATGACGGCATTTTTATCCAACTATTCCAAAGAAGCCTGACTGGGGCAGCCTTGAGGTGGTTCGCAACTGTGGACCATGGCAGAATCAAGAGGTGGAAAGATCTAGCTGATGCTTTCTTAGCTTAGTATTGATTCAATTCTGACATCGTGCGAGACAGGTACGATATGATGAAAATGAGCAAAGGAAAAGAAAAGACAATGAGGCAGTATGCCAAAAGGTGGAGAGAGGCCGCCTCCCAAGTCAGGCCGCCCATGATGGAGCCCGAGATTGTCACCACCTTTATTGGCACACTGGGGCAGCCATTCTACAACCATTTGGTGGGTCAGACTACCACCAGCTTCGCTGCCTTAGTGCAAGTCACAAATCTGAACGAGGATAGAATAAGATCCGGGAGAATCTACGACTACTCTGCCATGATTCGTTAGCAGGAGCCCACCTTTGATTCTTCTGCCCAAAAACAGAGAAATGGAGCAAGAAGGAATGGAGGGAAGAAAGAAGGGGAAGTAAATATGGTGCAACCCCAACCTTCTAAAAAACCTCTCCAAATCAACATTTCTACACCTCCATCCATGTCAGTACAACCACAATCGACCTATCAAAACCCTCTCAACATTAATGTTCCTCAAACAGCAATGCCAAACCAAAAAAGGGTGTTCTCCAAAGAGGAGAGGGACGCTTGGATGGCGTCTAGGAGGAACAAGGTCTTTTCCCCTCTTCCTATGGCTCCATCCCAGCTTTTGCCAACCTTGTTAAACGCAGGGTATGTGACTCTGAAAGAACCAAATCCGAATGCTTCAAAGGGAAAGAATTTCGATCCCTCCACCACCTGTGAATACCATATGGGTGTGCCAGGACACCCTACAGACAGGTGCTGGCCTCTAAAGCATGTCATTCAGGATTTGATTGATCAAAAAACCCTGATGTTTAACACGGCTGCTCCCTCTCCTGCCAGGACTGACATTGGTCAGAATCCTCTGCCCCAGCATAATGGGGCAGGCTCATCCAATTTTGTGGGGGCCATCTCTTCAAGACCTAGGACATTTAATCCCTCGCAGTTGATTGCGCCTATAAGGACGTCCGTGGAGGTCTATTTTGACCAAAAAGAGATAGAGAAATAGATCAATGTCATTTCAAGAAATAAAGGAAATGGCAAGATTGCAGAGGACATTAATGCTTCTTTGAATCGGGCCGCTTCTCTCATGGCCCAACTCAATGTGTCCAAACCCCCTCTCATCATTAACTGCAACCAAACTGTTGCTTTTCCACCCAGTCCATCATTTAAACCACCTTTGGTCATTAATTATGACCCCACCACAGCATCAATTACTTCTTTTTCTCCCTCAACCTTAAAATCCTCTCAGATAAAGGAATTAAGGCAACTCCCACCTCTCGTTATCGAGGTGCCTCCTTCTAATCCTACTCCTACATCAACTCCGGCACCAAGATCTCATCTCCAGCCTTTGGTGATCCATGTTCCCAAACCCTCTTACTCAGAAACCGCTGTGCCTTGGAACTATAGCGAGGGTTTTACAACCACTATTCCAGTGGCCAGGGATCAAAGCCAAGAAGAGGTAAATCTCATGACAAGATCGGGAAAATGTGTTGAAGGAAAGGAACAAGAATTAGAAAAGGAAAGGAAAGAAGCAGAAAAGAATCAGAAGGGGAAAGAAAAGATAGGGGAAGACACCCCCAGGTCGTCACTGATGAGGCAGCAGACCTCTTAAAAATATTGAAGAAGAGTGAATTCAATATTTTCGATCAACTAATTAAAGTCCCTGCCCAGATATCAATACTGGGATTGTTGCTTAATTCAGAAAAGCATGGGGACTCATTAATGAAGGTACTTCAGAGTGCTCATGTGCCAAAAATGATCGATCCAAACCAGCTTGGAATGATGATTGGCTAGATTTGATCTCATAATGTAATAAGCTTTTCTGAAAGTGAGATAAGCCTTGGCGGATGTTATCATGTAGACCCTTTGCACATCACAGTGCTTTGTAAGGGTAGCATGATAGCACGAGTCCTAATAGACAATGAGTCAGCCTTAAACGTCTGTCCCTTGGTCACATTTGTTAGGCTTGGTCTGGATCAATCCAGAATAAAACAGAATGGAAGGATAGTGAGAGCTTTTGATAACTCCAAAACACAATCCCTAGGGGAGATTGAATTGCCGATTACCATCGGACCAAATATCTTTAATATCACCTTCGAAGTGATAGATATTCCGGCTGCCTTCAATCTACTCCTAGGAAGGCCGTGGATCCACTCAGCTAGGGCAATACCATCCATCCTTCACCAAAGAGTAAAATATATAAAGGGTCAAAGGGTGGTAACAGTCCTAGCCGAGAATTTAGTCCCTCCAGTCATACCACCTGATGCGCCGTTTATCAATGTAGAATTAACTGCCGACAAAATTGCGTTTCATTCTTTTCAGTTTGAAACAGTCAACTTCATACCTGGGGGGGTGTTTAAAAAAGAAAGAGAAGTTGACATGCGCCGAGAAAATGGTGGAGAAAGTTTTAAAAGATTGGGACTTCCATCCAGGAAAGGGGTTGGGAATCAATTTACAAGGAAGGGTGGAGCCTATAAAGGCACAGAAACTGGTCCCACGAGCAGGACTAGGAACAAAACTAAGGAGATGGAAAAGGGGACAGCAGAAAGAGGATGGCAAGGAAAAGGAAAAGAATCAAGAAAAATTCCCTCAATTAAGGGAAACTTTTCCAAAACCTTCTCATACCATTCAATCCTCTCCTCTCGCGGACCAATCCAAACCTCCATACATTAATGATAATTCCTTCAAGAAGCCTTTTACCTCAACCCTTCAACCTCTCATCCCACTTTCACCCACTTCTGCACCTAAAACCACGAGTGAACCTGAGCCACTGCCACAAGAGCAGCAGGACTTCACAGAAGAGGCTAGAGCATTCTTTGCAATGGCAAGGGATGAAGAAAAAGAAAAAGCAAAAAATGAGATGCCTATTATTGATTGGGCATCAATCAAGATCCCAAATGGAGTCACATCTGAAATCAACCCCGAAGCAGAAAAGGGTAGTTTTTCCAATTCGGTAATGATGGTATCGGATACAAAGCTTTAGGAGGAGCATGCTTGCACAATATCACCTACTCCAGAAGGCTTTGTTTTAAAAAATTGGGAAGAAATCCCTTTGACATTTGAGGCTGCATATGGTTGGCAATCAGCTGCGGCCTCCAAAAAAAAAACTCCATTAGTGGATTGCCCTTTTCCTGAAGGTTTTAATGAACCTTCATCTTCAGGAAAAGTTTCTTTAGAAGGTTCTCAAAAAACCCAAAAAGATTTTTCAACTTTTTCTAGAAAATCTAAATCTTTCAAAATGGTCCAATCTGCTTATGAACCATATCTGCAAACTGAATTAGAGCAAGTTGAATATGACTTTGACCTAATGGGGATCGAAGAGGAGACCGAGGCCGAAGAAGATGACCTTCCAAGAGAAATATCATATCAATTGGAACATCATGAAAAGGGTATTCAACCTAATATTGAAGAAACCATTTCCATAAACCTTGGGACCAAAGAGGACCCAAAAATTGTAAAGATTGGTGCATGCTTGTCTGATATGCAGCAGAAGGAAATGTTCCAATTCTTGGCCGATTACAAGGACGTGTTTGGATGGTCTTATCGAGATATGCTAGGTTGGATACAGACATGGTTGAACACAGGCTGCCAATCCTGCCAGGAGTAAAGCCCATTAAGCAGAAATTGAGAAGTTTAAAAGCTGAATGGACTTTAAAAGTCAAGGATGAAGTGGTTAAACAGTTTCAAGCTGGATTCTTGGCGGTTTCTACGTACCTTGACTGGTTAGCTAATATAGTGCCAGTTCCAAAGAAGGACGGAAAAGTCAGGATGGTCGATTCATAGCACAACTCACTGCTATTTGCGAACCGATCTTTAAGCTTCTAAGGAAGAACAACCCAACTATATGGAATGAGGATTGCCAGCAAGCATTCAACAAAATAAAGGATTATCTGTTAAATCCACCTGTTCTAGTACCACCAACTCTAGGAAAACCATTGATTCTGTATCTATCGGTTTTAGAAACATCAATGGGATGTGTATTGGGGCAGAATGATAAAACAGGCAGAAAAGAAAAGGCTATCTACTATTTGAGCAAAAAGTTTACAGATTATGAGACGAGATACTCGCCTTTGGAAAAGACTTGCTGTGCTTTGGTCTGGGCAACTCAGAGGCTTAGGCACTATTTCTTAAGCTATTCAACTTTGCTAATTTCAAGGATGGACCCTTTGAAATATTTGTTTGAAAAGCCAGCCTTAACTGGTAGAACGGCAAGATGGCAGCTTTTGCTTTCAGAATTTGACCTAACCTACGTCACTCAAAAAGCAATCAAAGGTCAGGCAATTGCTGACCACCTAGCTGAGCATCCGTTACCAGATGATCAACCTCTTAAGACAAATTTCCCTGATGAGGCTATCTTATTTGCTGAAGAAGAAGAAAGTGAAGACTCCTGGCAAGTGTTCTTTGATGGGGCTACAAATATGAATGGAAATGGAATCGGCGCAGTATTAGTGAAGCCGGATGGTTCGCATATCCCAATTGCAGTAAAGTTGAGGTTTCAGTGTACAAACAACATCGCAGAGTATGAGGCATGTATAATTGGATTACAAGCTGCTCTAGTTCATAATGTTCAAGAACTTGACGTATATGGGGATTCGAGTCTTATCATCTTCCAAACAACTGGTGAATGGAAAACCAAAGATCACAAGTTGATCCCGTATCACCAGTATTTGGAAGAAATAAGTACCAAATTTACTTGAATTTCTTTTAGCTATATGCCAAGATCTAAGAATCAATTTGCGGATGCCTTGGCGACATTGGCTTCGATGGTTAGCATTCCAGAAGGGGTAGACATCCAACCACTCAAAATTGAAGTCAGAGATGAGCCAGCTTACTGTCTTGTTCTAGAGGGAGTGCAAGAAGCAGAAATACCGTGGTTTCAAGATATCAAGAATTTCTTGAATAATCAGGGTTTTCCAGAAGGTGCTAATTCTACTGAAAAAAAGAACGATACAGAGGTTAGCAGGACAGTTCCTTCTAAGTGGTGGGCAGTTATACATGAAATCCTACAATGATGTTCTACTTAGATGTGTCACCAAGACTGAAGCAGAAAGATTGATAGAAACAGTGCATGGAGGAGTTTGTGGGCCGCATATGAATGGACATATGCTCGCAAGGAAAATACTGCGACTGCGATATTATTGGTCTACAATGGAGCACGATTGTTGTGTACATGTCAAGAGGTGCCATCTGTGCCAAATATATGCTGATAATAAGCATGCACCACCAAGTGAGCTACATATCATGACCTCACCATGGCCTTTTTCTATGTGGGGTATTGATGTCATTGGGATGATTTCTCCAAAAGCATCAAATGGACACCGGTTCATCCTCGTGGCGATCGACTATTTCACGAAGTGGGTTGAAGCTGCTTCATATGTGAATATCATAGGAAACCATGTTCTTAAGTTTTTGAAGCACAAAATTATAGACACCTGATTTTTGCACCCCTAAAATGAAGAAAATAAAAAGTCAAACAAAAATTCAAACCCTAAGGGGGCCAAAAATTGACTTTTTGATCCAAGGAGAATTGACCACCAAACTTCATACCATTGGAAAGAGGATTCCGATACGGTTCTAACGCCACTGAGTTTGCTCAAATCGGAGTCCGAATGAAGAAGTTATGGGCTAGTCAAATCTGGAAATAGCAGAAATCGGCTTTCTGTAAAACTCCAAATTAGATGCTCAATTGGACATCAGCAGAAAGAGCGCATCGACACGACTCCAACGCAACTGAGTTTGTTGGAATCGGAGTCCCGGATAAGGAGATATGAGCAAAACTGGCTCCGGGACGCGAATTTGCACTTCTGCTAAAAAGCCCGAGTTTGCTACCAACCTTTAGCTTAGTGGATATGGAATCTCAACCTGATTCCTACGCCACCAAGTTTGCTGAAATCGGATGTCAAATGAGAAAGTTATGAGCAGTCAAAAATCTCAGAAAATCTGCACACGTGGCAAGATTGAAGAAAGGACAAAAAATAAAAATCTAAGAATAAAATAATAATATTTTGTAAATATCTAACAATTAAACTAAATCAAAAAATAAATGAAAAATAGAAAACACAAGTGTCTTCTAACAAACAAATCTTAAGAATAAAATAATGATAAAACTTAAAAGAATCTTAAGATTAAAATAAATAAAAAATAAACAAAAAATAACAACCACATGTCCATAATATGGATAAGAATGATGTGTTGGATGGATAAGGATGAAAATTAAATTTTAGCTACCTTGGTTATGAAATTAAAATTAAGTCAAGAAAGGTGATTAAAATTCACTTTTAGGACAATTTTTCAACTATAAAAGGGGGGCCATCCCCCATTCCATTCCAAGCATCAAAGCCCTTTTCCTCTCTCCCTCTTGCTCTCTCCTTCACTCACCCCCTCCCTTCTCTCTCCCTCCTTGATTTCCAATCAAGAGAGGTTGGCCTCCCTTTAGCTCTATCCCCCCCCCCCCCCTTTTTTTTAGCTTCTCTATGTCCAACCCCTACCCAAACTCTGCCCCACTCAAAACCAAAACCCAAAATACCCTTGGATTGCACCATTCCCCTTTCCATTTCATTCCTTTCAACCGAGAAGTGGGGAATCCCTTTTCAAATCCATTCTTGGAATTCTACGGGGGTGCGGAAGCGCTGCCAAAATCATCGGAGAACCACCACAACCAAATCAAGAAGGTAGTGTTTGGGTAACATTTCTAATGACTTTCTCTTTAACATATATAAAAATTGCTTTGTTTAAGCAAATTTGAATTCTTCTTAGTTTACTTTATTGTTACTAATTTGTTTATTATGTCTGGCATATCATGAGAAACCCCATGAAAGATGGGTGTTTGGATGCAAATGGGAAAAAGGTAGTTTTGCCATTAAAGAAGGGAGTTGTCCTTCTAAACTATCTCATGTATCCCATACTCTCCCCTCTTATTCCCTTCTTGATATCAGTCATGGGTGGTTAAAAGAAGATCTCACTCCTTTGAAGAATGCAAAAAGCAAGGAAAGGAAAGCCTTGGAGGCTAAATGAAGAAAAAGTGCCCCTGTGAAAATGCTACAGAACCCCAATATAGGTCGCCGGACCTCCCAAAAAAGCAATCAAAGCAATCCCGGCAAAAAAGTGTACAAAACAGCAAGTTCAGACAGAAACCGCACACTCAGTATGCGATCTGGTCTAAACCGCACTGCATCTGCGGTTTAGACCAAACCGCATAATAAATGCGGTCAATTCATAAAAAATGAGATTTTTTGACCCGGATAAGTTTGAACCGACCCGAATCAATTTAACCCGACCCATATTGGCTGTTTGGGATATTTTTAGCCCATTAGTAGACCATGGGCCTAGATGGGCCCACCAAGACGTCCTCGGGCCCACTTATGGGACCCCCTTTTGACAAGCCCAAACCAGGCCCGTTTGCAATAAACGGGCCCAAGTCTATTTGCAAACCTGCTAATGGGCCAAATCCAAGCCGACTAAGTCCTTAGCATGTTTAATTTAATTAGATAAATAACTAAAATGGGTTACCCAATAACCTTGCTGGGCTCAAGCCCAACCTTGGCAATCCACGGGTCTTCCAACGAGACCTACCTCCGACCAACTCCGCCTAAATAAGAAGATAAAATAAAATAGAAAGGGATCCACACCTCCAGAGGGTCCCACCAGACCAAACCAAGTGACATGCTGGCCTAGGAAGGGTGAAACTGACTCAAAAACCAGGGAGACCCGAGAGACCTATCAAATCGACGAGGCGGGCCAGGGTGTCTTTAGACTTCCCTGATCGTAACCGAGACCTTACCTTGAATCTCTAAAAAGCCGCAGATTAGTAAAAATAGACCTATATAGGCACCCCTTGTGTCTGCCTGCACCTCTCAGGTAGTGGCAACTCCAAAATAGTCCCGAGGCACGCACATCACCACGTGCGCCCCGTCGTGCGACTGATTTTAGGTGCGTACAAACATAATTTGTCGCTTTGGATTGCCAAATGCCATAGTATCAGACAATGCTTCAAATATTAAAAACAAGGATATGAAGAAAATGTGTGAGCAGTTTCAAATAAATCATCACAAGTCAGCTCCATACAGGCCAAAGATGAATCGGGCAGTAGAGGCGGCAAATAAGAACATAAAGAAGATAATTCAGAAAATGATAGTGAGTTATACAGATTGGCACGAAATGCTACCATTTGCTCTACATGCTTACAGAACCTCAATCCGGACTTCTACTGGGGCAACGCCATATTCCTTGGTTTATGGAACGGAGGCAGTCTTACCTGTTGAAGTGGAAATCCCATCACTGAGAGTGCTTATGGAAACAAAACTCGAAGAAGCTGAATGGGTTCAATCTAGATATGATTAACTCAACCTAATAGAGGAAAAGCATCTGAATGCACTTTGTCACGGCCAATTGTACCAGAAGAGAATGGCCAAGGCCTATAATAAGAAGGTGAAGCCTAGAGCTTTCCAAGTGGGTAATTTGGTTTTAAAGAAGATATTACCATTTCTGGAGGACCCTCGTGGAACGTTTAAACCAAATTGGGAAGGACCTTATATGGTGAAGAAAGTCCTATTAGGAGGCGCTCTCATCTTATCAGAAATGGATGGGAAGGATTTTCCTGAGCCAATCAACTTTGACGCAGTCAAACGGTATTTCCCTTGAAAGAATATCACTAAGAAATGATCCAAGGCCATCTTTCTTTATCCCTCAAAAATTTTAAAATCCTTAGCTTAAACAAATTGACCCTGTTCGTATCTTTCTAAAAAACCTAAACTATGACTTATAGTTGCAACTGGGGCAAAGCCAATAGGGGCAAAAATAAAGAAAAAAAGAGAAGAAGAAAAATAAGGTGGCAAATGAAAGCCAAATACAAAAGGAGAGAAAAAGGGCAAATTTTGGGAATCGGGGTTATATCCATCATGACTGTAAGCCTAGTTGTCCTATTCAAAATATCAAAATTTTGAGCCTATAATAACTTTTCTTTCATAAACTTAACCTAGCCTTCATTTCGTCCTATTGACCAAGCCCTCGATGATCTTAGTGTATTCCTTCAACTCTTGGTGTTGGAATGGCAATGACGGAGTAAATGAGCCGGCCCTAGTGAAAACCGTAACAAGCACTAGGGACAATATTGGCCAGAAAAAGGCAAAAAGAAAAAGAAGAACAAAAGAAAAATGAAAAACAGAGAAAAGGTCAAAAACCGCACTGTGGGTACAGATTGGTCCAAACCGCATTGTTCATACGGTTTTGGCAGAACGATCAGGCAACCGCATGCTAAATGCGGTTTTGGCTAAACCAGTCTGAATGCACGGTTCTGAGCAGCAGATTTGAGTTGAGCAAATTTTCAGCACAAGACTGAGCCAGTAAGCATTGGCATGATCCATGAAGATGAGAAGGGAGTTTGGGGATGAGTCTAAAGGTCCAAAGGTCGACAGAATGGATTCTTCCCTATTATTTAAAATACCCTTTTTGCCCAACTTGCTTTAATTCATCAAACTATATGTGATTAAAGCGTTATGAACCAATTTCCAACAAAAATACATAAAAAAGAAAATTATATTTTGTCCGATGATGAGAAATCAATGACTTTTCATTAAACTATCAGTTTTACAAGCATATAAGAGTTCTGAGGCCAATAGTATAAAAATCTATTTTTGTATTCCTTATCTTTCCACTAATGGAGTTTCTCTTTGTACAAAAGTGTAAAAAATGAAAAAAATACAATAAAGGGGCTAATCTCTATCCCCTAGCCTCTCTTCGAGCTCTCTAATCCGAGCTGCCTGAACCGCGACAAGCCTCTCAGCCCCCTCTGCATCCGGGTCACTGAGGAAGGAAATGACATCATCTGAGAGGGTCTATCTGGTCCTCATATCTCTGAGCCTGGCCATGGTCTCATCATGCCTGTGCCATGCGGCTCTAACCTCGAAGCGACAGGCCTGTATCTGCACTGCAAGCTGTCTCTCCAATTCCTCCTTCTCCAGTCTCATGGCTCGAGCCTCCTCTACCCATATATGCTAGAGCCGCCTATAAGAAGCCTCTCAGTCTCCAAATGATCCTCATAGGTAGGACACGGGACAGCAGGGAGATCCACTGGTATAGAAGCACATCTTTGCGCCTGCTCCCTAATCCAGAAGAGGTAGTCATTCTCATGCAATTTGGAGAAGACAGGACCACTCAAGAAGCAGGCATGGGACCACTCCTTCATCAAACGATAGCATGCCCCATGGTGGCCGGTGTGAGAGGGCAATGAACTCATCATAGCCCTGAGGTACCAGGATCCCCTGAGCCTTCTCTCTGAACTACCGGATGACCCTCAAAGGCAAGGAAAGCAAAGCAGACCTCAAGCCCATGAGCACGGCAAAATTCCGATCTGGGAAGTTGATCACCGTCTCGGCAGAAGGCTGATAAGTACCAGGCCATCTCACCTGGTCATCTTGGAGTGTCCCTAAAAAGACAAACCACCCCCTCTTGCCTCCTGGGATAAAAGGACACCTCCGGTTGTTCATCAAAGTGAGAACATCCATGTTCCTGGCGAAGTGTCTGTCTATCTCCTCAATCTGAGTCAGATGATCCAGAAGCCAGAGCTACAAAGAAAAGGGAAGCATTTCAATTTATTTAGAAAATTTCAATTTCATAAGAAAATTGTAATTCAAGAAAGAGGTTCAAATTTTACCTGAAGGATAGAGGCGCAGGCGAGGAAACTCTTCTTCATCCGATGATAGCAGTCAGTCAAGGCCTGGTATATTTCAGCCAGGATCATAGGGGCAAGCCTTTTGCGCTCCCTAACTTGGTAAATGACTGAAATGAGGGATAAATCAACCTCGCTATCATCTCGAGGGAATAAGAGTTGGTTGACCACTATCAAGGTCAAAGCATTGAACCGAGCCGGCTGGTTCAAGCTATTCAATAGCTTTTTAGTCAAAAATGACTTGGATAGGGTCAATAAGGCGTTATCATCCCCTAACTCTTTCTTGCCAATACCTAAAAAAGTGGAGGCTTCCTTTTTAAAGCTTGGTTTGAGAGGTGGGTTGACTACCTTTTTGGAGAACCTAGTATTGAGGATGGTTTCAACCTCCTCGACTGTAGGGGTCATCTCCTTCTCCCCAAACCTGAAAAGGTTTAATTGGGTTCCCAATGCCCAATCAGTGCTTCTATGATTTCCCATTTTAGGGAAACCTTTGGGAGTGAGAAGATGTGGCCTAGACTGGTAAAGTCCCAGTCTATCTTATCTCGATGGGTCATTGAGTCAACCCATCTCTCATAGCAAGTATCTACAATGGCATACCTTGTCAAATTTGGAGGTTTGGATCTAATGGTTGGTCTGGAGGTTGATGTTTCAGGTATAGAGGATGAAGAAGGCGCAGAAGCTGAATCAGAGGCCATTAATGGTCAAAAGTGGATTAAAGGCAGCTAGGAGAGAGAATCGTCGAAAAGGGGGTTTCTGACCTAAGCAATACGTCAAAGTGACGTTCTACCCGCGATTTGCGGCTTTAAAATCACAAAAGCGCAAAAACCGCATACTCAGAATGGTTGTACCTGAATCGCGCCAAATGTGCAGTTACATTTTCGCGAAGTTTAAAAACCGCGGGATAAGTGCAGTTCTTGCACAACCGCTCTGTATGTACGGTTTTTTCACAAAAACAGTTTTTTCCTCTTTCTTTTAATAAGTCATGTTTCCAAAGATACCTGTTACCTGTGTAGCAGTTATATCATGATAAGAAACAAATAAAAAGCAAAAAAATAAAAGAAAAGAAGCAAAAAATGAATAATTTTCTCTTTTATATACACATGCAAATGAATACATCAGTTTTTATATATACAAGTGTCAGATGTAAGAAGGAAAAGAATCCTAATCTATCTCTTGCAGGTCAATCCCCATCGCCTCCGCCTCGCCGTCGCCATCGGATAAAAAAATGATCTGAGAAACGTGGGCTGGCAGGAGAAGATGGGTCAGCAAGAGTAGAGGGACCAACTGTAGGAGGCAAATCGACTGGAAGCACCGGCTTGATTGGAGGCACCGGCTCAACTAAAGGGATTGGAACTGGATCGTCCAGACCATCATGGATAAGATCCATGAAGCGGGAAACCGAGGTATCTGTCGCCAAGGGGACCAGGTCCAAAACCCGAGAATCCTCAGCAGCGAGAGATGAATCAACGTCTATAGGCTCTGCTGCCTCACGGACCTCTGCCACCTCAGGCTCGGGCACATCATGCACATCCTCCTCCATCGCAGGCTCGGCTGCCACAGGGAGCTCAGAAACCTCAAGGCCACCCTCTTCTGGCTCAGTGGCAATCAAAGGATCCTCCTCTGGCTCAATAGTCTCCGGCTTAGGAGCACTCTCAAGCATAGAGGTAACCTCCGGCAGCTCGACTGGCTCTGGAACGGCAGCAAAAGTAGCCTCTGCCACTATCTCTGGATCTCTCTTCGGAATCTCTGCAGCCTCTACAGAAAGAGATAGGGTACGGGAGCTGGATGGCGAAGCTGCCAGATCCTCCTGAAAACAAAAAAAGCCTAATCAAAAGCAGAGAATATAAAAGATTAAAAGCAGAAACTGAAAAGGATAGAAGGATGACCTAGGCTCCTGAAAGCCCTGCCTGGTCCTGAGCCCTGGGTAGCTGAGCCCACAAATCAGCAATAAAAGCGGCCTGCCCAATGATGATGACGTCGCTCTCAGCTATAGCAACGTCTCTCTCTGCCAGCTGACTCTCCAGATCCGCATAGCGAGCTCGGATCTCCCCTAACTGTGCCTCCTGAAATAAGAAGAAAAGGACATTAGCAATTTCAAATATGGGAAAAGCTAAAAGAATAGAGCAGGACGGGATTCATACCATGGTGTCATATAGGCGGATCACCACCCCTCCAATCTCGGTAACTCCACCTCGAACGGGCATGGGCTGCATAAGACAACCTACTAAGACCTGCCCGAACTAGGCATCATAGTCACCCTCTGCTAAGTGTATCACCAGCCTCCCAATCGCCAAAATGGGCTGGATCGAATGGACCGGGAGGGGTGACAGGTTCCGTATCTGGAGGAGCCACAGGGATCCGGAGCTCACCGGTGTGCTGAAAGTAGAAGCGCTCGCCGAGGTACCATATGCTACCCAGCTGCCCGATGAAGAACGGGTACCTCTGACGCTACTCATCTAGAGTGAACGCCTCATCTACAAATGGCTGAAAAGCCAACTCATCATGAAGGCCATCTAGGCGGGGGACAGATAGCTGAAAATAAACAAAGATGAATATCAGATTCTTGAAAAAAAAAGAAAAGAGAAAATAAGAATAAGTGGAATCCGTGAAAGCCTACCTCTATCCTAAAGGTCCTATCCGAGTGAGCCCTGGCCGACCTAGGGCGACTCTTCTCAGAGTCGCGCTGAATCTGACTCCATCTACGTGCCACAGGGAATGTCCCCTCAGGCAGTGTGGAAGTCAAGCGAAAGTGGGTCACATAGACCCGAGCAAAGAATTGAAAGAGAAAGAAAAAAGAAGATAAGAAAAAAGAAAAAGAAAAAAAAAGAAAAGAAAAAAAAGGAAAGAAGAAAAGAAAAGAGAAATGAATTCATACCTGCAGAAAGGGCCAGAAAAACCTGCAGCCAACCCCAGCACCTCAACCAAGTCCGGGAAATGCGACTGATCCTACTCCTATCCCACGCCTCCACTGGCATCTCCTCATATCCTAAAAGCTTGGCAATCTCCAAATCGGCCGGCCTATCCAACTCAGTGATGACATCTCCAGTCATCCTAATCCCGATAATGAGAACGAAGTCAGAGGGACGAATCCCAATCTCTACGTTAAGCAAATGGAAGCTCAGGGTCTCTGGAAAAAACAGCTCCATCATAGCCGCTATCAGAGGACGATCCTGACGAACGCTGGTGATGGTGATGAAGGGGCCGAACCCAAAACAGCCCATCTCTTGACGCAAAGGAGTCGAACATACAGCCACTGTCTCGGCAAAAAGAGCCCAACTCCTGTGATAATGAAAAGACGGGTAGACAAGGGGAATGTCAGCCCTGACGCCCGCTGAAGGGTGCGTCCTCAGATCATGGAGAAGAGAAGTATCTTGGACCTGATTTGCTATCTCGACAGGAATAGCAACGCGGATCGCCCGAGCCTCTGCCCTACCTCTACGGCGAGCCCCGCTGCGACCTCGGTAGCAGGCTAGAAATGCAAACAGAATGAGGTCAGGTTAAAGGTTGTAAGGGAAAGGCTTGGTTGTTGAAAAGAAAAGAGAATACCTCCAGGGTTGGCTCCTGCGAACCCCCAGATGCTCCAGAATCTGAATCTGAAGCCTCCAAACTGCTGGGAGAAGAAGGATCAGGGTCCTCCTCAGCCCTAGAAGAAGATGCCACATTGGCCGGGTCCCTCCAAACCCTCAAAGAGGAAGGCTCATCTGCGGGACCCCGAGAAGCGCGACATTGCGAGCCATCTATAAGACCAATTGCAGAGAGAAATTCATTATGTGTTTACATTTGAAGCCATTATATTTGCTTTCATGTTTCCGTTAATTTGGCTCTTCTTTAGACTAATCAATTCTACGTGGTTTGCAGAAAAATGAAGATCGGAAGAAGCACTTCAAAAAGTGCCCGACTGAACCAAGATTGGATTTCTTTTAGTCTTTAATATTGTTTTTATTATCCTTATTATTCATAATATGTATAAGAATTATATATAGAAAGTAAAATTCCTATATATCCTTTTTATATGCAAAAAGAAAAAAGAAAGAAAGAAAAAAAAAGAAGAGAGACTGTGAAAGGAGTTTTTAGGAGCCTAATTTCATTTCTAAAGGTTGTAGAACTCTAATGTGTCTACAAAATTGTTTAAAGTCTCTAAACTGCTGAATTGTTCCATTCCCAGGTTCATAAAAGGAAGGCAGCAAAAGGTAATCAAGGCATGCTCAAATCAGCATGAAACTATTCAAGCATGCTGGCAAATCAGTAAGTCCAAGAGAAAAGAAAAACAGTTCTAAGCATGCCTTCAAAAGAGAAGCAGATGCATTCAAGTGTGCGTACACAGCATCTTTTAGAAAAAAATCAAAGCATACTATAGACATGAAGAAGTGGTTAGCTACACTGCATAAAAAATGATCAATAACAAGCAAAGATCATGCATTTCTAGGTGGAATGTCAACCAAGAGAAGTCAGATGTATAGTAGCATGAACAGATATAGAAATTGGAAATATCGACAGTGTTGGCATTCAAAAGAATCACCAATTGTTATTCAGCTAAATCTATGATGTCGGCAAGCACAGAAATTGGGGGTCTCCCTCGATCAAGAGCAAATAACCAAAATCATTCCATAAATCTGAGCAATACAAGTCATCGTTGAGTTTAGATCAATACAGGCAATGGGCACATGCAAAATTGGGGATTTTATCCCATTGACAACAAAGCAACCAATGCAGTAAATCAAGGGCAAAGAATCAAATTCGGACACGAATTAAGCTCATGCAATCATGGAATCATGGCACAAAACTTTCGGACTGACTGTTTGCAAGTAAAGTCAAGGGTTCGGCCACTTACCTGGGATAGACGAAGCCTGAGTATTCACAAGGAGAAGGAATTCTTTGTCTCACCGGAACTCCAATGGCAGTGGATGGAGGTAGGGGCTGAAGGAGATCCTCGGTCATGAAGGAGGAGTGACCACAGTCACGATATTAGCAGGAAGGATGTGAGCACAGTGGGTGCTCGCCGAAATCCCCAATCACAGGAAGTTGTTGATCACTCGGACAAGAGTCGCCGGAGGAGTAAGGTCGCCGGAGAGCGGGTAACGTTGCCGGAGAAGAAGAGGTGAAAGCCGGAGAGAAGGCACGGTCGCAAGAGCAAACAGCAAGCTTTGAAGAGCAAGGGTTTTTGCGAACAAAGTGAAGCCTGTCGCGGTCGCGTTTATATGCAACCTAGAGAACCGCATAGACAGAGCGATTGATATTTAAATTGCCAAAAACCGCATGTTCAGTACGGTTAGCACCCAAAAAATGAATTTTCAAAACTTTTTCCATTCTCGTTCAAGAGATTTGTGTCCAAGATAGTTGTGAATTGCAAGAAACACCACGCTATCAATTTTTGTTTTAAAAATTTGCTCAAATCTCACTTCATAGCCACGAGCGCTCTGTGAGACGCGAGAAGAGGATTTGCCCCTTAAGGTTAGGGACTTTTTAGCAGATCTCCTAAACAAATTCTTTTTCCAAAAATCATATTTTTGAGTTCTTGCAAGTCATGATTGAATGGACATAATCTTGGGAAGCGCAATTTGCGGGTCTTTTTGCTCTCCACTGTTAATTGATTCCAATTCCAGCGAAGAGGAGGTAGTTGTAGACACCCCAAATTGCACTTCAATATGAGAGAAAAATCAAAAGGAATTTTAAATGTTTTATTTGAGCTTTGGCATGTGTCAAAAACTCAAAAATACTCAAAAAGGGTGCTAACCACACTGAATATACGGTTTTTGAGAATTTGGTCTCAACCGCCCCGTGTATGCGGTTGCGACCGCACACACAGGACGGTTGAGGTTTATGCTTCTTGCGTGAGTTGTCATGTGGCTTCTAGAAGCTTTGGCCGTTAAGCCACGTCGACAGCAATCATGAGGAGCGTAACTAAATTGGAACCGCCCTGTATGTGTGGTTAAGGTGAGTTTGCATGAAAACCGCATATAAGGTGACGGTTTTGTGGAAACCGCACTGTATATGCGGTTTTGCTTGTTTCGGAGATTTGTGAAAAGGCTCGATCTTTGAGCCTTATTTAAACATATTACCTCTCTCTCGGGGACTTGAACTCCTTATTTCACCCTCTGAAACTTCTAGATTTACATCAATTCAATGCTTTAACTTGAATTAGAACAATCTAGAGAGTTTTTTGGGCATACCCTTGGGACTTTATTGCCCTTGGTTGTGCCTATAAATAGAGGGGTCCTCCTCTTGCAAATGGCTACAATTTGAAGCTTAGAAGCTCTGCAAGAATAGGAGAAATTTTGTTGGATTGTCTACTCAAGTCATCAAAGGTAAAGCTCTATTTACATTTCCAGCTTCCTCTTTACATTTCCAACCCCCATCTTCTACCTTTCTGTAATGTAAGGCCCTGAGTGTCTTTTTGAAGCCACAAACCTCTTCCAAAGTACCTGAGAATTCTCTCTAGCCGTAAAACGTGAAGAGAGAGCCTTGGGAAAAAGAAGTAAGAATGGATCTTCTAGGCTTAGAACCCACATACAATGAAGAGCATGCAATTTGGTTATTTTGAGCCTATGGTTGAGTTCTCTGATGTATTGTGCATTTGTTTGTAGAAGAGATCTACGAATCCTTGCTCTCATAGCAATGGATTCCAGCCTTCTCCTAGAAATTTGATTTCCACTACCACCAAGCACACTTTTTACTATTTTATGCAAGGATAAGCTAGATCTTGGATTTCCATGTTTAATATGGACAATCTGGGATCATTGGCTTTAGAATGAATTTTAGAACTTCATGAGGTTGTTTTTCATGGTTTCCAAGTGTTTTGGTCAAATCCACTTGCACACATGCACAGGTTGTGGTCTTTTATTCAAAAATCTTCAAAACAGGGCAGCATCTGTGGCTTGTCTTGAAATGCTTATAACTTCATCCTCCAGATGAATTTTTGAGTGATTCCAAAGATGTGTGATAGATGGGATAGCCTACTTTGTATCTGGAAATTTTCGTTCATTTTTATGAAGCCAATTTTTTACACCATTTGTTTAAAGTCTATAAGTCAGTTCAGCCCAGATTGCTGAACTTGCCGCTTTGATGGTGCACCATTTACTCAATTTTAATCCGTTTTGAATGATTTCAGTCTCTGTGTTTTCCTTGAGGAGTCTATTTTCCATTTCAACTAGTTTCAACAGATTTTGATTTGATTTGTGGCTGGTGTGCTTGATTGACTCAGAGTGGCTCTGCAACAGAGTTCTGTGTTAATCTGTGATCCTGTAGGCATGTTCAAGAGGAAACACAAGTCACAAATGGATGGAGTTTGGTGTAAGGCCTATTTCGTTTGAAAGATAGCACCATATACTTCATCCGTGCAAGTTTTTACGAATTTATATGGAGCCAAACTCCACAAATAAATTTTCAAAAATGCTTACTCGCCGCTTTTCTCTGAGTTACAATAGCAGATTTTCATAGAATATTTCTCTCTTGTTTTAAACCGGAATGAGCTGATTTTTTCATAGAATACTCTATTTTGTACCAGTTATTAAATGGCCCTGGTTTCATTTGATTTGGATTTAAATCAAGTGATTTATGGTTGATCGAAGTCTCAAGTTCTTATAACTTGATTTTTCCAGATTTACCTTAGCTTGATTTTTCTTCATTTTTACTTTGATTTTCATTCACTCGTGAAGTTATAGAAGTGGTATATCCATGAGGAGAGTACAAATTCATTAGACTACTCATGTGGAATAATCACATATATTTGCTTATTTTTAAGCATCCTTTGTCTATTTTTTATTAGCAAGCAACCCTTAGCATAAGCAAGCATGTGGCAACCGTCTTAGACGGATGAGTGGGGGTGCCTAACACCTTCCCCCGCTCATAACTAATTCCCCTTACCTGATCTCTGGATTTTTCCTTGTATTAGAGCTACCTTGGCTCTATTTGGCATTTATGAACCCTTTGGTGTCCATTCACACCCTAACTTGGATGGTGGCGACTCTTTATTTTTACCGATCCCCGTGTGACGATATAGGAAGTCATCTTAGGTGACATTTCTATGTCTCACAATAATCTGTTCTTCTCTTTTTATACAATAAGGCCTTTGATTGTGTTTGTATCCCCAAACCTATCTCCAAGTACCTCAAGACTCCTCTCTAGCCGTAAAACGTGAAGAGAGAGCTAGGGGAAAAGCGAACAGGCAGATCCATAGGATAGACCCCCATGTTCTATAATCTGTGAGATGTGGTTGCTTTTAATATCCTGTTAATGTTTTAATGGTTTTATTTTGAATCTGGAGGAATCCTATGGATCTAGGTTGTTTACAGCATGAGATTCCCACTTCTTTCTATAGTTTGGATTTTCACACCTTTGCACCTACAGCATTGTTTTTCTTAATTTTGGTGATATTTGGCTAGGATTCTGGGTCTACCATGATCAATATGGTAAATTTAAAACCAAAAGCCTGAAAGTAACCTGTAGGGTTTCATAATGTGATTTTTGAAATTGTTTTAATCTTGGAGAAAGGATCCTATGGTCTAAACTCTCCCTTTTGATGTTTTTCAACATGGGTTGAGGGGGGGTTCTATTTCTCCACTATTGAGAGATCCAGATCAGATCTGTACTTTAAATAAATTTATTCTTCAATGCTCTAATCAAGAGATTTCAATCTAGTTTTTCAACCTTTTAATGGTTTAGCCTAAAGCCAGTTTTTCAGGTTTTTCTTTGGATTGGTTTTATCTGATTCTTATCTCAATTTTATTTTAATCATGAAACCCTTAGAATAGTATGATCATATTGAAGGTTCTGAATTAATCTGGATATTCATATGAAAAACCATACATTTTGGTTATTTTTATGTTTTTTTTTTCTTTTTGTAAGCAAGCATCCTTTATTTTAACATGAACAATACCTGGCAACCACCTTGTATGGATGAATAGGGGTGCCTAACACATTCCTCTGTTCATAACATAATCTCCTTACCCATCTCTGGTTGTTTTTGTTTTCTTTTTTAAATGGAGTTATTTTTACTCTTATTTTGTATTTTTTGTGCTTATTTGATGATTTTGGTGTCCATTCACACCTAAACAGAATGGTGGCGACTCTTTCTTTTTAATGAATCCCGTGTGATGATTAGGAAGTCATTGAATTGATTTTCCATGTCTCGCAGGAAGCATGTGCACTACTACACCTTGATATAGGTGGTTAATGGAGGTACCCCTTGGGTGATAGGTCCTTTTAACGATATATAGACGTAGGTGGTTATTTGGCAAGTTAAGAATGTTTGAGTTGATGGTTACGATTGAGTTTGAATATGCAGAAGTGAGGATGTTTGGGGATGAATACTAATTGATTTCTTGATTTCAAGAAGGCATTTTTGGAAAGAAAAAGGGAGAGCTAGAATCTGGAGAATATTCCCCAAAGTTGGCTTTATAGTATAGATACTCTTACAAGCTTAATTAAAGATCTCAAGCTTGGGTCATTGATAACCCTAATGTCTATAAGAATTATTTTCACATGGGTATGCTCCAATACTTTTGGTTCGGTCTTGAAACGAGCTCAACCCGGACCCAATCGACCCCAGTTGCACCTAGTGTCGATATCATTAATGGAAAGCAAAAAATTCAACTTGGTTCACAATAGATATGAAAATATTGTGACCCAAGTCAGCTTTATTCAGCCCATATCTTTGGTTCTAGTCTGGCTAGCTTATATATATATTCGGACCCCCATCTCAACGCTATCCCATCATTAAAAGAAGAGAAAAATGGGAAAATTCTTCTTGGACGCCACTTGGGCTAGCGTGGCTCATGCTCAAACTGCGATTATTGGGAGATAGCATTGATTAAACAACAAACTTTCACCTAACATAGTTACTCTATTTTACCCCAAATTAGGGTATCTACTTCAAAAAGTGAGGACAAACTTGTCATTTTCCTTCCACGAACATTAAGCCTCCTCACCTAATTAGCGCAATTTAGCAAATACCATTAATATTCATACTAATAAGTTTCCAATATGGAGACGTGCACAACAATGGCTAGTTTTTATCCATGGCTGGTATAGGAAGATCTTCATAATTTGTCACTAAATTTTGTACTCACTCTCTAAATTTTTACTTGTTAGAGAACTTTTTGTTCAGAAGTTCATTTTGAATACAAAACAGATAAATTTTTGTCCACAATCAGTAGTAGAAGATCTTCAAACTTTATCACTCATGTGAAAAGTTTCATAAACATTAATAAAATTTCAAAAAATGAATGTTCTTAACCCTAGATACACTAGAAAAACTTTGAAAATAACATTTTTAACTCAAACCTTAAAGATAGTTCCCACCATCAACCCAAACTGCATCTTTCCTCCCCAGGAAAAAGGACTTTTTGAATACCCATAAGCACTAAATGAAAGGAAAAAGGAGTTAGGTAACTATTCTTTACTTTCTCAATGTCAATTAAGGAGTTAGGTACTATTCTTTACTTTCTCAATGTCAATTTTGGGCTGTATTGTCTATTTCAAATTTCCCCACAGCACACCCGGAAGCAAGAGATAATGCATGTGGGTCCCACAAGCTAATTTGGAAGGGGTCAAATTAATTAGCATTCACCTTTTGGCGGCATGCAAAACGTGCTTTTTGTTTGAGTTTCTGGACTCTTGGACTTGGGTATGACCCAATATTAATTTTTATAAAGGTAAAGCCTGGATTTCCTTGTAGGACGATTAGCTAGTGAAATGGCCGGCTTGAGAAAAGCCCAATTTGGCCCATTACCTATATCCCATGAATACACTGTCGATTTCATATTTTGCTCATTAGTATTTTATAATTTGTAGAATAATTTAAAATTAACCAAGCTTAAGGCACCACTGAATATATAGGAAGATAGATTCATAATATCACACAAAAATGATCTAAGGCTTACCAAAATAATATAGATATATAGATACGAGCTAAGGTTTGATCTAGCAATGCCCATTAACATGGGATTAGTCTTATAAGATGGGAAAATTAGGTTTTAGTGATACTTTTTCAACATAATTCAAATTCAGTTGAACAATTCTTGGTCATTGAGAATTAGTGATACTTTTTTGAAATAATTGAGAACCAGTGTCATTTTAATGTTTATAAAGAATTTCTTCCAAAAATATCCTTAAAAAGACTTACAAACCTCACTTTGTACCTAATGAGTGAAAAGGATTTCAAAGTCTTTTGAGGGCATTTTCGGAAGAAATTCTTTATAAACATTAAAATGACATTGGTTCTCAATTAAACAGGATATGGGTAATTGTCTAGGATGTCCAACGATTTAAACAATGTTGATAGATATTATTTAAAAAGTGAGAGTAAATTAAAAGATCAACTTGCCTATATAAAAATATGTACATTAGAACCAACCAATGTGTAGTTGTTTTCATAAAAATTATCTTATTTTTGGCACATTCTCGAAGAGGCCCTCTCCCATATAGGTTAGCTTTATTTATTACTCGGGGAAGCACATGCACTACTACACCTTGATATAGGTGGTTAATGCAGGTACCCCTTGGGTGATAGGTCCTTTTAATGATATATAAACATAAGTAGTTATTTGGCAAGTTAAGAATGTTTGAGTTGATGGTTTGATTGAGTTTGGATGTGCAGAAATGAGGATGTTTGGGGATGAATATTGATTGATTTCTTGATTTCAAGAAGGCATTTTAGGAAAGAAAAAGGGAGAGCTAAAATCTGGAAAATATTCCCCAAAGTTGGCTTTATAGTATAAATACTCTTACAAGCTTAATTAAAGATCTCAAGCTTGGGTCATTGATAACCCTAATGTCTATAAGAATTATTTTCACATGGGTATGCTCCAATACTTTTGGTTCGGTCTTGAAACGAGCTCAACCCAGACCCAATCGACCCCAGTTGCACCCTAGTGTCAATATCATTAATGGAAAGCAAAAAATTCGACTTGGTTCACAGTAGATATGAAAATATTGTGACCCAAGTCAGATTTATTCAGCCCATATCTTTGGTTCTAGTCTGGCTAGATTATATATATTCGGATCCCCATCTCATCCCTATCCGATCATTAAAAGAAAGAAAAAAGAGGGAAAATTCTGCTTGCACGCCACTTGGGCTAGCGTGTCTCATGCTCAAACTGCGATTATTGGGAGATAGCATTGATTAGACAACAAACTTTCACCTAACATGGTTACTCTATTTTACCCCAAATTAGGGTAGCTAGTTAAAAAAGTGAGGACAAACTTGTCATTTTCCTTCCAGCGAACATTAAGCCTCCTCACCTAATTAGCGCAATTTAGCAAATACAATTAGTATTCATCCTCACCCATCATTTACTTATTATATGTAAATTGCACCACAAAACACCTGAATTCTACAGGGATTGGTGCTCTTAGGTTAACTGTCACAACCAACTCTCATCCTCCAAACACATTCAAACCCCACCACTTTAAGACATCCAATTTGACACTCAAAACACCCCTTCAACATCCCCTTTTTGGAATCCCCATTTGAGAATTCTTGAAGCCCATTCAAACCTTCACAACAAAAAAGTTTGAAAACTGAAAATTCAGCAGCCCCCTTCATCCCAAAATTACCACACCCGCATATAATAACCATGACTGCTTTTTTTCAGCTCACCAAATCAATCTGCTTAATTAAGAACATGCACGCCAAGAAACACACAACTCAGCCTTCACACTCTCCCTTATAACACATGAACATTCCATGCTACATTTACCCACCAATACTCTCCACAGTACTACTACTCCCTCCTCCCTTCTTCTTCACCCCCAACATGATAAACAACCCCATCAACCACACTGCAGTACTCTCCTCTGGCGGTGGCGGCGGCGACGTTGCCCGGGATGTCGTTTCGTGGCGACTGTTACTCCTGTCAGAGATCCAAACGGTGGAGGTCTTCATTGCTTTGGCCATCTTTGTGACTATAAACTCTCTAAGGCAGAAGAACAGTCAGGGCCTCCCCGTTTGGCCCTTTGTCAGGATGCTACCCTCGCTGCTCTTAGGTCTACGTGGTCATATGTATGAGTGGATCACCGGCGTTCTTTGCCGGAAAAACGGGACGTTTGTGTTTAAGGGTCCATGGTTTACGAGCCTGAACTGCGTCATCACCGCCGATCCTCGCAACTTGGAGCATCTTCTCAAGACCAAGTTCGTCAAATTCCCCAAAGGCCCCTTCTTCCAGGACACCGTTCGGGACCTTCTCGGCGAAGGGATTTTCAACGCCGACGATGAGATCTGGCGTCGCCAGAGGAAGACCGCAAGCATTGTCTTCCACTCCGGCGAGTTCCGGAACATGACGAGCGAGTCATTGTACGAGCTTGTGCACGCTAGACTCCTACCAGTGTTGGACAATTTCGTTGACCAATCAATCCCCATTGATCTACAAGACGTTCTTCTGAGATTAACGTTCGATAACGTTTGCATGATCGCTTTTGGGGTCGACCCCGGATGTCTCAGGCCAGGATTGCCTGAAATCCCATTCGCTCGAGCGTTCGAGGACGCGACAGAAGCGTCGGTCCTGCGCTTCGTGATGCCGGTGTTTGTGTGGAAGACGATGAGGTATCTCAACTTGGGTACAGAGGGGGTTCTCAAGGTTTCGATAAGGAGGGTCGACGAGTTCGCCGACGAGGTGATTCGTACAAGGAAGAAGGAGATTTCTTTTGAATCTGATAACCATAAGAGCAAGTCGGATCTTCTAACCGTGTTCATGAAGATGGAAGACGATGACGGGAAGCCTTTCTCCGACAAGTTCTTGAGGGATATCTGTGTGAACTTCATACTCGCCGGGAGGGACACTTCCTCGGTTGCACTGAGTTGGTTTTTCTGGTTGCTTGACCAGAATCCGGCGGTGGAGGACAGGATTCTTGCAGAGGTCTGCGGTATAGTCCGTGAAAGGGTGAATTTGGAGAAGAACGAGACTAAGAGTGCAATGGTGTTAAGGCCTGAGGAGGTGAAGAAGATGGATTACTTGCAAGCAGCTCTTTCAGAGGCTCTAAGATTGCATCCTTCAGTGCCTGTTGATCACAAGGAGGTAAATTCCTCATTTACTTCATGTGGGTTTGTTTGTTCATGCATATTACATTCTGTACGTATAAATGTTCATAAGAAACATGTTTGTTATTTGCTATCTGTTGATCTCTTAAACATGTATAGTATATATATATTAATTTGCCAAAAGGTGCTCATCTTCCTTCATAGTTATTTTTTTTAATAAAATTCTTAGCATTTATACACTGAAAAATTATGCACATGTGTATATATATAAGATGATTTTCTGCCATATATATATAAATATTTTAATTTCTAGAATAACTCTTTAGTTGCTTATTTATTGTGACAATTACTGTGGAAGCTTATTTAGACAGTTTTGCTTCTTCCAATGGCTGTGAACCAAACTTGATCACAGACCCAGGTTTTGCAGCAAAATAAATTTTCTCATGGCATAAAAGAATATAATCAACTAATTACTGGCTTGTATCATCCATAGCCCAAATCCCCCTACAGTCCTGCCTATATCAACACATAGCTATGTGGGGCCCAATGAATATTCACTTGGTAGGCCCCATTTAGTAAGGAAAATCTGGGCTGTAGATGATAAAATAAAAGGTGATGAAGGATTAAATAAGATAAAAATTCCTTACTTTAATGGATACATGACACTAAAGATTATTATTATTATCATATTCTGATCAGGTCATTGAAGATGATGTATTCCCAGATGGAACTATACTTAAGAAAGGAACAAAGGTACTTTACTCCATCTACTCAATGGGGAGGATGGAGAGCATCTGGGGAAAGGACTGCAGAGATTTCAAGCCAGAGAGGTGGATGCGAGAAGGACGGTTCATGAGCGAATCTGCGTACAAGTTCACAGCCTTTAATGGCGGACCCAGGCTTTGCTTGGGGAAGGACTTTGCATATTATCAGATGAAATATGTTGCTGCTTCCATCATCTATCATTATCATGTGAAGGTGGTGGAGAACCATCCTGTTGCACCCAAGATGGCATTAACCATGTACATGAAGCATGGTTTGAAGGTGAAGCTCTATAGGAGAGATGAATCCGAGCTTGCGAAGTATTTGAAGAAAAAATCTTAATTAATGGAGTTGTTTAACTAATAATTAAGGTTGTTGTGGCATTAGTCCTTTTTTTTTTTTTTTGTTTTTATATTCATACCTTAAATATTTATAGATTTTAGAAAAAAAAATGGGGGGAAGAGAGGTATATTCTAGTGTGTTTGTCACATTAAATAAAAGCTTGATGTGGATTTGTTACTAATCTTTTTATCATTTTATTTAAAGTGGAAGGGACAAAAAATGATGTATCGGATGGCCCACAATTTCATGATAATTTATATAAATGTATAAAAAATATGGAGTTGACGTGGAGCTTAAGGTTTACCAAAAAAAGGTAAAAAAACGTGGAGCTTAAGAGCTGGGGAATTGATTATAATGACAAGTGTGCCACATCACCTATACGGCAGTTGGTCAAATTAATTATGGGTTATGTCTTAATTAAGGTTCCTCCTTAATTGGCATGTAGCCTTAAATTGCCAAAACGTTATGGTTGCACCCTCCTTAAAAAAAAAAAAAAAAGAGTTATGGTTGACAAAAAAAATAAATAAATAAATTGCAATGGTTGACAAAAGTCAGTGTAAAAGGTACAAAAGATTTATTTTCCTTCCTTGGAATTGGTCTTTCCACCGGAGAAGTTGATGATACTTTCTAGAAATAATTTAGATTCGGTAAGAAAAATCTCTATAATTAAGAAATAATAATACTTACTAATAATTATTGGAGGTTTTAAACAAAATTAAACAATAACCCCAATGGTTTATATATTTGTTAATTAAAAAGTTTTAAAAATATTTCCTGACGATTCAAAAACCCTGCTAAATCTCTAGAACGCAAGTAAAACATACTATTCGTCTTCTTCTATGACTTTTAAACCTTCTTCACAGACTTGTAACAATCGATTTGCAGACTTTTAACTACATAAAATGACTTGTAAACCTTGTTAAGAGACTTGTAATAGCCCATGTATGGACTTATAAGCCTCATTAGAAGACTTGTAACAACCGATTTATAGGCTTATTAGTCACATAAAAAGACTTGTAGATGTCATTAAAAGACTTGTAACAATTTATTTACCTACTTGTAATTATGTTTATTTCAGGGCCTTAATTTGAGAAAAACGGGAGACAAAAGAGTGTTTAGGTAATATTTAAAAATAAGGATGATAAATAGTATGAAAATTAATAAATTAAGAGTTTCTAATTGTAGAGGATTTAGGAGATGAGATTAGAAAGAAGAATTAAGGAAAGATATATATAAGTGGGAAAGTGAGGTATTATCCAAATCTAATTAGGACTTCTAAATAGGAGAATTTAGGGTTTCTCAATATCCCAAACATATGAAGAATAGAAGGTAAATAAGGGAAGCTTACACAGCTGGAAATAGAGAGAGCGATAGAGAAAAGAAAAAGATACTTTTTGGAGAAGAAGTGCTACAGAATTCCGACCAGCAGTCATCAAATTGAGATATGGATATTTTCAACCGTTGGATCGACCTCAAATTTAGAGATTATGATCATGACACGTAGGGTTTCAATCTGAACGGTAGAATTTAATTTGAAGATCCCTAGAGTGATACGAAAATTTCAGAAAATTGATGAACATTTGGGTTTATCGGAAAGAAGGATTTCGTATGTTGAGGCAAGTAGCGAACACTTTGAAAACTGGAGGAATTGCATGTTTTCCATATGATTTAGATGTTTATTCTTGGTTTGCTTAAATTTTGATTTTGATTTCAAGTATTAAGGTTTTACTAAGTTGATTTTGTTTCGTAAACTTTAAAAAAAACTTGAGAAAATTATTGAATAAGAACGGATTATTTAAGTAAGTCATTTTAAAACAATATATAATTGAAGGGAATATATTAGAGTTGTTTAAGAAGTGATTTAGAATGAAGTTAAGATGAATAGAATGAATTAAAACTATATAAAATATGTTATATCTCGAAAAATTCAGAAAACCCAAAAAATATTGTAGAAACCATTTACCGACTTGTAAACATTGTTAAAAGATTTGTAACCATGCATAGTTTGTCATATTGGTTTCGACGCCATTTTGTTAATGGTTCATAATATCATTTCATTGGAATTTTATTGGCACATTGCTTGTGTTGCTGCATTTTTCTAGTGATAGTATTAGAACATTTCAAAAATCTCAAACTAAAATAAATCCAATGAACTTATAAAAATGAAAAATATCAATTTTTTTTTTTGTAAAATATATATAATAAGGTTTACAGTCATTAAAGAAGGTTTTACAACTAGAAGGGTAAATCTTTTACCTACGATTTTGCCATTTTTAGCGTGTTTTCTATACCCATAGATAAAAGTTTTATTTTATAAAGTAATATATATAGGCAGTTTTGGGTAAACCGATGGTGAAGATTAATTTTCTAAAAGGTAATTTTGAAGAGAAAATTTTGGTAGTTTGCATAACTTTGGTGTTCTGACACTCATTTTTAAATATTTTAAGAAAGTATCACTGTTTTGTAAATCATAGAGACTCAGGTGACTGAATCTGAATTATTTTAAAAATACCACTAAAATCAATTTTCTATTAATGCATCCCTTGTTTACATAAAATCATACAAGATCATCCGGGGTGAACAAGAATTGGGGATCGGATGCAGGCGAAATTCTCGCCAAAGGGTGAGATTTTCAGTCGACTCCATCCCCCTTTGTGGGGTCCGGACCCCTACGAGTGAGCAGAAAAGGGAAGATGAAAGCTCCATATTTTAGCTATTCTGAACAGTAATATGTGTACATATAAGCTTCATACACATATATGTACATATATTTGTATTATTATTAAGCAAACTCTACTGAATATTTTAAGATTGTGATCAGCCTTTTTAATTAGTCAAAAAATCTTTTAAATTTTCTTTAAAGACTCTGTCCTAAAAATACAACTCACTAGGGATGACAATGGGATCACTATGGATGACAATAGGCGAGTTACCTGTTTAACCCACCCCGCCCCTAATGGTTAATTAGGATTTGGTATGCCTAATAGGGGCGGGTTTAGGTTTAGCCCAACCCGTCCCTAACCCGACCTTCATATATTATAATATTTTTTAATATGTTTTTTTATGTTATTTCTTATATTTTATATATAAAAAAACATTTATTATTAATAAACATATTATTAATGTATATATTCTACTTTTATTAATATATATTTTCTACATTTAAAAGCTTTATTTTTCTTTTTTCATTTTATACACCAACCAGGTGTAGATACCCCAAAATTGCACGATTTTTGATAAATCTTGAAGGAGAGATATTTTATTGGAATTTTCAATTCTGTGCATTGGGTTTGAGATACTTAACCCATTTGAATCCAAAACCGTAAAAGAAAAGGCCCGAATTCAATCTTTTGTGCAAAGTCAAACTTTTTCCGGTTGAATTTTGTTGACTTTTGACCCCAAAAAATGAAATATTTTTTAAAGCCAGATTTCAAGATAATTTTTCCTGGTAATCAGGTTTTTAGCCATGTTATTGCATAAAAGAATTTTTTGAGATTTTAAATCTTGACGAATACCTTGGTTTTAACATGTTGAATCTTTTTACCGGACCTGAAAAATCGGAATTTTGCCTAGAACTGGAAAATTGACTTTTTATTCACTTGGAATTTGGGTCTAGAACTATTTTTAATGGATTCAAATTGGGGGGGGGGGGTGTTTGCTTATTTACATGTAATATCTTAAGTAAATAGAAATTAAAAAATATGAGGACATTTACTTAAACGATATTACATGTAAATAAGTATTGCCTGTGTTAAAATTTGGATAAAAGCTTCTTTATTGTATCCGACAAATAATGTCGGATACAAAAGATCTTTATTGTATCCGACAGATAATATCGGATACAAAGAGAATTGCTTGTATCTGACCTGACATGTCGGATACAAGCGTTTTGCTCAAAATTAGGGTTTTCCGAAAGTTTTCACTTTTTACCATCACATCCTTCATTAAAGAAGTGGAAATCTCGGAAATAGCCTTAGGGTTAAGGTTGGTGGACTCTAGACATCATTTTGTGTCTACCATCATGCAAACCCTAACCCTAGCCTTTGCCTATAAATACGAGGCTCCTCCTCAAGCTAATGGCCATTAACTCTTGCCAATAACTTTTGCCAAGAAGTTGGAGATCAAAGAGCTCCGAGTGAAGAGGGGAACCGCTGCAGTCTTGCTTCCAGAAGCCCAGGTAAGCCTCAAACCTCTCTTTATTTTTCTGTTTTTACATTCTAGATCTAGATCTCTTCTCCTACCTTTCTGTAGAATAAGGCCTCTTCTATGTGTGTGAAAACCCTTCCCCTACTCAAAGTACCTCGAGACTCTCCCTAGCCATAAAACGTGAAGGCGGGATCTAGGGGAAACGAGACTGGGGATTGATCCTAGTGCTAGAACCTTGATTGGAATAAGCCTTTTGATTCTATGAAAACCGTTTCATATTCAAAGTACCCCAAGATTATCTTGAAGAACCGTGTGTAACGGGGAGAGAGAACTAAGGGAAACGATAATGGAACGGAACCCTAGGTTGTTTTAGAACCCCATTTGATTGATTTAAATGCATGCTATATGTTATTGTATTGTTAAAGAATGGACATAGCACTTGTTTTGTCGGATTTGGCTTGTATTTTGGATCTATTGCCGTCATTGTGGTAGATCTGAAATAAATATCCTCTAACAATTCTGGGATATTTCTTATTGATTTCAAGCAAGTTTTGTTGAGTATTGAAGGCCTCTAGGTTCAACCTCTCGGTTTCGGGCACTTTTGCTCAATATTGGGTCTTTTTGGCATATTCTCTCCAATCGGAGAGAATGGTAAGCCAAGCTTGTGCCCTATTTTTCCTAGAGGTTCTTCAACACTTTTTCAAGTGATTTTGATTCATCTTGCACGGAACACACACACTTGGTCACTGTTTTAAATTGATTTTACTCAAAAGTGGTAAAACGGGACAACATCTGTACCCCAATTTCGGACACTCGTAACTTCATCGTCCGGATGAATTTTGGAGTGATTCTAGAGCCATGGGAAATATGAGGCTGTCTAGTTTATGCTTGTAAAAGTTCATGAATTTCTATCAAGCGAATTTTTGACACCTCTCTGTCGAAGTTGATAGGACAATTCAGATCTGAATACGGAACCTGTCACTTCGACTGAGCGCCATGTGTTCGTTTTAAGTCTGATGCGAGTGATTCTTGTTTCTGTGTTTTCATTTGGAAGTCTAGTTTTAAATCCAGTTGATTTCATAATTGTTTGACTCCATTTGTGTCGTGGGTAGCAGATTTACTCAGAACTGCTCAACAGAACTTTTCTGGGCAAACCTGTGATCCTCGGGGCCTGTTCGGGAAATCACCCCAGGCACATCCGAATGAATTTTTGTATGAGGTTAGTTTCATCTAAAAGATGGCCATACATACTTCATTCACACCAAATTTCATAGATTTATATGGATCCAATTGTTCTAAATAATTTTCCAAACTTGCCCACTTGTCACTTTTAACTATCTCCAACAGCACTTTTAAAGGAGGATAACTCTTAGGTTTTTAACCGGATTTAATTGCAAATTTGCATGAGTCTTCTATTTATCATAATCTTTCAAATGAATTTGGTTTGATTTAATTTAAATTGGATTTGAATGATTTTAAGACAAATGATACTATCTTTTACCAAATTTCCCGGATTTGACTCAACTTGGCTTTATGCAATTTTTGCTTTGATTTCTATTTATTGGTGATATTCCAGAAGTGATATTGACATAAAAGAGGATCTGGAATCCAATTGGATTTCTCATGTGAAGATATCACACATTTGTTTAATCCTTTTTCAAGGTTTTTAATGATTTTAGCAAGCTTTCTTACTTTTTTAGCATGAACAACACTTGGCAACCACCTTGTGTGGGTGAATGGGGGTACCTAACACCTTCCCCTGTTCATAATCTAATCCCCTTACCCATCTCTGGATTTTATTTGCAAGTAGGGTTATTTTTACTCTAGATTTGCCTTTTTGCTTATTTTGCATCTTTTGGTGTCCATTCACACCCTTAAAATTGAATGGTGGCGACTCTCTAATATTTCTGTTGAACCTATGTGTTGACGGAGGGGAAATCATCCTAGGTTATTTTTCCATGTCTCACAACTGGCGACTCTGTTTAGGACTTGTGGATTTAAGCCATTTTGTGTATTTGTTCATGCTTTTTCTTTATTTTTGAATGCTTGCTACTTTACCTATTCTATGTGCGCATATTGTTGTATTTCAAATCTGATTGGGATGCTTTAAAATTTACATGGATAAAGGCCTGTGTATATTGTTTGATTATGCCTACAATCATGTTTATGGTCTTATCTCGGTGTACATGCCTACTTGTATTTTTATACCTCGCTTTGGGGGGTTTTAGTGCCATGTTTTGAACATGAAAATGAGGTGCATAAATTCAGTAAACTCAATGGGTATTGTTGGGGGTTTCCAAGCATATTTTCCCCAATTCAAACCTTTCTTGTGCCATATTTTTAGTTATTGAATTTCTAAGCTTTGATTTGGGTATGAATAAGGCATGTTGAGCACAAAAATGAAGAATACAAAATCTGGAAATTCAGTGGGTAATTTTGGGATTTTTCAAGCATGTTTTCCTCAACAAAACACCTCTTATACAATACATTTAGATGCTGTATTTTTAGGCTTGGATTTGGGCATAAAACAATGTAACTTTAGCACAAAAATGAAGAATACAAAATCTGGAAATTTAGTGTAGTCTTGGGAATTGTCAAGCATGTTTTACCTAATCAAAACCCTTCTTGTACCATGATAAGTAGTTGCTGGGTTCTTAGGCCTTGATTTGGGGTATAAATAATGCACTTTGAACATGAAAATGAGAACCTTAAAACCCAGAATTCAACAAATATTTTGAGGAGTTTTCAAGCATGTTTTCCCTGGTTAAAAGCTTCTTGTACAAAATGCCTAGTTGCTGAATTTTTAGGCTTCAATTTGGGTAGAAAGAATGCACCTAGAGCATGAAATCTAGAAATTTAAGTGATGTTTTGAGGTTCAAGCATGCTTCTATGGTTTAATTGTTGTTTGCACAATATGATAACATGTTTGTATGCTAATTTTTGGTATGTAACAATTGTGTACATATTTAGATTGCTTAGGTTAGCTTCCTTGCTTACGTTTTGCTTTCATTATAATGTCATATATGCCTTGGCTTGAAATTGTATGCATGACTACGGAAAAGAGTGGCAAGGGGCTGGGACGTTGTGAATGTACCTCAACTTTAAATGCACTTGAGCACTTTAAACACTTTTCACAGCTTACCCATTACCTACAGGAAGTTGAACCCGAATGTGTGTAGCTTGGCGCACCGAGGTCGATACTTCGGAAAGTGAAAGTGAAAACATTTACCTTAGAATTAGAGTCAATGATGTGATGACAATGGGATCTGTGATTCGATTCCGGGCATCACTATACTTGAGTTCTAAGTTGCCAATTAAGCTAAAACCCAAAAACCATACGCTTGAAGGTGGAAAAACACGTTTTCAGCTAAAAGTTCACAATTGCGTTTGGGGAATTGGGTGTAAATGTGGGAAGGCCGTTTGCAAGTTCACAGGCCAAGGTATAATATGAATACCATATTGAAGGTAACACAAGGTCGCAAGGTAAAGCCATGTATTCTTTTATCTTCATGTAAATTAAAAACCATGGTGTCCATATGGTTGGGAGGAAATTTTTCCCAAAAATGTTTGTAGCCTATGATTGGTGTAACCCATAGGATGAGTTTCCAACTCAATTTAAAGGTCATCCTATCCAAAGTCCATGTAGGAGGCAACCAAGTGTACAAGATCCATAAATTGGTGTGTAACTGTCAAAGGGGCAAGTACCCTCATGAATGTGCATATTTTGCAAGTATAGTGTCAAAGTCCAATTGGGGACTATTTTTGAAGGCCAAGTCAAAGTGAACATCAAGTGGGAATGAAAATAACATAATCTGGTGAAAAAATGAGTCGAAAGGGGCCATTTCGGCATTAACCGACAACTCAGGTCGGTTAAACAGAGTTTTATTCGTATCCGACATATTCCGTCAGTTACAAAGGCTTATGCGTGTATCCAATCATTTGTGTCGGATACAATAATACATAGCCTTAGCCGACATATCATATCGGATACATTCAGAAAATGTAAAAATTGGTTTTTCATCCCAAATTTTTGGAATAAAATGCCTAAAACACTGTGGATAATCCTTAGGCACCCTAAAGAGAATAAAAATTTCAAAAAATATATATATATAAAAAAATAAATAAAAAATAAAAAAGAGCTCACTAAGGGTATAACCTAATGTTGAAACACAAATCTACATTATACCCTCAAGATTCATTAAGGTAAACTGAGGTGTCATATTTTTTGATATCAATTCAATTCAAACATATTTCAATCAAGCTTTTGAACTTGAAAACTGAGAAAATTCAGCAACCAAAAAAAAAACCTTTGTTTGGTCACGAGAACCAATCAAATCAAAAATTTGTGGGACATTTGGAAGCCCCAGAATATTCCAAAAACAAAAAAACAAAAAAAACCTTTGCTTGGTCACGAGAACCAATCAAATCAAAATTTTGTGGGCACTTGGAAGCCCTAGAATATTCCAAAAAAAAAACCTTTGATTGGTTATTTTTTCCAATCAAATCAAAATTTTGTGGGACACTTGGAAGCCCTAGAATATTCCAAAAAAACCTTTGGTTGGTTATTTTTTCCAATTAAATCAAAATTTTGTAGGACACTTGGAAGCCCTAGAATATTCCAAAAAACCTTTGGTTGATCTTTTTTGTACCAATCAATTGAATTTTGTGGGCCATTTGAAGCCTCTGAATTATAGACACATATCCTTTGAGCCGTCTAAAAGCCTCTGAATTTTAGACACAACCTTTTTGGGCCATTTGAAACCCTCTGAATTTCAAACATCAAACTTTTTTGGGCCGTCTATAAGCCTCTGAATTATAGACACATATCCTTTATGCCGTCTAAAAGCCTCTAAATTTTAGACACAACCTTTTTGGGCCATTTGAAAGCCTCTGAATTTCAAACATCAACCTATTTTGGACCGTCTATAAGCCTCTGAATTATAGACACATATCCTTTGGGCTGTCTAAAAGCCTCTAAATTTTAGACACAACCTGTTTGGGCCATTTGAAAGCCTCTGAATTTCAAACATCAACCTATTTTGGGCCGTCTATAAGCCTCTGAATTATAAACATATCCTATGGACCATCTAAAAGCCTCTGAATTTTAGACACAACCTTTTTGAGCCATTTGAAACCCTCTGAATTTCAAACATCAAACTTTTTTGGGCCGTCTATAAGCCTCTAAATTATAGACACATATCCTTTTGGCCGTCTAAAAGCCTCTAAAGTTTAGACACAACCTTTTTAGGCCATTTGAAAGCCTCTGAATTTCAAACATCAACCTATTTTGGGCCGTCTATAAGCCTCTGAATTATAGACATATATCCTTTGGGCTGTCTAAAAGCCTCTAAATTTTAGACACAGCCTGTTTGGGCCATTTGAAAACCTCTGAATTTCAAACATCAACCTATTTTGGGCCGTCTATAAGCCTCTGAATTATAGACATATCCTATGGGCCATCTAAAAGCCTCTGAATTTTAGACACAACCTTTTTAGGCCATTTGAAAGCCTCTGAATTTCAAACATCAAACTTTTTTGGGCTGTCTATAAGCCTCTGAATTATAAACACATATCCTTTTGGCCGTCTAAAAGCCTCTAAATTTTAGACACAACCTTTTTGGGCCATTTGAAAGCCTCTGAATTTCAAACATCAACCTATTTTGGACCGTCTATAAGCCTCTGAATTATAGACACATATCCTTTGGGCCGTCTAAAAACCTCTAAATTTTAGACACAATCTTTTTGGGCCATTTGAAAGCCTCTGAATTTCAAACATCAACCTAATTTGGGCTGTCTATAAGCCTCTAAATTATAGACACATATCCTTTGGGCCGTTTAAAAGCCTCTAAATTTTAGACACAACCTTTTTGGGCCATTTGAAAGCCTCTGAATTTCAAACATCAACCTATTTTGGGCCGTCTATAAGCCTCTGAATTATGGACACATATCCTTTGGGCCGTCTAAAAGCCTCTGAATTTTAGACACAACCTTTTTGGGCCGTCTAAATGCCTATGAATTTTAGACAAATCATTTCTTTGGGCCGTCTATAAGCCTCTGAATTATAGACATATATCCTTTGGGCCATCTAAAAGCCTCTAAATTTTAGACAAATCATTTCTTTGGGCCGTCTAAAAGCCTTTAAATTTTAGACAAATCATTTCTTTGAGCCAGCTAAAAGCCTCTAAATTTTAGACACAACTTTTTTGGGCCGTTTATAAGCCTCTGAATTATAGACACGTATCCTTTGGGCCGTCTAAAAGCCTTTGAATTTTAGACATTTTTCATTCTTTGGGACCTTTGGAAGCCCTAAAATATTCCAACCCTTTGGTTGGTCTTTTTCGTACCAATCATTTTCATACTTTGTGGGACATGTTGGAAGCCCTAAAATATTCCAACAATTCTTTTAGCTCAAATAAAAAAAAACCAAAAATATATATATATATATATATATATATATATATATATATATATATATATATATATAAACTTGTGTTCACCTACCTCACATATCTATATTTATGGGTGTATGAAATAAGCTATAAATTGGAACTGACAGATTTCTTTGTTTTTCCTTACCCAAGTACACTTACTTCCAATCATTGCTCCCGTGATCCAGGTACACTTATTTGCAATCATTGCTCCTGTAACCAGATCCAAAGCTCAAGAAATGAATACTGAAGAGAACCAAGCCCAAGCTACTGTCCCTGTTCAGGACTTCGCTCAGCTGCAAGAGCAGGTGGCCGGACTAGCCAAGATGCTGGGAGATTTACTAGCGACTCAGGCCCAACAAGCCCAGGCCCAAAACCAAGCCTCTACTTCCCATCAAACACCACCACCTCAAGCCTACATTCCACTTCCGGCTCAACCCATGCCTGAGCCCATTTCTGAACCTGTCCTTGAGCCTATTCTGATCAAGGAAAACACTGTCGAGTATAAGAAAGAGATGGAAAAAGAAAAAGCCAGGGAGGAGATAGAAAAGAAACTCCTGCACAAGATAGAGAGGATCCAGGAAGAACTAAAGGAGGTAAAAGGGGGAAATAGCTATGGAAGTACCACCTTTGACGACCTGTGCATATACCCGGATGCATGCCTACCGGTCAAGTTCAAGTGCCCAGACTTCAACAAATATGATGGCACGGGCTGCCCTATGAGCCACTTGAAACTATATTGCGGGGCTTTGTGCCAGTTTGGCCGGGATGATGGCATACTGATCCAACTCTTCCAGAGGAGTTTGACAGGATCGGCTCTAAGGTGGTTTGCCACCGTGGACCATGGCAGGATTAGAAGGTGGAAGGACTTGGCCGACGCCTTCTTGGACTAATACAAATTTAACTCAGAGATCGCGCTAGACCAGTACGACATGATGAGAATGAGCAAGGGAAAGGAGGAGTCTGTAAGGTAGTATGCCAAGAGGTGGAGAGAGGTCGCCTCCCAGGTCAGGCCGCCTATGTTAGAACCAGAGATAATTTCAACGTTCGTAAGCACACTGGGGCAGCCTTTCTACAATCATTTGGTGGGTCAGATCACCACCAATTTCGTAGCCCTGGTAAAAGTGGCCGACCGGATTGAGGATGGGATCAAATCTGGCAAGATAATTGATTATTCTGCCATGATCAGTCAACAAGACTCCACTCATAACAAGGGAAATGGTAATGGAAAGAAACAATCTAAGGAAAGGAGAGAAGCAGAAGTGAATATGGTGCAGCTTCCCAAGGGACCCGTTCAAATCAATGCCCATCCAGTTCCTTTGCTGTCTATCCAAATTAATGTCCCTTCTGCACGGCCTGTGAGGGAGGAAACAGAAGTAAGGAAGAGAATTGAGTTTTCAAAACTGCCTATGAGACCATTTGAACTTTTGCCTACCTTACTTCAAAAGGGTTATGTGACTTTGAGGTTGCCAAATCCTCATGCAAGCAAGGGGAAGGGTTATGATCCATCTGCAATCTGTGAGTATCATATGAGCACTCCAAGGCATACCACAGATCGTTGCTTGGCCCTAAAGCATGCAATTCAGGATTTGCTGGATAATAACTCTTTATCATTCAATTCAATCACACCCACTCCTCCTCCCACCAGCAATAATGGGGCAGGCAGCTCAAATGCAATAAGGGCAATTTTCTCTAGAGAAAGAAGATTTGACCCTTCTCAACTTATTGCTCCTATAGGGTCAACTATCAGGGTTTATTTTGAAAAAGAAGAAGAACAAGAAAATATGATGGTTTGGGAAGAAAAAAAGAATGAAGAAGAAAAAAGAAAAAAAAAGAGCCAAAAGAAGAAGAAATGGTGCAGATGACCATGACTACACTGCAAGAGCGATCAAGGCAAGGTGATGTAAAGATTGTTCCAGGGCAGAATATTCTACAAGAAGCCAGTACACAAAATGGGGCAGAGTCGATTGAGAAAGAAGGATGGCAGAGAAAGAATGGGGGTGTTTTCAAAGAAAAGAAAGAGGCAAAGGTTGAATTCATTTTACCACACATTGATTGGGCAGTCATCCAAGTTCCAGATCAAGTAACGACACTTCTTCCAAGGGCTGAGCATGGTGTCCTAAATATGGAGGCAATGGCTGATCAAAGAAAAGAATTCTTGCCTCAACCAGCAGAAGATAAAATTTTTTGTAAAAATGGAAAAAAAAATCAACTTTCGCCTTTGAGAACAGGGGCAATTTTCGAATTCCAATGTTCTTTGAAAAGAAACCCCCATAAGAAGAATGCACATTTCCTGAGGATCCTAAAGAGCCTTGTTCTCAGGAAGTGATCTTAATAAAGGTTCTTCAAAAAAAATGTTTTCCATTAAGATTTTTGTAGAAAAAAAAAGATTTTCCCCTTTAACATTTTAAAAAAAAAAGGTTTTCAACAAGGTCCTGTTTTACTTATGAGTTATATCTCCTATTGAATTTCTTTAAGTTGAATATGACTTCGACATTGGGCTCAATTTTTTGAGACCAAAATCGAAGAAAATGACATTTTATATGAAAATTTAAATAAATTTAAGTGTCATGAGAAGAATATTTTGCAAAATTATGAAGTGACCAATTTTATGGCCTTTGGAACCAAAGATGACCCACAGTCTTCAACAGAAAATATAGAAGAAGATTTGAAGTTTCTTCATTAGAATACAGAAAGAATCGCATCACTTGCTGATTCGTTCAAAGGGAAGTTGATAATATTGTTTGAAAAAATTTTGGGGCTTTGCACTTGAAAATATGGGAGAAGATTTGACCTTTTCGTTGGAAATAGAATTAGGCATCATCTGATGGAAAGAATCCAAATTCATAAGATTGATCAAAAGGTGAAGAACTTGTTCATAACAGAGGTTCTATTTGAAGAGGCTTTTATCTTGATAAAGGTTGATTAAAAAAAAAAGAATAGAAAAAAAAGAAAGGAAAGAAGGAAAAATCCTGAGCCAGTCATGTAGTGCAACTCTACCAAGTCTGAAAATTCAAACTTTTCTTAAAATGATAAGAGGCCTTTCTTTCTTATATCCCCAAATTTTTTGAAATCCCTAGTTAGACCCTTTGAGCTTGATAAATTTTTCCAAGTAACCTAAATTGAGAATTGTAACCCCACACTGGGGCAAATTTATTAAGGCATAAAAAAGGGAACGAAGAGCATTATGGAAGTTCAAAAGGGATTTTGAAGATGTTTTCAGAAAATGGGGCACAGAAATGAAAAAAAAATGAAAAAAAAGAAGAAGAAAAAGAAATCATCAAAAGCTAGGGGATATTTGGAGAATGTCTTCAAAATTGTGAAGAGAAGAATGGAAAAAGAAGTTCAATACTAGGGAATAAGTTTCAAATGAAGAAATCACAATGGAGGAAGAACTTCATTACTGGGGGGCAATTTTGTATTCATTCCAAAGGAAAAAAAATGCCTTAAGAATTACAATTTTAGTTAACCCATTTGATTATATGGTATTTGAGCCTTTTATTCCTTTTCTTTCTAGACTAATACCAAGCCTTTGTTTCGTCCCATTCATAAGTCCTCTTTAATTAAGAAATTTTGAATTAAGGCAGTTTTGACTATATAGTTGCTAGTGATGAAGGAAAAAAAGAAAAAAAAAGAAAAAAAATTGGAGAAAATGTAGTGAAAACCCAGAAGGGCGCTACATGGCAAATAATCAGCTATCTACAAGAAGGAAATCGTCAGAGAGGAAAGTCCAGAATTGGCATAGATTCAGGTGAAGTCCTCATGTTGGTGGTTATTTTGAGATACAATCACTTTTCGAGTGATTGAGGAAAATTCTCTTTTCAAGACTGAAGCAACATAATCAGAACTATGATATGAATCATCTATGAACAAGTTGATGGCCATCAAAATTGCCATTAGGAAATTATTGCTAAAGTTGAAGTCATAAATTCTCATATCATAGATACAGTGGAGAAACAATTGCTCTTCAATTGGATGAAGGAAAATGTCTTTCTAGACTGGGGCAAAATAGTCAAATTGAAAGAGTCATCATATCTGGAGCATCAATTGACAAGCCGATGGTCATGGGAATGATTCTAAAGGTTCTGAAGGCTTATTTTGGTCTTTCTTCATTTTCTGAAATAATCTTCTCATTATTCAACTTGATTTTAATTCTTTTGGACTATATGCTAATAAGTGGTTGAATCATTTTTCAAAAAAAAATATATAAAAACGCAAAAAAACAAAATATATATTTTTGGCCTATGATGAGCATCTATGTCTTTTCATAAAAACACTGGTTTTGCAAACATTAGAGAATTCTTAGGCCACTAATATAAAACCTATTTTTGTATTTGCATTCCTTTATAAGGGTTTCTTTTTGCAAAGGTTAAAAAAGGAAAAAAAAAGAAGAAAGAGAAGAAGAAGAAAAAAAAAAGAAAAGAAAAAAAAGGGAAAAAAGAGGATCATCTCTGCTGAGGGGCAAATACTACTTCAAGCAATCAAAACCGGAGCATGTTCAGCGCCTTTCCCTCTGGGTTTTCATTGAAATAAATTACAACATCTGGAAGAAGCAGTCAGGCCTTAGTCTTCGGATTTGAAAAAAAAAAGCTTCGAAGCAGTTGCATGTTTTCTCCTTTAAACAAAGGTTTCCAATTCTGAAGAAGGATTTTACTGGAGCAGTAAGAAGGCATAAATGAGAGGTCATGGGTGGTAAGGGCATGAGGTTAAATCAACAGATTATGATTTTCAAATCCATCAATCAAGAAGAGGCATTCACTTGGGCAGATGAAAAGAATGAAGGCAGGCTATGGGCAGCAATAGCACATACATCTTTATTGAGAGAGCAAGAAGATGAAGAAGCAAAAGCAAGTTGCAGAATTTTCAAGCACAGGTTTGAGCATCAAATGGCACCCAGGTAAATCAAATAAGAAAATCAATCAAGAAAATTCAATAAAATATTTCCTTCCTTATGGTTGAAAAACATCAAAAGCAATTGAGTTTGCAGAGGTCAATTTTAAATCCACATTCTTTTCAAAATTTGCTTCTCTCAAATTTCTCTTCATAGCCACAAGAGCTCAAAGAAATCTAAGATAAGGAAGAGATGCCACCCCGTCAGACTATAAACAGCAAGGGTTTCATTGGCTATCTTCAAATCCATGTTTTTTATCACTCATTTGTTTGATCAAAGCAAGTTCAATTAATGAGGTGTCTTTCAAACGTGCAATTTTGAGTTATGTCTATTCTTTTCTGTTCATTGTGCTACAACTCCAGCAAATAGGGGAAGTTGTAGACACCCCAAAATTGCACGATTTTTGATAAATCTTGAAGGAGAGAAATATTTTATTGGAATTTTCAATTCTTTGTATTAGGTTTGAGATACTTAACCCATTTGAATCCAAAGCCGTAAAGGAAAAGGCCCGAATTCAATCTTTTGTGCAAAGTCAAACTTTTTCCGGTTGAATTTTGTTGACTTTTGACCCCAGAAAATGAAATATTTTTTAAACCCAGATTTCAAGATAATTTTTCCTGGTAATTAGGTTTTTAGCCATGTTATTGCATAAAAGAGTTTTTTGAGATTTTAAATCTTGACGAATACCTTGGTTTTAACATGTTTAATATTTTTACCAGACCTGAAAATTTTGAATTTTGCCTAGAACTGGGAAGTTGACTTTTTATTCACTTAAAATTTGGGCCTGGAACTATTTTTAATGGATTCAAATGGGGGGGGGGGTGTTTGCTTATTTACATGTAATATCCTAAGTAAATGGAAATTAAAAAATACAAGGACATTTACTTAAACGATATTACATGTAAATAAGTATTGCCTGTGTTAAAATTCGGATAAAAGCTTCTTTTTTTGTATCCGACAGATAATGTCGGATACAAAAGATCTTTATTGTATCCGACAAATAATGTCGGATACAAAGAGAATTGCTTGTATCCGACCTGACATGTCGGATACAACCGTTTTGCTCAAAATTATGGTTTTCCGAAAGTTTTCACTTTTTACCATCATATCCTTCATTAAAGAAGTGGAAATCTTGGAAATAGCCTTATGGTTAAGGTTGGTGGACTCTAGACATCATTTTGGGTCTACCATCATGCAAACCCTAACCCTAGCCTTTGCCTATAAATAAGAGGCTCCTCCTCAAGCAAATGGCAATTAACTCTTGCCAATAACTTTTGCCAAGAAGTTGGAGATCAAAGAGCTCCGAGTGAAGAGGGGAACCGCTGCAGTCTTGCTTCCAGAAGCCCAGGTAAGCCTCAAACCTCTCTTTATTTTTCTGTTTTTACATTCTAGATCTAGATCTCTTCTCCTACCTTTCTTTAGAATAAGGCCTCTTCTATTGTGTGAAAACCCTTCCCCTACTCAAAGTACCTCGAGACTCGCCCTAGCCATAAAACGTGAAGGCGGGATCTAGGGGAAACGAGACTGGGGATTGATCCTAGTGCTAGAACCTTGATTGGAATAAGCTTTTTGATTCTATGAAAACCGTTTCATATTCAAAGTACCCCAAGATTATCTTGAAGAACCGTGTGTAACGGGGAGAGAGAACTAAGGGAAACGATAATGGAACGGAACCCTAGGTTGTTTTAGAACCCCATTTGATTGATTTAAATGCATGCTATATGTTATTGTATTGTTAAAGAATGGACATAGCACTTGTTTTGTCGGATTTGGCTTGTATTTTGGATCTATTGCCGTCATTGTGGTAGATCTGAAATAAATAGCCTCTAACAATTCTGGGATATTTCCTATTGATTTCAAGCAAGTTTTGTTGAGTATTGAAGGCCTCTAGGTTCAACCTCTCGGTTTCGGGCACTTTTGCTCAATATTGGGTCTTTTTGGCATATTCTCTCCAATCGGAGAGAATGGTAAGCCAAGCTTGTGCCCTATTTTTCCTAGAGGTTCTTCAACACTTTTTCAAGTGATTTTGATTCATCTTGCACGGAACAAACACACTTGGTCATTGTTTTAAATTGATTTTACTCAAAAGTGGTAAAACGGGACAACATCTGTACCCCAATTTCGGACACTCGTAACTTCATCGTCCGGATGAATTTTGGAGTGATTCTAGAGCCATGGGAAATATGAGGCTGTCTAGTTTATGCCTGTAAAATTTCATTAATTGATATCGAGCGAATTTTTGACATCTCTCTGTCGAAGTTGATAGGACAATTCAGATCTGAATACGGAACCTGTCACTTCGACTGAGCGCCATGTGTTCGTTTTAAGTCTGATGCGAGTGATTGTTGTTTCTGTGTTTTCCTTTGGAAGTCTAGTTTTAAATCCAGTTGATTTCATAATTTTTTGACTCCATTTGTGTCGTGGGTAGCAGATTTACTCAGAACTGCTCAACAGAACTTTTCTGGGCAAACCTGTGATCCTCGGGGCCTGTTCGGGAAATCACCCCAGGCACATCCGAATGAATTTTTGTATGAGGTTAGTTTCATCTGAAAGATGGCCATACATACTTTATTCACACCAAATGTCATGAATTTATATGGAGCCGATTTTTCTAAATAATTTTCCAAACTTGCCCACTTGTCAATTTTAACTATCTCCAACAGCACTTTTAAAGGAGGATAACTCTTAGGTTTTTAGCCGGATTTAATTGCAAATTTGCGTAAGTCTTCTATTTATCATAATCTTTCAAATAAATTTGGTTTGATTCAATTTAAATTGGATTTGAATGATTTTAAGAGAAATGGTACTATCTTTTACCAAATTTCCCGGATTTGACTCAACTTGGCTTTATGCAATTTTTGTTTTGATTTCTATTTATTTGTGATATTCGAAAAGTGATATTGACATAAAAGAGGATCTGGAATCCATTTGGATTTCTCATGTGAAGATATCACACATTTGTTTAATCCTTTTTCAAGGTTTTTAATGATTTTAACGGGGGTGCTTAACACCTTCCCCCGTTCATAATCTAATCCCCTTACCCATCTCTGGATTTTATTTTCAAGTAGGGTTATTTTTACTCTAGATTTGCCTTTTTGCTTATTTTGCATCTTTTGGTGTCCATTCACACCCTTAAAATTGAATGGTGGCGACTCTCCAATATTTCTGTTGGGCCCGTGTGTTGACGGAGGGGAAATCATCCTAGATGATTTTTCCATGTCTCACACCAGGGTAGAACCGCCCCGCCCCGTTACCAACCTGATAGGACCAAAACCCGCCCTGAACCCTCATCGTTGCAATCCCAACTAGTCATCCAAAGACTTATGTTATCAAGTAACTATACTTGTGTTTGTCCCGTAAAAAGTTATCACCTAAAGAGTCTCACCATATGTATATCTTGTAAAAGGTATTACCTAAAGAGTCTCATGTTAACTAGCTATGCATGCATGCACTAGTACACATACCTCTAGTATTTCATTATTGTAATAGCATTTCCACTAACCAATACTCCAACTAATATTTAGTGGCATGACTTTATAATTATTATTTTGAGGTACCTCAAGCATAGGGATGGCAATGGGGCAAGTTAAACAGGTAACCCCTCAACCCCTAATGGGACGAGGTGGGGTGGGGTAGGATCGGAACTTGGGATTTTATGTGTAACAATCTCCCCCTTTTTTTTTTGGGTTTGACCATTAAATCATAACTTAGAAAATGTTAATCAACAAATTTGACCATCTTATTTACATTTAAAAATAAAAAAGGTCTATTTATATATTGAGTACCGAAAATGCCCTTAGGGAAGATGTGAACCCGGTCTGATTTTTTTTGTTTGAACAAATGTTGTAAGCATTGGATGAACCTTTTAAAGGATAATCATGGTATTTAATTTTAGGTAATGAAACTAAGAGTGGCAAAATTGCCAATATATTTTACTTCTCTTGTCACCTCATCTCAATATTGTTAAAATATTAACGATCCAACCTTTGGAAGGGGAGAGTACTGTTACTCTAAGCAAACTTTGAGGTGGTAAACTGGTATTTTAAAAAACTTAAGGTGGAAGTGGGATTTTGTTAAACCTTGTGGGAGTAAACTATAAATATCCAATTTAAAAAACATATTTTTTGGGTTTCTTGCCATGTGGATTCTCAATAGGGAAAATTAATTTTTAGTGATACTTTGTCCAAATATTTAAGATTCAGTCCCCAAAGTTTGGATTTGTGCGATTCAAGGCACCTTTATCAAAAGATTTAAGATTCAATGGCATTTAACTGTTACAAACCATTTACTTCCAAGAATGCCCTTTTCTCATTTAAATAAAATACAAATTAAATACCTATGTTTCCAAGATTGCCCTTGTCACATTTGGAATTGATTGAATTAAGTAAATTTTCAAAAATGCCCTTTGCCCCAACTTTCTTATTTTTCGTCTTTATGTCTTTTCAAAAAATAATAAAGAAAGAAAAGGAGGAGAGAGAGGGTCTCAACAAAATGACTTATACAATAGTGTATCTTGACTTGTACAGTTATAAAATAACCATTACAATTCAATCAAATCACATATATATAATATGTGCCTATAGAGAGACTTGTATATCTTTACCAAATGACTTGTACAATTTTATGTACCGACTTGTACGACTCAATCAAATGACTTGTACCTTCATTCAATTGATTTGTATATCAATATACCCTAACTTGTATGCCAATATAAACTTATACTCCTCTATCAAATGACTTGTATAATAATATGTACTGACTTATACCTTTATAGGGGTACATGTACCACTCAATTAAATGACTTGTACATTCTATTAGTTGACTTGTACAACAATATATATTAATTTGTATGCCTATACAGACTTATACCCCTCTATCAAATGACTTGTACAATGCTAAATATTGACTTGTACATTTATAGGACATGTACCACTCTATCAAATGACTTGTACCTTCTACCAATTGACTTGTACAACAATGTATACTAACTTGTATGCCTAAATAGACTTATACCTCCTTATCAAATGACTTATACAATACAATGTACTAACTTGTACAGATACAGGGCGACTTGTACCTTTTATCGATTAACTTGTACAACAATATACACTAACTTGTACTCCTATATAAATTTATACCCCTCTATCAAATGACTTGTATAATGCTATGTATAGACTTGTACATTTATAGGAGGACCTTTAGCACTCAATCAAATGACTTGTATCTTTTATCAATTAACTTGTACAATAATATACACTAACTTGTATGCTTGTATACACTTAAACCCCTCTATCAAATGACTTGTACAACGCTATGCACAGATTTATACATTTATAGTGGGACCTTTGGCACTCAATCAAATGACTTGTATCTTTTATCAATTGACTTATACAATAATATACATTAACTTGTACATCTATATAGATTTATGCCTCTCTATCAAATGACTTGTACAATGCTAAGTACTGACTTATACATTTATAGGAGAACCTGTACTGTGCGCACGTCGTATCTGTGCGAGGGCACGCGCGAAAGCAAGGGGAGAGGGGATTAGGAGTCGCCACTGCTTGATGGGGTGCAGGCAGCCACCTGGATGCCCTAAGGATGTCTATTTTGGTCTGCGGCTTGAGATTCTAAGAAAGGGCTAGGTTACGATCCGGGGAAGTCCGTAGACACCCCGATTTGCCCTGTCAGTTTGATGAGTCCCTTGGGTTTCCTGGTTTGCGAGTCAACTCAATTCTAAATTCACCCTACTTCTATGCCAGCATGCACATTTTATTGGTCCAGGTGGGGGCCACCAAGGTGGTGCAGGTCCCCTTTTTTTATATTTGATTTTATCTTTTTATCTGGGTGATGTTAGTCTAATGTGGACCCCGTTGGAAGGCCCATGGGATGCCAAATAGGGCTTAGGTCAAGTCCAATTCCCATTTGGGGTTATGTTGGATAACCCGTTTATTGGATTTGGTTATGTGGTTTGAGGGCTAATGGAATGTACAAGATTGGTAGGTTTACTGGGCCCAACTGTAGAACAGGTGCGGTTTGGCCCGAACCACACACGTTGTGCGGTCAGAGCCAAACCGATCTGTGTATGCAGTTTTGGCACAGAAAGCCCAAAAGGCAACTTTTCATTGGGCTTTGGGTTCCTGGGTCTCTTGTAGTGTTCCAATAGTCATGTGGGCCCCTGTGTGGGCCCACAGTGGTTCAAGGAATGGGGATCTCCCCACTTTGGTTTCTTTTTGGGAGGTTTCACAGCAAGGAAAGGAAGGGGATGCAAGGGGGATTGCCTCCTATTCTTGGATCATGCATAACACTGGACAAGGACCATGGAGTCTCCGTCTTGGTTTTTAGACACAGCAAGCATTACCTTGGCAAGAGGCACAAATGGCAAGGATTTAGGGCATACTTGAGCCTAAAAAGAAACATGCATTTTTTCTATACACTGTGCATGGGGATAGCAGATGTTATGAGGTTTGCTCATGCTAGGACAGCACAGGGCATGGGGTAAGGGATCATGCTAACACTATCAAGATAACAAAGAGATGGGTCAACAAACAACATGCTATTAATTCTAAGCAAAGGCAAAAGAGGGGTCAGCAGGGAAGCACAATAAAGCTTCCAAACACTGACCTGCTATGGGGTATTACGACGAGAGTAAGGGGGAGGGGGCTGCTGCTGGCATGTGAGCCATAACAGAGGGTTACGGTGAGGGGAGCATGCTTATATATGTACAAAAACAGCAAGTGTAAGGGGCAAGGAGCATGCTGGGATTCACATATACACATAGTGAGTTTAAAACATTCAAACAAAGAAAAGCATGGCATGCATACACAAGCAAGAGATAAAAAAAATCATGCTGTTGGTACAAGGGACAGCTGCAAATAAGGGGGTTTTAGGCATGAGGAAAGGTGCTGAGTGGTGAGGGAGAGGAAGAGATCTGCTGCTGTCTCCAACAGCAGCTCCTGGAGATCACAACCAGGGGGTTATGGGGTGAGGGGTGCATGTTTATTAACTTAAACTGGCAGCACATTACAGATATTGCAATAGTCAAGTAATGGATAGATGGAAGCAACAAAAGACATGGCTTTACATGCCCACATGCACACACTTTCATATGTTTAAAGGCACATGAAGGGAAGATAGCACAACAGCCCAAAAAGCATCCAAAAAGATGTTGAAAATAGCAATCTGCCCATATCCAGCAAGGTGGCTAAAAAATGTGATAAAGAGAGACATCATAGAAAGTTAATGGGGGATTACACAAAGGCACAAGGGATCATCGAACATGAGGGATCATGTTCCCTTCTCTAAATAACCATAAATTACAAGACAACAACTTTAGTAGCCCAAAGTGAAGTGACAAAACTTCTCATCCCATGGGGTTGCACGTACATCTCCCCTTACCCTTGGGAGGCTTTCATGTCATGGAAAGGGAAAGGAAAACAGATGGAAAAGAGCAAGAGGACAGGTTCATACTAAGGAGATACCACATCCCTTAAGCACCTTAAAAAATCTCCATTTTCATATATATGCAATAGAACATGGCAAGGAACCTTACCTTTAGGCTTTGAGCCCTCCTTTTGATGTATAAGCACTCCCTTGAGGACAAACAGTGTCTGGAGCACCTCCTTTCAGCACTAATGGCAAGTTCTTGGAGGGGTTTCAAGGAGGATGAGAGGAGTAAGTAAGGAGGAGGGATCAAAGAGTCTTAAAAGTGGGTTTTATGGGATGTAGGAAGCAAAGAGGGCTTGAAAGAGGGGTTTCGGATCAGAGGGTGTAGGGGAGAAGAAGTGGGAATCAACCCAAAAGAATCCAACCCCTCTCCACTGTTCGGATTTGCTATTTATAGAACATAGTGACAAAACCACACACTCAATGCGGTTTGGTCGAAACCGCATAGTATTTGGTCAAAACTGCACATACTGTACAGTTTGGCTTGAACCGCATGCTATGTGCGGTTCGGCCACGTCTTTTCAGCAATGATTAGGGGACAAACTCGCACAGGCACAGACTGATAAAAAGCGAATCGCACTTACAGTGCGGTTGCTTTTCGTCCACCGCTTGCGCTGATTAGCTCGTGCGAACGATGGCTTAGCTCGCGCGAACGATGGCCAAAAAAAATCAACCGCACACAATATGCGGTTGCGAATTTTCTCTCCCATTTTTGGCTTGTGTTGACGGCTGAGTTGACTCAGCCGCCCACTCGGACGAATCATGCCCCCTCAATTTTTATTATTTCCCATTTATTTTAACTAGTTTAATTAAGACATTTTAAACTTTGACTGATTTGCCCCTGAGACTGTTTTGTTTATATCTTTTCCATCCGGGCTCCGATTCACGCAAACTTAATTGCGTTGGAACCATGTCGAGATTCTCTACCCATTGGGATAGGGTATAGCAATCAACTTGGGCTCAGGTAAAATGTCACTTTTTGCTCAGGATTTGACCTTCCCACTGGGGCTTTCATTTTAGCATATTTTTGTTTGATCAAAATTTGGGTACTTACATGTACAACTCAATCAAATGACTTGTACATTCTATCAATTGACTTATACAATAATATATATTAACTTGTATAACTAAATAGACTTATACCTCTCTATTAAATGACTTGTACAACACAATGCACCGACTTGTACCTTTATAGGGATACCTGGACCACTCAATTACATGACTTGTACCTTCTATTAATTAACTTGTACAATAATATATACTAACTTGTACGATTATATAGACTTATACCTCTTTATTAAATGAGTTGTACAATGCTAAGTATTGACTTGTACATTTATAGGAGAACCTGTCCAACTCAATTCAATGACTTGTACAGTTTACCAATTGACTTGTACAACAATATATACTAACTTGTATGATTAAATAAACATATACTTTTTTATCAAATGACTTGTACAATTCAATGTTCTGACTTGTACCTTTATAGGGTTACCTGTACCACTCAATTGCATGACTTGTACATCAATATACACTAACTTATACGATTATATAGACTTATACCCTTCTATTAAATGACTTGTACAATGCTAAGTACTGACTTGTACATTTATAGGAAGACCTGTACCACTCCATCAAATGACTTGTACTTTCTACCAAAACTTGTACATTATTATGTATAGACTTGTATCTTTATAAGGGGATCTGTACTACTCAATCAAATGTCTTGTACCTTTTATCAATTAACTTCTACAATAATATATACTAACTTGTATGCATGTATAAAGTTATACCTTTCTATCAAATAACTTGTATAATACAATGTACTGACTTGTACTAATATAGGGTCAGCCACTTGCACAAATCAATCAAATGACTTGTACCTTGTATCGATTGACTTGTACAACAATTATACATTAATTTTTACGCCTATATCTCTCTATTAAATGACTTGTGCAATGCTATATACAGGCATATATACTTATATGGGGATTTGTACCACTCAATTAAATGACTAGTACCTTTTATTGATTGACTTGTACAACAACATACACTAACTTATACACTTATATAGACTTATCCCTCTTGATCAAATGACTTGTATAATGATATGAACTGACTTGTACATTCATAGGAGGCTTGTACCACTCAATCAAATAACTTGTTCCTTCTATAGATTGACTTGTATAACAATATATGCTAATTTGTATGCCTATATAAAGAAAGCATGCTTAGAATGTGCCCATTTTTATATATGTGTAAACACCCCAAATTGCACTACAAAATGAGAAAATAATTGAAAATATATTATTGGAGCTTAAAACAGGTCAAGAATGTATAAAATATGATCAGGCATGCATTGCCCGTATTATATCTACAGGCTGACCGCGCCCGAAATTTGTATACGGACAGGCCGTGCCCGTATTGGAAATACGGGCATGACGTACCCGTAATATATTTACGGGCACTATGTTTTTGTGCGAATTTTATCCTTTCTCGATTTCTGAGCTTTATCTTTAAGCTAATATCTCTCTAGATGAGCGAATTATCTCTTTTATTCATTCGAATTATCTTTGTTGACCATGGATGGGCATTATCCCTATTTTTAACTCTATCTTGAGGATCAGGGTATATCCTTCTGGACCAGCCATACCCCTGGGTTTGCCTATAAATAGAGGTGAAATTCTCAAGCAAAAGGCCACGAAATTTTGAAGACTCAAGAGCTCTAAGAGAAGAGAGGAATCCCTGCTGCTCTGCTTGCTCAATCCAGGTAAGTCCCTTTTCCCTTTTATTTACTTTTATTTTCTATCTTCAATTCTAGAAGTAATAGGATCCTCTCTATTGCTATAGAATAAGGCCATCTTTTATTCTGTATTCCTAAACTTGTCTCTAAGTACCTCAAGAGTCTCTCTAGCCGTAAAACGTGAAGAGAGAGCTAGGGGAAAGGGGAACAGGTGGATCCCTAGAATAGAACCCCATATTCTGTTTTTCTCTTTTCTTATAGAATAAGGCCTTTGATTGTGTTTGTGTACCCAACCCTATCTCCAAGTACCTCAAGAGTCTCTCTACCCATAAAACGTGAAGAGAGAGCTAGGGGAAAAGAGAACAGGTGGATCCGTAGGGTAGGCCCCCATGTGCTCTAATTTGTGAGATGTGGTTGTTTTTGATATCCTGATCATGTTTTAATGATTTTATTTTGAATTTGGATTAATCCTATGAGTTCATGATGTTTATAGCATGAAATCCTCCTTTTTCCCTAAAATTTGGATTTTTCACACTTTTGCACCTACAGCAATGTTTTCGTGATTTTTGGGATTTTAGGCTAAGATCCTAGATTTATCATCATCTATATGATAGATCTAGATTCAGAAACCTGAAAGTAATTTCTAGGGTTTCCTAATGTGGTTTTTGAGTTCTTTTTCACTTTTGAGAGAAGACCCTACGGTCTAAGTTATCCCCCTTTGATGTTTTTCATCAACGTAGGTATTTTTTGTTTTGATTTTTTAATTTAATGTGAAATTTGGGCTACATCTATGTCCTGGACTGTTCAAGTTCAATTCTGCAATATTTTAAAAAAATCATATTTTTCTAGATTTCTAGAATTTAACTTGAAGCTAGATTTTTTAAGTTTTCACTTTATTTTGGTTTTATTTGATTTTATCTCAATTTTATTTTAATCATGAAACCCTAGGAGTGGTATGATCATATTTAAAGTTCTGGATCAATCAGGCTATTCGTATGAAAAAAACCATACATTTATGTCTTTTTTATGATTTTTCATGATTTTTGTAGCAAGCCCTTTTTCTTTGAAAAACATGAACAATACCTAGCAACCACCTTATGTGGATGAATAGGGGTACCTAACACCTTCCCCTGTTCATAACCTAATCCCCTTACCCATCTCTGATTGTTTTTTTAATAGGGTTATTTTTATCCTAAATTTGCCTTTTTGTGCTTATTTGATATTTTGGTGTCCATTCACACCTAAACAGAATGGTGGCGACTCTTTGTTTTTACTGAATCCCGCGTGATGATTAGGAAGTCATTAAATTGATTTTTCCATGTCTCACAACTGGTGACTCTGTTGGGGACTTGTGGATTTCAGGATTTTGGTGTTTGTTCATGTTTTTTGTGTTTATGATTTACTTGCTATTTTGTGTTTTTAGAATGTTTTTGTTTTGCTTGCTATTTGGTGTTCTTAAGCTTGTAGGGTATGTTTTAAATCTGATTTATTGCTTAAAAGTTCATGGGAGTAGAAACATGCTTAATTCTGATTTATAGGATTGTTTCTAAAAACATGCGTAGGGGAGGTTTATTTTGCTAAACCATGCTTATTTCTTGCTGTATTTTAATATGCATGTTTTAATTTCCAACATGTTTTCTATGATGAATTTTGATTGTATAATATGAGTACATGTTGGCATGATTTGGGTGATTTTTGTGAGCATGTTTAGGTGCTATAGGGTTGCTTGTTTACTTAGGTTTACTTGCTTTAATATGCTCCCTATATGCCTTTTTTTGTATATGCATGGCTACGAAAAGAGTGGCAAAGGGCTGGGACGTTGTGAATGTACCAATTTTTACAAATGCACTATACACATTTTATTTTTTTACACAGCCTACCTATAACCTATAGGAAGTTGAACCCGAATGTGTGTAGCTTGGCGCACCGAGGTCGTTACTTCGGAAAGTGAAAGTGAAAACATTCACCTTAGAACTTTGAGCCCATGATGTGATGATAACGTGGATCTGTGATTCTGGTCATCACTAGGCTTGAGTTCTAAGTTACCATTAAGCCGAAACCCAAAACCCCTATCCTTGAAGGTGGAGATACACGTTTTTGGCTAAAGTACACAATTACGTGGGGATATGGGTTTGTAATTGAGGGAAGGCCGTTTGCATGGCTCACAAACCAGGGCATAATCCGGATGCCATATTGAAGGTAAATAAGGTAACAAGGTAACCTTAATTTTTACATTATTTTCATGTCATAGGGGTGTCATGGTGCCCATTGGTTTGGGATGAAATTGTTCCCAATAAGGTATTATTTTAAAACTGGTGTAGCCCATAGGAAGAGTTTTTTTAACTCTTATCAGAATTGATCCTACCCAATGTTCATACCAGAGGCAACCAAAAGGTACCATACCCCTGAATATGGTGTCAATTTGGAGGGTACATGTGCCCTCCTAAACGTGTGATTTTGCAAATAGGTCAAGGTCCACTTTAGGACAGTTTAGAAGCCTAGCAAGGGTGAACCGTATGTTTGGATGAGCAATCAAAGTGATCAAATCATGTAAAAACTGAAAAAACAGAAAAGAGCTCCGTAAAACCGGCTTTAACTGGTAGAACGGCAAAGTGGTAGAACGGCAAAGTGGCAGTTAATATCCCGAATGGATCCTTTGAAGTATTTATTTGAAAAACCGGCTTTAACTAGTAGAACGGCAAAGTGGCAGTTGTTACTCTCTGAATTTGACCTCACCTATATCACACAGAAGGCAATTAAAGGTCAAGCCATTGCTGATCATTTAGCTACACATCCTCTACCAGAATACCAACATTTCAAGACTAATTTTCCTAATGAGGAAATTCTGTTCACAGAAGAAGAGGAAAACGAAAGCTCATGGCAAATGTTCTTCGATGGGGCCGCCCACATGAATGGAAATGGAATATGGGCAGTTTTGGTCAAGCCAGATGGGTCACATATCCCAATTGCAGTAAAGTTGAGATTCCAGTGTACAAACAATATAGCAGAATATGAAGCATGCATAATTGGGTTACAAGCAGCCTTAGACCATGAAGTAAAGAAACTTGACGTATATGGAGATTCGAGTCTTATCATCTGCCAAACAACTGGTGAATGGAAAACCAAGGATCACAAATTGATCCCCTATCACCAGTATTTGGAAGAAATAAGCACCAAATTCACTCGAATTTCCTTCAATTATATGCCAAGGGCCAAGAACCAATTCGCAGATGCTTTAGCAACATTGGCTTCAATGGTTAGTATGCCAAAAGGTGTTGATATTAAACCACTAGAAATTGAAGTCAGAGATGAACCTGCTCTTTGCCTTGTTCTAGAAGGGGCACCAGAGGAAGAAGTACCATGGTTCCAAAACATTAAAAACTTCCTAAATGATCGAAGTTTGCCTGAAAATGTCACTTCTACAAAGAAAAGAACAATACAGAGGTTGGCAGGTCAGTTCTTACTAAGTGGTGGGCAATTATACAAGAGATCACACAACGATATCCTACTCAAATGTGTTGCCAAGACTGAATCAGAAAGGTTAATTGATACGGTACATGGAGGAGTTTGTGGACCCCATATGAACGGGCACATGCTTGCCAAGAAGATTCTGCGATTGGGATATTACTGGTCGACTATGGAGCACGATTGCTATATACATATCAAAAGATGTCATCTATGCCAAGTGTATGCTGATAACAAGAATGCACCTTCAAGTGAATTGCACAACATGATATCTCCATGGCCCTTCTCCATGTGAGGCATAGACGTCATTGGAATGATCTCTCCAAAGGCATCAAATGGACACAGATTTATATTTGTAGCAATCGATTATTTTACCAAGTGGGTAGAAGCAGCTTCGTATGCAAACATCACAAGTAGTCACGTTCTTAAGTTTTTAAAGCACAACATCATTTGTCGTTATGGTTTGCCAAGTGCCATAATAACAGACAATGCTTCGAACCTTAAGAACAAGGATATGAGGAAGATGTGTGAGCAATTTCAAATTACCCATCACAAATCAACTCCTTATAGACCAAAGATGAATGGGGCAGTGGAAGCAGCAAATAAGAACATAAAGAAGATCATTCAAAAAATGGTAGTGAGTTTCAAAGATTGGCATGAAATGCTACCACTTGCTCTACATTCCTACAGAACCTCAATCCGGACTTCTACTGGGGCAACCCCATATTCCATAGTCTATGGGATGGAAGCAATTTTACCAGTGGAAGTAGAAATCCCTTCACTAAGAGTGCTAATAGAAGATGAATTAGAAGAAGCAGAATGGATACAGTCAAGACATGATCAACTCAATTTAATAGAAGAAAAGCATTTGAAGGCACTTTGTCATGGCCAATTGTATCAGAAGAGGATGCCCAGGGCTTACAATAAGAAGGTGAAGCCCAGAACTTTCCAAGAAGGAAATTTGGTATTAAAGAAGATCTTACCCTTTTTGGAAGACCTTCGTGGAAAATTCAAACCAAATTGGGAAGGGCCTTATGTTGTCAAGAAGGTCCTATCAAAGGGTGCTCTCATCTTAACAGAAATGGATGGGAAGGTGGGAAGGATTTTCCTGAGCCAATTAACTCTGATGTAGTAAAGAGATATTTTCCTTGAATGAATATTACTAGGAAATGATCTGAGGCCATTTTTCCTTATTTCCCAAAATTTTTATCCCTAGTCAAGCCAATTTGAGCCTGTTCGTCTTCTTTGATAAACCTAAACTGGACTTACAGTCTTATACTGGGGCAAGACCAATAGGGGCAAAAAGAAAAGAAAATAAAGAGAAGAAAAATAGTGGCAAATGAAAGCCAAATACAAGGAAAAAAGGGAAATGGGATTAAATTCATCATGACTGTAAGTCCGGTTGACCTATTTTCACACTTAGAAAATTTTGAACCTTTAATACCTTTTCTTTCATAAACCGATCTTAGCCTTTGTTTCGTCCTATTCTTAAGCCCTCGGTGATTTTAGTATATTCATTCAACTTTCAAAGTAATATTGGTGATGACGGAATGCAGAAGTCGGTCCTAGTGAAAACGATAATTGGCGCTAGGGACAATAGGAGCAAAAAAAAAAAAAGAATCAAAGGTTGAGTTGATCATGTGGTCCAAGTTTGAAGTCAGCATGAGCATTAGAAATTGAGCAAATTAGCAGGGTCAGTCATGCAGAAAAAGCCATTTGGGGATGATTCTAAAGGTCGCAGGATAGACAGATTTGGTCTCTCCCTATTGCTTGGACTACCCTTTTTCATTATTCAACCTGATTTTAATTCTTTTAATTATATGTGATTAAGTGTTTTGGATTATCTTTTCAAAAAAAAAAAACTATATTTTGGCCAGTGATGAGAAATCAAATACTTTTCATAAAACTTTTGTTTTTACAAGCATATGAGAATTCTGAGGCCAATAATATAAAACCTATTTTTGTATTAAATACTTTGTCTTTCCACTATTGGAGTTTATTTTTGTACAAGGGTATGAAGAAAAAAAGAAAGAAAAAATTGCAATAAAAGAATCTAATCCCTATTCTTTAGCTGCTCCTCAAGTTCTCGAATCCGAGCTGCCTGAGTTGCAATGATTCCTGAAGCTCCCTCTACACCCGGGTTGCCTAGAAAGGAGATGACCTCATCTGAAAGTGACTGCTTGAGCTTCAAAGTCCTAAGGTCAGCCAAGGCATCCTGATATTTTCTACGAATCGATCGGACTTCAAAGCGACGAGCCTACCTTTGTTCTTCAAGTTTCTTCTCCATAGTAATGCGGCGAGATGTCTACTCTTCAAGTTGCCTCTCCATATCAATACCTTGTATCCCAAGATCTTGGGCTTCTCGTACCCATATTTTTTGAAGCCATTTGTGGGTTGCCCTTTCAGACTCCAGGATATCTTCATAAGTAGGGGGAAGAACTGCAAGAGGATCCTCTGGTACTAGGACATGACTCTGCACCGGCTCTTTGATCCAAAAATGATAATCCTTCACATGGGACTTAGAAAAGACTGGACCCAGCAGAAAACGAACATAGGACCACTCATTCATTAATCGAGCATTCAGCCCCATGGTGGCTGGTGTAAGTGGTCCAAGGAAGTCCTCATACCCAAATGGGATCATGATCCCCTGTGTTGCTCCAAACTGTCGAAGAACTCTCAAAGGAAGATAAAGAACAGTAGATTTCAAGCCTGCTAGGACCAGAAAGCTCCTATCTCTGAAGCTGATCACTGTCTCTGGATTAGGCTGATAAGTGCCACGCCATCTCACCTGATCATCCTGAAGAGTACCTAAGAAAGTGAACCAACCTTGCTTACCACCATGGATGTTAGGACAACCCCTGTTGCTCATCAAAACGGGAACTTTTAATCTTGGGAAAAAGCAGCAAGTTATCTCTTCAACCTGACTCAAGTGGTCAAGTAACCAAAGCTGCAGAAAAGGGATGTATTTAAAAAAAAAAACAAAGAAAAGAACCAAAAAAAAAGAAAGAGAAAAAGAAAAGAAAAGAAAAAAAAGAAGAAGAAGAAAGAGAGAAAAAAATGGAAAAAAAGAAAAAAAATTTGTTTTTACCTGTAGGATATGGGCACATGCAAGGAAGCGCTTCTTCTTCCTGAAATAGCAGTCAGTTAGAGCTTGATATATCTCTGCCAAAATCATAGGGGCAAATCTCTCACGTTCCCTAACCTGGTAGATAACTGAGATAAGAGCCAAGTCAACCTGGTCATCACCCCGTAGAAAGAGCAACTGATTGACCACTATCAGAGTCAATGCATTAAACCTTGCATCCTTGTCTTCACCCCTTAGAAGTTTTTCAGTCAAAAAGGTCTTGGACAAGGTCAATAGTGTGTCAAAATCTCCTAGGTCTTTCTTCCCTATACCTAAGAATGTGGAGGCTTCCTTTTTGTAGCTAGGCTTTAGAGGTGGGTTCACAACTTTTTCAGAAAACCTTAGGCCAAGGATGGTTTCAATTTCTTCAATGGTAGGAGTCATCTCTTTGTCATCAAAACGGAAGAGATTTAGTTCATGTACCCAGTGCCCAAATAGAGCTTCAATGATTTCCCACTTAAAGGGAATTTTAGGGATGTGTAGGATGTGACCTAAGTGGATGGAATCCTAGCGAATTTTCTCATCAAGGGTCATGGAGTTAACCAATCTATCATAAAAGGAATCCACAACATTGTACCTGGTGAGATTAGGAGGTTTTGATCTAACAGGTTGTCTTGTAGAAGGAGATTCATCGGCAGAGAAATTAGCGCGAAATGCGAGCAAGAAAAGAAAGAAGAGTCACGGCCGTGGTTAAGAAGGAAGCCAAAATCCGTAAAATCAGTACGGGCATCAGAAACCCGCAAAGGTATCACGGTTGTTCACGTCCGTATTTAAATTACGGGCATGACCTGCTCGTAATATAAATACGGGCAAAGCAGAAAATTGCATTTTTCATTATTTTCTCCACACTTTTTAGGAGATCAATGTTTGTATTAGTTATAAGTTGCAAGGATTGCCACCTTACCCACTTTTGTTTAAAAATTTTGTCTCGAATCTCACTTCATAGCCACGAGTGCTCAGTGAGACTAAAGAGGAGGATTTGCCCCTTAAGGTTAGGGACTTTTCAGCAAATCTTCCGCATAAATTCTTTTTCCAAAATCATCCATTTAATCCTTGCAAAATGCAATTGATTAGACAAAATTCTCAAAAAGTGCAATTGGTGGGTCATTTTGCTCTCTGCTTGTAATTGGTTCCAATTACCAGCAAAGAGGGGGCAGCTGTAGACACCTCAAATTGCACTACAAAATGAGAAAATAATTGAAAATATGTAATTGGAGCTTAAAACAGGTCCAAAATGCATAAAATATGATCAAGCATGCATTGCCCGTATTATATCTACGGACTAACCACGCCCGAAATTTGTATACGAACAGGCCGCACCCGTATTGGAAATACAGGCACAACTTACCCGTAATATATTTACGGGCGCTATGTTTTTATGCGAATTTTATCCTTTCTCGATTTCTGAGCTTTATCTTTAAGCTAATATCTCTTTAGATGAGCGAATTATCTCTTTTATTCATTCAAATTATCTTTGTTGACCATGGATGGGCATTATCCCTATTTTTAACTCTATCTTGAGGATCAGGGTATATCCTTCTGGACCAGCTATACCCCTGGGTTTGCCTATAAATAGAGGTGAGATTCTCAAGTAAAAGGCCAAGAAATTTTGAAGACTCAAGAGCTCTAAGAGAAGAGAGGAATCCCTGCTGCTCTGCTTGCTCAATCCAGGTAAGTCCCTTTTCCCTTTTATTTACTTTTTATTTTCTGTCTTCAATTCTAGAAGTAATAGGATCTTCTCTATTGCTGTAGAATAAGGCCATCTTTTATTCTGTATTCCTGAACTTGTCTCTAAGTACCTCAAGAGTCTCTCTAGCCGTAAAACGTGAAGAGAGAGCTAAGGGAAAGGGGAATAGGTGGATCCCTAGAATAGAACCCCATATTCTGTTTTTCTCTTTTCTTATAGAATAAGGCCTTTGATTGTGTTTGTGTACCCAAACCTATCTCCAAGTACCTCAAGAGTCTCTCTAGCTGTAAAACGTGAAGAGAGAGCTAGGGGAAAAGAGAACAGGTGGATCCATAGGGTAGGCCCCCATGTGCTCTAATTTGTGAGATGTGGCTGTTTTTGATATCCTGATCATGTTTTAATGATTTTATTTTGAATTTGGATTAATCCTATGAGTTCATGATGTTTATAGCATGAAATCCTCCTTTTTTCCTAAAATTTGGATTTTTCACACTTTTGCACCTATAGCACTGTTTTCGTGATTTTTGGGATTTTAGGCTAAGATCCTGGATTTATCATCATCTAAATGATAGATCTGGATTCAAAAGCCTGAAATTAATTTCTAGGGTTTCCTAATGTGGTTTTTGAGTTCTTTTTCACTTTTGAGAGAAGACCCTCCGGTCTAAGTTCTCCCATTTTGATGTTTTTCATTAACGTGGGTATTTTTGGTTTTGATTTTTTGATTTAATGTGAAATTTGGGCTACATCTATGTCCTGGACTGTTCAATTTCAATTCTGCAATATTTTATAAAAATCATATTTTTCTAGATTTCTAGAATTTAACTTGAAGCCAGATTTTTTAAGTTTTCACTTTATTTTGGTTTTATTTGATTTTATCTCAATTTTATTTTAATCATGAAACCCTAGGAATGGTATGATCATATTTGAAAGTTCTGGATCAATCAGGCTATTCGTATGAAAAAACCATACATTTTTGTCTTTTTTATGATTTTTCATGATTTTGTTAGAAAGCCCTTTTTCTTTGAAAAACATGAACAATACCTAGCAACCACCTTGTGTGGATGAATAGGGGTGCCTAACACCTTCCCCTATTCATAACCTAATCCCCTTACCCATCTCTGGTTGTTTTTTTTTAATAGGGTTATTTTTATCCTAAATTTGCCTTTTTGTGCTTATTTGAGATTTTGGTGTCCATTCACACCTAAACAGAATGGTGGCGACTCTTTGTTTTTAATGAATCCCGCGTGATGATTAGGAAGTCATTAAATTGATTTTTCCATGTCTCACAATATGTTCAATAGAATCTGATGGGAAGCTTATCTTGGGGATTTAAAGTCCTCCTTGAGTGTTGTTGAGGTCCCTTGAGGCAAAACAGTGGCTTGACACCCTTTTTCTCCAAGTAACAAGTACTTCCAAGCTTCTTTCAAGGTTCCAAATGAAAAAGAAGGGAGAAGAAAGGACTTGAGAGACGTTTGGAAGTGGTTTGGAAGGTTAAGGAGGGGGTAGGAGGGTGCTTAGAAGGGTTTCGTACAGGGGAGAAGGGGGGAGCAAAGTGGGAACCAGCAACCTTGAGCAAGAAGGCTACTGCCTCCTTTTATAGACAAATTTTTGTATCCGAAATTAAATTTTGGATACATCATTTTTTTAGTATAGCCGAAATATAATTTTGGATACAAATATGTCCTATCAAAATTTAATTTTTCGCAGAAAATCCGTAAGAATATCCTGACAAAAGATTGGAGAATCTAATTGTATCCGAAATTATATTTTGGATACACCTAAAAAATACATGTATCCGAAATATATTTTCGAATAATTTTAGTAAATTACAGATTTGCCCTTGATTTGACTGATGTGATGGGATTCTCTTTTGATGAGAGAATTCAAATTTTCTGATTTTTTATTTAATTTAATTCCTAAAATCAAGATATTTTCCTAAAAATTAATATTTTATCTGAGATATTTTTATTTGCTGTCCTTTCTCCGCATTTTTTGCCATGTGGCATATTTTTTGTGCATTCGCCGCGTAGGCAGTTTTCTACAATTTTGCCCTAGGGCTTGAACTACCCCTAACTTCTCTGTCCAGACCCCGATTCTGGCAAATTCAGTTGCCTCGGAACCATGTCGAAATTCTCTATCCACTGGGAAGGAGTATTGCAGCAAATTCAAGTTTTGAGTAGAAAGCCAAAACCATGCCTGGAATTTTAATCTCCTCATAACTTCCTGATCCGGATCCCAATTATGGCAAATTCAATTGCGTCGGAATCGTGTCGGAATTGCCCATCTATTGAGATAGGGCATTGTAGTCACCTTGAATTTGATCAGAAAGTCAATTTCTGCCCCTCGGGGTTTTGAGCTAGCTGTTAGGGTTTACATTTCCAACACTTCTGGGAGGTGCAAAAATGAGATGCTTATAGATCCAAGTCATTTGATTGAGTTCTAAAGGTTCCCTATAAATGTACAAGTGTGAGACATGGAAAAATCACCTAGATGATTCCCTCAATCATCACACGAACTCAACGAAATTGGGAGAGTCGCCACCATCCAATTTTAGGATGTGAATGGACACCAAAAATCATCAAAAAGAACAAAAAAGCAAATACTAGAGTAAAAATAACTCTACTTGAAAATAAAATCCAGAGATGGGTAAGGGGATTAGATTATGAATGGGGGAAGGTGTTAGGCACCCCCACTCACCCACACAAGGTGGTTGCCAAATGTTGATCATGCTAAAAAAAATAAGAAAGCTTGCTAAAATCATTAAAAACCTTGAAAAATGATTAAACAAATGTATGATACCTTCACATGAGAAATCCAAATAAATTCCAGATCCTCTTTTATGTCAGTATCACTTCTGGGATATCACCATTAGATGGAAATCAAAGCAAAACTTGAATAAAACCAAGTTGAGACAAATCCGGAAAATTCAGTAAAAGCTAAAGCCATTTGTCTTGAAATCATTCAAATCTAATTTAAATTGAATCAAACCAAATCCATTTGAAAGATTATGATAAATAGAAGACTCATGCAAATTTTCAATCAAATCCGGTTAAAATCCTAGGAGTTGTGCTCCTTTGAAATCTACTGCTGGAGATAGTTAAAAGTGACAAGTGGGCAACTTTGGAAATTCATTTAGAAAAATTGGCTCCCTATAAATCCGTGAAATTTAGCATGAATTAAGTATGTAGAGCCATATTTCAAATGAAACTAGCCTCATACAAAAATTCATTCGGATGTGCCTTGGGTGACCTCCTGAACAGGCCCAGAATATCACAGATTAACCCAGAAATGTGCTATTGAGCAGTTCTGAGTAAATTTGTTACCTACGATACAAATGGAGTCAAAAAATTATGAAACCAACTGGATTTGAAATTAGACTTCCAAATAAAAACACAAAAACAAAAATCACTTGAATCAGACTTAAAACGAACACATGGCGCTCAGTCGAAGTGACAGGTACCGCAATCTAGCCTGAACTGACCTATCAACTTCGACTGAGTGGTGTCGAAAATCCACTTCATAAAAATTAATGAAATTTTGCAGGCATAAACTAGACAGCCTCACCTTTCCCATGACTTTGAAATCACTCCAAAATTCATCCGGATGATGAAGTTATGAGTGTCCGAAGTTAGGGTACAGATGATGTCCTGTTTTGCCACTTTTAAGTAAAATCAATTCAAATTAGTGATTGGATGTGTGTGATCCGTGCAATGTAAATCAAAATCACTTGAAAAAGTGTTGAAGAACCTCTAGAAAGAAATAGGGCACAAGTTTGGCTTACCATTCTCTCCGATTGGAAAGAATATGCCAAAAACCCCAAAAGTGAGCAAAAATGCTCAAAACCGAGAGGTTAGATCTAGAGGTCTTCAAGACTCAAGATAAACTCATTTGAAATCAATAGAAAACATCCCAGAAATGCTTGGGGCTATTTATTTCAGATCTATCACAACGAATGCAATAGATCCGAAATACAAGCCGATTCCAACAAAAAACAAGTGCAATATGTGTATATGTGTAAAAATCATTTCTTCAAATATAATCACACATAACATTCATATCAATCAAATGGGGTTCTAAAAAGACCTAGGGTTCCGTTCCATTCTCGTTTCCTTTAGTTCTCTCTCCCCGTTTAATGGTTCTTCGAGATAGTCTTGAGATACTTTGAGTATGAAACGGTTTTCATAGAATCAAAAGGCTTTTCAAAAGGGTTCTATCACTAAGGATCAATCCTTAGTCTTGTTTCCCCTAGATTCCACCTTCACGTTTTACGGCTAAGGGGAGTCTTGAGGAACTTTGAGTAGAGGAAGGGTTTGCATATATAGAGAGTAGGCCTTATTCTACAGAAGGGTAGAAGAAAAGAACTAACTCTAGAATGTAAAGACAGAAAATTAAATAGGGGCTTAGGCTTACCTGGGTTTCTGGAAGAAATGCAGCAGCGGTTCCCTTCTTCACTCGGAGCTCTTCAATCTCCAACTTCTTGGCCATTTACTTAAGGAGGAGCCTCCTATTTATAGACAAAGACTAGGGTCAGGGTTTGCATGATGCTAGACACAAAATGATATCTAGAGTCCACCAACCTAAACCCTAAGGCTATTTCCGAGATTTCCACTCCTTAAATGAAGGATATGATGGTAAAAAGTGAAAACTCTCGAAAACCCTAATTTTGAGCAAAAACCTTGTATCTGACAACTCAGATCAGATACAAGCAATTCTCTTTGTATCCGACATTATCTGTCAGATAAAATAAAGATGTTTTGTATCCGACATTATCTGTCGGATACAAAAAAAAGAAGCTTTTATCCGAATTTTAACACAGGCAATACTTATTTACAAGTAATATCATTTAAGTAAATGTCCTCGTATTTTTTAATCTCCATTTACTTAAGATATTACATGTAAATAAGCAAACACCCCCCCCCCCCAATTTGAATCCATTAAAAATAGTTCCAAACCCAAATTCCAAAAGAATAAAAAAGTCAACTTTCCAGTTCCAGGCTAAATTCCGATTTTTCAGGTCCGGTAAAAAGATTCAATATGTTAAAACCAAGGTATTCGTCATGATTTAAAATCTCAAAAAATTCATTTATGCAATAACATTTCTAAAAACCTGATTACCGGGAAAAATTATCTTGAAATCTTGCTTTAAAAAATATTTCATTTTCTGGGGTCAAAAGTCAACAAAATTCAACCGGAAAAAGTTTGACTTTGCACAAAAGATTGAATTCGGGTCTTTTCCTTTGCGGTTTTGGATTCAAATGGGATAAGGATCTTAAACCCAATGCAAAGAATTTAAAATTCCAATAAAATATTTCTCTCCTTCAAGATTTATCAAAAATCATGCAATTATGGGGTGTCTACAACAAGCTTGTACAAGTCATTTGATAGAAGGGTATAAGTCTATATAGGCATACAAGTTAGTGTATATTGTTGTACAAGTTCATCGATAAAAAGTACAAGTCATTTGATTGATTGATATAAGTCACCCTATATCTGTACAAGTCAGTACATTGTATTGTACAGGTCATTTGATAAGGCGGTATAAGTCTATTTAGGCATACAAGTTAGTGTACATTGTTGTACAAGTCAATTGGTAGAAGATACAAGTCATTTGATAGAGTGGTACATGTCCTCCTATAAATGTACAAGTCAATATTTAGCATTGTACAAGTCATTTGATAGAGGGGTATAAGTCTGTATAGGCATACAAATTAGTATATATTGTTGTACAATTCATTTAATTGAGTGGTACATGTACCCCTGTAAAGGCACAAGTCAGTACATATTATTATACAAGTCATTTGATAGAGGAGTATAAGTTTATATTGGCATACAAGTTAGGGTATATTGATGTACAATTCAATTGAATGAAGGTACAAGTCATTTGATTGAGTCGTACAAGTCGGTACATAAAATTGTACAAGTCATTTGGTAAAAATATACAAATCTCTCTATAAGCATATTATATATATATATATATATCTGTGTGTGTGTGTGTGTGTGTGTGTGTGTGTGTGTGTGTGTGTGTGATTTGGTTGAATGGTACTGGTTATTTTATAACTGTGCAGGTCAAGATACACTATTGTACAAGTCATTTTGTTGAGACCCTCTCTCTCCTCCTTTTCTTTTTTTATTATTTTTTGAAAAGAAATAAAGACAAAAAATAAGAAAGTTGGGGCAAAGGGTATTTTTCGAAATATACTTAATTCAATCAATTCCAAAGGTTAAAAGGCAATCTTGGAAATGTGTGTATTTAATTTTTATTTTATTTGAATGAGAAAAGGGCATTCTTGGAAGAAAACGATCTGTAACAATGAAATGTAGAGCTGGCAAAATGCGAACCGACCCAAGTTAAACGGGTTTGGGTTGACCTGTTTATTAATTGGGTTGGGGTTTCCCCAACCCGCCAGTAATTGGATCAACCCGATTACGACCCGGCAACTTGACAGGTAACCCAATTAAAAAAAACAGTGACAAAAGTGTCCCGTCCCGACCCGATTAACCCCCAACCTGATCAAATTAATCCTCCAACCCTATTTTAATCATATTTTTTGAAAAATAAAAAATAAAAAAATACTAAACGGGTTGGCGGGTTGGGTTTGGATTGGTGGTTTTCTAACCCGCCTTAATTCAGCCCAACCCGAACCCAAACCGATTAACCCCCAACCCGATTATGACACGACCCGAACCCGATTAATCCCATAAACCATTTATATTATATCATAAGTCTAATCAATATACTGTCCAGCTGGAACTATAGACATCAGCCAAAACTACAACTATAGTAGTTAGGCTAGGATGCGTAGCCTCTAGATCACAAGATCACCACACACAATTACTATTTCCTACTCCTATACTGAAGAGCCCTCACATACTCAAGTTTTAATTATCTTTGTAAATATCCACACAATTATTCCATATTCAAAACATACTAAGGATCTCATTGATATCAAATAATGAAACTCATTTTCTACCTTACTAACTGGTAAATTGCTAACCCATATAGATAATCAAATTATCGCAAGGCAAAAACATATTTAATTGGGGTGCTAAATACACAAATCAAAACTAGAAATTCTCAAGTGTGTGTTAACCTACTCCAAAAAGCATATTTGTCCCAAAATAATATAATAATATTTATGAAATTTTAAACCATGCAAATAGAATTTACAAGAAATATTTAATATCAAGGGTAAACATCATTGTTTGAAACTTATTTACTCATATAATCGATAAAATCGAATTTATGAAGATCAAATGCAGTTAAATGAGTTACTAAATCATCAAATGCATTCATATAAAAAGTTTCCTATTTTGGGCCAATTTTCCAAAATTATTCTCATTTATAACTCATGGCTATGCCAAATTGCCTCTCAGTTACAACGTTTTTCTTTTTTTTTTTATGAAAATACAATAAATCAAATTTCAATTAATTTGTAACTTTAAAAAGTCATTGTTTTAAACACTTTTTCATTAAATTTTGATTTTATTTTCAAATATCGACTAAAACGTAATTACTTATAAGGATATGAACTAATTTAGAAAACTTAATTTAAATCTCAACTAACACTTAATTATTTAAAGTCATTTATACTGATTTACAAATAAATCTTTTATTTATGTATTAAAACTTAAATTATTTACTAAAATGTAAACTAATTTTAAATTAAAATATGAGTTTTGTAGTGAAAATTAACAACCTTACTTTGCCAAATTTTTTAGCTCAAACCAGAACCCCTATCAACTTGAAACCAATTCCTATCAAATTTATACATTTTAAACTTAATTTTAAGCTATCAAACTAAAATTTACAATGATGTTTGCGTCGTTTTGCAAACACCCCAAAATATTTAAAACCAACATTTAAAACAAAACTTGTTCTTCACATTCGAACACAAACAATAAACTGACAACCCATAATTCGACTCAAGCACACAAAATTTTCAATCGAATCAAAACATGAAGATTTGCAATATATATGTGCGCGCGCCATAACCGCGGGGCCGAACATCTGACTCAAGGCGCACGTGGGTGCGGTGCCTCTCTTTGAAGGGAAATATCTAGATTTTGGAGTCATCACTACCTAATGTGGTACAGGCAGACACCTGGGTGCCTAGAGTTGTCTTTTTAGGTGGTCTGTGGCTTAAGATTCAAGGTAGGGTCTCAGTTACGATTCAGGGAAGTCCGTAGATACCCCGGTCTGCCCCGTCGGGTGACGAGTCCCACGGGTTTTCCTGGTTAAAGTCAACTTTGTCTATCTCACCCAATTCCTATTCAGATATGCATTCTTTTCTACAAGTCGGTGTGGGGGACCACCTGAATGGTGTGGGCCCCCTTTACTTGATTTTATTTTCTTTACTTAAGTGATCTTTGTCTGAATAGGCGGGCCTCATTGGAAGGCCTGCAGATTCCTTGGTGGGCTAAGCATAGCCCTTATGTTCTTTTGATGGGCTTTGATCTAACCCTACAAGCCCTTTAGCTTTTGGTTAGTATGCGCACCCGATTTCGGTCGCACGACGAGGCGCAAGCAAAACAATGCGTGCCTCAGGGTTTGTTTGGAGTCGCCACTGCCTGATGGGGTGCAGGCAGACACCTGGGTGCCTAAGTTTGTCTATTAAGGCTTGGTCTACGACTTGAGATTCTAAGTAGGCTCTCGGTTGCGGTCTGGGGAAGTCCGTAGACACCCCAGTCCACCCCGTCAAATGACGGGTCCCATAAGTTTCCCTGGTTTGAGTCAACTCAGTTGGTCTCTCACTCACCCGATGCCTATTCCAGCATTCAATTTTGGTTAAGTCTGGCAGAACCGCCAAAGTAGTGTGGGTCCCTTTACTTGATTTTATCTCCTTATTATTGAATGAAGTGAGTCTGATTGGGTGGGCCCCGTTGGAAGGCCCACGGATCCCTTGGTGGGCTTGGTTGAGCCCACGTGTCCCTTGGTGGGCCTCAGTCTAGCCTGAGAGGCCCTTTGGGCTTTTGGTTTAAGTGAATTGATTTTACATTAAAGTTTAAGTTTGTTTATTTAAGTGGATTTCATGCAAAGGTGGGCCGGGTTGCTTCGTGGGCCCTTGAGTGGGCCACACAGTTGGTTTCCGAGTAGTTTTGATTATCTTTCTTATCGGTGCCAAAAATGGGCCAAGCATTGAGCTTGGGGCCCTTTACCTGGGCTTGGGCTTGAAAGCCCAAGACTTCCTGAGTTAGGGTTTTGAAACCCTAACCTCGGTTGGTTAATGGGCTTGGTGGGCCCGATAGGCCCTGCCCTTGGTCTCGGCCAAACCAAGCCTAGATCTAAGCATGCATGTTGCCCCAGTTGGGCTTTGATGGGCCTCACAGGGTCTGGCCCACTCAATTCTTTTAATTGTCTTATTTAAGTACAACTAAGTTGGTCGGGCTTGGTGGGCCCCGTTGGAAGGCCCACCGGAAATCGATTTGGACCGGATCGGTCCATGGCCCATCTTGGGTTTCCGGGTGACCCGGAAACCCTTCTGGTTCATTTGGTTCGGTCAAACCAAGCCCAAAAATAGCAAAGATCATCAAAAATAGCAAAAATACAATCTGGTAGTGTAGCCGGCCTGAGATGCCAGTTACACACAGGGTTCTGTGTATCCGGCATCTTTAGCCGGCTACACATGGGATTCTGTGTATCCGGCATCTTTAGCCGGATACACATGGGCTTCAGTTGATCTGGCCTGAGTTGCCGGATCAACATACAGAGGCTTGTTTTCTGATTTTTCCAAGGGGGTTGGGTTTCTGGGTCTTCTAGGATGTTCTAGGGGTTGTGTGGGCCCCTGTGTGGGCCCATGGTGGTTCACATAGGGACATATGGCCTCCTTCCTGAGGTTTTGAAACCAAGAGAATGGGAGAAGGCTAAAGGCTTGCCTTCTCTTCCCTTTGAACCATATTTGATAAAGAAACAGGGACCTATGTGTCCCTATCTTGGTCTTCTTTATTTTAGAAAATCAGCAACTCATTAGCATGGATAAAAGCCAATCAAATGAACATGGGACCACATGCTTCAAACCACAAAAAGAACACAAGCATCTCCATATTTCACATGCATAAAAATGAAAAGTGTGTGCTCACCTAGACAAAGATCATGTGGCAAAATAGATAAGCTAGAATTAGCATGCTTCTAATGGGTAAGAATACACATATACACATGAGATACGTAAATAAAGATGGGGTTAACTTCATGTACACAAAACAGCAACTAATATTTGGACATATACATACTTCACTTCAAATACCATGAAAGGTAAATAAGTGATCAAAGCATGCTTCTCATGCATGTCTAGATCTTTATCATGCTTTAAACATCTAAAGGAACCTAAAGACACATTAAGAATCTTAGAACAGTAGCAAATGCAAAGGGGACTTATTTCTAAACTTAAATGAGAGAAACCTAAATCTAAGCACCTATCTATCATGCCATATCAAACAAGTATGGAGCTGAAATGTAAAACAAGTCAAGAGAAGGGGCTAGAGGGATAGTTTAAGGGGTACAAAAGAATTGAAATGAGAGGAACATGCTCCCCACTTGAATGAAATAATGCATGACAAAATAGCATCTAAAAGCCTCTTAAAGGTATGCGAAAAACACCCTTTCATCCTCTCTTAAAATCATGTGCATGGACCCCCTTACCATGGGAGCTAGACTATCTTGTGAGAGCATGAATGAAGAAGAAAGAGAGCCAAAAGGTGAGGCTATACTCCCGAACAGTCCTTAAACATCGATCAACCCAAAAAGGGCTCCAAACAAGCTCATTTTCACTTATATTGAACAAAATGTGGTAAAGAACATTACCTTAGGGTCAAAATGACCTTTGAATGGTATGCTTGCACTTCCTCGAGGCTTGGATGGCTGCTGGAGCAGCACCTTCAAAACACCACCAGCAACGGTTGGGTGAAGAATGAAGAAGAAGAGAGGGAAAGAAAGAGAGCTTGGGAGAGGTGAAGAGGTTGGAGAGGAAAAAATGCCTTGAAGAGAAAAATCTGCACCAAAATGGGAGAGCTCTCCCTACGTATGTGGCTTTGGGGGGTTTTATTATGTGGCATGTGGGATGGGCATGCATGCATGGGGGGCACAATCATGGGAGGGAGAGAGAGAGAGAGAGAGAGAGAGAGAGAGAGTTGTATGAGGGGTGGCATGCATGGATGATGCCCATGCATGCCCATCCACCATGAGAGAGAAGGGGATGCATGTATGAGGCATGCATGGTTGGTCATGGGGGGAGAGAGAGTGAGAGAGAGATGCATGAGGGGTGGCATGCATGGATGATGCCCATGCATGCCCATAGGGGACACCAATTATGAGTAAATCCCAATATTTGTGGATTGGTCCCTGGAACTTTGGATTTTTACAAATTTAGTCCCTGATACCTTTGGACATTTATAGATTTAGTCCTTGATATTTTTTATATTTACAGATTTAGTCCCTGATACTTTTGGATATTTACAGATTGGTCCCTGGGATATTTGCTCAAGTTTTGATACTTATGGATCTAGTCCCTGATACCCTTGGAGATCTGCAGCTTTACCCTTGAGATATTTTTCCTTGATTTGGGTAATTACAGACTTAATCCCTGAGGCCTTTTTGCTCTGCTGCTTGCCACGTGTGCAGACTTTTGCCACGTGTGCAGTTTTCCAGCACTCTGCCTTAAAACTTCAACTGCTTACATCTTCTTCATCCGAACTCCAATTTGGGCAAACTCAGTTGCGTTAGAACCTTATCGGAGTCCTATATCCATTGGTGTAGGGTTAAGCAGTTGATTCGGGGTTTAGCAGAAAGTCAACTTTCAGCTCCCCCTCAAGTTTGACCGGCCCGCAGAACCTTTATCCGGACTCCGATTCCAACAAACTCAGTTGTGTTGGACTCGTGTCGGGATTCTCTATCCATTGAGATAAAGCAAGGTGACCAATTATCACTGGATCAAAAAGTCAATTTTTCACCCTTTATGGTTTGACTTTTCAGCCGGGTTTTGCATTTCCGGCTTTTCTGGGAGCGCAAAAATGAGGTGCTTACAGTTAGTTTGGTTGCTTTTATTTAAGGTTAGTGAGGAATTAGTTTAAGTTTTATTTTTTGTGGGCCTGGATGATTTGTGGGTCCATTGGGTGGGCCTCACAAGAGTTGCCTTAAGACTTGTTATTTTGAATTTCAATTTCATCTCCACTTGGGCTACGAACAGGCTTAGGGCTCATGTCCTAGGTTTAGGCTTGAAAGCCCAAGGATTGGTGAGTTAGGGCTTTGGATCCCTTCCTTTCTTTGGTAAGTGGGCCTTCCATAAAGAAGGAAATAGGGCCTGATAGGCCCAAGCCCATGGTCACGGCCAAACCAATCCTAGCCTAAACAAGCATGCTTCAAATTGGGCTCTTATTGGGCCTCTAGTGGTGTGGCCCATTTACCCCCCTTTTCTTTGACTTTTATCTTTTTACTTTGAAAGTGAGGTGGGTCTGGTGTGGGCCCCATTGGAAGGCCCATTAGTGTGCCAAATTTTGGGCTAAGGCAAGCCCAAGTCCCATTTGAGGGTTACTTTGTTTTGGTTTTAGTTTATTTGATTTGGAAGTGGTTTAAGCATGCAAGGATTATTTAATTAGTTGGTTTGGATTTTTAAAGGAAGTCCAATGGGCTTGGGGGAGGCCCAAAGGATTTGCCAAGTTGCCTTTAAAATCCACCAATAGAGAGGACTTAGGTTGGGCAAGATGGGTGTGGGCCCCGTTGGAAGGCCCACAAAGTGGTGTGGCCAAACCACACATGTATGCATTCAAATAATTAAAATCAATAATCAAGGAGATATCATCATGCTAAAACAGTGACCTAAAGTGTATGTATTAAGCATGTTAATGTACATACTACTAAAAGGAAAATGAGAAGGAAATGATTCTAGGCATGCTTTCTAATTGTAATATATGCATATGTTTGTAGTGTTGCATGTGCACTATATGTGAAGGAATAAACCAAAACAGCAAGCAATAAAGGGATAAAAAAAATGATTCTAAGATGCTTTGAAAGAGTACATGTAAGTGGGTACAAGCATGTTATGTGCATGATCTCACTTGGAATGACAAACATGTGGCTACGCATGTGTACATGGTAATTTGGTGTTCCCCCTTGTAAGGATGCCTCCAAAACAGCAAATGAAGTGTAGTGTAGTGTGTATGAAACATGAGTATTTATGCATGCAAGTAAAGCAAATAAGAAGAAAGGAAAGGTTGGACATGAAGCATGCTGAAGCATGCATATATAAATCAACCCAAAACAGCAAGTTCAACGAGTGGGTGTTTGACATGAGTGAGCATAGAAAGGAACTTGACCAACTTAGAACAAAGAAGTTGAGATGAGCATGCTTTACAACAGTGAACACGTGTGTGTTTTCTTCATATCAATACATATACAAGTGAAGTGAAACTAAAATGAAGAAACCTAAACATGCCTTCATAAATATATCCTAGATATGCATGGTGCTTTGTGCCTATGAAGAGAGCATGCCAAAAAAGAACACCAAGACAGTAGGTAAAAAATGCATGGTTACATGGTTATGGAAGTGGGAAACATGTTATTTGAGTGTATGAAAACCGATAACCTTATGCAAACCCACCTTGTAACGCCCCGGTTCCGGGTCCATTCCCAAACTCGAGGTGTTATGGTAAATAAACAAAGCAACTAAAGAATCTGGATAATTTAAAACTTTTTCTAAATTTATAATCAGAGTAAATGCGGAAACTTGAATTCAAATTCTCTTTATTATTCAACAATTATAATTTACAAGGATTTCATTTCCATGAGCAACCTACAGCTATATAGACTACCCATCTACAATTAGCCTAAAATTTGACGTCCTCGCTAGGAGTACCTGAAAAATGGGAAGAAACTGGAGTGAGAATAAATCTCAACAAGTAGCAATGTGCATGATGTAAAACAGTCCATAATTTTACAATAATAGTCATGAGGTGAACGATAAAACCAAAACCACGATAATACGATGATATAACAATAACAATTACCAATCCACAACAAACATGTGTGACATAATAGGACTCATGATCTGAAACCACTTAATAAGATATTCCTGCCCCCATAGTTCACCACATCACGACTTAAATAATAAATGGAGCCCACACCAGCAGTCACTACCATCTCCTCCGACAACCATCAACGCGGACCACCCACGAATGGGTTTGCGAGTACAATCCTCAGTCCAAAATAAAATCCCATCAAGGGTACCGCTTCCGCGGAGGCCATACTAATCTGATCAAAGATTAAGGGACCCACAACAGTACGTCTAATACCAGTGCATGTGCAAGTCACAAGTGATTCTCAAGCACGGCCAAATCATAGCTCCAACGTGTGAGTCACAAGTAACCTACCAAAATGACCAATATAAAGCTCGTGAAAGTCGATGTCTCATTGAAGCATGGGGATGGTAACCTGAATAACAAATAGAAACCATTGTCGATTGACAACCTCGGCTAAGACCAGGCCGCACCAGTAGCGGTCGAGGATTGCTGCCTACGTCGCCCGCATCTACAAGTACGACGGACCACATATTAGGGAGTTCCGAACAAGAATAACTTACCAGCCAATTCCATTTCACTTCCTAGCTAAGCTATGGATCCATACTAAGCATTGCCCACTAGACATAACTCACAATCAAAACCTCGAATAACTCAAAGATACAATATTCAGGGATAAACCTCGTACCAATAATCATAAACATGTCCCAAATGATATATCCAACAATAATTTCCAAAACCATGGTATCCAACCAAGATATTCAAAATAACCATTAAACAGCTCTTAAACAGAGTTCCAGGTCATTTAATAAGAAAAGTACGAGAGTATACACAAATTCTAAATAAAAGGTTCAGATTTGAGTCGTGTTAGTGTGGGAATACGTAGTTTATCTTTCTAATTCAATATTCAGGTTATTCTTTATTTCTCACATAGTTTACTCCAAATCCTACACTTTGGTTCATCCTAAAATCTTTATTTTTAAATCCTTATTTACCAACTAATACCCTAAATCTGTAAAACCTTTGGGTTATGCTATTGATTCTTTCCAAAAGTTAATTTAGGTCTATTATGACTTGTTAGACCAAGTTTCATACCTAGATTCCTAATGAAAGTAGTCTGAGTGCATATGGTTTACCTTAGCTAGTCTACTTTGATTCTTAATGCATTCAATGTCCCAAATAGTTACCCTTTAATCCAAATTTAATTCCGTCACTTCTTGCATCTTAAATTACTCTAGTTATAGGTGTTACAACATTAAAATTCCAAGAAAATCATTAAAAATTGAATCTAGGCACAAATCCCAAGTTTTGAAATTTCTAACAAATGATCGCTCGAATGGACGCTTGAGCAACTACTCTAGCGGTTTAGTTTCCAGGTTCTGTTATTTTTCAAAAGCCTATCGCCCGAAGTAACGCTCAAGCGGTGTCTCAAGCGCTCCGAATATCAATACCAATTTTCTTAGTTACGGAAATTCTCAATCTTTCTAACCCAAATATTTATTTGATTTGACTCTAAACATCTGATTTCCATCCCAAACTAGCTCTGAGATAAACTTAAACTAAACCCATAATCTTTCTACTTATCTTGAGTTTCTTTTTAAGTTTAACTTACCAAGATCAACTCTTTCTTGGTTTTTAAAGAAAGTTAAATCACCAAAACAATTCTTTATAAACAAATAAACTTTTCCCATGAAATCCAACTTCAAAAACAATACGATCAAACATAAAAAAAAACACAAGAAAACATGCAGTTCCTCCAGTTTCAAGGGTTTGCTACTTGCCTTATGATGAACCCAGATTTTTTTAGAAACTTCGTCTGTGCTCGTTTTTGGAGCTCGACCGCACCCCTCTAGACTTCTCCAATTTAGATCTCCACCGTTCAGTTTGAAGTCTTCCATCAGTAGAACAAAACCCTAAAATTTTAACCCATTCCAACAGTTGGATATTCCTAGCTCGCCGTTCGAAGTTGGCTGGTCGGCCATCTCTGCAACTCTTCTTTCTAATTTCCTCCTTTCTTTTCTCTCTTCTCTCCTTCTATTTTGGCTTCTATCACTTATGCACGAATTTCCCTCTCCTTCTAACTTATTTTTCAAAACCTAAAACACTCTTTAAGCCTCTCTTTTATAGCCTTACTAATAAACCAACTCTAATTAGGTTTAGCTCACTCTAATATACAAAGTGTATTCCCTCTTCTACCCTTCTCCTTAATTTAACTATTTTAATTCCCTTTTAAGGGATCTCCTAATTAATTTTCGTGCTTAATCTTATTCCAAATTTTAAATTGAAATTGGACTTTTATTATTCACTCAAAATACCTAAATTTTGGACCCTAAATAATATAATTACCATTAGGCCATTTTTCCACCCTTTAAGCCTTAATTTCATTATTTTACATCCAATTAAGCTAAGATTTTTTCTAGTTGAATTTGTTAACTTAATAACTAATTATCTTATTTTCTTTCATGAATTTAACAAATTTAAAATGACTGAATTACCCCTTTTTCTTTAAATTCCTATTTTAACCTTTAAATCTTTCTTTAATTCTCCTACTATTATATTTCTTAGTATTTTCCTCCATAATTTATCTCTTAATTATTTATTTTATTTTTAGGAAAATCCAGGGTTTTACACACCTTATGGTAAAGAAGAAACCACCAAGCATGAAGGTAACCTAAAGAAAATCATTAAAGAAGGGATTTGGGGGATTTAAGGGGTACATGAGAAATGATGGAGGAGAACATGCTCTCCTTTAAAAGCTAAGAGGGAAAAATTGATGGGAGCATGAACATGATCCTTCGTATGTGACCTTAGGCCAAGACATGATCTCCCCTCCCTTCTTTCGTGCACAACAACTTCCCCTTACCATGGGAAACTATTGTTTTGGAAGAAGTGAAGAGAAAGATGGGGAAAAATAAGGTAGAGGAGCATACATACAGCAAAAGGGACAAAAATGATGGAGCATGCTCATACTTGCTTCATTTTCATATATGTTGAACAAATCATACCAAGAGAGGGTACCTTGGGGTTGGATAGTCTCTTGGATGGTGTTGAGGTTCCCTTGAGGGTTGGACAACACCTTGAAACACCTTCTTTGCTTCCCACAACACCTCCTTGACCTCCTTCAAGGTTCAAAGTAAAGAGGAAGAGGGGATTAGGAGAGGTTTGGAGAGGGTTTACTGGGTTAGGAAGGTGGTGGAGGGGTAGAGAAGGAGGTTTTGTATAGGGGAGAAGGATTAGAGAGGGGTTTTTTCCTATGGGGGATAGGGGTTCAAGGTGGAGAAGAAGAGTTTGGAGAGAGGGTTTTGCTATGGGGGAGAAGGGTTAGAGAGGTTAGGGTTCGGAAAAGAAAGGTTTTTTAGAAGATGGGTTTTTTTGGGGATGGAGAATGGTTTGAGAAAAGGAAGGAGAGGAGATAGATGGGTGAGAGAGGGAGAGAGACCCCATCACTTTTTTTTAATTACTTTCTTTCACTTGGTTGTTAAGTATCACTTTTTTATCATTATTTTAGTTTGCTTAATGGTTAAGAAAGAAGATATGTGGTGGAGGTGCTTTCTCTCTCTAATGTGATTCTCTCACTTAATGGGAGAATGGATTTTTAGATTTTTTTAAATTAATTTAATTGACTAAATTCAAGATATTTTAGAAAAATTAGTATTATATTCAGGATATTTTGTTTCTCTTGTTCTTTTGTCCTTTCCCTCGCCATGTGGCAAAGAATTCGCCACATGGATAGTTTTCTGCATTTTGCCACGTGGATAGTTTTCTGCATTTCGCCACGTTGATAGTTTTATACATTTTGCCCTTTGGGTTGAACTAATCATAACTCTTTCATCTGGACCCCAATTCTGGCAAACTCAGTTGCGCTGGAACCGCGTCGGGATTTCCTACTCAATGAGAAATTATTACAGTAAATTCAAGTTTTGAGCAGAAAGCCGAAACCGCTCCCAGAATTTTAATCTGCTCATAACTTCTCCGTCTGGGCCCCGATTCTGGTAAACTTAAATGTGTTAGAACCGTGTCGGCATTCCCTATCTGTCGGGATAGGGTATGGCAGTGTAGACACCCCAAATTGAACTAAAAATAAGAAAATAATTGAAAATATTAATTGGGATTTAAAACAAGTCAAAATGCATAAAATCTGGCTAAGCATTCTTTGCCCGTATTTTCATTACGGGCCGGTCGCGCCCGAAATTTCTATACGGTCAAGCGCGCCCGTATTGGAAATACGGGCACCACTTGCCCGTAATATATTTACGGGCGCAATGTTGTTATGCGAATTTTATCTTTTCTCGATTTCTGAGCTTTATCTTTAAGCTAATATCTCTCTAGATGAGCGAAATAGCTCTTTTATTCGCTCGAGCCATCTTTGTTGGCTATGGATGGGCATTATCTTCGTTTTTTACTCTATCCTGAGGATCAGGGTATATCCTTCTGGACCAGCCATACCCCTGTGCTTGCCTATAAATAGAGGTGAGATTCTTAAGCAAAGGGCCAAAAAATTTTGAAGACTCAAGAGCTCCAAGAGAAGAAAGGAATCCCTGCTGCTCTGCTTGCTGAATCCAGGTAAGTCTCTTTTCCCTTTTATTTACTTTTATTTTCTGTCTTCAATTCTAGAATTAATCTATTCTTCTCCATTGCTGTATGATAAGGCCATCTTTTATCTTGTATTAATAAACTTGTCTCTAAGTACCTCAAGAGTCTCTCTAGCAGTAAAACGTGAAGAAAGAGCTAGGGGAAAGGGGAACAGGTGGATCTCTAGAATAGAACCCCATATTCTGTTTTTCTCTTTTTGTATAGAATAAGGCCTTTGATTGTGTTTGTGTACCCAAACCTATCTCCAAGTACCTCAAGAGTCTCTCTAGCCGTAAAACGTGAAGAGAGAGCTAGGGAAAAAAGAACAGGCGGATTCGTAGGGTAGGCCCCCATGTGCTCTAATTTGTGAGATATGGCTGTTTTTGATGTCCTGACCATGTTTTAATGATTTTATTTTGAATCTGGATTAATCTTATAAGTTCATGGTGATTATAGCATGAGATCCCCATTTTTTTTCTAAAAATTGGATTTTTCACACTTTTGCACCTACAGCACTGTTTTCGTGATTTTTGTGATATTAGGCTAAGATCCTGGATCTATCATGATCTATATGATAAATCTGGATTCAGAAGCCTGAAAGTAATTTCTAGGGTTTCATGATGTGGTTTTTGAGTTCTTTTTCACTTTTGAGAGAAGACCCTACGATCTAAGTTCTCCCCTTTTGATGTTCTTCATCAACGTGGGTATTTTTGGTTTTGATTTTTTGATATAATGTGAAATTTGGGCTATATCTATGTCCTGGACTGTTCAAGTTCAATTTTGAAATATTTTATAAAAATCATATTTTTCAAGATTTCTAGAATTTAACTTGAAGCCAGATTTTTGAAGTTTTCGCTTTATTTTGGTTTTATTTGATTTTATCTCAATTTTATTTTAATCATGAAACCCTAGGAATGGTATGATCATATTTAAAAGTTCTGGATCAATCAGGCTATTCATATGAAAAAACCATACACTTTTGTCTTTTTTGTGATTTTTTATGATTTTTATAGCAAGCCCTTTTTCCTTTATTTTAACATGAACAATACTTGGCAACCACCTTGTGTGGATGAATAGGGGTGCCTAACACCTTTCCTTGTTCATAACCTAATCCCTTTATCTATCTCTGGTTGTTTTTTTATAGGGTTATTTTTACCCTAAAATTACCTTTTTGTGCTTATTTGAGATTTTGGTGTCCATTCACACCTAAAAAGAATGGTGGCGACTCTTTGTTTTTATGAATCCCGCGTGATGATTAGGAAGTCATTAAATTGATTTTTTTCATGTCTCACAACTGACGACTCCACTAGGGAGTTGTGGATTTCAGCCTATTGGTGTTTTGTTCATGTTTTTGATGTTTTGGTTTTGCTTGCTATTTTGTGTTTTTAGCATGTTTTTGTTTTGCTTGCTATTTGGTGTTCTTAAGTATGTGGGGTATGTTTTAAATCTGATTTATTGCTTAAGAATTCATGGGGGTAGAAACATGCTTAATTTTGATTTATAGGATTGTTTCTAGAAACATGCGTAGGTGAGGTTCGTTTTGCTAAACCATGCTGATTTATTGCTGTATTTTTATAATAGCATGTTTTTATTTTCAGCATGATCTCCATGATGTATTTTTGCTGTATACCATGATCCTATGTTTGCATGATTTGGATGATTTTTGTGAGCATGATTAGGTGCTATAGGGTTGCTTTTTTACTTATGTTTACTTGCTTTAATATGCTCCCTATATGCCTTGGTTTGTTTATGCATGGCTACGAAAAGAGTGGCAAGGGTTTAAGATGTTGTGAATGTACCCTATTTTTACAATGCACTGTGCACATTTTATTTTTTTACACAGCCTACCTATAACCTATAGGAAGTTGAACCCGAATGTGTGTAGCTTGGCGCACCGAGGTCGTTACTTCGGAAAGCGAAAGTGAAAACATTCACCTTAGAACTTTGGGCCAATTGTAAAACCCCAGTTTTGAGTAGAAAACAAAAATATAATAATAATACTAGAATAAAATAAATTAACAGTCACAGTAAGAAAAATAAACAAATAATAACAGTAGATGAAAATATATATATGCACATATAGATGTAGGTGCTGGTTACATCAAGTTTTATTATTTCTGGGAACTTGTGGTCATCAGGGTTCAAAAAATAAAAAAATAAAAATAAAATAAAAATATAATAAGGTGGAAATATTCGGCCCCGGGAATAAATAGAAATGGGCCAATATTTGTAAATCCGGAAAACCCTGCACTAGTGAGGGGTAGAAAGGGGATTCTTAAAGAAAAGGGTGAATTAGGTTAAATCCGGGTGGTGTTTATATAAATAGCTAACTCATACAACTTTTCGGGGATTTGGGGAAAGGTTGCTGCTCTGGAGAGAGTTAGGGTTTCCGTCCAGCGGGTTATGTCTCGAAGTCAAAAATCTCCAGGATGGCCGGAAGTAATGCTTGGTCCAGAGGGACAGGTGATGAATTGTGATGAGTTTGTACATGATGTGGAATGAATGGTTTTATTTTGATATTGAAATTGAGATTATACGATGTTTACTGTTTTGGTCTAGCTTGTCCTGGATCCAGATGTTTAAGCTTAGTAATGTGATGCTTTTATTTTATTGGTGTAATGGCATGGCCATGGAGTGTTGCCACGACTGGTGTAGAGCAGCCAGAAACCCTGAGTAGGCCTGGTTGTCAATGCCGAAACCCTGAGTAGGCCGGCATTGAATGACGAAACCCTGAGTAGGCCGTCATTTCAGAGTATCCGAAATCCTGAGTAGGCCGGAACTGTGTACATGGAGGTGTGGAGGTCGCTGTGGCATGTTGATTACCCAATCAAATATTTGTATGACATTGACCACGTGGATTTGTTGTTTACTTATCAGTTGGAATACCATGGGATACTTAGTGGAAATTGTCTTATTGAGGCCTGGACTATATTATTAATGTTCTCTGAAACTGATCTGGGTTTTGTCTTCAAGGGATTTCCGATGTTAATTGCTTATAGTTAAATGGTTTCCTATACTCTTGGGTCAACTATACTGTCAGCAGAGTACGCAGACTTCACCGGTTATTCCTTGTTTTCTCGTCTGATTATTCGATCATAGAATTTTTAAATTTGAAGAAGTGTATTCTTGCATGCATGTGCTACTCGCTGAGATATTCGTATCTCACTCTTTTATTTCTGTTGTTTTTCAGATACGTATGGAGAGCCGATAATTGCGGGTAGTGAAAATTTGGTCATGTGAGTTTTTATGTTGGGATTTGTTTAGCGCACTCTATTGCATAGAATTATTTAGTTTCATGTTTTCTTTACTCTGGTAGTTTGATCCTGTTAATTATAATAACCTCTGGATACGAGTTACGGGTTTTTCATGTGACTCGGATCCAGGGCGTTACACCAATGATGTGATGATAATGTGGATCTGGGATTCTGGTCATCATTAGGCTTGAGTTCTAAGTTGCCATTAAACTAAAACCCAAAACCCCTACGCTTGAAGGTGAAGATACACGTTTTTGGCTAAAGTACACAATTACGTGGGGATATGGGTTTGTAATTAAGGGAAAGCCGTTTGCATGGCTCACAAACCAGGGCATAATGTGGATGCCATATAGAAGGTAAACAAGGTAACAAGGTAACCTTAATTTTTGCATTATTTTCATGTCATAGAGGTGTCATGGTGCCCATTGGTTTGGGGATAAAATTGGTCCCAAATATGCATGTTTCCTAAAAATGATGTAGCCCATAGGAAGAGTTTATAACTCTGTTTAGAATCAATCCCACCCAATGTTCGTACAAGAGGCAACAAAAGGGTACCAAATTCTTGAGTATGGTGTCAATTTGGAGGGAACATGTGCCCTCCTAAGCATGTATTTTTGCAAATAGGTCAAATTCCACTTTGGGACAGTTTAGAAGCCTAGCATGGGTGAACCGTATGTTTGGATGAGCGATCAAAGTGATCAAACCATGAAAAAACTGGAAAAACATAAAAGAGCTCCTTAAAACCTCAATTATAATACGGGCTGGGCTCGCCCGTATTGGTTATACGGTCTAGGTCGCCCGTGTTAATCATACGGTCACGGCTTGCTCGTAATTTAAATACGGGCAAGGCCGGACCGTATTGTATATGCGGTCTTGGCTGAAAATTCAATTTTAATCAGTTTTTCCCACTAAATCCTGTTCCTTTAACCTTTAAATGATGATAAAGGGAGATGAGTTTGAATAAAATGCTTCAAAAAAAAAAAGAAGTAAATAAATAAATAAATAATCCTTTGGGCCTCTGAAAGCCTTTGAATTTCAGACTTTTTCCAAAAAATCCTTGGGCCTCTGAAAGCCTTTGAATTTCAGACCTTTTCTCAAAAATATCCTTGGGCCTCTGAAAGCCTTTGAATTTCAGACCTTTTTCAAAAAAAACCTTGGGCCTCTGGAAGCCTTTGAATTTCAGATTTTATCCTTTGGGCCTCTGAAAGCCTTTGAATTTCAGACTTTTTCTCAAAAATATCTTTGGGCCTCTGAAAGCCTTTGAATTTCAGAAAATCCTTAGGCCTCTGAAAGCCTTTGAATTTCAGACCTTTTTCAAAAATATCTTTCGGCCTCTGAAAGCCTTTGAATTTCAGAATTTTTCTCAAAAATCTTTGGGCCTCTGAAAGCCTTTGAATTTCAGACTTTTTCCAAAAATATCCTTGGGCCTCTAAAAGCCTTTGAATTTCAGATCTTTTTCTTTGGGCCTCTAAAAGCCTTTGAATTTTAGACTTTTTCCTTTGGGCCTCTGAAAGCCTTTGAATTTCAGATCTTTGGGCCTCTGAAAGCCTTTGAATTTCAGATCTTTTCTCTTTGGGCCATCTAAAAGCCTCTGAATTTTAGACAAATCATTTCTTTGGGCCGTCTATAAGCCTTTGAATTATAGACATATATCCTTTAGGCCATCTAAAAGCCTCTGAATTTTAGACACAACCTTTTTAGGCCGTCTAAAAGCCTCTGAATTTTAGACACAACCTTTGCTTGGACCATCTAAAAGCCTCTGAATTTTTGACAAATCATTTCTTTGGGCCGTCTATAAGCCTCTGAATTATAGACACATATCCTTTGGGCCATCTAAAAGCCTCTGAATTTTAGACACAACCTTTTTGGGCCGTCTAAAAGCCTCTGAATTTTAGACAAATCATTTCTTTGGGCCGTCTAAAAGCCTCTGAATTTTAGACACAATCTTGGGCCATTTGAAAGCCTCTGAATTTCAAACATCAATCTTTTTGGGCCGTCTAGAAGCCTCCGAATTTTAGACATTTCTCATTTTTGTGGGATATGTTGGAAGCCCTAGAATATTCCAACAACTCAAAAAAAAAAAAGATAAAAAAAGGGGAAGAAATCCAAACTCGTGTTCACCTAGCTTGCACATAGGCATTCATAGGTATGTGAATGAGATTAAATTGGCACTGATATTTTTTTCCTTATTTCCAGGTACCAAGTACACTTACAACAATAGCTCCTGTAACCAGATCAAGAGCTCGCACCATGAATCCCACTGAGAATCAAGCCGATAGTCCTAGTCAAGACATTGCCCTGCTGCATGAGCAAGTGGCAAGACTTGCCCGAATGCTAGAAAACTTACTGGCGATGCAGGCCCAGCAAGTCCAAGCCCAGAACCAAGCCTCCACTTCCAACCAAGCACCTCCACCTCCAATCAATATCCCACCTCCGGTTCAACCTATTCCTGAACCCATTTCTGAACCTACCCCTGAACCTATACTGATCAGGGAGGAGATGGTTGAGTCTGAGAAAGAGAATGAAAAAGAAAAGATGAGGGACGAGATGGAAAGGAAATTCATGCACAAGCTGGAGATGATCCAAGATGAATTGAGGGAGGTAAAAGGGGTGAACAACTTTGGGGGCACTAACTTTGAAGACTTATGCTTGTACCCTAATGTTAACCTGCCGGCCAAGTTCACGTGCCCAGACCTGGATAAATATGATGGCATTGGCTGCCCAATGAGCCATTTGAAGTTATACTATGGTGCCTTATGCCAGTTCGGTCGGGATGACGGCATACTAATTCAGCTCTTCCAGAGGATTTTAACTGGAGCTGCTTTGAGGTGATTTGCCACTTTGGATCATGGGAAAATAAGAAGGTGGAAGGATTTAGCAGATTCCTTTTTGGCACAATACAGGTTCAACTCTGAGATTATATCAGATAGGTATGACATGATGAGGATGACAAAGAGAAATGATGAGACCATAAGGCAATATGCTAAAAGGTTGAGAGAGTTGGCTGCACAAGTCAAGCCACCCGTAGAAGAACCAGAAATGATTTCAACCTTCATCAGCACACTGGGGCAACCCTTTTACAGTCACTTGGTGGGTCAAACTACCACCAACTTTGCTGCCCTAGTGCAAGTGGCAGACAGAATTGAAGATGGGATCAAGTCTGGGAAAATAGCTGATTACTCTGCAGTGTTGAACCAGGAAGCTTCCACCACTTTCTCTACACAGAAAAAGGAAAATGGTAATGGAAGAATAAAGAATGAAGAATGGGGAGAAGCAGAAGTGAATATGGTGCAACTTCCCAGAGAACCCTTTCAAATCAATTCCCATCCACTTCCTATCAAGCCAACCCATCAATTTCCTTTGCTGCCTATCCAAATTAATGTCCTTTCTGCATAGCCTGTGAAGGAGGAAACAGAACTAAGGAAGAGAAGGGAATTTTCTAAACTGCCTATGAGACCATCCGAATTACTTCCTACCTTACTTCAGAAGGGTTATGTGACTTTGAGATTGCCAAATCCTCATGCAAGTAAGGAGAATGATTATTATTCATCTGCAATCTGTGAGTATCATATGAGCACTCCAGGGCATACCACTAATAGTTGCTTGGCCCTAAAGTATGCAATCCAGGATTTGTTGGATAATAATTCCTTATCATTCAATTCAGTTACACCCATCCCACCAACCGATAACAATGGGGCAAGTAGCTCAAATGCAATAGGGTCAATTTTTTTAGGAAAAAAAAGATTTGACCCTTCTCAACTTTTTGCTCCAGTTGGTACCATAGTCCGAGTTTACTTTGAAAAAGAAGATGAATGGGGCCATATGGAGAAAGAGACTCACATAGGGGCAGATTTTAAGCTGAAGTTGAAAGAAAATGAAATGACAGGTGAAAGGGCAGAGGAGGTGCAAACAATTCCCTGTGAGCAGTCTGAGCAAACAAATGACCTAGCACTGGATGTTGAACAGGAATTCAATATGGACAATAATGATTGTCCGAAGGGTATGGAATCACTCTTCATACAAGAAGAAAATGAAGCAGGGGAAATTGAAAGGGGAGAATCCCAGGAAAAGAAAGAAGAAGAATCAAATGAAAAGATTGAGGCCAGGTTTAAGCTTCCATTGATTGATTGGGCTGCAATCCAGATTCCATATCAAGGAATGTTACTTCTTTTAGAGACTGAGCATAATGCCCCAGAGAAGGAGATCATCCCAAATCATAAAGGTTTGCCTCACTCGGTAGGAGAAAGATATTTTCTAAAAAAGAAAGAAAAGTCAGCTTTTGCCTTTGAGAACAGGGGCAGTTTTCGAACTCCCATATTCTCTGAAAAGAAACCCGCATAAAAAGAATGCACATTTCCTAAGGATCCTAGGGAGCCTTGTTCTCAGGAAGTGATTTCAATAAAAGCTCTTCAAAAAAAAAAAAAAGATTTTCCCCTTTAACATTTTTCTAGAAAAAAGATAAAAGTTTTTTTTACAAGGTCCTTTTTACTTATGAGTTATATCTCTTATTGAATCTCATTGAGTTGAATATGACTTCGACATTGGGCTCAATTTTGAGACCAAAATTGAAGAAAAAGACATTTTATACGAAAATTCAAATCCTTTTAAGTGTCATGAGAAAAATATTCTGCAAATTATGAAATGACCAATTTTATAGCCTTTGGAACCAAAGATGATCCACAGTCTTCAACAGAAAAGATACAAGAAGATTTGAAGTTTCTGCATTATAATACAGAAAGGATCACACCACTTGCTGATTCGTTCAAAAGGGAAGTTGATAATATTGTTTGAAGAAATTTTGAGGCTTTGCACTTGAAAATATGGGAGAATCTGACCTTTTCGTGGGAAATAGAATTGGGCATCATTTGATGGAAAGAATCCAAATTCAAAAGATTGATCAAAAGGTGAATAACTTGTTCATAACAGAGGTTCTATTTGAAGAGGCTTTTATCTTGATAGAAGCTGATTAAGAAAAAAAGAAGAAAAAATCCTAAGCCTATCATTTAGTGCAACTCTACCAAGTCTAAAAATTCAAACCTTTCTTCCTTATATCCCCAAAAATTTTTGAAATCCCTAGTTAGACCCTTTGAGCTTGATACATTTTTCCAAGTAACCTAAACTAAGAATTGTAACCCCACACTAGGGCAAATTTATTAAGGCATAAAAAAAAGGAATGAAGGGACAATTATTGAAGTTCAAAAGGGATTTTGAATATGTTTTCAGAAAATGGGGCAAAGAAATGAAAAAAAAAAAGAGAAGAAAAAGAAAGAAAAAAAATAATCAAATGCTATTTGGAGAATGTCTTCAAAATTGTGAAGAAAAGAATGGAAAAAAGAAATTCAATACTGGAGAATAAGTTTCAAATGAAGAAATCAAAGTGAGGGAAGAACTTCATTACTGAGGGCAATTTTGTATTCATTCCAAGGGAAGAAATGCCTTAAAAATTACAATTTCAGTTAACCCATTTGACCATATGGTATTTGAGCCTTTTATTCCTTTTCTTTCTAAACTAACACCAAGCCTTCGTTTCGTCCTATTCATAAGTCCTCTTTGATTAAGAAATTTTGAATTAAGGTAGCTTGGACCACATAGTTGCTGGTGATGAAGGATTAAAAAAATGGAAAAAATGAAGGAAATGTAGTGAAAACCTAGAAGGGCGCTACATGAAAAATAATCAGCTATCTACAAGAAGGAAATTGTCAGAGAGGAAAGCCCAGAATTGGCATAGATCCAGATGAAGTCCTCATATTGGAGGTTATTTCGAGATACAGTCACTCATCAAGTGATTGAGGAAAATTCTCTTTTCAAGACTGAAGCAACATAATCAGAACTATAGTATGAAGCCTCTATGAACAAGTTGATGGCCATCAAAATTGCCATTAGGAAATTGTTGCTGAAGTTGAAGTCATAAAGTCTCATATCATGGATACAATGGAGAAACAATTGCTCTTCAATTGGATGAAGGAAGATGTCTTTCTAGACTGGGGCAAAATAGTCAGATTAAAAGAGTTGTCATATCTGGAGCATCAATTGACAAGTTTATGGTCATGGGAATGATTCTAAAGGTTCTAAAATCTTATTTTGGTCTTTCTTCATTTTCTGAAATAATCTTCTCATTATTCAACTTGATTTTAATTCTTTTGGACTATATGCTAATAAGTGATTGGATCATTTTTCAAAAAAAAAAAAAACTAACTATAATTTTTGCCTATGATGAGAATCTATATCTTTTCATAAAACATTGGTTTTGCAAGCATTAGAGAATTCTGAGGCCACTAGTATAAAACATATTTTCTTATGTTTGCATTTGTATTCTTCTATTAGGGTTTCTTTTTGGCAAAGGTTAAAAAAAAAAAGAAAAAGAAAAAGAAAGAGAAAAAAAGAAGAAAAAAAAAGAAGAAAAAGAGAAAAAGGAGAAAAGAGGATTATCTCTGCTGAGGGGCAAATACTTCTTCAAGCAACCAAAACCAGAGCATGCTCGGCGTCTTTCCCTCTAGGTTTTCATTGGAATGAATTCCAATATCTGGAAGAAGTAGTCAAGCTTTAGTCTTCGAATTTGAAAGAAAAAAAAAAAGGCTTCGAAGCAATGGCATGTTTTCTTCGTTAAACAAGGGTTCCTAATTCTTCAATCATGAAGAAGGATTTTACTGGGGCAGCAAGAAGGCATGAAAGACAAATCATGGGTTGTAAAGGCATGAGGTTAGATCAACAGATCATGATCCATCAATCAAGATGAGGGCATTCACTTGGGCAATTAAAAAGCATGAAGACAGGTTATGGGCAGTAAGGGCACATACATCGTTATTGAGAGAGCAAGAAGATAAAGAAGCAAAAGCAAGTTGCAAAATATTCAAGCACAGGTTCGGGCATCAAATGGCACCCAAGTATATCAAATAAGAAAATCAATCAGGAAAATTCAAAAAGTGAAAAACATCAAAATCAATTGAGTTTGCAGTGATCAATTTTAAATCCACATTCTTTTCAAAATTTGCTTGTCTCATATTTCTTTTAATAGCCACGAGAGCTCCAAGAAATATGAGATAAGGAAGAGACGCCACCCCATCAGACTTCAAGCAAGGGTTTCATTGGCTATCTTCGAATCCATGTTTTTTCATTTCTTTGTTTGACCAAAGCAAGTTCAATTAATGAGATGTTTTTCAAGTGTGTAATTTTGAGTTGTGTCTGTTCTTTACTTTTTATTGTGCTACAACTGCAGGCCACCCAGAAAAATTGTCTTTTTCATCATTTCCTCCACACTTTTTAGGAGATTAATGTTTATATTAATTGTAAGTTGCAAGGATTGCCACCTTACCCACTTTTGTTTAAAATTTTTTTGTGTCAAATCTCACTTCATAGCCACGAGTGCTCAGTGAGAGGAGAGAGGAGGATTTGCCCTTAAGGTTAGGGACTTTTCAGCAAATCTTCCGCAATAAATTCTTTTTCGAAAATCATCCATTTAATCCTTGCAAAGTGCAATTAGTTAGACAAAATCTCAAAAAGTGCAATTGGTGGGTCTTTTTGTTCTCTGCTTGTAATTGGTTCCAATTACCAGCAAAGAGGGGGCAGCTGTAGACACCCCAAATTGCACTAAAAATGAGAAAATAATTGAAAATATTAATTCGGATTTAAAACAGGTCAAAAATGCATAAAATCTGGCTAAACATTCTTTGCCCGTATTTTCATTACGGGCCGGTCGCGCCCGAAATTTCTATACGGTCAAGCGCGCCCGTATTGGAAATACGGGCACCACTTGCCCGTAATATATTACGGGCGCAATGTTGTTATGCGAATTTTATCTTTTCTCGATTTCTGAGCTTTATCTTTAAGCTAATATCTCTCTAGATGAGCGAAATAGCTCTTTTATTCGCTCGAGCCATCTTTGTTGGCTATGGATGGGCATTATCTCCATTTTTCACTCTATCCTGAGGGTCAGGGTATATCCTTCTAGACCAACCATACCCCTGTGCTTGCCTATAAATAGAAGTGAGATTCTTAAGCAAAGAGCCACGAAATTTTGAAGACTCAAGAGCTCCAAGAGAAGAGAGGAATCCCTGCTGCTCTGCTTGCTGAATCCAGGTAAGTCTCTTTTCCTTTTTATTTACTTTTATTTTCTGTATTCAATTCTAGAATTAATCTGTTCTTCTCCATTGCTGTATAATAAGGCCATCTTTTATCTTGTATTACTAAACGTGTCTCTAAGTACCTCAAGAATCTCTCTAGCCGTAAAACGTGAAGAGAGAGCTAGGGGAAAGGGGAATAGGTGGATCCCTAGAATAGAACCCATATTCTGTTTTTCTCTTTTTTTATAGAATAAGGCCTTTGATTGTGTTTGTGTACCCAAACCTATCTCCAAGTACCTCAAGAGTCTCTCTAGCCGTAAAACGTGAAGAGAGAGCTAGGGGAAAAGAGAACAGGCGGATCCGTAGGGTAGGCCCCCATGTGCTCTAATTTGTGAGATATGGCTGTTTTTGATGTCCTGATCATGTTTTAATGATTTTATTTTGAATCTAGATTAATCTTATGATTTCATGGTGATTATAGCATGAGATCCCCACTTTTTTCTAAAAATTGGATTTTTCACACTTTTGCACCTACAACACTGTTTTCGTATTTTTGTGATATTAGGCTAAGATCCTGGATCTATCATGATCTATATGATAAATCTGGATTCAGAAGATTGAAAGTAATTTCTAGGGTTCATGATGTGGTTTTTGAGTTCTTTTTCACTTTTGAGAGAAGACCCTACTGTCTAAGTTCTCCCCTTTTGATGTTCTTCATCAACGTGGGTATTTTTGGTTTTGATTTTTTGATTTAATGTGAAATTTGGGCTATATCTATGTCCTGGACTGTTCAAGTTCAATTTTGAAATATTTTATAAAAATCATATTTTTCTAGATTTCTAGAATTTAACTTGAAGCCAGATTTTTGAAGTTTTCACTTTATTTTGGTTTTATTTGATTTTATCTCAATTTTATTTTAATCATGAAATCCTAGGAATGGTATGATCATATTTGAAAGTTCTGGATCAATCAGGCTATTCGTAAGAAAAAACCATACACTTTTGTCTTTTTTGTGATTTTTTATGATTTTTATAGCAAGCCCTTTTTTCCTTTATTTTAACATGAACAATACCTGGCAACCACCGTGTGTGGATGAATAGGGGTGCCTAACACCTTCCCCTGTTCATAACCTAATCCCCTTACCCATCTCTGGTTGTTTTTTTTATAGGGTTATTTTTACCCTAAAATTGCCTTTTTGTGCTTATTTGAGATTTTGGTGTCCATTCACACCTAAAAAGAATGGTGGCGACTCTTTGTTTTTATGAATCCCACGTGATGATTAGGAAGTCATTAAATTGATTTTTTCCATGTCTCACAGGCAGTTAATTCAAGTTTGAGCAAAAAGTCAATTTCTGCTCCCCTGGGGTTTGACTTGCCCATAACTTCCTTATCCGGATTCTGGTTCTAGTAAACTCAATTGCGTCGGAACTGTGTCGGAATTTCATTTCTGTTGAAATGGGGTATGGCAGCCAACTTAAATTTGATCAGAAAGTCAATTTCTGCTCCCTAGGGTTTTGAGCTGTCCCTTAGGGTTTTCACTTCTGGCACTTCTGGGAGGTGCAAAAATGAGGTGCTTACAATATATATCCAACAATTAAATTTAAGACTGAATTCGGATGAAAAATAGATAGATTGCTTACCTAACATCACCAAAAGCTCAAGAATCTCAACCCAGAAGAAAGACAATTCAAAAACAGCTTATTTTCTCCTTCTTCTTCTCTTCTTCTTCTTCTCCCTTCTCCTTCTTCTTTCTCTCTTCTCCTCTGCATTCTCTTCTGCGCACACAGTCAGTTTTGTGAACATTCACAAAACCGCACCATCCTATATAATTCTAACCACCTACTTAATAAACCAACCCAAGTCGAATCGAACCAAACCACTTAAATTAAATCAAACCAAACCCAAATCAATTAAATCAAACTTATCTAATTAATTCAATTAAATTAATAACTATACTTAATTAAAATTAATGAAATAAATTTCTTAATAATTAACAGAAAATTCCAAGTTATCTAAAACACATAAAAAACATAAGAATTCCAGATTTTAGGATGTTACAACAACTCATTTGGCTCTAAGTTAACCAAATACGCATATTATTCACCATTTATTGCACTTACATGAGGGCAAAAGGTACTTTGAGTACAACTACTTATTTGGTTCTGAGTTAATCAAATACACATGTTAAAAAGACCTAAAAAATTATTTCTGTAAATGAGATCAAAGAACTGTTTGTCATAATGATTCCATGGTCCAAAACAAGTCCACAAATGAGGCCTAGATTGTATTTATATGATGATTCCAACAATGTAGTAATGACTAATTAGTTTGCATGTCATTCTTTTTTCTAATAAGTGGTGAAATCTATACCATATATAAAGCGAGGTGCTCCTTGGGAATTGTGCCAACCTTAATATGCAACTTCCTCAAAAAGGAAAAAACCCTTATACATCATTGTTAAGATTCATTAATAAAAGGGGTATAATAGTCATAATAGCCTCAATTCCTTCAAAAATAAATTTGCAACAGTTCTCACCCACCCACCTCTTTGTTTATCACACGTGCAGTACTACACTGTGTACCCCTGCTAGTTTAATGAGACTAGAGGAAGACAATAGAAACAAGGAAAAGGAAAAAGAACATAAATGATTTAGGATACTATCCTATCACAGCGACACATTACCCCTGACAGGTCATGTAAACAAAAAGAAATATGCCTAGAAACCAGATTCTATCTAGCTACCCCTGAGTTTGCTAATCCATACGCAACTTTTTTTTTTTTAAAGGAAAACCCACTAAGGCAGGAATAGCCTTAGTGGCACTCCAACGGAGGGAGGAGGGTTGAGGCAGACCATGACCTGTATATTAATATCAAAAATTAGAATTACACCTGCTAGGGAGGGACTTCTAACCTTACCCCTACAAGAAGCCAAAAATCCAAAGAACAATAACAAGGGGGGGACATCAAACCTTACCCCTGAAAAGAACCAAAACCAAAAAACACAAGCGAGGGGTGTGAAAATAACCCTACCCTTGCAAAGACCGACAAAACTAGTTCCTAATAGCATACAAACCAGTACGGTCATGAAATAGACAAATTTTAACACTAGAAGATAAGTCATCCAAAGAGTCATAAAATCTCTTATTAGCATGAACACAACCTTCATTTGCAAGAGCATCCGCAACTAAATTTCCTTCTCTGTAAATGTGATGCACAGTACGGTTAGAAGTTTTTAACCTTCCAATGATTTCTTTCCACCAAACCAAAAATTTCCAAGGGATTGAAGCAAGGCCAAAAATAATATCCACCAAAGATTTAGAGTCAGACTCTATCATCAGGTCCTGGAAACCATATGCATCTATCATACGCAACCCATCTCTTAAAGCTAACAACTCAGCCATGAAATTAGTATTGACACCATAATTTGTAGAAAAAGCAACCAAAAATAAACCTGCTGAATTACGAATAACACCACCTCCTCCACACATGGTTGGTTGATCTTGGCACATAAGTTGAATATCTCATTCAACTTATGTGTTAAAGATCTCGCTAATCTGATCAACTGCAAATATCTTCATGGTCGATTCTTATGCATTCTAGGATGTTGGCTAGAAGCTCAATACACATGGAGTTAGATTCTCCTATAGAGCCACAAAAAGCATTGATGGATTCACCTATATAATTTTTTAAGACTCCACCTATACTTGGTAGCCCAAGGTTATATACCTAAAAAAAAAAAACCCATCAATTTTAAGCTTTATGATCCCTTCTTTTGGTGGCTCCCGCACCCTATAAGAATCACCATCACAAGGAGAATAAAAACATAAATTTTCCAAATTCCTCACCACGTTTGTTCCAGTATCATTTTTAGATTCGGAATAATTCATGGGCTTGGAAGTAACTAGGGCTATAAATGGGTCGATTTCGATATAGATCTACTAAGATCCAATCCGATAAGGAGTACTTATGATTCGAATTCAAATCAAACCAATTATTCGATATCCGAATCCGATTTGATAACATTTTAGAAAAAAAAATTTGAAATGCAATAAAACCCAAGTTAGTGGATCAAATATGGCATATATTTATTCAAATCTGTGACATATTATGAACTTAAATCAATAAATAATTTATGAAACCTTGATTCATTCTACAGTAATATGAAAAAAGAAGGAGCACACACGTGGCATTAACAAAATTGGGTGTTAAAGTAAATTTGAAATATAAAAACTAGAGGAGGTTTTCAGTATAGAATGTAAGGCAGAAAACAGGGGTTGGCTTTAAGTATAGACACGTAAGCACATGTAATGTTTATAAAGATTTGAAGCTCAATTAAGAATGCCTTAGAAGACATTATTAATCTTTTAATTGAGTTTGATATTTTTCTATATATGTGTCTTCAATATAACTCTATGTAGTGGTTTGTAAAAGCTTGATATACTAAAATGTTTATAATATCTTTAATTATCTAAGTTTTTATCTCCATATATACCAAGTATTGACAAAAAACTATTTTTTAAATTTTATCATGGGACTTCTTTTAGCGTATTAAAATTTCATGTAAAATTGATCTTCGAACTTACAACTATAAGATATATTTTACATTAGAATAGCAAAGCATTATTGTGACATACACAAGTTCAATTCTAGCAACTTATGGCCTAAACCACAAAATTACTAGAATTGGTATGTTGGGTGACAAGTAAATCTGGATCTTAATTAAATATTAAGATAATAAATCCGAATTTACTCATCAATGAACACTACCAATTATCTGATACCAACAGATAATCCATGCTCAAGTTTTAATTATCTTTTATGCATCCACACAAACTACTTGATATCCAAAACATAATAAGGATCTCTACTAAGATCAAATAATGAAATTCATTTTTCTACCTTACTAACAGGTAAAGCGCTAACCCATATAGAGAATCAAATTATGGCAGGGCAAAATATATTTAACTGGGGTGCAACATGCACAAATCAAAACTAGAAATTTCTAAGTGTGTGTTAACCTACTTCAACATGCATATTTGTCCCAAAATAATAATATAACTGTAGAATCCCAAATTTTAGGAAATAATAATATAATTGTAAATCTAAATATTAGAAGAAATAAATTAAATAAATTTAAAATATCAAGAGATAAATATTTAATCTAAGTATTTGGAAGATTGAAATTATAATCTATACTTATATTATGAAGAGAAATAATGAGGAGATTAAATATGAAAATTTAAGGAACAAATCTAATGGTCAAATATAGTATAATAATGAAAAAGGGTATTTTACTCTTTTCCCAATGGCCAATTATTAAACTAATTAAATAAATAATTAATTAGATTCAAGTTGGATTAAATTGGAGTTAGAAAGCTTGATTTATGGTTTAATTAATGGTAAAAAGGCTTATTGGTAATTATACTTAGTTAGGAGCTTTAAATTTATAAATAAAAGAGATTTTGAGGTGATTTAGTAATATTTAAAAATAAGAAATTTAATTAGCACGGAAATAAAGAAAAAATAGAAGTTTCCAAATAGGATTGGGAATCCTAGTTGGGTGAATATAAAAGTGGAAATTAAGAAGGATTTAGGGTTTCCTCATTTAATATTGGTGGATCCATTTAGTGGGAGAGAGGGGAATAGAGAAAAAGGGAGAGAGATCAGCTGGTGAAGAAGAACAAGAGAAAGAAAAAAATCAACAAATTTCAAAGGCTTGGGAGTTCTATCAAAGGCAAGTAGTAACACCCCGTTTTGTTTAATCATTGTATGATTTTAGGTTTAATCATTTGGGTTTGATCTGGAATTAATGTATGATGATTTGAGATACTAAACCATGTATTTTATACAATAGATTTCGTGGGTTTGATTGATCTTAGATGGGGTTTATGAAAACTCTCAAGCATGCCTTAAAGTGTTGATTTTTTTTACGTTTAGATTTATATTTATTTTACATCTATGTTTAGATGTGTTTTGAATGATCTAACATGTTTAGAAAATGAAAATATATGATATATAAGTGATTTGAGGAGTTGGTTTGATGTTATTTGGATTTAGAATGAAATCTCGCAAATTAAAGAAAAACCCAGAAATAACGATTTTGTATGGGCGCCTAATAGGTTGCTTAAGCGCCCATGTTAAATAAGGGAGCGCTAGACAGGTCGCTTGAGCGCCCTATTGTGCACCCATTTTGTTCTATTTTGTTTCAAAGACCACTAGACAGGACCACTTGAGCGTTCTGTTGAGCGCCCAAACCCAGATTTGTGTATTTTGAACTAATATTTTATTTTAAAATGATTTTCATGGAATTCCAACTCATGTACCAACCAGATTAGGGTGTTTTGAGAGTGTTTGTACTGGCCAAATAATTTTATCCAATTTATTGAATATTTTATGTATGTTTTGGTGGAATAGATGGAATAGGACTAGAATAGTGGACTTGGTGGATTCAAAGGGGTTTTTATTGTTTATTTTTTATTCCTACAGCTTTCTAAGATGATTTTAAATATGTTTTGATCTCTGGAATTATTCAAATTCACGTATAATAGATTTTGGGCATTTGATTGGATATTTGTGGTTTATTGAATCTTGTGGACTTATGAAATATGATGGGCTTTTCAATATAAGTAGTGTTTATTTGTTATCTCCATGAGGGAGTATTTCTGCCAATAGGGTAGTGGTTGTTAGTTTAAATCTATGAAGAAATGAATTATGTTATGATGGCAATTATTAACATGTATTTTCAAACTATATAACTGTTTTCGGTTGGCTTGTATCTGGCGGGCTTAGCTCATTATGGATCCATAGTTTAGCTAGATAGTGAGGTCTATCTATCTTTGTTTGGATTAAGTTTAGTTCCATTTATGCGTTTCCTCCAAGAAGGAAAGACTATTCCAATAGGGAATGAGCTGCAGCGATCCGTTTCCACCAAAATGATTAGGTCTTTTGTTGGATATGATGCAGTGTTGTTCTTCGACTAGATTGTACTCGCCAACTTAATACCTGTATCAGGTTTAAGTGATCCGTTGTGTAAAGTAAAGTCCGAAACCCAAAGTAGGCCGGTTCATCACACATAAGAGTGTGAGGGGGCGATTGGAACTAGGATTAACCTTTCAAAGTGGTCATATTTCACGAGTCCTATGATGACACAATTGTGTGGCTTGTTGTATGAATGTTATTTTGGTTTGGATTGTAAGTTGATGGATTTGGATTCTTATTGTAAAACTCCGAATTTTTGAATATAGTAATATAATAAATAAATCTAATTATTGGATAATAAGTTGGATAAACATGAAAAATATTAAGGAATAAAGATTTAATCCAAGTATTGGAGGATTAGTGTAGACACTCCAAATTGCACTACAAAATGAGAAAATAATTGAAAATATTAATTGGGATTTGAAACAGGTCAAAAAAGTGTAAAATCTGGCCAAACTGGTTATGACCGTATTTTGTGTACAATCTGATCATGCCCGCAGTTGATATACGGGCACGGCGTGCCCATATTAATAATACGGGCAAAGCGCGACCGTAATATATATACGAGCACGGGTTTTTTGTGCGAATTTAGCCTTTTTCGATTTTTGAGCCTTATCTGAACCCTAATCTATCTCTGGGAGATTCGAATTCTCTTGTTTATCCATTCGAATCCTCTTATTTATCCTCTTTGGTTCAATGGATTGGCATTATCTCTGGGAGATTCGAATCCTCTTATTTATCCTCTTTGGTCCAAGTAACTTTATTCTTTAATGATTTAATCAAGAGATTTCATTCTAGTTTTTCAACCTTTTAATGGTTTAGCCTAAAGCTAGTTTTTCAGGTTTCTCTTTAGATTAGTTTTATCTCAATTTTATTTTAATCATGAAACCCTATGAATGATATGATCATATTGAAGGTTCTGAATTAATTGGGATATTCATATGAAAAACCATACACTTTTGTTACTTTTATGTTTTTTTCTTTTTTTAAGCAAACATTCTTTATTTTAACATGAACAATACCTGGCAACCACCTTGTGTGGATGAATAGGGGTGCCTAACACCTTCCCCTGTTCATAACCTAATCCCCTTACCCATCTCTGGTTGTTTTTGTTTTGTTTTTTAAAATAGTCATTTTTACTCTAATTTTGTCTTTTTTGTGCTTATTTGAGATTTTGATGTCCATTCACACCTAAACAAAATGGTGGCGACTCTTTGTTTTTAATGAATCCCGTGTGATGATTAGGAAGTCATTAAATTGATTTTCCATGTCTCACAATTAGCAATATGTTCCAAGTATGTATATTTTAGTAATTAAATAAATGATGGTAATTACGAGTTATTGGGAATTGGAATAGTAATTTAAATTAATTGGAAGATTAATTGTAAATTTGACTTTAATTAATAGTAATAGGAAAAATGAAGAATTAATTTAGAATAATCGTGAAAGTAAGTTAAATATGAAGTTTGGGAAAGATAGGTATTAATCTAAATGTGTATTATAGCCAAGAATACTATAGAGAAAAAATTTAAAAATTTTAAAAGAAATCCAATGCGTAGATATGAAATTATCAAGAGAAGGGTATTTTGGTTAATTCCCACTAATTATTAGTAAATAATTAAATAGATTAATTAAATTATTATTAAACTTGGGAAATTATGTTAGAGTTAAGTTGGGTTTAAATTGCTTATTAATAATGATATTTATAGCTTAGTAAGTGGGAAAATGGCATATTAGTAATTATAGTTGATTAGGAACCTTAAGTTGAGGAAAAGAGAAGTTTTTAGGTGTTTTGGTAATATTTAAAAATAAGGAAAATAATTAGCACGAAAATAAATTAAATTAGGAGTTTCTTTGGTATGAGATATTTAAAAGAAGAATTAGAGAGGAGAGATAAGATAAGGAATTTTTCCAAATATAATTAGGAATCCTAATTAGAAAGTTTTCTAAACCAATTAGGACTTGTATTTTGGTGAGCCTATAAAAGGAAGGCTTTAGGGAAGATTTGGGGTTTCCTACTAATTGAAAAGTGAGGAGAAAGGAAGAGAAAATTCGTGCTCATAAAGGGAGGAAAATATAGAGAAAGAAAGGAGAGAAAGTAAGGCACTTTTTAGAGAAAATAAGAGTTGTAGAGAAGTCCGACTAGCAAACTTCTAACGAAGATTTATGAAGATCCAACCGTTGGATCGGCCTCAAATTTGGAGGTTTTATTCTAGGCTGGTGGTTCTTCAATCTGAACGGTGAAGATTTGATTTGGAGATCCCTAGAGCTGTGCAAAAATTTCAGAAAATCGGCTACACCTTGAGGTTGTTGGAAAAGAAGATATTTCACATTCTTGAGGGAAATAGTAACATCTCGTTTTGTTTAATTGTTGCATGGTTTTAGGTTTAATCAAATTGGTATGATTTGGAATTATTATATAATGCTTTGAAATGCAAAATCATATATTTTATTTAATATATTTTGTGGGTTTCAATGATCATGGATATAGTGGAAGAACACCGTCAAGCGTGCTTTTAAGGGTCGATTTTATTGGGTTTTGATAAAGATTTATTGTAGATCTAGGCTTTGATGTATTTGGATTAATCTAACATGTTTAGAGGTTGAAGATATATGATTTAGAAGTGGTTTGAATTGTTGGAATCGTGTTTTAAATAATTAAAAGAGAAGAATTACAAAAATCATATTTCCAGAATTTGCCGCAATTGGGTGAGCGCCTAACACGATCGCCTGGGCGATCTGGACAAAATCTTGCCTGTGTATTTTTAGAAATATTTTAGATAGGTCGCCCAACCAGATTGCCTGAGCGACAGGGTTGAGCGACTGTTAAAGTTTTGATTTTGGGTAGGTCGCCCAGGGGATCGCCTAGGCGCCCACCCTGAGCGCCCATCGATCGAAAGTTTTGTTTTAAAAAGCATGGCCGTCCAACTAGGTCGCCTGAGCGACAGGGATGAGCGACCATTACAGTAAGCTGATTTTTCCTATTTTAAATATTTATTCAATTCCAAATGATTTTTAAATGAATTTAAATACCTTAACCTACAAATAATGAGTGTTTACAATTTTTTTCAATGATCTTTTGTATTACAAACAATTTAAAGAGTGATTTAGGGTTGTTTTCAAAAAGGTTGTCTTACTTTGGATATAAAAGGATTTTGGGGACTATTTCACAATCTAATTTGAGTTGATTCTTACTCAATAAAATATATTTTTAAAGTACCTTGATTTCTGAACTTTAGAAGAACTTCACACGAGAAATATAATGAGAATTGGCAAGAGGTTTCGGATTTTTAATTAAACATGAGCAAAATACTTTATATACGAAATTGGATTGTGGATTTATGCTCTTCCATGTACCATGGAATTATTTATATGCCATGATGGAAATGTGAGATTTATTTCCCATCTACAAATAAGATTTGATTACCTCCTGCAGGAGAGATGGGTTACCTCCTGTGAGAGAGATGTATGTGTACCCACCTGCGGATGAGATGTGTTACCTCCTACAGAGAGATGGGTTATCACCTGCGGATGAAATGTGTTACCTCCTACGAGAGATATAGGTTATCACCTACGAGTGAGATGTGTTAACTCCTACGGGAGAGACCTCCTGTGGGAGAAACGTAATCACAATGTGATTGCATCCCACAAGGGAGATGTGTGAACTACCACCTGTGGGTGAAATGTATTACCTCCTGCTGGAGATACCTCATGTGGAGGAGATGTGATTACTATATGGTTGCATCCCACATGGGAGATGGGTGTGTGAGTTACCACCTGAGGGTGAGGGGGCTATTTCCTGCGAGGGAGATGTAGGTGCTATGTGTTCACATTTTGCGGTTGAGTTATGTTATATCCTGCAGGGGGTGCTTACGGTCTTAGAGATGTGCATTCTCTTGCGAAGGAGGTATGGATTTTATGTGTTTACATCCTGCGGTTGAGGTGGGCTACTACCTGAAGGTGAACTTTAATTACTAATTGTAGACACCCCAAATTGCACAGTGAAAATGATCAATAATCATCAAAAATCATTATCTCCTTGGAAACCAGCACAAAATTTGAGAAAATGAATTTTTTCCTTGTATCCGACAACTCAGGTCGGATACAAGTGTTTTTCTTCATATCCGATGGAACATGCCGGATACAAGCAAGCTTTAGTGTATCCGGCATCATATGCCGGATACATTAAGGCACTTGTGTATCCGGCCTAATATGCCGGATACATAAGTTTTGCTCAAAATTAGGGTTTTCCGAGAGATTTCATTTTTTACCATCATGTCCCTCATTAAATGAGGGGAAATCTCGGAAATGGCCTTAGGGTTAAGGTTAGTGGGCTCTAGACATTATTTTGTGTCTACCATCATGCAAACCCTAACCCTAGCCCTTGCCTATAAATAGGAGGCTCCTCCTCAAGCAAATGGCCAATAAGTTGAAGATCCAAGAGCTCCGAGTGAATAAGGGAACCGCTGCCGGATTGCTTCCAGAACCCCAGGTAAGCCTCAAACCTCTTCTTTATTTTCTGTTTTTACATTCTAGATCTAGATCTCTTCTTCTACCTTTCTGTAGAATAAGGCCTTGATGTGTGTATGAAAACCCTTCCCTGGCTCAAAGTATCTCAAGACTCCCCCTAGCCGTAAAACGTGACGGCGGGATCTAGGAGAAACAAGACTGGGGATTGATCCTAGTGCTAGAACCTTATTCTGCATAAGCCTTTTGAATTTGTGAAGCCCATTCCATATTCAAAGCACCCCAAGATTATCTTGAAGAACCGTGTTTAACGGGGAGAGAGAACTAAGGGAAACGATAATGGAACGGAACCCTAGGTTGCTTTTAGAACCTTATTTTGATGAATATGAATGCATGATATGTTGTTATATTGTTCTTGAATGATTTTTCATACTTGCACATACATAGCATGATTTTGGCGGGATAGGCTCATATTTGGGGATTTATTACATTCGTTGTGATAAATCTAAAATAAATGGCCTCAATCAATTCTGGAATGTCTTTAAATGATTTTTAAAAGATTTGCATTCATCTTGCACGAATTGCACACACTTCGTCACAGTTTTGAAATGTATTTCTCCAAAAAAGGCTTAACTTGACAGCAACTGTACAATAACTTCGGACATTCATAACTTCATCATCCGGATGAATTTTGGAGTGATTCCAGAACCATGGGAAAGGTGAGGCTGTCTAATTTATGCCTACCAAATTTCATTAATTTCTATGAAGCAGATTTGTGACACCATTCTGCCGAAGTTGAGAGGTCATTTCAGGTCAAACTGTTGAACCTATCATTTCGAATGGGCGCCATCTGCCTGTTTTAAATCCGATTCAAGTGATTTTTGTTTCTGGGAACTCCTTTATGAGTCTATTTTTAAATCCAGTTGGTTTCATATATTTTTGATTTAAATTGTGTCGTGGATAGCAGATTTACTCAGAACTGCTCAACAGCACTTTTCTGGGTTAATCTGTGATCCTCGGGGCCTGTTCGCGAAGTCACCCAAGGCACATCCGAATGAATTTTTGTATGAGGCTAGTTTCTTTTGAAATATGGCCATAAATACTTCATTCACACCAAATTTCATGGATTTTTATGGAGCCGATTTTTCTAGGTGATTTTCCAAACTTGCCTACTTGTCACTTTTGTTTATCTCCAGCAGCCACTTTAAAAGAGCCATAACTCTTAGAATTTCAACCGGATTTAATTGAAAATTTGCATGAGATTGTTATTTACCATAATCTTTCAAATGGATTTGGTTTGATTCAATTAAAATTGGATTTGAATGATTTCAAGACAAATGGTTCTTGCTTTTACCGAATTTCCCGGATTTGCCTCAACTTGGTTTTGTGCAACTTTTGCTTTGATTTCCATCTTTTTGTGATATTCCAGAAATGATATTGACATAAAAGAGGATCTGGAATTCATTTGGATTTTCATGTGAAGATATCATACATTTGTCCTTTTTCAAGGTTTTTAATAATTCTTAGCAAGCTTTCTTATTTCCTTAGCATGAGCAACACTTGGCAACCACCTTGTGTGGGTGAATGGGGGTGCCTAACACCTTCCCCCATTCATAATCTAATCCCCTTAACCATCTCTGGATTTGATTTTCAAGTAGGGTTATTTTTACTCTAGAATTTGTCTTTTATCTATTTTTGCTTGTTTTTAATCTTTTGGTGTCCATTCACACCTCTAAACCTTGAATGGTGGCGACTCCCACGTTTTTAAGTTGAGCCCGTGTGTTGACGGAGGAGAGATCATCTTCGGTGATTTTTTCCATGTCTCACAACTGTCGACTCCACTGGGGATTTGTGGATTTAAGCCATTTTGTGTATTTGCTTATGCTTTTTATTTATTTTTGAATGCTTGCTATTTTGCTTGTTTTATTTGTGCATATTGTTGTATTTTAAATCTGATTGGGATGCTTTTAAATTTTACATGGATAAAGGCATGTGTATATTGTTGGATTATGCCTAGGATCATGTTTATGGTCTTATCATGGTGTGCATGCCTACTTGTTTTTTTGTGCCTTGTTTTGGGGGGTTTTAGTGCCATGTTTTGAGCATGAAAATGAAGTGCATAAACTCAATAACTCAATGGGTTTTTTTTGGGGTGTCCAAGCATGTTATTCCCCAATTCAAACCTTTCTTGTGCCATATTTTAGTTATTAAATTTCTAGGCTTTGATTTGGATATGAATAAAGCATGTTGAGCACCAAAGATGAAGAATACAAAATCTTGAAATTCAGTAGATAATTTTGGGCTTTTTCAAGCATGTTTCCTTGAACAAAACATTTTTTGTATCATATTGTTAGTTTCTGGGTTTTAGGCTTCCATTTGGGCATAAAACAATGTAATTTGAGCATCCAAATGAAGAACATGAAATCTGGAAATTTAGTGTATATTTTGGGAAGTTTTTAAGCATGTTTTTACCATTAAAGCTCTTCTTATACCATGTCAAGTAGTTGCTGAATTCTTAGGCATTAATTTGGGGTATAAGTGACACACTTTGAGCATGAAAGCAAAAAAAAAAAATCTGGAAATTTCAGTGTATATTTTGGGGGTTTTCAAGCATGTTTCAACCATCAAAACCTTTCTTATATCATGTCAAGTAGTGCTGAATTTTTAGGCTTCAATTTGGGTAGAAATGGTACACTTTGAGCATGAGAAAAAGTATGAAAATCTGGAAATTTGGGGTAATACTTTTGGGGTTTCAAGCATGCTTTCCATGTTCCAATTGTTTGTACAATAACATGTTTTGGGTGTCACTTTTGGTCATGAGCGTGTTTGGGTGTTTACCATCTTAATTGACTTGTATTTTGCTTCCAATATGATAATTGTATATGCATTGGCTTGGAATTGTATGCATGGCTACGAAAAAGAGTGGCAAGGGGCTGGGACGTTGTGAATGTTACCTCAATTTTAAATGCACTTGAGCACTATAAACACTTTGCACAACCTACCCATTACCTATAAGAAGTTGAACCCCGAATGTGTGTAGCTTGGCGCACCAAGGTCGTTACTTCGGAAAGCGAAAGTGAAAACATTTACCTTAGAATTTGAGTCAATGATGTGATGTCTGTGATTCGATTCCGGGCATCACTAGACTTGAGTTCTAAGTTGCCAATTAAGCCAAAACCCAAAAACCATACACTTGAAGGTGGAGAAACACGTTTTCAGCTAAAAGTACACAATTGCGTTTGGGGAATTGGGTGTAAATGTGGGAAGGCCGTTTGCATGTTTTACAGGCCAAGATATAATATAAATACCATATTGAAGGTAATACAAGGTGGCAAAGTAAAGCCATGTTCTTTTTATTTTCATGTAAATTAAAAGCCTGGTGTCCATATGCTTGGGATGAAATTTTTCCCAAAAGTGTATATAGCCTAAGGTTGGTGTAACCTATAGGATGAGTTTCCAACTCAATTTAATTGTCATCCTACCCAAAGTCCATGTAGGAGGCAACCAACTGTACAAAATACAAGAATTGGTGCATAGCTTTGGAGGGACAAGTACCCTCATGAATTTGTGAATATTGCAAGAATGATGTCCAAGCCCAATTTGGGGCAAGTTTTAGAGGCCAAGTTAAGGTGAATATCAAGTGGGAATGAAAATAACATAATCTGGTGAAAAAATAAGTCAAAAAGGGCCATTTCGGCATTAACCGACAACTCAGGTCGGTTAAGAACAATTTCATTCATATCCAGCATATATTATCGGTTACAAAGGCTTATGCGTGTATCCGGTCATTGTTGCCGGATACAATAAGCCATAGCCTTATCCGACACTTCATGCCGAATACATACAGAAAATGTATAAATGGGTTTTTTCAGCCCGAATTTTCAGAATAAAATGCCTAAACACTGTGGATAATCCTTAGGCACCCCAAAGAGAATATAAAAATGTTTCAAAAAATAAAAAAACAAAAAAAAAATTCTTTTAGGATTTAACCTAATTTTGAAACTCAAAGAGCAAGCTAAGGTGTCATATTTTTTTATATCAATTCAATTCAAACATGTGTCAATCAAGCTTTTGAACTTGAAAACTGAGAAAACTCAGCAAATTTCAAAAAGAAAAAAAAACCCCCCTTGGTTGGTCTTTTTCGTACCAATCAAATCAAAAATTTGTGGGACCCTTGGAAGCCCTAAAATATTCCATAAAACCCCTTGGTTGGTCTTTTTCGTACCAATCAAATCAAAACATTTGTGGGACACTTGGAAGCCCTAGAATATTCCAAGAAACCTTTGGTTGGTTATTTTTATCAATCAAATCAAAACATTTGTGGGACACTTGGAAGCCCTAAAATATTCCAACAAAAAAAACAAAAAAACAAAAAAACAAAAAAACAAAAAAACAAAAAAACAAAAAAACAAAAAAACAAAAAAACAAAAAAACAAAAAAACAAAAAAACAAAAAAACAAAAAAACAAAAAAACAAAAAAACAAAAAAACAAAAAAACAAAAAAACAAAAAAACAAAAAACAAAAAAACAAAAAAAACAAAAAAACAAAAAAACAAAAAAACAAAAAAACAAAAAAACAAAAAAAACAAAAAAAACAAAAAAACAAAAAAACAAAAAAAATAAAAAATAAAAACAAATCCGGACGTGTGTTCACCTAACCTACTTGTCTACATGTATAGGGGTGTGACCCAAGTTAAATGGAATCTGACATGTCTCTTTACTTCCTTCCCCAGGTACACTTACTTGAAATCATTGCTCCCGTGACCAGATCCAAAGCCAGAGCCATGAATACTGAAGAGAACCAAGCTCAAGCCACCGTACCCACTCAGGACTTCGCTCAGCTGCAGGAGCAAGTGGCTAGTCTTGCCAAAATGTAGGGAGACTTACTGGGGCTCAGGCCCAAAACCAAGCCTTTACTTCCCATCAAGCACCACCACCTCAGGCCTACATTCCGCCTCCGGCTCAACCCATACCTGAGCCCATTTCTGAACCGGTCCCTGAACCTATCCTGATAAGGGAAAACACGGTGGAATCTGAGAAAGAAATAGAAAAGGAAAAAGCCCAGGAGGAGATGGAAAGAAAACTCCTGCACAAGATTGAAAGAATTCAGGAGGAACTGAAAGAAGTGAAGGGGGGAAACAGCTACGGAGGCACCACTTTCGATGATCTCTGCATGTACCCTGATGTATGCCTACCGGCCAAATTCAAGTGCCTGGATTTTGATAAATACGATGGCACGGGCTGCCCAATGAGCCACTTGAAACTATACTACGGGGCCCTATGCTAATTTGGCCAGGATAATGGCATACTGATCTAACTCTTTCAGAGGAGCTTGACAGGGTCAGCCTTGAGGTGTTTTGCCACCGTGGACCATGGCAGGATCAGGAGATGGAAGGACTTGGCTGATGCATTCCTGGACCAGTATAAGTTTAACTCTGAGATCGTGCCAGACCGGTACGACATGATGAGGATGAGCAAAGGGAAGGATGAGTCTGTACGGCAGTATGCCAAAAGGTGGAGAGAGGCCGCCTCCCAGGTTAGGCCACCCATGCTAGAACCCGAGATGATCTCAACTTTTGTGGGCACACTGGGGCAGCCTTTCTACAATCACCTGGTGGGGCAAATCACCACCAACTTTGCAGTCCTGGTGCAGGTAGCAGACCGGATCGAGGAAGGGGTCAGGTCAGGAAGGCTCATTGACTACTCCACTCTGACTAGGCAATCTGATTCCTCTGCCTCCATGGCACAGAAGAAGGAGGCTAGATTCCAAAAGACCGGGGCCCGAAAAGAAGGAGAAATGAACCTGGTCCAGGCTCCTCTCGCCAAGAAACCGCTCCATGTGAACAACTCTACACCCCAGCAGGCCCAGCAGTCTTATCAGACCCCACATAATGTCAATTTCTCCCCCTCCGTACCTGAAAACCAGAGAAGGGCCTTTACCAAGGAGGAACGGGAGGCCTGGATGGCAGCAAGGAGGAACAGAGTTTTTACTCCCCTTCCCGTATCTCTTTCCCAACTACTGCCAACCCTGCTGAAAGGGGAATATGTGACTCTGAAGGAGCCCAACCCGAATGCCACAAAGGGGAGGAACTTCGATCCGGCAGTCACCTGTGACTTCCACATGGGTGCTCCAGGGCACTCTACAGATGCTTGTTGGGTTCTGAAGGATGCGGTTAAGGACCTGTTGGACCAGGAAGCCTTGGTTTTCAACATTGCTGCACCCGCCCCGTCAGGGAATGATATTAGGCAGAACCCTCTGCCTTACCATAATGGGGCAGGCCCATCCAACTCTATCACTGCCATATCCACCACGAGAAGGGCTTTTGACCCATCTCAGGTCATAGCTCCCGTAAGGACCACGGTCCAGGTCCATTTTTTTCAAGAGAAGGAGGAAGAGGAGGTCAATATGGTCTCCCAAAAAAACAATCATGCTGCTGAGGACATTAGCTCCTCTTTGAACCGGGTCTCCTCTCTCATGGCCCAAATAAACACTGCAAGGCCTCCACTGGTCTTTAATTGCAGTCCACCCACTTGTTCACCATCCAAGCCACTAAAGGCTCCACTGGTCATCAACCTTGACCCCACCACTGCTTCCATCACCTTTTCTGTCCCCACGAAATCCAAGCTCCAACCCTTGGTTGTAAATGTTCAACCATCCTACAGTATCCCTAAACCGGCCCATACATCCCTGTCCAAACTCCAGCCGCTGGTAGTTAATGTCCTTAAACTAGCCTATTCTGAGGCCGCTGTACCATGGAATTACAACGAGGGAGTCACGGCTACGGTTCCTGTGGTTAAGAACCAGAACCAAGAGGAAGTGAACCTCATGACGAGGTCGGGGAGATGTGCAGGGGTGAAGAGAAAGAGAAGGAGACAGAGGTGGAGAAAGAGAAAAAAGAAACTGAAGAAAAAAGAAAACAAAAAGGAAAAACAAAAATAGGAGAAGACACCCCCCAGGGTGCAAAAAATGAGGCAGCAGACCTCATAAAAATCATAAAAAAAAAGTGAATTCAATCTAGTGGATCAATTGAACAAGGTCCAGGCCCAGATTTCAATACTGGGCCTTTTGCTGAATTTTGAAAAGCATAAGGATGCATTGCTAAGGGTGCTACAAAGTGCACATGTATCCCAGACCATTGATCCATACCAACTTGGCAAAATGGTTGGTCAAATCTTGTCACATAATGTGATAAGTTTCTCTGAGGGTGAGATCAGCCCAGGTGGGTGTTATCATGTTGACCCTTTGCACATCACAGTGCTTTGTAAGGGCAGCATGGTGGCACGGGTTTTGATTGACAACGGGTCAGTGTCAAACGTCTGCCCGTTAATCACTTTTGTCAAGCTTGGTCTGGATTAGTCAAAGATTAAGCAAAATGGGAGGATAGTGAGGGCTTTTGATAGCTCCAAGACCCACTCCCTAGAGGAGATTGAACTGCCGGTCACAATTGGGCCGAATATCTTCAACATCACATTTGAGGTGATGGATATACCTGCAACCTTCAATCTGCTCCTAGGGAGGCCGTGGATACATTCGGCTAGGGTAATACCATCTACGCTCCACCAAAGGGTGAAATACATAAGAGGGCAAAGGGTGATAACAGTCCTAGCTGAAAACTTGGTGCCTCCCATTGTGTCACCTGATGTACCCTTAATAAATGTGGATTTAACTGTCGACAAGATTGCATTTCACTCATTTCAATTTGAGGCGGTAAATTTCATACTTGAGGGGTGTGAGAAAAAGAAGGAAAAGGGGACAACTGCTGAAGAAATGGTGAAGAAAGTGATAGAAAAATACCACTTTCACCCGGGGAAGGGCCTGGGAATTAATTTACAAGGCAGGGTTGAGCCAGTAAAAGCAAAGAAGCTGGTTCCTAAAGCAGGATTGAGCTTCAAGCCCAGAGGCTGTAGAAGACAGAAGTATGAAGGAGAGAGAAGAAGCAGAAGAAATTTCCCTCATTTAAGGGAAAATTTTCCTAAACCCTCCTGTATAATCCAACTATCTCATCCCATGGACCAATCCAAGCCTCCATACCACAACATCAACCCATTCCAAAAACCCTCTGTTCCGACCCTGCAACCCTATAACCCATCTCCTATGCTTGGAACTTTGGGCGGGCCTGGGCCACAGCCCGCGCAGCAGTTGGACTATTCTGAAGATGTTGGGCTTTCTTCACCATGACTGAGGGCGATAAGACAAAAGCAGCTGAGGACTTGCCGTTCATTGACTGGACCGCAGTGAAGATTCCAGAAGAGGTCATATCTGGACTGGACCCCGTAGCAGAAAAGGGCAGTACCCACCCAGTGATGATGGCATCGGATGCCGGGCTTGAGGAGCGGGCTTGCACAATTTCCCCCGCACCCGAAAAACATTTTTTGAATAATTGGGAGGAAACTCCCCTTACCTTTGAAGCAGCGTTTGTTCGGCAAACTAACGCAGCTTCCAAAAAAAAACTCCAATAGTGGATTGCCATTTCCCTGAAGGTTTTAATGGGCCTTCGTCTTTAGGGGGATTATGTTTAGAAGGCTCACAAAAAACCCAAAAAGATTTTTCTATTTTTTCTAGAAAATTTAATTTTTTCAAAAAGGTCCAAACTACTTATGAACCATATAATCAAACTGAATTCGACCGGGTTGAATATGACTTCGACCTTGAGCTCGACTTTGACCTCATGGGGGTCGAAGAAGAGACTGAGGTCGAAGAAAAAGACTTTCTAAAAGAAATTGAATATCAATTGGAACGTCATGAAAAGGGGGTCCAACCTAATATTGAGGAGACCATATCCATAAATCTTGGGACTGAAGATGACCCAAAATTTGTGAAAATCGGGTCATGCTTGTCTGATGTGTAGCAAAATGAAATGTCACGGTTCTTGGAAGATTACAAAGAGGTGTTTGCTTGGTCGTATCGGGACATGCCGGGGTTGGACACTGACATGGTGGTGCACAAGTTGCTGATTTTGCCAGGGGTTAAGCCAATCAAGCAGAAGCTGAGAAGATTGAAACCTGAATGGACCTTGAAGGTCAAGGACGAAGTGGTCAAACAATTCCAAGCCGGATTTTTGGCAGTCTCTACGTACCCTGAATGGCTCGCAAACATAGTTCCGGTACCAAAGAAGGACGGAAAAGTCAGAATGTGCGTGGACTATAGAGACTTGAATAAGGCAAGCCCAAAGGATGATTTTCCGCTTCCACACATCGACATTTTGGTCGATAATACTTCGGTACATAGCCTGTTCTCATTCATGGATGGGTTCTCTGGATACAATCAGATCAAGATGGCTAAGGAGGATCAGGAGAAAACACATTTATCACACCTTGGGGCACATTCCACTACACGGTCATGCCGTTTGGGCTCAAGAATGCCGGGGCAACGTACCAGCGGGCCATGACAGCATTATTCCATGACATGATCCACAAGGAGATGGAGGTCTACGTGGACGATATGATTGCCAAATCATGCAAAGAGGAGGACCACTTGATCAATCTGAAGAAAGTGTTTGATCGGCTCAGGAAGTACAGTCTACGGCTTAACCCGGCTAAGTGCGTCTTTGGGGCTACATCAGGGAAGTTGCTGGGATTTATAGTAAGCCGAAGAGGAATTGAGATCGACCCGGCTAAATCCAAGGCCATAATTGAAATGCCAGTACCCAGAACTGAGAAGGAGGTTCGTGGTTTTCTCGGGAGAATTCAGTACATAAGCCGGTTCATAGCACAGCTCACTGCTATCTGTGAACCAATTTTCAAGCTTCTGAGGAAGGATAACCCGACGGTCTAGAATGAGGATTGCCAGCAGGCATTTGATACAATCAAGGAATATTTGCTGAACCCGCATGTGCTAATGCCACCAACTCCAGGAAGACCACTGATCCTGTACTTGTCAATGTTGGAAACGTCGATGGGATGTGTCTTGGGGCAGCATGATGAGACTGGTAGAAAAGAAAGGGCAATTTACTATCTGAGTAAAAAATTCACGGAATATGAAGCCAAGTACTCACCATTGGAAAAGACTTGTTGTGCTCTAGTGTGGGCAACTCAGAGGCTAAGGCATTACTTCCTTAGTCACTCCACACTATTGATATCCCGGATGGACCCTCTGAAATATTTGTTTGAGAAACCGGCACTGACTGGCAGAACGGCAAAATGGCAACTACTACTGTCCAAGTTTGACATCACGTACATCACCCAGAAAGCGATCAAGGGTCAAGCCATAGCTGATCACCTGGCTGCACATCCTTTGCCAGAATACCAACCCTTGAAGACCAACTTTCCAGATGAGGCAATTCTATTTACTGAGGAGGAGGAAAGTGAGAGTTCTTGGCAGATGTTCTTCGATGGGGCTGCCAACATGAATGGAAACGGAATAGGGGCAGTCTTGGTCAAGCCAGATGGTTCACACATCCCGATTGCAGTAAAGCTGAGATTCCAGTGCACCAATAATATCGCAAAATATGAAGCATACATAATTGGGTTGCAAGCAACCATGGATTATGAAGTGGAGGAACTTGACGTATACAGGGATTCGAGTCTTATCATCTTCCAAACAACTGGTGAGTGGAAAACCAAGGATCACAAATTGATCCCCTATCACCAGTATTTGGAAGAAATAAGCACAAATTTCACTCGAATTTCCTTCAACTATATGCCAAGGGCCAAGAATCAGTTTGCGGATGCTCTAGCACCATTGGCTTCAATGGTCAACATGCCAGAAAGGGTAGACATCAGACCACTGGAAATTGAGGTCAGAGATGAACCGGCTTACTGTCTCGTTCTAGAAGGAGCACCCGAAGAAGAAGCACCATGGTTTCAAGACATCAAGAATTTCTTGAACAATCGGAGTTTGCCAGAGAATGCCACGTCTACTGAAAAGAGGACAATACAGAGGTTAGGGGGTCAATTTCTGTTAAGTGGTGGACATTTGTACAAGAGGTCACATAATGATATTTTGCTCAGATGTGTTGCCAAGGCTGAGTTGGAAAGGCTGATTGAGACTGTACATGGAGGAGTTTGTGGGCCCCATATGAGCGGACACATGCTGGCAAAGAAAATCCTGCGATTGGGATACTACTAGTCGACCATGGAGCACGATTGCTGTATACATGTTAGGAGGCATCACCAATGTCAGATATATGTAGATAACAAGCATGCACCCCTAGGTGAGTTGCACAACATGACATCACCATAGCCCTTCTCTATGTGGGGCATAGATGTCATCGGCATGATTTCACCTAAGGCATCGAACGAACATAGATTCATCCTGGTAGCAATTGATTATTTTACCAAGTGGGTAGAGGCAGCTTCATATGCGAATATCACAAGCAACCATGTTATTAAGTTTTTGAAGCACAATATTATTTGTCGCTATGGACTGCCAAGTGCTATAGTATCAGACAATGCTTCAAATATTAAGAACAAGGACATGAAGAAGATGTGTGAGTAGTTTCAGATCACCCACCACAAGTCAGTTCCGTACAGGCCAAAGATAAATGGGGCAATAGAAGCAGCCAATAAGAACATAAAGAAAATCATTCAGAAAATGATAGTAAGTTACAAAGATTGGCATGAAATGCTACCACTTGCTCTACATGCATACAGAACCTCGATCCGGACTTCAACTGGGGCAACCCTGTACTCCCTAGTCTATGGGATGGAAGCATTCTTGCCAGTGGAAGTAGAGATCCCATCACTTAGAGTGCTCATGGAAGCTGAATTAGAAGAGGCTGAATGGATATAGTCAAGACATGATCAACTCAACCTGATAGAAGAGAAATGATTGAAAGCACTTTGTCATGGGCAGTTGTACCAGAGGAGAATGGCCCAGGCCTACAATAAGAAGGTGAAGCCCAGGACTTTCCAAGAAGGAAACTTAGTGCTAAAGAAAATCTTACCATTTTTGGAAGATCCTCGTGGTAAGTTCAAGCCAAATTGGGAAGGGCCATATGTCGTCAAGAAAGTCCTGTCAGGGGGTGCACTCATCTTAGCAAAAATGGATGGGACAGATTTTCTTGAGCCAATTAACTCTGATGCAATAAAAAGGTATTTTCCTTGAGTGAATATTTCTAGGAAATGATCCGAGTCCATTTTTCTTTATTTCCTTCAAAATTTTAATCCCTAGTCTAGCCAAGTTGAGCCGGTTCGTTTCTTTGATAAACCCAAACCAGATTTACAGTCTTATACTGGGGCAAAGCCAATTGGGGCAAAATTAAGGAAAAAGAAAAAAAGAGAGAGAAAAGCAATGAAAAATGGCAAATGAAAGCCAAGTGTGAAAAAAGATGCAAAGAATGAAATCTAGGGAAACATGGTTAAATTCATCATGACTGTAAGTCCGGTTGACCTATTTCCACATTTGAAAATTTTTGGGCCTTTAATACCCTCTCTTTCATAAACCAAACCTAGCCTTGGTTTCGTCCTATTTTTTAAGCCCTCGGTGATCTTAGTTTGTTCATTCAAATGTCAGAGTAAGATTGGTGATGACGGAATGCAGAAGCCGGCCCTAGTGAAAACCGTAACTGGCGCTAGGGGCAATATTGGCAAAAAGGAAAAAAGAAAAAAAAAAGAAGGATCAAAGGTTGAGTTGATCATGGAGATCCAAGCTTGAAGCAGAATCGGCATGAGCAGAATGGGGTCAGTTCTGGAAGAAAAGGCATTTGGGGATGACTCTAAAGGTCCTAAGATGGATGGTTTTGATCCCTCGTTATTACTTGGACTACCCTCTTCATTATTTTAACTTGGTTTTAATTCCTTTAATTATGGGTGATTAAGTGCATGGACCAAATTTCAAAAATCAAAAAAAATATAAAAACAGAAGAACTATACTTTGGCCAGTGATGATAAATCAAATACTTTTCATAAAACCTTTGTTTTTACAAGCATCTGAGCATTCTGAGGCCAATAATATAAAATTTTTATTTTGAATTAAATCCTTTGTCTTTCCACTATTGGAGTTTTCCTTCGTACAAAGGTATGAAAAGAAAAAAAAATGTGCAGGAAATAAGGCTAATCTCTGTCTCCTAGCCGCTCCTCAAGCTCCCGAATCCGAGCTGCCTGAGCTGCAATAACTCCAGAAGCTCCCTCTGCAGCGGGATCACTCAGGAAGGAAATAACCTCATCTGAAAGGACCTATCTAATCCGCATACTCCTGAGGCTGGCTAAAGTATCCTGGTACTTCTGCCGTATCATCCGGACCTCAAAGCGACGGGCCTGCCTCTGCTCCTCCAGTTTCTCCTCCATGGCGGTACGGCGGGATATCTGCTCCTCAAGCTGCCTCTCCAGATAAAGGCCTCGTATCCTGAGCTCCTGGGCCTCCCGTACCCATATCTGCTGAAGTCGCTTATGAGAAGCTCTCTCAGACTCTAAGATGTCCTCATAAGTAGGAGCTAAGACTGCAGGAGGATCTTCGAGTACTGGGGCCTGACTCTGTATCTGCTCCTTGATCCAGAAGAGATAGTCCTTCACATGAGACTCTGAGAAGACTGGGCTATGCATAAAGCGAACATATGACCACTCCCTCATCAACCAGGCATTCAGCTTCATGGTAGCTAGAGAAAGTGGCCCAAGATGATCTTCATACCCACTTGGGATTATAATCCCCTGGGTCGCTCTGAACTGACGAAGGACCCGCAAAGGAAGGTAAAGCACCGCATGTCTCAGGCCCGCCAGAACCAAAAAGTTGCGGTCTCGGAAGCTGATCACCGTCTCTGCATTGGGCTGATAAGTACCAGGCCACCTCACCTGATCATCCTGGAGTGAAGCCAAGAAAGTGAATCAGCCAAGTTTACCCCCTGGAATGTTGGGACACCCCCGGTTGCTCATCAAGATGGGAACTTTCAAACTCGGGAAGAAGTGTCGATTGATCTCCTCAATCTGACTCAGGTGGTCAAGTAGCCAAAGCTGCAAAAGAGGAAGGATATATCAGCACATTGTAAAAGAAAAGAAAAAGAAAGAAAAAAAAAAGAGAAAAGAAAAAGAAAAAAGAAAAGAGAAAGAAAAAAAAGAAGAAGAAAAAGAAAAAAATGAGCTACAAAGTTGCTATTTTCACAAAAATCCTATTTTGTCTTAAAATCCACTTCACAACCACGAGAGCTCAGTGGAATTTAGGACAAGCTTTGGGAAATGTGCTGGTCAAAAGGAAGATATCCACATAATTTTTAACTTGGTTTGATAAAAAAATCAGTTTTCAAAAAATCCTATTTTTGGGCTTAAAATCCACTTCATAGCCACAAGAGCTCAGTGGAATTTAAGAACTCTTGGAGTGATGCCCCCCTTAAAGTTAGGGCTTTTTGGCAAATCTTCACCCAAAAATTGTTTTTTACAAAATTGAATTGAATCAAGCAAATCATGGTTAAAGGAGTGCAATTTGGCCTTGTCTAATCTTTGCAGCTCATTGCTTCGCAACTCCCGCAAAGCGGAGCAGTTGTAGACACCCCAAATTGCACAATGAAAATGATCAATAATCATCAAAAATCATTATCTCCTTGAAAACCAGCACAAAATTGGAGAAAATGAATTTTTTCCTTGTATCCTGCAACTCAGGACGGATACAAGTGTTTTTCTTCGTATCCGATGGAACATGTCGGATACAAGCAAGCTTTAGTGTATCCGGCATCATATGCGGAATACATTAACGCACTTGTGTATCCGGCCTAATATCACTGATACATAAGTTTTGCTCAAAATTAGGGTGTTCCGAGAGATTTCACTTTTTACCATCATGTCCCTCATTAAATGAGGGGAAATCTCGGAAATGGCCTTAGGGTTAAGGTTAGTGGGCTCTAGACATTATTTTGTGTCTACCATCATGCAAACACTAACCCTAGCCCTTGCCTATAAATAGGAGGCTCCTCCTCAAGCAAATGGCCAATAAGTTGAAGATCCAAGAGCTCCGAGTGAATAAGGGAACCGCTGCCGGATTGCTTCCAGAACCCCAGGTAAGCCTCAAACCTCTTCTTTATTTTCTGTTTTTACATTCTAGATCTAGATCTCTTCTTCTACCTTTCTGTAGAATAAGGCCTTGATGTGTGTATGAAAACCCTTCCCTGGCTCAAAGTATCTCAAGACTCCCCCTAGCCGTAAAACGTGAAGGCGGGATCTAGGAGAAACAAGACTAGGGATTGATCCTAGTGCTAGAACCTTATTCTGCATAAGCCTTTTGAATTTGTGAAGCCCATTCCATATTCAAAGTACCCCAAGATTATCTTGAAGAACCGTGTTTAACGGGGAGAGAGAACTAAGGGAAACGATAATGGAACGGAACCCTAGGTTGCTTTTAGAACCTTATTTTGATGAATATGAATGCATGCTATGTTGTTATATTGTTCCTGAATGATTTTTCACACTTGCACATACATAGCATGATTTTGGCGGGATAGGCTCATATTTGGGGATTTATTACATTCGTTGTGATAAATCTAAAATAAATGGCCTTTCATCTTGCACGAATTGCACAAACTTTGTCACAATTTTGAAATGTATTTCTCCAAAAAAGGCTTAACTTGAAAGCAACTGTACCCTAACTTCGGACATTCATAACTTCATCATCTTGATGAATTTTGGAGTGATTCTAGAACCATGGGAAAGGTGAGGCTGTTTAGTTTATGCCTACCAAATTTCATTAATTTCTATGAAGCAGATTTTTGACACCATTCTGCCGAAGTTGAGAGGTCATTTCAGGTCAAACTGTTGAACCTATCATTTCGAATGGGCGCCATCTGCCTGTTTTAAATCCGATTCAAGTGATTTTTGTTTCTGGGAACTCCTTTATGAGTCTATTTTTAAATCCAGTTGGTTTCATATATTTTTGATTTAAATTGTGTCGTGGATAGCAGATTTACTCATAACTGCTCAACAGCACTTTTCTGAGTTAATCTGTGATCCTCGGGGCCTGTTCGGGAAATCACCCAAGGCACATCCGAATGAATTTTTGTATGAGGCTAGTTTCTTTTGAAATATGGCCATACATACTTCATTCACACCAAATTTCATGGATTTTTATGGAGCCGAGTTTTCTAGGTGATTTTCCAAACTTGCCTACTTGTCACTTTTGTTTATCTCCAGCAGCCACTTTAAAAGAGCCATAACTCTTAGAATTTCAACCGGATTTAATTGAAAATTTGCATGAGACTGTTATTTACAATAATCTTTCAAATGGATTTGGTTTGATTCAATTAAAATTGGATTTGAATGATTTCAAGACAAATGGTTCTTGCTTTTACCGAATTTCCCGGATTTGCCTCAACTTGGTTTTGTGCAACTTTTGCTTTGATTTCCATCTTTTTGTGATATTTCAAAAATGATATTGACATAAAAGAGGATCTGGAATTCATTTGGATTTTCATGTGAAGATATCATACATTTGTCCTTTTTCAAGGTTTTTAATAATTTTTAGCAAGCTTTCTTATTTCCTTAGCATGAGCAACACTTGGCAACCACCTTGTGTGGGTGAATGGGGGTGCTTAACACCTTCCCCCGTTCATAATCTAATCCCCTTACCATCTCTGGATTTGATTTTCAAGTAGGGTTATTTTTACTCTAGAATTTGTCTTTTATCTATTTTTGCTTGTTTTTAATCTTTTGGTGTCCATTCACACCTCTAAACCTTGAATGGTGGCGACTCCTACGTTTTTAAGTTGAGCCCGTGTGTTGACGGAGGGGAAGTCATCTTCGGTGATTTTTTCCATGTCTCACACTAATTATATATGATTTGTTTTCTTTTAAAAAGAAAGAGATTGATTTATCGGTTTAGCCATGTTTTGACAAGAATGATTTTGAAAGAAATATTAAAATGACATGATTAATATGATGAATTATTTTGGGAAAAGTATTTGTATTAATTTAGAGAAAATTGTAGATTTGACTTATACGGCTTTGTCTTATTGTTTTAGCGATACTTGTGCTATTGTTTTGCAACTCATAAAAGGTTTGTAAGAACATATATATATATATAAACTATTTTATTTCATGCATGTTGCTACTTGCTGAGATTTTATATCTCATTCTTGCTTTTAAATGCTTTGTTTTCAGGTGATCTTGGAGAGGATGCCTTGGGTTAGTTTGATAGTGGGCTTGAAGTGTAGAATATCCAGAAGACAATAGTAGGATATTGATATAGGTGTTTTTATTTTCCTAAAATAATAAGTAGATGATTTAGTAGAGTATGAGAGTTAGTTAAATTGTAGTTGCCTTTCATTTGATTAATTGATGTAATAGTAAAATATAGATTCTAATGAATAATTTAAGTTTCCTAGCACTTTGATAACTCTTAAATCTTTTAGTCTTATCTTTTGAGCTGATTGTGATGTACAAGTTAATGCCTTGATCCAATTCATAAAAAAATGACCCAGATTCGAGGCGTTACACTTATATTGTATTTTTTGGTCATGAATTTTTGGTTTAATCATTGTACCTCATGAAAATAGTTTTTAAATTATATGGACTGTTTTATAGCATGCATATTGCTACTTGCTGAGATTTTATATCTCACCCTTGTTTTCAATATTTGTTTTCAGATACTCTTGGAGATGATGTGCAAGTTAGGGTAGAAAATACAGAGGTTACAGCAGAGGACCTTGATAAGCACCTTATGGATTATTAGTTTTCTTTTATATTTTATTAGGAGAGTTGTTTTGGAGTCGTTTATTTTAGTTAGGGAATGGTTTTAGGGCGATGTCGGTTAGATAGTATATCCTTGAGTTTAGATTTCAAGTATTGAGTTAAGAAGTTAATTATGAGAATGATTAGCCCTTTATATTGAATTATTGAAGGAGTTGTTTAAATTCTTGCATACTCCGATTTACCTTTATCCTATTATGCTTTTGTTCTTAATTGTTTTATCATCATTCAAGTAATGCTTTGATCCGTTAAAAAAAACTGCCGCATCCGGGGCATTACAATAACAATATTTATGCAATTTTAAACCATGCAAGTGCAATTCACAAGAAGTATTTAATACCAATGATACATCATTGTTTAAAACTTATTTACTCATATAATCAATAAAATCCAACTTATGATAATCAAATGCAATTAAATGAGCGACACAATCATCTAATACATTCATATAAAAAGATTCCTTTTTTGGGGCCAATTTCTCAAAATTATTTTTATGCAATAGCTCATGGTAATGCCAAATTGCCTCTTAGCTATAGCCTTTCTCTTTTGCCTTTATGAAAATACAATAAATCATATTTAAATTAATTCGTAAACCAAGAAAAATGATTGTTTTAAACACTTTTCACTAAATTCTGATTTTATATTCAAATTTCAACTAAAACATAATTATTTATAAGGATATAAACTAATTTGAAATTTTAATTTAAATGTCAATTGAAATTTAATTCGAATTTCACTAAATCTTAATTATTTAAATGATGTACACTAATTTACAATTAAATCTTTCATTATATACTAAAACTTAAATATTTTATTAAAATATAAACCAATTTCTAATTAATATATGAGTTTATACTAAAAATTAAATGTTCTAGACTTAAAATTAAATATTTTGCTTTCTTTATTGTCACGTGCTATACATGCATACTTTGTCAAAATTTAGAGCTCAATTCAAAACTCCTATCAACCTGAAACCAATTCCTATCAAATCTACATATGTTAAACTTAATTTTAAGCTATTAAACTAAAATTTACAGTGATGTTTGCATCGTTTTGCAAACACCCCAAAAACATTTAAAACTAACGTTTAAAATAGGGAACGAATTCTCAATCGAAACTCAACATTTAAAGAACAGTTCAAAATCTCAACCCAATCAAATTCAATACATCATATCTATATCATTCATAAAATAGCATGTTTGAAAACCAAATTAAATGATAACTTACATTGTTTTGCAAATTCAAGAGCAACTGCTGCAACCCAACAACCACTCTAGGTACAAGTCTCACAGCAACCCAACCCAGCTAGACCTCTTTTTCTTAATGCTAGAACTATCATCCAAAAAGGAAGACTTTGATAACCTCTACAGACTAAAAGGAGGAGGAGAAGGAGATTGAAAAAGAGAAGAAGAAGAAGGTTGATAAAGGACCGAGAGAAAACTAAGTCATCTAATTCAATCGACTGAAAACAAAGAACTAATTCTTTATAAACACAACTTGATTTGGTGCGACACGAGCACACACAACTTATGATACTACCTCCTAAGACCCATGTAAAACCCTGTCCCAGATTATACCTTAATTATTAAGCTTAATTATCTAAAGTAAAATTATTAGACTAATTAAGTGCTTGTGTTATGAGGATGGGGTAAATATGGATTATACCTAAAGAGTTAGGGGAATCGAATTGAAGTTATCAAGGAAAGATTAAGTTAGTTTTATGTCTTAGTTATAATTTGCTAAGGTATCTTTCAATTAGATCTAGTGAATTGGAAATCAAATTCTGAGAAATTAGAGTTAATTGTACCACAAAGTATCTCCCAAGTATACTTAAAGTACCTTCCAAGTGTATCCAAACCTCCATCCAAGTGTACCCAAGGTACCTCTCACATGTACCTCGAGTAACTCCCAAGAGTACCTAAAGAACCTCCTACGATTACTGAAGGTACCTCTCAAGGGTACTTAAAGTATCTCCTAAGGATACCTAAAGTAACCCCTAAATACTACCGAAGTATACCCAGAGTACACCCAAGTATTATCCAAGGTACCACCCAAATATGCCTAGGGTACACCCATGTATTACCCGAAGTACCCCTATGTATTACTCAAAGTATATCCAAGTGTTACCTAAGGTACCACTCAAATACACCTAAAGTACCCCACTGTTTTGCTTTGCCCAAGGTACCCCATTTGAATACCTAAAGTATCTCCTAATTATCCCTAAGGTACCCTCTTATATTGCCCAAGGTACTCCTTGTATTACCTAAAAGTACCCCTTTGTTTTGCCTAACGTACCCTACTTGATTACCAAAGGTACCCCCATTGTATGCCCAAAGTACACCTAACTATTACCCAAGGTACCCCACTGTTTCACCTAAGGTATCCTACTTTAATTGCCTAAGGTACCTCTGTGTTTATCTAAGGTATCCACTTGTATTTGCCTAAGGTACCTCTGTGTTTACCTAAGGTATCCCCTTGTGTTTGCCCAAAGGTACCCCTGTGTTTATCTAAGACATCCTCTTGTGTTTGCCTAAGGCACCTCACTCATATTGGTTAAGGTACCCCACTGTTTTACCTAGGGTACACCCCCTATATAGCCAAAGTACCCCCTTTGCCTAACTAAAGTGACCCCTATATAAGTAAGGTAACCCCCCATTGTTTTGCCTAAGGTATAACCCCTTATATAGCTAAGGTACCCCCTCATATAACTAAGGTACATCCCTTCTATAGTTAATTACCCCCTCAATATAACTGAGGTACACTCCCCTAAACTTATCTAAAATTTACCCTTAGAATGACTAAGGTAAATCCCTTGAAACACTAAGGTACCCTCTCAATAACACTAAGGTACCCCCACTTCACACCAGGGTATCCCATCTGGTATAACTAAGGTACCCCCAAGCATCCCTAGAGTATGCCTTTGAAATAGCTAAGGAAAACCCCTTAAAACACTTGGGTAACCCTTCAAATAACACTAAGGTACCCTCTACTTATCACTAAGGTACACCCATACTTAACACTAAGGTACCCCTAAGGGTTTTAGTTGAATAAAAGCCTTGTTTAGGGGCAGATTTGAAAGACCCAAAACTTGGGCATATAAAAGGATGCCCTAATTCCTAATTAAGTGTTTAAAAACCCATTTCTCTTGTCTTGGACGTATAAAACAAGAGGGAAAGTGTAGGAGCTTGCTTGAAGGCTTCAAGAGGAAGAAGAAAAAGGAGAGAAGAGCTTGAAGAGAAGTAAGCTTCTCCATTAACAAGTAAGTAACAAACCCTTTAAACTAAAATGAATTTATTGGATTTTCGTATCTCTCTCTCCTAGGGTTTTGATAAACTAGAAAATCACTTGTATGTAGGGTTTTGCTCCTAAAATTCGTAGGGTTTGGTTTATCTAACTATCTTGTTTAGTTTTCTATCGATTTGCCATGGATTTGCAACCTCTATTGATTATATTTCTGGTTAGGGTTTGAGATGGGTATATTGAACGATGTTTTATATGTTGGATTTATTTTCATGAGGATTTGATATGGATTCCTGTGTTGGGAAGGGTTTTTGAGTATGTTGAGATATTTTAGAATCATCTCATTTGGTATTAGAGAGGTTGGATGTGGTTTGTATAGGTTTGGTGTTGGAAAATAGCCAAAATTTTGTAAGAACCCGAGCCGGCGATTAATCCTGAAGGTTGGCGATTAATCCTGAGCCAAGACCCCCAAAAATCAGTTCTGTTAAAGCTAATCGCGAATCAGGATTAATCGCCCAGGGCTAATCGCGACCTTAACGCACGAACGCTGAACTTACCGCGCGCGCGTTGGCCTTGATTTACCCTTTAGCGCGCGAACCTTAGCTTCAACGCGTGAACGTCAGCCCCAGTCTTTGCCCCAACGCCCGAACGTTGCCTTGTCTATGCCTTTAACGCCCAAACGTTGAGCTTATGTTTTTGAGTTCTTCATCCCTTTCTACCCCAACCCTTTCCCAAACATGTAAATAAGGTTTTACCCCCATTTGGAACCAATAAAAATACTCCCAAGACCCAATTCCCAACCAATAAAAAGTCAACTTTCCAGTTTGTGCCTAAATTTCCAGTTTTCCCGATTTTCAAAAAAGGCCACTTTTTGAGTTTGATACCCAAACGAATGATTCAGAAGGCCAAAAAATTCTAGAAGATTTCTTTACCCTCCAATAGACCATAACCAGAATTTGAGCCTGAAATTCCTTGTAGATTGGTCTAGAAAAATTATACACCAAAAAGTCAACGTTTTTAACCAAATTTAGAATATTTTTATGTCCGAAACTTTTTATCTCGGAATCCATTGATTTTTGGCATGGTGTCCTTATTAGGGATCCTAAGACTATCCCACTTCTCAAATACGTAATTTGTGGATTTTATGGTGTATATACTCTACTGTGATTTGGTTTTGGATGTGAAGTGCTTATTAGTTATTTCTTACGCATTGTGAATATTATTTGATAATTGGTATTCATTCATGGACGAGTAGTCCCACTTAGCATTCATCCATGGACGAGTAGTCCCACTTAGCCTTCATCCGTGGACGAGTAGTCCCACATGACACTTGACACTTGACATTGGTTCTAGTAACAGTCCCACTTGACATTAGTCCTAGTAACTGCTGAGAAAGGTTTGCTCTACAGGTTTGGTTTACATTATCAGTCCTATCAGGTTTGTTAGTTAACTTTTATGTGTTACATTGTTTAGTTGCTTTACTTGAGAATATAAATAGCATGAACTGTATTTATTTATGATGTTATATGAATTGCCTAAACTGCTTCTATACATGATGATCCATGAATTGTATCAATTGCTTCCATCCATGCATGTTTGCTGCTTACTGGGACTTTAAGTCTCATGCATTTTGTTTTACCGGATTTGTTTTCAGATCCGTTTGGTGAGCCACGTACGAGGGCAGCTATTGAGGGTGAGCTTGAGCGCAAGCCCGAGGACTTTTACTATCCATAGTAGGGGTTCTCTTTATGTTATTGTATTTAGTTCCTAGAAGCTATCAATGGGAATGTAATTATTCTTTTTGGGATTATTAAACTTGGGAGCTATCTTTAGATTATCATTTTTGTGTATGAATGCTCATGTGAGAGATAGTGATGGAGAGATTTTAGTTGCCTTTTTGTGTACCTAAATGTTGTATTTTGGAGTTATTACACAGATGCCCTTTTATTATATGGAAAATTTTAAATTTCATGCTTCTTTATCTTATGCAATCTGATGATTACATTATAATTGCCCATGTTAATTAGGCTTATCAGGTTCTTTTGGGCCCATAAGTAGGTCTCGGGTCCAAGTTGGTGCCGTGATAGGGCAGACCCGGATCTAGGGCGCTACAACCCAATCATAAACAACCGCCTAAACTAAAAGGGAAACCTACAGTCTGCCTCCTACACACCAGATTATCATCCTCAAGCTTCCCTATCCAATCAAACATAAGATTAATAACTAATTGTATATACTCATCGATTTAATTAAATCATGTAAATTCCCAATAAATTACTAGCAAACCATTAAAGTTTATAAGAAATCTCGCACTTAATCCAAAACACTAATTTTTAAAAGGAGGAGGAGAAAATTGAAGAAGAGAAGAAGAAGGTTGACGAAGGACCGAGAGAAAACTAAATTAGCTAATTCAATTGACTGAAAACAAAGAACTAATTCTTTATAAACCCAGCTTGATTTGGTGTGACACAGGCTCACACAACTTATGATTGTAGACACCCCAAATTGCAACATATAAAACAATGAATGAATATATGCTAAAAAGTATTTTTTTCAAGATTGACCGAAATTAAATTTCGGATATTAAATTATCAATTGTAGCCGAAGAAATATTTCGATCACATATTTTTATTTTGTAGCCGAAATAGTATTTTAGTTCATGCCTATGAGCTGGCATTTCTAATCTTTTACAGTTATGCCACATCAGCAATTGCACATGGCTATAACTGAATTTGATCCGAGATAATATTTTGGATATACATATATTCTTTGTGGTCAAAATTATTTTTCGGCTATGAAGAATAGTTGTGTAGTAGACCTGAGTTTTCGGATACAAGTGATTTGATTCAAATTGAAAAACCCCGCAAGCTTTCACTTATTTACATCCATACGTCTCTCTGGGAAACCTAAATTCCCCAAATTGGCCTCCGAAATTGGCCAAATTCCCCCAATTCATGCCTTAGACTTAAATTTGAAGGATCTAGACACACTTTTGTGTCTACTGTAATGCCCCGAACCCGGGTCAGTGCAAACCGGCACCCAACCCGAACCCGGTTCGTTACTGTAACAAACCGAATTTAGTTCAACAACCAAATCCGAGGTGTTACTGGCCCATATCAAATACAACATCAATAACATACCAGACCAAAGAATTAAAATCCATTCTCTTTATTATACTATCAGAGTTGCGGAAACAAGTATGTGCGGAAGTATAGTTCAAATCCTCAACTAAACATAAAGCTTGACCATCAGTCAGTAATATCAAAGTCTGGTAAAATAAACTGGGTACTATCTCTCTCATCTCTCAATACATCAACCCAATGAATAACATTAGTCCAAATCAAAGTACTAGGTCTATAGCATTAATCCACCTCAGACAAGATCTGGATAATAGTAATCCTCCGGTGAATACTCAGCTATCTCTCCCTGGAAGTCTAAGAGATCCCCCTCTCGTGTATCAGCTGAAAAAATGGAATAAAAGTAGGGTGAGATACGAATATCCCAGTACGTAACACATGCATGATTAAACAGTTAATATAAGTAAAGTAACAGTCATGCACGATTAAGCAACATCGACTAATCAGGCTCGCATAATCATTGATATCTTTCGTGTGAACACAAAACAGTTTGATAAACAGTTCTAGAATGAATTTCAGCAATTTTTAATATAAGAATCCAATGGTCAAATCAGTAACATAATTCACACATTGCCAGGATGTACTAAACAGTCACATCCGATCAATATCTCAATCACATGCCTCCCGCATGTATACAATAATAATACCAAGTGTTATGATTTCAGTGTCATTTTAGGACTCACAAAGATAGATAAACCTTTTGAGATGATTCTCAACCAATTGCTATACCACCGTGCGACTTAGGAGCAATGCTACTAATGATACTCAAGTCTCATGCAACGCAGCTTAGACAAGAGCCGTAGTCACTGACTTATTGCACACGTACCCATCAGGGTTGGCATGTACCACTAGCATGCAGCACCAGAATCAATACATGGAGATGGTCGCTTATCCACATGTACAGGGAATCACCAGCGGCTCACCGGGGTGTCCCTCCAAACATAGGACCTTCCCAGACAAACTAACTTGCAAAGGAAGCGCGTCGCATAAAGGAGTAACTCAACCCAAATGACATATCCCTCAGCTATCTAGCCACGACTATGGATCCATAACCAGCTATGCCCACTAGACTCCAAAATTCCCTAAAGTATCATATTTCTATAAGGTTTTTTTGCCTAGCGGCATATAATGGTTATATCTGTACATTTACTTCATTATTCGTTCATCTGAATTCTGAATTCTCTTTATAATGTATTCTGATTTGTAATGCCATTTAGAGGTGTTTTGATAATCAAAGTGTAGTTAGGCTTTTCCAAAATCACATTTCTCAATTACCTTTGAAACTTGGCAACTAATGTCCTAAATATCTCCCTAATTTATTTTTCTGTATAACAGGGATTTAAATAGTTTATTTTGGTCTTAAAATACCTTAATTAATCATTAAAATTGTCTAAAAATAGTTTAGAGTTGAATTAGGTTCGAAATTATGAAAATCTGGAATTTCTGCTTAGAGCGCCTAGGATCGCTCAGGATCGCCCTGGCGGTCCCTAGTCAGCGGTAGTTCAATTTCGAGCGCCTACGGTCCGTCGTCTCGCGGTCTCCAGCGTCCTAAATTTTTATAACTAGCGCCGAGGAGCGGCGATGATCGCCGAGTACAGTCGAGGTCGGCGGTCATACAAAATCGAGCAGAAACAGTTCTAAATCATGATTTTTAAACTCATTCTAATGTATTTATAACATGCTTATCTAACTAAATACACCATTACATATACTAGAAACATGCGTTTGCGATTAAACAAAAGAAAATCCAATTTCTGAAAACAAAACGATGTCACCTACCTCTTATACGTGCGTTCCTCTTCTTCTCTTCTGAACAGCAACCCTCCAATCTCTCTACAGTTGCAAAGCAACACTCAGAGCAAGGTAAATCCTGGTCTTCCTCCTTTCTTCTTCTTCTTCTTTTCTCGGTCGCTCAAAGGTTCGTCGCTTGCGGCTGAAGCATACGAACGACAATACAAGGTATATAGTTTAAGTTATTTTATACCTATATATACTTCCTGATCCCATGTATCTCCCATGCAAACTCTCCTATACACTCTACCCAATTAGAATGCATACCTCAATATCTCATGATCGGACGGTCAGATCTGCGTCTAATTCTGGATCTCCGCTAAATTGATCACCCCCTACAATAATAAAATATTTCCATCAATCCTAACTCTCAATAATATTATTTACTAATTTAATTTATTATTTAAGGAAAATTCGGGGTTTTACATCTACCCTTGGGACACCTTTGCCCTTGATCTTGCCTATAAATAAAGGGCCTCTCCTCTAGCAAAAGGCTGGAATTTTGAAAATTGAGAGCTCTTGAAAAAGAAGGGAACCTCTGCCCAATTCTCTACTCAAGCCTCTCAAGCAACCAAGGTGAGCTCCTAGCCCTTTATCAATCATTTCTATTTTAATTCAAGCACTCTCTCACCTTCTACCTTTCTGTAGATAAGGCCTTGTGTGTGTTTGAAACTCCAAACCATTTTTAAAGTACCTTAAGCATCCTCTCTAGCCGTAAAACATGAAGAGAGATCTAGGGGAAACAAGTGTTGGAATGGATCCTATAGGCTTAAAACCATTTTCATGAAATACTTGCATAATTAATATTTATTTGTGTGTGGTTGCTGTTTGTGCTTGTTTTGTTTTTGATTCTGGAGGAATTACATAGATCTAAGCTCTCTATAGCATTAGATCTCAATTCTCTCTTTAAATTGAGTTTTCTACACACTTTAATGCACACATCTACTTGATTTTGTTAAAATAGGCATGGATCTTAGATCTACTATGCTCAATATAGTATATCTGAAATCAGAAGCCTTAGAGCAACTTCTCAGGACTTTTTGAGTGGATTTTAATTGGTTTTAATCTTTTGGAAAAGACCTTATGGTCTAACCTCTCTTCATTTGATCAAATCTCAATCAATTTGGGTAGATTTAGCTCTACCTCTCCAAATAATGAGAGATCTGGGCCAAATCCATACCCTAGAGGTTTCTGGTTGTTTTCAAGTCATTTTAAGTCTTTTCAAATCAGATCTAATGGATCAAACACACACACTTGGTTTTGTCTTGATTTTCACTAAATTTTATAGATCTGGACAAAACCTGTACCATGTCTTGAATCATTCATAACTTCACCATATGGATGAATTTTTGAATGATTCCAGAGACATGTGAAAGGTGAAGAAGTTTAGTTTATTCCTGTAAAATTTCAGCAATTTATATGAAACTGATTTTTCAAACCATTTGATTGATGTTAATGGGTAAAATTAGAACAGATTGCCAAACTTGTCACTTTGATTGAGCACCAAAGGCTCATTTTAACTCCGATTTGAATGATTTTAATTTCTAAGTCTTCCTTTATGAGTCTAGTTTCAAATCCAATTAGTTTCATAACTTTTCATTTTGATTTGAGCTCTGTGTGCTTGATTGACTCTGTGCTGCTCAGTATCAGGTTATAGAGTTAATTTGTGATCTTTTAAGTATGTTTGAGAGGGCATACAAGCTCCAAATTGATGAATTTTTTAATGAGGCCTATTCCATTAAAAATATGGCACCTCATACTTCATTCACACTAATTTTTAAGGATTTATATGGAGTCAATCTCCACGAATAGGCTTTCAAGGTTGATTACTCATTGCTTTTACTGTTTTACAACAGCAACTTTGAACAAGTATATCTTCTTTGATTTTAATTGGATTTGATCCAAATTTTTACTGAATCTTCCACTTCATATAAGCTTTCAAATGGCTTTGGTTTCACTCAATTTGAGTTTGAATTGAATGACTTATGATTGATTGAGTTTTCCAAGTTCAAATGACTTAACATTGTGTTGATCTTTCCAGATTTGCTTTAATTTGCTCTTCTTCAAGTTTCACCTTGATTTTTACTTGAATCATGAAGTTCTAGAGGTGATATCTCCATCGAGAGAGTCCAGAATCTATTGGACTACTCATATGGAGGAATCATATATGTATTTTTTTTTTACTTCTACTTGTTTTTGAGTGATTTTTATATGCAAGCACATATGTAGTATGAATAAGCATATGGTAACCACTTTGTGTGGATGAGTAGGGGTGCCTAACACCTTCCCTTACTCATAACCTAACCCCCTTTATCTAATTTCTGGACTATACCATAAATTAGAGCTACATAAACTCTATTTTGTTCTTTTATGCTCACTTTGGTGTCCATTCACACCTTAAATCTAAATGGTGGCGACTCTTGTTTTGTATGAATTCCATGTGATGATTATGAAGTCACATTAGGTGATTTTCCATGGTCTCACAATGATACTACCTCCTAATACCCAATCATAAACAACCACCTAAACTAAAAGGGAAATCTACAGTCCGACTCCTACACACCACATTATCATCCTCAAGTTTCTCTATCCAATAAAAAAAAGATTAATAAATAAATGTAATACTCATCAAATTAAATCATGTAAATTCCTAATAAATTACTAGCAAGTCATCAAAGTTTATAAGAAATCTCACACTTGATCCAAAACACTAATTTTGAAAATTTTGGGATGTTACAATTAATTCTTTAAGATAATTTGTGAAATTGTTTTGGAAAAAAAAAGGGAAGAAGTATGGTTGGAGGTTATTAAATTATCCTTAATGACTACATTCTCATGGAAGAGTGAATCTTATACATCTTACCTTGTTGATATCTTAAAACATTTTACTTTGGGTTGGACCAAACCCATTCCAAACCCAAAAGATAGCATTTAGGTTGGGTTCGGATTCAATGAGTTTGGACTTAGGAAATGCCAAGTTAATTAAGTTTAGGCCAAATTAATATTTTTTAGTTGGTTATTGATGAGGGACCTAATCATTGGATGTGAGAACCTTTACCTTCCATATATGGAGGATTTGAATTCATGCTTGTTATAGGATTTGAATTTATGTACTTGGTTCAAGCTCTTTTAACATTTTTTAACCTGATATTTGGCTCAAGCTTAATCACATTTCTTAGGCTCAGGCTTGACTTATTAAAAACCGGCAGAATCCAAAATTATAATTAGGCGATACTGATAGAAAGTATATTAAGTGTAAATTTAAAAAATTTGTTAGTGTAACATACATAAAATTTTTCAGAAATTTGAAATTGCTAATTATAAAATTAAATTTAATAATATTTTTAAGTTTTATTAGTAGTTATAAAATTAGCTACATTATCTATACTCTTATTTAAGCAAATTCTAGGCAATAATTTAAGATTCTGGCCAATCATTTTAGTTGGGCAAATCAATCCTTTCAAAGATTTTTGTATCCTACAAAAACTATCCACACAAAAACTCTTATCAAGTTAAAAACTATATCCCACAAAGAACTACCAGTAGTACACATGCCTCCCATAAAGCAGTGTTTGAAAAACCGGACAAGATTAGTAACTCGGAAGTTTACCTGTTTGAGTAACTACTAGTAACTTGGCCAAGTTACCAGCCTATTTATTATATAAATAAAGTAATATTTTAAGAGATAAGTGAGATATATATGACAATTTAATGAGGGTTTTACTCTAATACAGGGTTAAAAGCTAAAAATTCGCTTAAATTTGGAGATTTTACAATATAAAACTAAGCTATACCTAGTTAAAAATTACCTGGTTTTAGGGCGAGTAAACTCGCAAACTACCTTGTCCAAGTAACTTAGCCGAGTATATTCCGAGTTACTCACGGGTTTTTAAGCAGTGCACTAAAGTCGAAGTGTAGATAATTCCTATATCCCAAGCTTAGATGCATTAAACTTTAGGGAATACTGATAATTGATTGACAGGACATCAACATCGTCCAAAGAAGAAAGAGTAAGAGAAATGACCGGTTATAGCTGCATGCATGGCCTGTTTCTCGCGCCATTTACTTAAAGTCCAATTGCGAATGGTTCCTAAATTTTTCTAATGGCCATGTTCTCACGCCGTTTACTTATATAAAGTCCAAGTGCAAATGGTTCCTAAACTTTCTAATTGTTCAACTCCTCTATTCTTGGATGTAGCAGGGCCAACCCTTTTTTCTTTTTTTTAATGTTGTAAAAGGCCCCTATTCAAATCTAGTTCATCAGATTGCAAATCAGTTCAAAGTTTAGGGTTTGTAATTGATGGTACAACCGTTTGATAAGATATCTACTAGGACGTTAATTTAGAACATGTATAATTATTACTTATGACCATTTGATATATCCTATAATCAAGTAAACTCTTCATTTGATGAATTTAAAAGGTTCTGGCTGGCTTTTTTAGTTGGAAAAAATAGTCCTTTGAAAATTCTTTAAAGACTCTTATATCCTAGAAAAAAAAATCTACAAACCCAAAACCTACTTTTTTCATATTCTAATCAAATTCATTTTAAAGAAAGGAGTACAAAAGAGGCATTGTATCAATTGCTTATTGAATCATAAAATAATTATTTTAATTCATAACCACGTTAAACTATAAAAAAGAATGATCAATGAGAATTAGTGGAATATGAGGGCTTATAGCTTATAAAAACTAGTTTTTACCTTATATTTATTTAAGTACTTTCTTTCATTTCCTTTTTCTTTTTCTGTTCATTTTGAGAGAAAACTTTGTGGGCCTTTTATTGGAAAAATGGATCTCTTTTAAAAAGCAACTTTCTGATGATCACAAATTTCCGTCCAACGGAACACTGAAACAAGTAAAAACAATTGAACCAATATTGGTTTTCACTGCTTTACCTTACCAATAAGCAAATTTCCTAAAAAAAATTTAGTAAAGGCAATCTCAGAAAAAGCTAAAAAAATAAGAGGCCGGCCAGATATATTTTATACTTATATATATGCTACTTGTGGACACGTATCCTGTTGTAGGGGCATGGCTGTTTTATCCAGTCCTTTACATACACCATACACTAAAGACACAATGTGATGGTCACAAAGAAAATGTCTTCTACTATAAAAATTACACAAGGGACTTCCTGGATTCATGGTATCCAATCCATTCACATTACCCATTAATGGCTATCTTATTCTATACCTTCTGTCTTTCACTTTGCATTTTAGCAATCTCATCTCAAGCATGGACAGAACTGGATCCTGAAACACAGGCCTTGCAAGAGGCTGATCGTGTCCATGGTCTCCCTGGCCAACCTCCAGTGAAATTCCGGCAGTACGCCGGGTATGTCACTGCCAATGAAAGCTATAGAAAAGCTCTTTTCTATTGGTTTTTTGAAGCGATGCACAAGCCTGCGGAGAAGCCTCTTCTTTTGTGGCTTAATGGAGGTAAAACAGTCTGGCCTTAGAGCCTCATATAGAACAGATTTCTTTCCCTGCTGGGGTTCATAGCCATCCCCAGAGCCAGTGAGGCTACAATGGGATTTATATCAGATTAAATCCATTTAAGTGAATTTGACTCTTGTTTGTGTCAAGTAGTCCTACCAACAACTACTAAAAATATATCTAAGAAGTTTTGGAACTGTAATTGCTGTTTCTAATCATTATAGATCTTGGTTTTTTGACTCTCTGTATATTGAAGAGGAGAAAAAGGAAGATTTATAGCTCTTTTAATTTTGATTGTGAATTGCAGGACCTGGCTGTTCTTCCATTGGGTTTGGCCAAGCACAAGAGCTTGGGCCCTTTCTAGTGAAAAAGGGAGTGCCTGAGCTGAAATTCAATAACTACACTTGGAGTAAAGGTGAACACAAGTTCTAGCTGCACACACACACATTTTCTTGGGTTTATAAATAATTTTCCAAAAGGTCATAGGCCAATTTGAAAATATAAAAATAGAAAAATAGGAAAAAGAACTAGAAAATGAACCAAGTAAAAAAGATTATCTATATTTATATCATTGATTGAACCAATAAAACAAGAATTTATAAACTTCAAAGGGAAAAATAAATAAAAATTAATTAAGCAATGCTATGAGTTGCTTCTTTATCTAATTAAAATAAGCCAATCCATTTTGGATTCTAAAAATATTTGGGCACTATAGTTTTTTTTACTAAATTTACTTGTTTAGTTCTTGTATATCTGAAAAAACTCCAGCCTATTATCAATATGAAAAGGTGAAGTCTGAATTGGAAAAGGTCTTTAATAGATACCCTTTTCAATTAAATGTTTTCAGCGGCAAATCTTTTGTTTGTGGAAGCTCCTGCTGGTGTAGGGTTTTCATATTCAAATATAAGCCTTGATGAACAAGGAGACAACCTCACTGGTACTCTCTCTTTCTTTCTCACTCTCAATATGGTCCAGTCATCCATTGAATTGGGATTATAAAATCTTACTTAAGAGAGAATACAAGACCAAATGCTCTAACATCTATACCCAATTGTGATGATACTTGCAGCCAGTGACTCCTACACCTTCCTGGTGAACTGGTTTAAGAGGTTCCCACAGTACAAATCTAAAGAGTTCTACATAGCAGGGGAAAGCTATGCTGGTATGTAAAGAATGCAATCTTCTCCTTTTATTCTCTTTTATAATTTACAATTTGAGATTCTCTAAATGGTATAATTAGCATGAATGTCTTGTTATTGTGGTATTAAGGACACTATGTACCACAACTTGCTAATATAGTATATGATGAGAACAAGAAGGCATCCAAGGAGAATTATATAAATCTCAAGGGTTTCATTGTAAGTAGCTTGGTAGATATACTATTTCTCTTTATCTTATCTGTTTTCTGTTTCTTTAATTTGTGAAAAAATATTTCTCGATTCTTTCTCAAAGATACCAAAAGTTTTAGAAATTCCAAAACAATTACAATATGAAAATCAATCTGTCATTTCATGCTTAGTTCCAGTGCCTTGGTTACATAGAAAGAGCCAAGGGCAAATAGGAACTACAACCTTATTATATCACTCTCTCACTCATTCTCTCTCTCTCTCTCTCTCTATCTCTCTCATAGATACAGTCATACAGATATATAAAGACAAATAGATAAAACATACAAATTTTTTAATTAAATTTCTTTGAGCTTTGATTTTTAATTTTTGAACTTATTATAGGGCACTTTTTGTTCCAGGATAATTTATGTAAGTTTTCACATCATATGTATAAAAATAATAATGAATACATAAAATTGTACTTTAACTAATGTGGAACACTTTCAAAAATGAAAGCAAAACGCTTAACAACAGCATCAACATGGATGCTTCTTCTATATCTTGCTTTTACACGCTTTACAATGTTGGGCTAGACCCCATGGTTCAATTTTCATACTTTTTTATTCAAATTAATTATGCAAAACAATCCCAAAAAAAATAAAATATATTCCCTAAAGTTGGATTTCTTGGCTTATATATAAGGTAGAACACAAATGGGGCATATAAAAGCATACATTTCATTTCAATAATTTTGATGATTCTTATAATTTCTTTATTTCTTTATCCTTTTTTAGCCCCTTTTTGGCGGCCCCCTCCCCCCTTTCTCTCTCTCTCTCTTTCTCTCTCTCTCATATGATAAGACTTTGTTGCAGGTTGGCAATGCACTGTTAGATGCTGAAACAGATCCGCGAGGGATGATAGACTATGCATGGAGCCATGCAGTCATCTCTGATAAGCTTTATGAAGCAATTAAGAGCAACTGTAATTTCACCAAATCAAATCACACTCAAGACTGCAGAAATTCAATCATCGAGTTCTTCTCGGCATACACAATAATTGATATGTATAGCTTATATTCTCCAGTTTGTCAGGATGGAAGTCCATTGTCCAAATCTTCAATGATGCCAACAGAATTATCACCCATGATCCACTCTAACTTGGTACGTCACTCACTCTTGCATACAAATTCAATATATATTCTTTTTATCTTCTCATTATAATCAAGAAATCTGTGAGATCCTTGAATCCCACATTGTTGAGGTAGGAGAAAGTAAAGGTTCATATATGTAGCATGTGACTCCCTCAAACAATGAAATCTTTTTGAGGTGAAAGAAACAAAATTGTGAGTCTCAATGGCCCACAGGAGAGTTGCTAGTGGGATCGGGGTATTATAGAATGGAATCAGAGCCCAGAATGCGATTGGAAATTGTGGGATGTGCAGCGTTTAAGGGGGTGGATTGTGATATCCTGAAATACCACATTGCTTGGGAAGATGAGAAACTAAAAGTTTATATACGAGGCTTATGGCTCTCCCGAAACAACAAGGCCTTTTGGGATAAAACCCAAGGATAAAACGTGAGGCCCAATGGGCCAAAGGGGAACGTATGTAAAAAGACAAGGAAGGGAACAGTTTTGGAACTGCTAATAAATTGAGGCAAATTATGAGTGTTATACCCCTTTTATTCATGAATCTTACCTTGAAGTGAAAAGGCTTTTTGAGGAATTTGTGCATTATGGCTGGCACGATTCCTAAGGGGCCTATTCTCATTTTATATGTGTGTGTATATATTTATTGAGTTTATAGAATAAGTCTATTATACTTCAAGAAAATTTATTTTGAAATGAAGCCATGTTTTGTTTTTAATTAATTAGGAGATTTTATACCAAGTACAAGCCGGTTATGATCCATGTCTACAAAATTATGCTACTACATACTTCAATCGCCCTGACGTTCAGGAAGCATTGCATGCAAATGTCACCAAAATTTCCGATCCATGGGCACTTTGCAGGTTATTCTGAACCATTTAATTAAGGAATATTAGAATTTTTTATTGTTTCCTTGTTTATAAATGAAAGCCCATTTTCCAAAATAATGACCATTTGATTATAAACATTAATTCTTTCTTAACTTCTTATCATCAGCTATAATGTTTCCTCAGCATGGAAGGATCCAATGTTTTCTGTTCTTCCAATTATCAAAAAACTCATCAATGGTGGTCTTCGGGTATGGATCTTCAGGTAATTTAAATGATTTTTAATCATTTATGCCAAATTATATGTTAATCTCACTTGTATTAAAGTTATTTTTAAAAACACTTACATAACTAGAATGGCTGATTATGTATAGATTAATTAATAAGGTTTTTGCACATTTAATTAGTGGAGATACTGATGGGAGGGTTCCAGTAACCTCAACTAGATACACTTTAAACAAGCTTGGATTGAAAATTACTGAGGATTGGGCTCCATGGTACAGCCGAAAGGAGGTAATCAGAAATATTCTTATTCTTCTTCTTTTTTGCTCTTTTTTATTTTGTGCTGTTAATAGAAATTTAAAGAGTATATTCTCGAAGAAATTCATCTATGTAAATCAATAAAATTATTTTTGATGAACTGCCTCAACTTAGGGGTCCAACTCGGTTCAATTTGGTCCGGTTTGACTGTTAATCATAACATATATTAACCCAAAATCGAACCAAAAATAATTAAGTTTGCAGATTTTAAAAATCAAAACTGAACCATGGGCTTTGAAACCCAACCCAAATCTTAGCTGGTTCTTGGTTTTAACTGAATCAAGTTGCACCCCTAGTTGAACCTCCCCAATCCCAATATGATCATATCTCCTGTTCCCTTGTAGTAGTGGTTGAACCAACATGTTTTTGACTAAGTTTTAGGTTAAACAATTCAACCAACCTATCTGATTTTGGGTTTTAAGAAGAACTTTTCTCTTCTATATTTTATGAAAAAGCTTCCCTTTGTTTTTTCCCCTTTATGTTTCTCCACATTGATTTTGTAGGTTGGAGGTTGGACTATTATATATGATGGATTGACCTTCATTACAATAAGGGGAGCAGGTCACCAGGTCCCAACTTATGCTCCCAAGCGCTCTTTGCAACTGATTAAGCACTTCCTGGCCAATAAGAAGTTGCCATCAGCAGCCTTCTAAAAACTCTGATATACAATATGTAGCCAAAATTTCAATTCCATCTCTTACGCCCCTCTCTATTCATCCCTTGCATGGGAGCACTCAAGTGTAAAATTCATGAAATTTTCAAATTTCAGAAGGCACATAAACCTTCTCTAAGGGGTTACTTGACTAATGATGTATATGGTTACATTTGGTATTCTCAATCTTATATGATATATGTGTTGTCTCGTGGGTCCTACCCATGGGTGGCATGGGTCCCACTTGTGATATACCTGAATACTTACAATGTTTGATGCCCAATATGAGTGTACAAAGGTGGATAGAGATAGAGATAGAAAACAAAGAGGAATCTCATAAAGATGTAGGACTCTATCCCAAGGCAAATTACATGCAGTTCGGTCCATACGAAGTAACCTATTTTCTATTTAGTATTCTACTTGCAAATTTGTTACTGACTGATAGAATATCAAACATTTTTTTTTTTTTTTTGGTAGAGTATAATATCAAACATGAAATGAAAACAATCGTGACTTAATAAACAAACATCTATTCATCCTTAGAAATCCAAATTTACCCAAAATAAGAAAAAGTAAAGCCGGAGTAGGCAACATAACTACGCAGGTTCTTCATTTGCTTTTCCTGCTTTGCAGAGACTCTATAAACCAGGCTCATCAGCAAGAACCCAACTCAAGCTTCGTCCCTCCAGCTCTTATTCTCATTTCTCCGTTTAACGCTCCAATGGACTGATCTACCAGATCTAGATTTAGGTTTTGTTGGAGAAGAAAAGAAGAAAACCAAAATGGAGAAGATAAGAGTACAGACATCTCATGCTGACATCAAATACACAAATAACACATACCTGTATCTGAACTCAACATTATTCTTCACCAAATCATAAATTTCTAAACACCCAATTCAGTTTCAATCTCTCCTCTCAACTTTCCACAACTAAACCCTTTTTCAATCTCTTACAATCCATCAAATAAGCAAACCCATTAGCCATGTTCTTCAACGCCGTGTTACGTGATTGATTTATCCTCTGTTTCTAGAAGTTGTGATATTCTGTTTTTGGAAGTTGTATATTTAGTATTTTGCATGTATTAGGAAACTTATTTTAGTAGGAAACTTACTTCATGGAATTAGGTAGTTTCCTTAGAGAATAACGCCATTGTATTAGATTATTAGTAGTTTCCTACAAAAAGTAGATTCTGCTATTTTGTGGTAGGGAATGCTGCTTAAAAGTAAGAAGGCTGATGTGGTAGGGCTATAAAATGGGAAAATTACTGTAAACCCTGTCTTTTAAAACTTTATTCCAAAATGCACTACCTTCACAACTAATTACCAAGTTTACACTGGTTTTATAAACAAAAGGACAAAATGCCCTCATGCATGTGCCAAGAGACAAAATATGCCCATTTCGCCTCCGGTTTATAGCCAATCACCTTCGCCAAATCTTTTAGCCATAGAAGAAGGTAGACGAAAGGTTTTGATTGAATTTTTTTTTTTTTTATTCTTGTTTGGAACAACCAAAATAAAGGAGTAAGGTTCAACAGTTTTATTGTTTAGACCAGTTTGTGAGTTGTAAACCGGGAGTAAAATGGGTATTTTTTGTCTTCTGATATATACAGTAGGGCATTCTGTTATTTTGTTTATAAAATAAGTACAAACTTGACAATTAATTATGAAGGTAGTGTATTTTAGAATAACGTTTTAAAAGATACTGTGTACAATAATTTTCCCCTATAAAAACTTATGTGATTCAGAAAGAAGGAGATATCAGAATGTTTTTCGGCTTAAATTTTCTGTTGGAAGCTGGTTACCCTCGAAGTAACCGTTGTTCATTCAAAGATTGCTAACAAAAAGAGACAATCACATAACACATCGCCACATGTAACTCCTCAGTCGAGGTCGCCGTTGCATTGATCGAAATGAAAACCCTAAACTCTCTCACGAACGCCTATCTCATCGTTGTCTCACAGCACAGATTCGTCATCACCCCAATTACACCTCCTTATTCCCTCTCCACCAGAAACTCCTCCAAACCTGTTCCTTTGTTGGGATTTGGGTTCCGTTTAGTCGCTTTTTAAGCTGAAAGTTAAGTTTGGGTTTGGTGAAATTTAAGCCTCGTTTGACGTTTATTTTGTATTAGGAACTCGTTGCAAGAATGAGTTGGAAGAGTGTGGATTCCATGTTTGACGCCTTTTTCCTCTTTATAATGAATCAAATATTATAAGTTGCCAATTTTAAACTTTAGAAACATCATTTTTTTTTTTTTGTAAAAATACAATTTTATTTTATTTTAAGAAGAACGGTTTACAGAAGATTCCATGTATACCCGTTTAGTTTAAAAATATTTCAAGTTTACCACCACAAATTTACAAAATAAGAAATGAAAATCTTAAAAGGGTCTCTATCCGATTTAGACTTTAGTATATTTTTCAAAGCTCATTTGATAAAAACCCATTGCAAATATGCTAACCAAACCACTAGTTTTTTCTTGGAATTCATTCCTAGCTTTGGAACTCATTCTAAGCCTAGGAATGCATTCCGAAAAGAGAAGGCAAATGGGACCCTATTATAAGACCAACCGTGGAAAACGTGATAATCAGGATCCTTTTTGCTTTCTGCTCTCCCCGTGGTATCAAGCTGTAATACTCCATCTCTATCGCTAACTACCCTCCACACTCATACTGGCTATTTTAAAGTGGGTCGAATCAACCAACCACAGTACCCGAACCACCCACGGGTGGGACCCACAAGACAACATAGTCCATTCCCCAGAAAATGACAGCATCCACAACATTACATTCACCAATCTACGTCACAAATATGGTCTATATAAATCCTGTAGCCTCGCTAGAATTGTGATTGATTTGTTTCAGATAAGAATTCAACCAAACTCTACTTATTAGATTCTCATTGAATTTTTTCAATTTCCACAAACCAATCAGAATTTCACTGCACACCAAGGCCACAGGACCTTGGTTTTTTTTTTTTTTTTTTTTGGTGACCACAGGACCTTTGCTGGGGACATTAAAGTTCGTGTACAGTAATCAATAGCTAACTGAATACTATTAAGTATTTATTATTTATAAAATTCAAAATTAGTTATTAAAACTATAGAAACGTTGAAAGAATATGGTTTCCTCAACATATCAAGGCTCATTCATTATAAAAAATGGCTTTACATGGTATAACAGCCACAAGAGTAGCAAGTCCTTCTAGAGTAGATTTAATAGCATTTGGTAAAAATTACTTCCATCTATAAAGATAGCATTTAGTAAATGCTTGTGAAGAGCTTTAAGGTCTTATGAATTAGAAAATAATATGACAGCGAAACAGTCTCAACAAAAGTACATTAGAGTGACCAAACTGATTCCTGAGAAATCAGAGTCAACTGCTTGAATAGAATCAATTTTTTAGTAAAACACTTCATTAGGATTTGCTTCTCAAATGTGTTCACCAACAGCCAAATGTACATCATCAGTGTTGTAGGCCCCAGAATGACTTCCATGGTCCAAAAATGCAAAAGCATACTCAAAATATATAATACATATCAGCTAAGAAAGGCGGTTATGCATATGGGTGTAAGCAGTTGCTGCAAGTGAAGGACCAAGACAAACAAAGAGGAAAAGCCTAACTGCAAAATTGACCATGGAGGTGAGAGATGGAGCTTCAAGGCACCATGGTTTTAACCTTATCCAACACCCCAAATTGACCACTAATTCATGTACGTGAAAATCAGCCGAGATGATGCCTTGAAATCTTCAAATAGCTTAAGCCTGCTTTTTCAGCGTTTCCGTTCTGTCCGCCATTTATAGACAGGTTTAGATGTTGAGCAAACAATTTCATCTTCACGAAGTTTGCGCTTCCGACCTTTTTTCTACATATCAGTAAATGGAAAATTGAAATTTAGTGACGCCTAAAAAATCAGCAAGGAGAAAAAAACTCCATTGCAAGAACTTATGTGTCAAATACCTGCAACTCCTTCTGCAAAGCCATGTCCATGTACACTTTCTCTAGTCCACTTAGTCTCTTCTTCCTTTCCTCCAATTCTCTGTAAGAAGACATTGTTTTCCTACACACACAATCAAGCTTGTTAAAAAAAAAAGTTGACTGCAAAACCAGAAACAAATAATAGATTGACACCGACATAACAGTGTAATTTATAGCTCAAAATATTTAAACATCATAAGATTTACATAGGAAAATGGGGTACGTCAAGGACCAAGACATGTTCAAGCCATAAGATCCCAACATAGAAGTAGACGCTAACAGGAGATTTGGATAAATTAAGGCCATCGCTAGTTCAACAATGTATCTTTTCTAATTTGATAGTATTCAGAACATAGTTGTGGAATAGATTTAAATAATCAACATAGAACTTACTCTACTGACAAAAAAGAGAGTTGCACTGATCTCCAACTGGCAATTCTTGTTACAAAATAAGGGCATCAGACCCATCCATGACTGGCACACTAACCAGATGGTTGGCCATAAAAAAAACCACCTATTGGACAAACCCAACAGCCATTCAACGACACATTCCAAATATCCCAGGCTCATTCTTCAGCAATCTCCTACCTTTTATCAATAGCAAATATGCAAGTAATCTGTACATTAGGAACATCAAAATGGTGCAAACTGCAAGCCTGTGGAGCATCAAGTGGAAAATTTTCATTCCCACACCTATGCTACAGTCCAAGGGAAGAAACACTGATGTGATAAAGAAAAAGGAAATGTAAAGTCACCAAAAAAATTGAAGCTTAAGTTAGTGAAAAAGATTTATGGGGTAAAAAGGATAAATCTTCAGGACCGTTGCTCAATATGAAGACTGGAATTTTCATAGTTATGAATCTAAAATAGGAACCAAGAGAAAGTAAAATGCAGACAATCATAAACTCCAATAAGTGCCTGTTAATTGGGGTAGGCACAGGTTAGGAGTTATAACTGGATGGTTAACATTGTGTCTAAAATTTGAAGTCACGGAACCTGATTATATATATAAATGTGTGGGTGGGTGCATGTGTGAGCATGTACATGCGTGCACGCATGTGTAAAACCATTATTAGAAGGTGGAAAAATCAACATAAAGATTATATACGAAAAGATGGTCAAACCATGAAGAATCATCCTAAAGGAAAAAAAATTCCTCAAATTTCATTCCCTAGAATATAGTACAGTATGAATAATGGACCTTTAGTTCTTTGTATAAAACTCAAGATAGACACCAGAAGTTTAACACTATTAAATAACAAACCCTAAAACAAATTATACAAGCAACAATTAGAGGTTGCCCAACTTGGGACAGTAGAACCACAGGAAGCTAGAGAATTAACCAATAAACACTTAAATAGTACATGCATGGTTGCCAATAAAAAGTTGACTAGAAACTTGACCCAAAAAATAAAATAGAAAAATATTTAATAAAATTAACACTATCCAAGAGGATGTAGCAGACAAAAAGAACCCTGCTGTTTGGCTAATCATTGGGGTTACAAACATGGTTCATAATTCCTGAGCATAGCAGCAGGCAGACCATTTAAGGGCTTTTAAAACCCACAATTTTCAGGTAAATCAGATGATAGACACTTCATGTTTTAAATTTTAAGACATGAATAACCCACACAAAAATCATCAATAAATTATGAATTGCTTTTATGTTACAATGTTATATCTCCGTTATTCATGCACATGCAGAAAGCTTTACAACTAAATTAGCTGCACCATCAACAATAGAATCAGACTGATATATTTTTATAATAATAATAGCTAACAACGAAAAGATTTTTAAGTAGGTTGATTTTCAAAAAGTTTATTTATAAAATATCAGCTACTCATATTTCACAGATTAAGAATCACTGATGCAATTGATTTTAGAGAAATTCTTGTTTAATATCAGGCATTTGATTGCTATATTAGCATTTTAAAGGCATTTGATTCCTATACTGCTATATTTCTTCTTTAGGCATCATTTGGCATTCACTTCAAGAACTCATTCCACAGCATGGAATGAGTTCCTAGTGTTGGAATGAATCTCAGGAGTAAAATCGGGTGTTTGATTCCATTTGGGGAATGAATTTTCCCCAAATAAGTTTTACAAACACTACAATCCAAAATCATCCTGTACACACAAATTTCACATTTGAAATCAAACGGGCTCAGATGTACAAATACAAAACAGAATTGTATTTGTATAAAAAAAATGTGGTACAATTCTCTGTAATTCCTCTGATTCTTTTCTTTGAAAATCTTCAATTTGATTTGAGGGCTAATATAGCTTAATTCCAAATCTGTCTTCAGTCTTCCTTGACGAACTTAATGAAAGACGAAAGTGGTAGATCCGGCAGATTTCACATGCAGATCTGTCTTGGATTTGATGAGAAGTCCTCAACTTGATCTTCAGCTTGTAGGCTTGTTGAAGATCTCGGACAAATTTGATATTTGTTGTAGATCTCTGGGCTGTAGAGCGTGTCAGAAACAGAGCGTTTGAATCTTCAGATCTTGAGTGCTTAAGCTTCAAGTCTTCAGTTCTTCAAGGCTTCTTGGGTTTTCCGAACAAAGCTTCAATTTATCAAAATTTAGGTCTTCAAAATAGAAAGGCTTCAATTCTTCAAGGCTTGAGTCTTTAGAATGACAGGACTTCACTTCTGCTTTAGACTTCCCATCCATCTAGAATGGAGAGAGGATTACCCTATTTATACATGTGGGATAGAATTCTCTAGATCTAAAATTCTTGTGATAATTATCATCATTGAAATTTGAAGAGATAATTCTCACTTCTTAGAGAATTATCAACACTTGTAGATAATTCAGTTATTTTGAGAATTATCAAAACAAATAATGATTTAATGGGGCCCACAAACAATTTAGGTAGCTTTTTGCAGAGCAAAAATTATATTTATTTTATTTAAAGAATTTTATCTCTAAGTGGGGGCCCACACATTTTGTGAGATTTTGCCATGTGGGATTTTTTAGATCTCAAAAATTTTGCTTCTTACACATCCCAACACCTGTTTTTGGATTTTAAAAATGAGTTTTGCAAAGTGTGGTGGCATACTTGTAATATCTATATATTCTGAAGAATATACTTGAAACTTGTTTTAAAAACTCTTTTATATGCCAAGGACAGAGTTGTCATCTATTAAAGCTTCTTTTTAAGTTAAAACAATCACAAACTTATAATATTCATAACCTCTACAAGAATTAATCGTCCTTCACCAAACATCAAATGTAACCTTTCTTCAACTTCTGCAAACTCATTTGGGGAATGAGTTCCATGGAAATCACTCCTCAAACTAGAATGAATGCCTTAGTGAAGTTTAATTTTGGAAAACCAACAGAAAAGGTCATATCGCTTGACCACAAGGCTTTGACGGGAATAACCAACTAGCAAGAAACTCCACATTTTGCAACCAAAAAAATAAGGTGGAGATCCAATCCAGTGAACACATTTAAACAGACACATGAACTACTAAAATTGAATCATTCATATATCAAAACCGGGGATGTTTTATTCTTTTTTATTAGGGTGTAATGGGGGCCTGATACCTGACCTGCCCATTCCTGATTTATAGGATCTGGTTCAACTTCATAGAAACAGTTAGTAATTGGTGTGGTTTGTGTTTACAAAACTAGAAGGCACACATAAAATTATGTGAAATTTTATAACCACAAATGATCAAGAGGTGACCTTAATTAAATTTTTGTTCGTTTCTCATCTTTATATATTGCATATTTAGTCCTGTTATCCAAGTTTTTTATGATTGATTACTTTAAAAAGTCAGAGATACCAACATAAAATGAGATGCATCTTGGAATACTCTTTTTGTTATCCAGGTCCAAGCTCAACAGAACTTGAAACCATAGTATATGGTTCTGAGCATACCAATAAACATCCAAACCCAGCCTGTTGACCCTAATAATATTCCTTCAGTTCATGACAATGTTTGAATATTGGAAAAGTTTTAAAACTTTGCTGTAAAACTGGGAGGGATACAGCAGAATTTGGATATTTTCTAGGAAATTGAAATGTTGAGTCTTGTAGTTGTCACTCAAAGTTAGGTTTTTATGATTTTGTTGAAGACAAAGTTCTGTAAGCACAATCCGATGGTTGGTTCATTGGATTCCATCAGAAAGGGGCAAAAGGGAAAAAAAAAAATATTAACATTAGTAAAGTCAACGAGCAATTTTTTTAACTGTAAAGTGGGAAATAATGAAAGGCCATATTTCCCTTTGTTATCAAAAGATAATTAAAGGTGGAGAAATAAATGACATCTAATTCATATCAAGCAGCTAATTGGCAGGCGGCTACATGAGATTAGAATATGCAAAAGGGCCTCCTGTGACAACAGAATATCAGAATTTTATTAGACAAGAGAGGAAAGATGTACAACCACATCTGCATCAAACATTCCATATGCCCTCCTATTCCAATCCCTACTTAACCAAATCACCACATATAATCTATATTAATTATATATATATATCTTTCATAAAGGTGTTTGAATAATTCCACCTTTAGTATCAACTCTAGAAATATATAGATGTATTCTTTGGGAAAGAACAATCAGAACTTTATATTATCTGACTTTTCTCATGCGTCTTTCTTTTTCTTGTCCTTCTTGTACTTCTCATTACTTTCTATCTATTTATTTTCTGGCTTATAACAAGTCAAAATTAAATAAGACGGCAATAGCACCAGCTATGTTGTATGGTACAGAATGTGGGGCAAAAAAGAAACAACAGTTCAAAAGATGAGTGTTAACAAGATGAAGATAGCATGCATTAGGGATAAAATGAAGAAAAGTAAGTTAAGGTGGTTTCGATATGTAAAGCAAAGACCTGAAAGAAGGTGTGAGAGGATGCATGTTGAAGAATCTAAGTATAAGCATCCAATTTTTGCACCCCTAAAAAAATGCCAAAAAAAAAACCCTAAAAGATTGCTTAAAACTTTAACCAATATTTGTCTTTTTCCAAAGCTGAACTGGCGAATAACCTCTATGCCATTGAAAAGAGGGCTTCGATACAATTTCAACGCAGCTGAATTTGCGCGAATCAGAGTCCAGATAAAAGAGTTGCGATCAAAATAGTTTCAGTGGCAATTTTGTAAAAATCTGCAAAAGCCATGCCATGTGGCAATAATGTGCTTTGTGCACATTTTCCATGTGGCAAACTAAATCAAAATAAGAAAATACAGAAAAGACACAAGAAGGAAGAAGAAAAGTAAATAAGTTAAAAAAATCCAAGATATTTTGACTACAATAATCGAAAAAAATAAATATCTAAAATAAAAATTAAAAAATCTAGAAAACAATCAACAAAAAAAGAAAAAAAGAAAATCATGCATAAAATTGGACAAAATCTACTTGAAAAGATTTGCTCTACAACATTTTTGAAAAATTGTATAAGACACATTGCACCGTTCTCCAAAAAATCGTGCAATATCTAACAACTCCACTCACCAGCTATCAGAAAATCCCCACGAATCCCAATTTTTTGACTTTTTGGAATATTTTCTTTGCATTGTTCTTAAAGAATGGTGAAAAAGGAAATACGGTTGCACCGCACGTTAAGCACGGTAAAATTTTCTCAACTTATTAAAAGACTTATAACCAAACACTATTGAAGGGGGAGGCTGCCATTCTTCTTTCTCTCCGCCTAAATTCTAAAAGCCCCAAGCCCTAACCTCCATATACTTTCCCAATCCTCCAAAATCCAGCCAAAAAGCCATTCAAACTAGGGCTGTAAACGGGTCGGATTCAGAGCGGAGCTATGGGAATCCGAATTCAAATCCAATTAAACTTTATAATATCCGTATTCAATTAAATATCCGGCGGATCTTTTGTATATATTTTTGAATCCAAATCCGAATATAATTACAAAATCCATATTCGAATCCGACTACTGTTCGAATCCGATTAAATATTTGAATCAGATAATAAATCTGAGATCCGACTATTGATTGAAGAATTATATATATATTAAACTAAAGAACTGAGAAACAAAAGAGGGAGGAATATGGCTGTGATGAATCTACTATGTTACTCAACATAAACTAAATAATATTTCTAAATGACTCAACATGAGATAAACATTTCCAGCAACCTCAATAAATTGAAAATGAGATTGACACCGATTAGTTGCAATTCAGCTAATTTCCCATCAATGAATACACATTTACAAATTTTAAAAATTAAAAAAAATCAAATAATCAAATCATGTAAGCACTTCAAAATGCATAAAAAAATCAATTCAAACCAACAAAAAAAGACAAAATACAAGAAAGGAATTGAATCTAGAGAAAGAAGCTGAACTGTGAAGGCATTATATGCCCTCTTAAGTTGGTTGGGAGAAGTCCAGCTTAATAGGTATATCAGAGAGGAAGCACATGATGTTGTAAGGTAAAGATTCCTACTGGGCTGATTGAGACAAGAATGCCCAAACCCCACTAGAATTACAAGATTTATTTATCCGATTGCCTTACGATTGAAGATTCCTATATTAAAGTCAAAGAAACCTTTTCTTCTTCAATTCCTTTCTCCAAGCCCTAACAAGATGTATTCCGAGACGATGGCGGCAAGCAATTTCTCTTGGCGTGAAAAAACTGGAGCAAAGAAGCCTTCTCTTCTTCAACCCAAAGAAGCCTTTTCTTCTGCTTCAATATCTTTATCAAAGCCCTAGCAAGATGCATTCCGACGACGCCAACAAGAAAAAGCTGGCAAAGGACTGCTCTTGGCAGAAAAATTGGAGCAAGAGATATTCCTGCACTTGAAAATCTAGGACAAAAGATATGTTGGTCGATTGGTCTCTAGGGTTAATAAAAGTTGTTTCTAAATTACTTAACCATCCCTCAAAGTCTATAAGAATTTTAGATATAGACAGAAGTTAATTGGATCCGGATCTTATCGGACGAATAAGACTATATCTGAATCTGAATCCGATTATAAACGAATCTACTTTTTAGATCTGAATCCGATCCGACGGATATCTCATCGAATAAAAAATCCAATTAAATCGGACTATTTTATCAGAATTGGATCGAATACGGATCAAGATCCAACCCATTGACAGCCCTAACTCAAACCACTCCCAATCCCCTCCAAAACTCCCAAGAATCATTCCTACACCCTCAGCATCACTTCCAAGTTGTTGAAACCATCATCCAAGTTCCAAGGAAGTTCACAGCTGCTGTCATAGCTTGAAGAGTCCTTAAAACATCACGAAGGACACCTCTTCTCAAAGGTAAGTGTTCTAAACACTTTGTTTATATGTTTCACTCTGATTTTCCATGAATAAAATGACATGTGCAAGCCTGGATGGTCTTTTATTTTGCTTATTAAGCACCTTTATAGTTACTTTGGTTTAAATGGTGATTGAACGTTGAGAAGCTTATGTTAAAAATCCATGGATGAATATAGCTAAAGGGTGAGGATGAGAGCCTTCCCTTTTTCTTTACTTTCTCCTCATAAGTATAGTATCCCCTTTTAGTATGAATTTTTGGAGGGATTTTTGGGTATGAAAGAATAATATGAGCATGTAAGATTGATGTATGTGGAGACCATCAACCCAAGGAGATGGATGAGCCAACTTGGAGAGTTTTGGGGTCTTCCAATCATGAAGACAATCTCTTTCTTCCTCTCTTGAAATTTCTGGATTAATGAAACCCTTGTCTGTTTTGGTGGTTTGCTCACCAAATCACAAACTTGCATCACTACTTGTTATGGCCAATTTTGTTGGAGCATGCTAACATGTATACTGCACACTCGAGCACATTTGTGAACTCATTTTGGTGCTAATTTCTATCTTATCTTCATGATTGAATGCTCGTGGTTTAGCCGTAGACCTCAATGTGGCCTTTCAAGCCTCATCCCACTCTCCTTCCCATAAGAGAGAGAGAGAGAGAGAGAGAGAGAGAGAGAGAGAGAGAGAGAGAGAGAATGTGGCCTTTCAAGCCTCATCCCACTCTCCTTCCCATAAGAGAGAGAGAGAGAGAGAGAGAGAGAGAGAGAGAGAGAGAGAGAGAGAGAGAGATTCGCCTTAATCATGAACTAGCTGTTCATGATAGAGGAAGCTTCTCCCTATCCCAAAATCATGAACTAGCTGTTCATAGCTAGAAAAAAGGCCCCCTAGCCTTTCCTCTAGATTGATTTGGGTTAATCACAATTAAAGATCGCTTAATTAAAGCAGTTTGAGGACCACTGTGGAGCTGCCTTAAGCTACAGAGAACCAACACATCTGATCCATGCACACAGCACAGTGCAGAACAGGTATCCTTTGAATCGTGATTAGTGCATGGTGTAGAAGGGTTTTCTTTTCTACCGTGCACCAAAAACGGTTCTGAATAAGGATGTGTTGCACCGTTCTGAGTTCACAATGCAGCACCCAAAAACTTCAAAAATCAGAATTTTAGGTATTTTCAAGGGTTTAAAATCAATCTTCCAACAAAACAAAATACCAGAAGGGCTTTCTAGTTAACTTGAAACCTAAATTGGAATTAGTCCCAAAAGGGCCTTAATTGGATTTCAGTGGGCTTTCCAAAGGGGCCTACCCTCTCAGACTCACATCACTTGAAATAAAAGGACATAAACGACCAAATTGGGCCAGACCCCATAAGGTCCAAATCAAGCCCAAAACTGTACATGCTTGAATAGTAAGGGTGAGGTGAATTGACTCGAACCAAACACCAATCAGGGTTGAACCAAGGGACCCATCTTAGACGGGGTGGACCAGGATGTCTACAGGCTTCCTCAGACTATAACCGGGTGCTTACTCAAATCTTGAATTGCAAAACAAGCCCTAGACAGACTTCTAGGACCAGCTATCTACCTACACCCCATCAGGTAGTTGTGACTCCTTAACCCCCCTAAACCTATGAAAGAACGTGTCAAATCCGCATGCGCCCCACATGCGCACACAAAGAGATCAAGAGAAGAACCTAAAAAGACTTGGATGGAATTAATAAAACAAGACTTACAAAAACGTAAATTAACTGAAGATATTATTTTTGAAATAGCATGATGAAAAGATAATATTTGTATCGCCAACCAAACTTTAGTGGGAACTAGCTTTTGATGATGATCATGATCACGATCACGATCATGATACCAGAGCATCATTTCTGCTGTTTTTTTAAAATACCTACATCTTCCCTCTGTTTCCTTTTTCTTTCCTAAACTTGATTAAAAGGCCAACAAACCAACCTACTCTAGAAGTTTTACCCTAAAATGGTTCTTTTCTTACTAGTTGTTTTATACCGCAATCAACGTTAATGCAGGGTGTCTTTTCCTTCTCAGGCTTATAAACTCAGTCCTTTTTCCTTCATTTACTAATGTTTTCAGTCCTTATTTAAATCCTATTAAAGGATTCAAAATGCCTTCTTTAGGGTGGCCTGACTATTTTTAATCAAAAATCACCAAGAATTTCACCATATTTTCAAATCTTTTTTATGACCAAGTTAAAATTCAATTAACTCATGTATTGGATATCGGGCTACACCAAAGAATACTGGTTTCCGGTCATTTTTTAAATCAAAATGGCACCATTAATGATACATCATATCCACACACACCACAACAGAATCGTGTGGCAGCACACAAATAGAAACCTTCTTAATAGAAGCATAGCAGTGATATTTAATATAAACGTCTTTAAAACCTGATGAAGTGATGCTATACTCTCATCTCAAATCAACACATTTCATTTTATTTCCTAAAGTTCTCCATCTTTCAACTGATTCCCCATATCTTTTGATGTATTATTTTTGTCCATAATTTATCTCATGGGCATTATCAACTTGATCTTTTTTTTTTCGATAAGTAATGAGAGAAATGATATAAATAGGGTAGAAAAGAACAATACAATCAAAAGGACCCATGAGAAATGGGTCCTCAAAAGATGCCAGGACTACTCAAAATGCATAACAGACAAACCCCAAAAAAATCCCTGCTAAGAAGCCATAGGAAAGAGGCAGAAGCTGTGCCAATCTCTCACAATCTCTAAAATAGACAATTCTCTGAACTCAGGACGAACGGAGACCCATGAGGCAATCGACGACATAGAATTTTCCAGGACATGCTCCACAGTTCCCCTTCTATCCTGGAAAATTCTGTGATTCCTCTCAAGCCAAATCTACCACACAACTTCATGGAAAGCCAATCTGTACATGATGTGAACCCTCAACTCAAGGCCCCTGAATCACCACTGATCAAGTTGATAGAATTATCAACTTGATCTCATGCCATTAAAATGGCAAGTATACAGTCTAAATCTTCATAGACACTTTATCTTGACTTATTTTTCCTTCTTTGAGTCTATAAACTTCTTTTTTGAAGTAGGATCATCGTGATCAGTCCTTAGACTTCTTATATTCCTTTGTCTTTCATTATGAACTGGCTACTAAAGTCAACATCAGCAGCAACCTGTTTTGCATATCTATTTTCATCACTCTAAACATGCAAAAGCTCCACCATCGTTCCAACATCAATAATCTCATTTGCAACCTGAGGATCCAACTCCTAGAAATATTTCCTCCCTCACTGATGCTCCTGCCAATTTTTTGGATGATAATTTACTTATTGCTCTTCTTTTTAAGACAGACTTACATGGGATCATTAACCTATTTCTATGTTTGTCTCTCATCCTCAATTGTCCATCCTAGTTTTCTCCTTTACTTCCATGTATGTAGTGTCTATAGAAGCACCCACTCAACTTGGATTGACAAAATCAATGGAAGAAAAAATTCCTGCTTTACAGTTTGTTGGAACATAAGAATTCAATTCTCTTCCAGCAGACAAAAAAGGGCAGTTTGTTATCATTCTGGTTGCCATCAGATATTTGCCTCATCAGTAGTTCACTTGATAATTCAAAGCTTATCGTTTTACCAAGGGATACAACCTAGCATATGGCATTGATTATTCACAGATATTGTCACTTGTCTCAAAGATTACATTTGTTTGTCTAATCATGATTGGCTAAGTAAATAGTTAGTGAAAAATGCCCTCTTTTATAGTGAATTTGAAGAACTATACGAATTTGTTGCTCAGATTGAGTCTAGAAGACTACAAAGATTGTAGAAGGCAATTATGGGCTAAAGCAACCATCCTGTGCTTGATTCTCAGGATTAGTGATGCTAATGAGCTTTGCCTTCAGCATGATCATATTTGCTTTAGTCAATATCCAAATACCAATTGGATTTTGTCAGAAATTGTAGGTCATGACAATAGTTTTTTTTTTAATCACTAATGAAAATTATATATATATAAGGGAAGAGAAAGAAGAAAACACAAGATAGCACTCCAATAGGAAGATGCCAAAAGCCACCCCAACAGAACTACATACCCGATTCCACCAACAACAAAAAAAGAACTACATGCCCAACCACAATAAGTTGATCCATCCACAATAAATGTAATTCCCCATAAAAAGAGCACAAGCACAATAACAAAGCTAATATGGATACCCACGCACTTGATAGAACAAGATGTTCTATACATGTCACAGGTGTTCATATAACAACAACCAAATGCCCCCAGGAACTAGAAGCATCCTACACACCACCACCAGTCCCATCACACAGTCCCCTACCCTATACATACACGGATGCCCAACTACGTCTAATATCCTCAATCGAGTAACCCCGGAATGACGGAAGGACAACCCAAGAGGACACCTGGAATGTAATAGAATCCACCACAGCAGAAAGTGGAGACCATTTGTCCTCAAAGATTCATCTATTTCTCTCCATCCAAACACACCAGCAAATAGCATAGAATAAAAACCGGTAAATGCATCGACCATGAGCTCCCAACACAAAGAATCTCCACTGAGCAAAAAACTCTAACAACGTACGCAGGAAGGCCCAAACAATATCAACCAAACCAAGAAAGCACTACCAAAAATAGATATTTCTTAGGGATGCTGATAAATCTAGATATTTCATACCAACAAGAATTCCCTAAGAAATAATGCTGCGAAAAATTACTAGTATTCAATAGTTAGTGTCACCAACAAGAATTCCATACCAAGGATGCTGATAAATCTAGATATTTCCTAGGGATTGAGTTACCACATTCTCTTCATAGATTTTCAATCTCATAGCACAACTTTGTTTAGAATTTGTTAAAGGAGCCAAAAATACTGAGATCTATGCCAGCAAATGCTTCTATTGATTCTAATGTGAATTCATGTTTTTAGAATATCAAGACAGATATAGGAAGATGGATGGTAAGCTGAACTATTTGACAGTAACTAGACCTGGCAGTAAGCAGAACTATTTGACAGTAACAAGACCTGGCATCTCATATGCTATTAGTGTTGTTGGCAAGTTCATGAAACTATTTATCCTCACTAGGGTAAAGTAATCCATACAATGAAATATTTAAATGATGCCCTTGGTTGTGTCTGTTTATTTAGGAAACATGATCAGTTGGACACTAAAGGATTTATAGATACAGGTGCAGCAGGCTCTTTTTGGACAATCATGATGTTAGAGAAAAAATTCAATCCAGATATACTTCTATTCCTTATGCATGCTCAGAAGATCAGTTGACTGATGTACCACGACTTTGGAAAGGTCCCAGGTGAATTATATTTGTAACAAGCTAGGGTCCTACAATGCATATGCCCCAGCTTGGGTTGAGTGTGTGTTTCTACTATAAAGGGTATTTGCACTATTACACCTTTAGTCTCAACTTCATAATTTAGGAGAGGATGATAAAAACTTTACACCATCTGTTTCTTCTTCCTTGTCCTACCCATTATCTTTCTTGTTGCTTCCTCTCCTCTTATTCTTTACATTATAATCAGTCTATATTTTATACTTTCGATTATCAACATTGAAATGAAAGGTACAATGACTAATTAGAATCGCAGGATTTTATTTTCACCCACTCGTATCTTAAATCTCACATGAACATCGCTGTTTAATTCTTTTATAGAAGCAGACAAGCCTAAAAACTTCATTTTTCTGTTCAATTCAACCTGAAATTCCACAGTAAATGCATCATGCATGCATGAGGCAGAATTGGTTCGTTTTATAAAAGTACAAAGACACAGCACAAAACTGTTCAGCATCCCAACAGAGTTAACTGTTTACCTTCTAATATTATCTGGGATATCCACAGGCACGGGTAATTTTCCTCTTTGTGAAGGTGTTGACTGTATGTCTTTTGCCTCTTCCCTGGAACAAAAGAAAAACAAAAAAAGGGAAAAAAATTTCATAGGCATTCAACAACAATAACAAGAATGAAATAATAGTACTAATAGCAAAAATAATAATACAAACAAAAATAATCTAAAAATAACCAGAGAGACCTCTAGGAAGAGTGCCAAGATTATGATACCTCTTTATTCCAAAGGTAACCTTAATATTTCATATTGTTATCTGATATTAAAAGGATTATTATTTTCTCATTTAACATAGAATATAGTGAGATTAAAGGTCAAAATCTTATCAACAGTACACACACAATGATTCTTAATTGAGAAGCATTCCATTTTGAACAAAAAATGTGTTGAATAAAACTCCAAATAATTAAAATATGTTTAGAGCAAAAAATATGAAACTAAACTTCACAAGAATTTTCAAATGTGTCCTTTATTGCAATTTGACAATGACCATACATACATGAATTCGCACATAACTACATATATACATAAATGCATGCTTGCATACATACATACATACATACATACATATATATATATATATAGATGCATGCTCTACACACCTTCTTTCCTGCCAGTTTGTCACTATCCATCCGCATGCACTCATACAAATCGGGAAAAGTATTTCTGGTACCCAATGGGATTGCACCTACACTTGCTGCCAACCTTGAAGTAGGTCTCCTATTCATGTTTTATAGTTTGAATAGGACTGCTGGTTGATTGCTACAGAGAAATAGGTGTAAAAAACCAATGGTGTTAATGTATGGCTTAGCTCTTAGCTCCTTAATCGCGAAGAATGATATTAATTAAGGAAACCTATACCAACAGAAAGAATTCTGAGAGAACACACACAAACTGCTAACTTCTTTTCCTTCAACCCCACCACACACCCACACACCCCCCCCCCCCCCCCCCCCCCCCCCCCCCCCCCACATACACACACACACACCACAACACCACCCCCGCGTAATGTTCCAACTTCCAACACAATATCTTCATGGAACAATTGTGGAGTCTTTTTCAAACGAGACTTTAAATTCTTCAACCGCAACCGGGATTTCAACCTGACCGCCCCGAATAACTTCTACCTCTTTTATAACTCTTTCTGAAAACAAACTCACTCTATCCCATTCCTCCCTAGACTTCTCAACCTCAACACCTTCGAGACGGCTACCAAACTGAGCAACCCCCACTTCCACAGCATTAGAAAGCAAATCGTTCGACAAGGCATAAGAGCCCCCATCTCCCTTCTCCGCTTCGAAACCTTTAGAGCACTTCCTACCCCGAACCATCCTCCGGCCTTCGTCACCGACAAAGGCTTCGTTCACCCACCGGCTCCTACTCCCATCTTCAAACAATCAACCGCCGTCGACCCCACCTTCCCCATCGACTACAGCCAAGGACTCCTCAACCATTGACGCTGCCAAACACGTCTTAATGTTTGGGTACTCCCGGCAAGATACTCCAACGCCGACGCTGGACACCGTCACTGTTCGCCGTCACTATTCCCCTCGTTTGCCTCTCGTTTAAAGATTAATGGAAAATTTGTCATCAGTTTTAATTAATTTGGCAATAATCAACAACATTTTATATTAAAAAATTAATTTAGTATAATCTTAAAATTAAAAAATTTTCAAAAATATAAAATCTTCATGCATTCTTCTACTTGGACAAGAGGTAGATTATTGAATTATTTTTAATGTTCTATGAATTTATTTGTCTGTCTTGTATTCTTCTATTTGCTTTGTAGTCCTTCGAATTAATCTAGTGATATATATTAGCCTAGATGTATGCAATAGGAATCAATATTGTCATATTTGGCTTTGTTTCCTTGTCATTGTCTCATATTTTGGCCTCTACAAAGTGTCATACTATAATTCGACTCTTTGATGCATTATTTATATTTCTTACATAAAGGACACAAAATCATACACACACACACACACCAATTGACATGGTCTACAAGCTTTGAAACTCTTTAGCACCGCATGATACTTGCCTACAACCATAGCCCTACTCGTCAACCGAATAAGGGACAAATCAAGACAACTTGAGTTATCAAGGCAACTATGTATAGCAAGAGTTAGGAAACCAAACTTAGCTTTCAAGGCAATAGTGAGAGGATTTAAACGCAAAAAACCGAAGTATTGTATTGCATTGAATAAATTTACAGGGGCTAAAAGGTGTTTGGGGCATTAGCACACCACTATCACTTTGGCACCCAGATGTGTGCTAAATGAAATGAAATGATCGTGATTTTGTGGGTTTTAAAGTGCATCTTAGACTCATTCAGACCATTTATAGAGTTTCATTTCAAAATTCCTAGAATTTTAAAAAAAAAAACTCCACATAATTTCCACACGATAGCAAAAATTTGACAAAATTTTCCACCATGTCAACAAAAATTCAGGCATATTGAAATGTAAAACCTTGTTCCAAAGCCTTGTGTATTAAGAGACTCAAATAATGCAAAGTTCATAGCAATTTCATGGATGACAAGAATTCTCCATCTCTTGAATGACAACAATTATTGTCAAATGAGATTTAATAAATGCAGCTTGTCAAAGAAGAAGCACAGATAGAGCTCCATAGGTATACCAGTAATGTTATCAAATAGATTCATAAAGTATCGACTATGAACATTTCATTGTAGCAGTTTCCTCAGTTGAGAAATAATGAAATTTGCATATGAAGGGTTTTATATCAAAAAGAGAATTAAGGGGTAAAGATGTCAGCGTCCATAGCTTCGTATTCCTTTTACTTTTATACTCCTAAAGAATGGAAGTCCTAACCAATGAATGTGGTATAAATGCTTTTTATTATAACTACAGATACATTCAGTATGCAGAAACAACTAGAATATACAAAGCATTACAGTCTTTTTACCTCCTGCTCATTTTATGTCATTAACGAGAGTCTACAAAACAAAATCAAAAGGAAACCACCAACAACCTCCCAAACTTACGTAAATAAGTAGAAAGGGTGAAGATTAGAAGCTCAAACCTGTCTTCAGCATAGTAAATATGTCTGTTTGGCAGTTGGTTATCAGAAGAATGGAGCATAGCTGTCAGCTTTTCAATTTTCTGCAGCAGGCAAATGAATTTTCACAATCAATAATCAACATTTGAGACAGAAACTTGCCCATATCCAGTGTGATAATCACCTTTTTCTCTGTTTGAACTTTTTGAATAACATATCCTATATCTTGGGTCTTCATCAACATGAGTTCCTCTTGAGTGTATTTGTTTGCCTGACTCCTGAAAAACAATGACAATCAGAAATTAGTTTAGTGGAGGGGAGAAGAAGGTTACAAGAAACAAAACAATATGCATATTTATATATTACTCTGGTTTATGGACCCCATCCAAAGTTCTTGTTGTGATCATCTTGAAATAAAATTCATCGGGGTTGCGAAATGTTGCCTTCTCCTTGAGTTTCTGTAAGCCAACCAACACATAGATGATACAGCCACATTTTTAACAGAACTTCTCCTTGGTGGGTCAAAGTTTCAACAGAAATCAAATTTTAAATAATAGTTCCAGGAGCCATCTGGAAGAGAAAGAAGGCCCCCTAGCATCAACACCTTGCACAATGACATGAAAATATCAGTGAACAAATTGAAAAATTTTACCCGTAAAGCAGCCTCCTTTTTGTGGAATGCCTGTGCCCTCAACACATAGTCCTTGTGCTTTTCAAGAAACCCAAACTTTTTCCTTGAGTGTCTGACATAAAATACAAATCAAAGTAAAGAGACTAGTAAAAAAATCAAAATAAATCACTAGAAAAGAGAAAACCAATCACTCACGGCTGAGCACGTTCCTTGTGAGCACGTCTACTAACAGCATTCCTTAGAGACGACATTGTTAGGAGAAAACTCAAGTGATTACAGTAAAGAAGTCAATACATCAAAGTTCCTTTTGATGAATAAAGATCTTTAACCTTCTTGGTGCTGCAAAATTACGAGGAAAATAAATTTTAGAATTTCAAAAGAAGATTGGCTTATAGAAGTTAAAAAACATGGAAAGAGTAAACAAATAACAAAATAAACCTATCATAAACAAATCTACATCTTAGATTTCCTGCATAAAGACACCGAGACAACATCTGCATGCATCTAGATTTTCCACAGAAAAATGAAATATTCAATATTGGAGAGAAAGAGAAGGGGGGGAGAGAGAGAGATTGTAGATAACCAAAAGAGACGAAATTATTTCTTATGTGACTAAGAACAAATCATTAGCTGCAGCCTAAATGTTGTAACTTTCATCAGGAACAATTGAAAAACAAAGCTGCTGGTTTAAGGAGACAGCTGTATAAAAGAATAAATCAAGAGATTGTATGTTCTTGCCTTCTTGACACAGAATATTGAGGTTCAAAAAATAATTTCACAATGGCCAAAGCAGAATATCATGCTAAAAGTAGAAGAATTTCCTGGGGTTTCCCAGTTGGTAAAGGGGAAAACTTGGGATGAGCCATAAACTCGGACGTCCTGGGTTCAAACCTCCTCCCAGTGCTCTCTAACTTAAATAATACATCAGCTTTGCGGGTAGGTTAATGTATCTGGGGTTTACTCCTCTAAGATGGGTCCAAAGGGCCTTGCCTAGGGTAGGTTCCACATCATTTAAAAAAAACAGTAGAAGAATTTCCACAAACTTAATCTTCAAATTTTTGAGAGTGCTAATACCAAAGTGAAAGCTTGTGGAGCTTGGACTAAACATTACAATGAGAAAACACAACCAGCTGCGGTGTTCTCAATGAAGAGTCAATTAAAATAACAAGAACAGGTCCACTATACATAGACCAGGGCCTTCCCCCACATATGAGCATATTCCAACAGTCATGTCCATCAGATCATTTACTTGAGGTTGTCAAAGCATGAATCAAACTGAAAATTGTTATGAGCCACTTATACTCAAATTTTAAACATAAGGGTCTGTTTGATACAAATGATTGGAATTAGCCTGTAGAATTGTAATTTCACATATTTTGAATTCTCTAAATTTGAATTCAAAGAATTTAAATTCTCTTGTTTTATTGCAATAGATATCAAGAATACATATGTAAAATTCTATTTTCACAGCGAATTCCAATTCTTATGTTTTATTGACACAAAAAATTCAAATTCTCTTGTTTGATTCCAATTCTATTTTCACAATGAATTTTAAGTCTATGTTCTCTAATAAATAAAGACTCAACCATTACAACGGAGGATTGTGGACTTTATCTAACAGTTGAACAATCCCAAAAACACATCCATGCCATACTAAAACTAATCCATTGAGACACTAACATGCATGATAAGTGTGGCAAAATTGCTCACCATATCCCTTATATCAAAATCCACATGCCACAAGCAATTGTTTATTTGATAGGTTTGAACAGCCCCTTATCATGTCTAGAGTTCATTTTATACTATCTTTAAAACATCTATGGTCTGACTAATGGAATTTATTATTAGGTAGATTTCTGCTTAAGAAATCTTCTAGTTGAGGATTGACTAATGGAATTTGTTATAAGTTTCCACAGTTCAAATCGCAAATGAGGAAACAATGTTAAAAGAATGGCAGGCAAAGTGGTCCAACAAACAAATATTAGCATGTGAGCAAACAGTCCCCATGACACATAACACATTATTCATGAGATAAAAAAGAAAAAAATATTAAACATCTTTTTGACTCATGGTGCAGAACCAACAAAAGAAGTAAGACCGACCATCACCATGTTTTGGTAGTTAATTCTATCTTCATTTTTCATGGTAGTAAACATTAAAAAAATTTATCATCTCAAACCAAAAATTATAAAAACAAAAATTTTAGGACTTGATACCAGAATTACTGAATAGAACTAAAGCTATTCTTTGTTGGACTTTAATGTTCTTAGGGTATCATTTTAGGGTATGATGATGTGTTAAAAGTCAGGCTGCCAAATATTTGTTTTTATATTTCTCCAGCATATTCAAATTGGATTCAATAGCAAGGTCAAGAAGATGAATTTTAGAATGACCATCCTACCAGTTTTTGAGTTATTCAACCTTCCATTAGTCAATAGTGCATCTGATGAAATTACATAAATTCACCATCAACATTACAATTACGTGAAGTTGCCTAAACTTCAAAAGGGGTTGTACTGCGATTTATTATTTCTATTAAGACAATAACTAGGACTGTGGGGATTAATGAACTCCCAATGAAACAATAGAACAAGTCCATTACCAAAAAAGGAAAAAAGTCACGGGTTGTGCTCGTGCTCCAAGCACAAACTATAATTTACCAAAAACAAAAACAAAAACCACAGAAAAAAAAAACATAACCCAAAGTGTGCCGATTGAATGAAATCTCATAGAAATGATAGAACACATTGATTACACAGGAAAAAAGGGGGGTTCAAACTGGTGCTCCAAGCACTAATTATAGAAAAAATCAATTACATAACAAGTTGATTAGAAGCCTAAACAGAAAATCTAAAAATTGCCAGATTCTAACTAGAACACATCCCCAAAAAAAAAAAAAAAGCCAAATAAAACCAAGCAGAATACATCTATTGCAAAGGGGGCCAAAAAAAAAAAAAAACTAACCCCGAGAACAAAGTTATAATCAATTCAAAAACATACTTTCCAATGCTTTTCTTAAAGGTAGTTGAGAAGTTGAATGGTCCGTGCTCAAAGGCTTCATGCTCGAAGACACAATGGAGATTTGAAATCGCAGTGGAGAAGATGCCGTCAGGAGTCGAAGATATTGTGATGAGACATTAGAGTCAAAAGGTTTTTATTCGGTTGGTTTGATCCGGTTTACATGTTAAACCTAAACCACACCAAATTAATTTGAATAAAACCCCAAACCGGATTTGAAACTGCAATTTTAAATCGAAAACCAAACCAATATTATTCGGCTAACGCTAAACGCAACCAAATAACCGAAGTTGCAAACCTGGTTTTGGCTGGACCTATCCGGAACGAGAAGAAACGTGCTGGAAGTGGATAGGGACTCCGGTTGACTGCGTTCTGGGGTTGCTGATTTTGTGTAGCAACTCTGGTTTAATGGGTTCTGAAAAATTCTTCGTAATTTGGGTGTACCAACTCTCATTGAATTTGTTCTGAAAAAATCCTCATCATTTTGGGCCCTGAATTTTATAGATCAAGAGCCAAGATGGGATTTTTCAGCTTCGGCTCTATTTGTTTCATCGGAAAATATTTTCTGGTGGAAAATATTTTCTGGAAGAAAAATTTCGAAGAAAAAGTTCTCCTTCTTTATGTTTTCCAAGTGTTTGGATATAACATGGAAAATGTTTTAGAATTTTATTCTCTTTTCTTTTCTTATACAAATGCAACTAAAAACACCTCTCCTCGGAACTGAAGTGGCTTGAGCACTTACTTTTCATGCGAATTTTAAATCCTTTGCTTCCATAGAGTTTCTACTCTCTTTTGAAAACAACACTTATCTAGCTCCAGCAAGTTGAATATGCAATGGATAATGGTATTATCATCCACGATACATAAGATGGATGGCATGCTCGAACCCCACATTGTTATCTTGTTAAAAGGTGGTTGTAGCATGAAAACCTTCAAAGTGAACCAATACAAGTAACAAAAAAAAAGACCAACTAATTACATGTGGATTCTTCTCAACAAAAGAGATAGTCTATATCAGAGTAACAATAACAAACTGCAAACAATCTGTATCATTCATTGGACAGAGAACACCTAATAGCATAGTGACAGACAAAATATTATATGTATCACACCTGTACAAGGATGTTAAAAAAGATAAGAACCAACCATTCTAAGCAAAAGAAATAAGTCTCAGCACATAAGAGCATGAAATCTCCAAAATCCATGACTGATACATATTCAAAATATAGTCAACCAAATGTAAATATAAAAACAAGAAGTATTTAAAATATTATAAAAGGAAATAAGTCAAGACGTATATAAACCAAAACCTAGTGAAAACTAGCACTAGCTTCATTCACCTTAAAATCTGAGGATGCAAAGGGGTTCAACAGTCACACCCCTGATATAAATTATTATCCTTGAGTAAGTAGCAAACAACTGAGGTGAATAACCCATAACTCAAATTTTCTTAATGCTCCAAGAGTATATGACATAGAGAAGCAAGGGGAATAAAAGTAGTATATGTTTATAACAGTGGGCATCTCACCATAACTAAGATTTTGAATTGATTAGAACACTAGATCAAATGAGTTGTATTGTTCAATCTCTGTACTCAAATTTGTTAGAAACCCAGATGGCAATTCAGGTTATGGACAGTTAATAATGATTTTGAATATATACGGAGCTTTTGAATGCAGTCAAGAGATTGTGGCTAGTGAATATCTGACATCCTCACGTCCACATGATGCCATGTGATCTACATCTCCCAAACCTCAACGCCATTGGCATTTTATAACAGTGGAATTTTGAAAATCGAACTAGTTATAATTAAAGAATTCAGAGAGATCTAGAAAGAGAGACTCAGAGAGAGAGAGAGAGAGAGAAAGTTGGGTCAATCTTACATAGAATGCCATTCCAGTGCATCCTATCAATTGGAAATAGATAAAAACATGGCAAGAGAATTTGATAAACTTTTGGCACCAATCCCCCTAACCAAATTCAATATTGGAATGATAACAAAGACCACTGATCAATCATCCCAATCAATTATCAAACATTTCAATTACCTAACACCCAGAAGAAGCAATGATCTCCTAATCATAGCAGCAGCAAAGATTACAAAGCTATCATTACCCATCAAGGAAAAAAAAAAAGGAAACACTGAATCAAAGAAGGAATTCGTAAACCCAGCAGAAAATAAAAACTAATAATAATAATAAGAAAAGAAGGAAACATTAAATGGAGATCTGAGCTCCTTCTCAACAAATTGCACCAATAGTTCTTCCTAGGATATTTTCCGTAAAGCCTCAGAAACCTAGATGGCTGGAGGGCAGTATAGAGAGAATGAACAATGCTTTGCAGAATCTGTCATAGGCGTGCTCTAGGAGGAGGAAGACGTTCGTCGTCCATTGGGAGGAGGAAGAAAACACGAGGCTCACAAGTTAGCTACCTTCGTCAAGCCCTGGGACGAGGAAGACGTTCGTCGTGCCCTAGGAGGAGGAAACAGAGAGTCGAAGTCGAGGTGGAAAAAGAGAGTCGAAACACGAGTTTGCCCCGGCGGAAAATAACTTCCGCTAAAATTCAGCGGAAGTTATATTCCGCCGACTTTTCGTCAAAAATTTTTTCCGTTAGTTTTCGTTTTCCACCGAAACAAACGTTCCGAAAATTTCAAAATTTCAGAAAATATTTTCTTTTCCCCATTTTCCGGTGAAACAAATAGAGCCTTTCTTTTTTTTCTTTTTTCTTTTTTTTTTTGCTAGCAGCATCAAAGATCACATACAGAGAATAGTCATTCAACGTCCCTAATCTTGGGTTCTCTAAAAACGATGGGGACATGAATGGAAAAGGAAAGCTATATTGCCTCTTGAATAGAGAAGTAGAAGACAGTTGAAAAGAAAGAGAACTCTTACCGTCACCGGGAAGATGCTCAACGCCGATAAAGAAGAGTCGCCGGAGAAGAAGCACAATACCGACAAGAAAATGATCGTCGACCAACGCAGCCTAATGCCGACAAAGAGGACGACAGCAATTGGGGTTATCTTGATATTGCGGAGGCCGTTGGAGAACAAGAAGACCTCGGCAGGTTTTTTGTCGAAGGTTTTATAAGCAACATTTTTAGAGTCGGTTTTGGGGTGTTGGGGTCTTTAATAATCTTTTTTTTTTTTTGTAATATATTGGGGTCTTTAATAATCGATTTCGGTTTGGTTTCGGTTTTTTATTAAAGATTAAAAAACCAATGCGGTTTCTATTCGGCTTCGTTTTTAATATAAAAATAAAAAATAAAAAACCGAACCGACTATACATAATATATATTAGCTTTGAGTTACACAATTGCACAATCCCTTACCCTTAACCGGTCAGACCATTAGGGATTTATTTAAATATTTTAGAGATGGAATGGAATGACACATCGGAGAAGAATTATTGAAACAAAGAACGAAACTTTAATTTTCTTTCTCATTGTACTTCAATGGAATGAATTCTTTGATACAATTTTTCATTAGCACATCCTTATGTAGACATGGAAAACTAACAAAAATTTAATCTATCTAAACTTAAAAAAAAGAGGAAACAGTTCGCTTCAGTTATGGTTACAGTTTTGAGAATATGAAAGTTAAACAGTTTTGGTTTCCAATTAATAAACTATAACGGTTACAGTTCAATTATAGTTTTCATTGTAAACTTGTTAGTAAATTTTGTTTTTTTTGCAAAACTAAACCAAAACCAAACCGTTGCCATCCCTAATTTTTCTATGCTTCTCTTGAAAGACCATGAAATTGCTTTTTTACTTTTTATAAATTGCTTCATGTATGCATAACTAAACAGCATTTCTACTTTCAAAAGCCCTTCTAAAAATCGTTACCAAATGCTACCTTAAAAAGTGACTGCTTTTTATCTATGTTTAGGAATGAAATTGTTGCTATTTTGGGATGAATTGTCTAAGTGGGATGCTTGCACGTGGAGCATGACGATTGATGTTTTACACTTTTTCTAAACGCTTTATGTGGCCCAATTAGAAAACACCAACCGTGGAACATGGAGCATCCCATTTCAAACATGATTTATTGAACCAGCCAGTCCAGATCAGGATCACCCTCTCCTGTTCCAGTATTCCGGTCTAGGACAGGTGCTTTAATGGGAAGCATTGGACTTGGGCGGTCCGATTGCCCAAGTCTAGATGATAGAGCTTATCTTTAAAACTAGTAAACATGCATGTGCTTTGCACATGGGAGGGTTTTTTTTTTATCTGTAGTAATTGAACTTAAAAACAATGTATAGAAGCCAATTCTGATTGATCTCATTGTAAATAAGAAGCAAACGTTAAAGAGAACTATCTAAATAGACGTTTGAAATATGTGATCATCAAACAAATAGGGGTTTGAAATGTGTGATTCTCAAACACAGAAGCAACCGTTGGCTTTTATCATCATATAAATAAACATCCAAATCTATATCTATATCTATATCTATACTACTATTAAAAGCACGAACTACCTTAAGTGTACGAACTACCTTAAGTGTTTTCAATTTTCACATAACTAAGATGTCCTTCCCTATAATCTTTAATTTCACATATTTAACATCAATATAAACTTCATTATTATTATTATTATCGTGTAGAGTCTATCTCCAACAAAATCCTACCACATTACAACTCTTCTCCAACAATTAGCAAAACGTAGATTCAATCTATATCTATGTCTTTATACTACTCTTAAAAGCATGAACTACCTTAATTGTTTTTTATTTTCACATACCCAAAATGTCCTTCATTAGATTTTTTTATTTCAAAGTACCTAAGATGTCCTTCCCTATAATCTTTAATTTCACATATTTAACATCAATTAAACATCTAAACTTCATTATTATTATCGTGTAGAGTCTATCTCCAATAAAATCTTACCACATTACAACTCTTCTCCAACAATTAGCAAAACGTAGATTCAATCTATATCTATATCTATATCTATATGTATATACTATCCTTAAAAGCATGAACTACCTTAATTGTTTTTTATTTTCACATACCCAAAATGTCCTTCATTAGATTTTTTATTTTCAAAGTACCTTTCCTATCTTTATTTATTTTAGAGTCTATATTTAACAAGAATGTATCCTCAGCAAAAAGAAAATTTTTTGCATAAAAATCTTTGCCCTTTTTAGAGTCCTATATTATTCAAAAAGGAGAATCAATCCTTATCTAATTATTTAGAGTCCAAATTATAGGAACAAATAGACATAAGGAAAACATTTTTTTTATTTTGCAAATACTTTTCAATGTTAAAGAAAAAGAAAAAAAACATATTTTCTTTGCGATTATCCAACAATTAGCTTTTTTAGAACTAGTGGTGGCATGTGCATATTGCACATCTTACCCAATAACTGTTGCATAAAAGTAGGGTGGGGTTTAAATTTGAAAGTGGAAAGTGGGGTGGTTATAATTGGGGATTGTTTTAGCTAGGGAGGGCAATAGTTGGAAAAAAAAGGGAGACTAGAATCTTGGGGAATATTTCCCCCTCTTCCCTTTAATAATATTATAGATTCTATCTTTTATTTTAATTTTGTGTCGTTAGAATAATCCTTCCCCATTTTAGACTTCTGTAATATTGGACAAATAGAATTAATCTTTATCTAACTAATGTTTGGATTTATAAAAAAAAACATAATGTTTTCTCCCTATTGGAGTCACAATTTAAATGAATCCTTAAAAACAATTTCCTTTTCTTTTTTTAACAAAATGTAAAATTAGACAATTATATGTGAAGACATCCAAAATTTTCTTATCATAATAATATGCTTACTTAATAGTGTAGGATTTTTCTTCTATTAATAATATTTTACTTAATAATGTATGATGGTATTTTTTTTATATTTTGTTCCTATCTTAAATTATATGATTTTTTGTTCATAGTAATAATAACAATAATTGTTACCCTTTTTTAATTTTATCTAATTATTTATTTTATATTATTTTCATCAAAAACTTCTTTGTCCTATTAGTTCAAGAGATAAATCCTATGAAAAATCATAATGTATTCTTTGCAATACAATAAATCCTCAAGATGAAAGAAAATTAGTTAATAATTTTACGTGAAAATTAGCAATTTTTATTTAATTAAAAAGAACAAAATATTTATCATAATGAATAATAAATCCGCAAGAATAAAAATAAAATTAGACAAATAATTTTAAGTGAACATACTACTAATTTTATTTTACCAATGTGTGGCACGTGCAATATTGCACACATTTGTAATTGAAAAAGCATTTTTGGACATCTATGGGACTTAAAAATGCTCAAAGGATATTTTTTGGGAAGTGAAAAGCATAAAATACCAAGTTACCCTATAGAAGTATAGGGTAATAGGGCATCATTATAGGGTTGTTTTGGGGAAGAAAGAGTATGTGTTTTGCACAATCCTAACAATTTCATAGCAATTTTATCCCCTTTTTCTCTCTTATCATTTTTCTAATTGCTTCGTTTTTTCATTTTTTCTTCCCCAGTCTTTCAATTAAGAATTTGGTATTCAAGAGTATTCAAGAATAGATTATGAAATGTTAAGTGCAATTAAGTGCTACTGTAACGCCCGAAATCCAAGTTTACGCAAAACATGCACCAAACCTGTACCCAAAGTGCTACTAGGCTCAAAGCAACTACATTCCAGACAATTAAATTCAAACAAATTCAATTAATATTAGAGCTTGGAAGTAAAATTCAATTAATCAAATAACCATAAGTAGGATCTCTAAATAAAGTCAAACCATCCAAATAAAATAATATTTGAGTCTAGTAACAAATGGGTAAAACTAAACTCTCTCACTCTCATAACAAAGTCCAATAATAAATCCATCAACATAATGTCAAACCATAACAATAACCCCAGAAATTCAAAGTAAACTAACCAAGATAGTAATAATCCTCTGCAACAAAGTCTGGAATCTCTCCATGCGGATCAACCCAAATAATGTCTTCACAAGATTCAGCTGAAAACAAAACAAAATTCGGTGTGAGATATGAATATCCCAATAAGCAGTACATGCATGTGTAAGCAGTTCATATATAAAAATAACATTCTTTCATGCTTAGCAAAATAAATGATTAATTTCACGATATGACAATACTGTGAAAGAAACAATCACGGCAAAATATCTTAATGTATTCCTCAACATACGGGCAAGCTAAATCACTGTATGTGAATAATCAACCATGTAATTCCCATTGTTCATGTTAAATACCAAACCAGTTATATCACAAACCAATGAAAAATAATAATATAAGTAGGACTCGTGAAATAAATAAGTTTTTGAGTAACCACTTTGAATTCACTATGCCACCTTCCGACTTATGAGCGAAGCCAGTAAACACTCTGTAAATCCCAAAATTTTAATAATATTAAAAATTGGATTTATGTCTATTTATTGATTTAATTGATGGAAAATTTTAGGGAAGGAGAAAAGGAAATTATTTAGAGGAAAATTTCAAAAATTAAGATCTGATGAATTATTAAAATGGTAAATTGGTTATTTGAATTTCATTGGCTGGGTTTTCTTGGATCAATAGGGTGGCAAGCATGTGATCAAGCCGTATCTAATTGTGCTTAGGTAGGAAACCTCGCTGGAGTGGCATGCACTTGATCAGGCTTTAAAACACCTTAAGGGTGGCAACTATATAAAGGTAGTGGTTAGTTTTTCTTTTGGTTGTTTGTTGCTCGATCGCAGAGAGATCGTCAGGGAGAAGGGAAGAGGAGAAAATTAGAGTTTGAGAGGAAGAATCAGAGATTGTGGTGGCCAGAGAGAGAGCAAGAGAGAGATTATTCTGAGTGGTCGATCTCTATCAAGGGAACATTGCAGAGTGTTTGCGCAGCAATCTTCTGCTCGTCTAAGAGCAGTAGAATTCGTCAAATTCAAACCAAGTCAGGTAAGATTTATCATTAAATGATAAGAATTCGTTTGAGTTTTATGCCATTGCAAATCAGAAATCAGAATTGTAACGATTTGATCAAATACGTAATGTCTACAGAGGAAAAGCAAACGATGGAACTGAAGTGGTGTTTTCAGAATTCGAATTGTAGATTTCAGTGGCTTGAATTTGACATCATTGAGGTAAGTAGCACCTTTGAATATCGACTTTCATTTAGAATTGTAGAGTGCAAAACCGATCATGAAATGGATTTGTATGTTCTCTGTTTTTACGAAAAGTATCGATTGACATATAAATTGTTGAATTTATGGTTAGATTAAACCCAAATGATATGGCTGAGTTGTTAAGTGAGTATTGAATGCATTGTAAGTGGTTTAAAGGAAGAAGAAGAAGTCAGAATTGGGGAAATGGAAGTTGCCGGAAGATGAACTTTCGTTTTGGTTGAGATTGCCCAGTCAAGCACCTAGGCGCCTAGACTAGGCACCCAAAATTGCAGAGAATTATAAAGGGCGCCTAGTACATCGCCTAGGCTACCTCATTAACAAAAATTGACTAGACGCCCAGGTGCCCAGGGGTAGGCATCCAAAGACAGAAAATTTTAATTTAAATGCATAACTTGCTGGCTAATTCTTGGATTATTTTAGGAAAATAATAAAGGATGATCAATGGGAATTGAATAAGTGAAAGGTTAGATAACTCTGGAAGTTAAGGGGGAATATTTATTAAATTGGAAGAATGGTAGATGTTAGGAAATGGCATATTCCCATGTATTTGAGATAGAGAATTTATAAAATAATGGATTCATGTAATTATATGGCATTGGTAATTTACCACTGAGATTAAATTGGAAATGTTCTAGGAGAATTCCACAAGAAAATATGTTAATTAAGAAGTTAATATCATGATTCATATTTAAAATAAATTGTGGATTTTTTTTTTAAGAAAGGGGTGTTAGGGATTTATTTGTAAGCGAAAAGATTATAAATAAATACTTATAAGATTTAATTGACTAGACTAATGTGCATCTATTAAATTCTGATTTTTTTAATCTAGTCAAACTATGATTTCCAGCATTTGATTCTTACTCTGGATTATTCGGGAATGACATGATTTTGGAAAGAGTTACATCGAATTGGGTTTTTATGCGGATTTTATGAATGAGATTTTAAACCGAATATGAAGGATTTGGGATTTGATTTGTTTTTCCTCAATGTACTTGGAGAGATGGATTGAGACGCCCATGTAATTGGGTAGATGCTATACCTCCGTGTACTCAGGGATGCCCCATGTACTTGGGATGTTGATGCCTCTGTGTACTCAGAGATGCCCCGTGTACTCGGGATGATATGATTAAGATTGAGATGAGTTGTACTTGTTAGATTTTCATGATTGGTTCGGTTTTAGAGTCTAGTGGGCATAGTTCTATATGGATCCATTTAGGAGCTAGATAGTGGAAAGGATTGTACTTTGCTAGTTGTAATTCTTTGTTCACGCACGCGTTTCCATCGTGTACTCGATGAGGCCTTCTCTGTACTGGTTGGGTTCTCCCACAATAAGACAATGATCGTGTACTCGGCTTTGCACATAAGCCGGGTGGTAGCATAGTGGACACTGATATTACCCTAGTTAAAGGCAGTCTTGGTTCATGAGTCTTCCTGTGACTTATCGATTTCTGATTCGATACTTCATATTTGATTGACATGCTGGAATACTCGAGTTTTCTCATATTAATTGATGGATTATTGTTGGATTAATCGAATTATCCATGTTATCGTCACTGTTGCATGTTTTATAGCCTGAATCATGTTTTAGAACTATTAAAATGTATTTGAGCGTGCATGTGCTACTTGATGGGATATTCGTATCTCATACCGTTTTGTTTTGTTTTTAGTTGCTCTTGGAGAGGATGATATCGAAGGGTAAAAGCTGGGATCATGTGAGTTTTAGATTAAAGCTATGGTATTCTATATTGAGTTGGGTTTTAATTGGCTCTGATTTTATACTTTATTGTTATTCATGTTTCCTTCACTCTGATATAGCGATCCTGTGTGGAAAAGTAACCCTTCGGAAATGAGTTATGGTTTTACTACATAACCCGGATCTGGGGCGTTACAGAATGGTATCAGAGCATATCAGAGTTTGAAAGGATACATGACATAGAAAAGGAAACCCTAGGATGATCTTGGGGGTTGTGTGCTCGCTAGATAGCACCCTTTAAATAGGAAATCTAGGTTGAGAGTGCTTCTTCTATATAATTTAGCAGCAACCTTTAACATTGAAGTTAAGTACTTGTTCCTTTATTATATACATTGATTGTAATAATGTGGTTTGTTAATTGTGGTGTATAGCTTTCTTATTAATATTGCATGATTAGAGGAAAGTTATTGAAGTTCAATTTAAGAGGTAATTGAGGATCCTGAGTAGTAGCTGATTTTTGAGACAAGCAGTGAGATGAATATTCGGAGTTTCCTAGTATGATTTTGATTGTTTAATGTTTATATCTGAAGCAAGAAGTTGGTAATGATTGATTAAGCATGCAAACTATTGTGTGCTTAATTGTGTGATGAGCCAATTGTATATAGCCATACTTAGGTAGTGTAAGGCATCGGGCAATCCTGAACACATACTTGGGTATTAAGCTTATACAAATGGAGTATATATTATAATACTTATATGTATATGAGAAAATGTGTGTATGTGCTATTTTGTTTAATTTAAGCCAGAAGGCGATTTGCATGATTTCTTCCCTATCCTCCATATAGGTGCACATATATGGAAAGGATTGTGGTGGCAAGTCATGATGTTCTCTTCTGAGTTATTTTTGTGTTCTATTAGTAAGAATGGATATTGAGAATAAGAAACTATAAGTGATTAAATTCGTGAGTATTATTGAGGATGCATTAGTAATTTGGAAATCGAAGAATGCGCAGTAGAAGCTTAGTGGATTTAGAAGACAAGGATGAAATCTCATGAGAAGGATTTGTCCATCGTGATTTGGTATTGGTAGCTATGATGCTTACATTAAAATTATGGAGACATTACTTGTAACATTCCAGACCCATACCCAGCAAGATATTGTCCGTTCTTGACCCTAACGAATTTGTTCTCAAGGGATAACACGAGAAAACTTCTCAGTGGTCACCCATCCTAGAACTGCTCTCACCCGAGCACACTTAACTTGAGGGTTCTAAGGGGATTTAGTCCTGTGTTATGCCTTAAAAGGCCTCTTGCTTTGTAAAGGATCACATGACTACTTCTAGCATCCCCGAGCGTGGTAGGATCCCAACCATATGCACATTCTCTCTTGGCAGCTCGCCCAATGAGATTACCCATTCACCCGCCCACTTAAACAGCCTGGATGTCACATACTCCCCTTCATGGGACAATGCGTCCTCGTGTTGCATCGAACCCCACACCTTCCGGTTGGGGCAAGCTCTGATACCATTGTAACACCCCGAACCCATACCCAACATGATATTGTCCGCTCTAGGCCTAATAGGCCCTCACGGATTTGTTCTTAAGGGATAACATGTAATGTCCCAGACCCATACCCAGCAAGATATTGTCTACTCTGGGCCCAATGGGCTCTTACGGATTTGTTCTCAAGGGATAACACGAGAAAACTTCCCAGTAGTCACCCATCCTAGCAGTGTGTAAGCACCTCATTTTTGCACTCCCAGAAAAGCCGGAAATGCAAACCCTGGACAGAAAGTCAAACCCTAAATGGTGAAAAATGTTGACTTTTGATCAAGTGATAATTGGCCACTTTGCTTTATCTCAATGGATAGAGAATCTCGACACGTTTCCAACGCAACTGAGTTTGCAGGAATCGGAGTCCGGATGAAGGTTCTGTGAGCCGGTCAAACTTGAGGGGGAGCCGAAAGTTGACTTTCTGCTCAACCCCGATCTAGATGCTTACCCCTATGTCATTGGATAGAGGGCTCCTATACGATTCTAATGCAACTGAGTTTGCCTGAATCAGAGCCTGGATGAGGAAGATATGAGTTGTCGAAGTTTCTGAACAGAAGAAACTGGAAAACTGCACACATGGCAGAGAGCTGCACACGTGGTAAAAAGCACAGGAAAATATCTCGGGGATCAAATCCGTAAAGATCAAAACATTCAAAAGATCCTAGGGACCAATCTAAAAATGTCTGAAAATATCTAAATAAAATAATATTTTCTCAAAATATCCCAGGGACTATATCTGTAAATACCAGATTTTTTAGACAAATCAGCGGCCGAATTAAATTTTCTAATGATTATGTCGCTCGCGCCGAGCTCCAGCTACTCGACGCTAGCTCGGCGCCAACCCAGCAAATACCCCATTTTTTCCTCTATAAATACCGCCCCTCCTCTTGCTGGGAGGTTCAGCTTTTTCGGGGTTGGCTTTTTTCCCGTCATGGTTGGCTTTTTCTAGGGTTGGCTCTTCCCACAGAGAACCCGTCTTCCCCACTCCTCCTTGTTCGAAACCTTCCTCCTCACCTCTCCTTGCCTCCACGAACAACCACCCGACATCACCTTAAGCCCATTCGACCCTTGGTCCTTCGCTCCCTCTTCTTTCTCGTCCAAGCCAAGGAAGGATAGCTTGCTGTTGGTGGTGAAGAAAGAGGTCCCAGCGACGGTGGTGCTGCAAGAGGGAGTTTGCCCACTTCAGAAGGCTATTAAAACACCAAGGTAATGTCCCCCCAACTCACGATGTCTTCCGTCTCTCACAAGCTTGGTATTTCAATCATGATTTAATGGCTTCTTAGTTGTTTGTTGTTATTGTTCGTCTTATTCAAAGGTGGGAGCATGTTCCCCCATGGTCTCATCTGTTGTACCCCGATGTAAACCCCCTCTCCCTTTCGTTGGTCATATTCTGCTTGGTTTTGAGATTTGGATGTTTGCGAAGAGATTTTGGGTCGTGATGTGAAGTAGGTTAGATTAATTCCGAGTTGTGTTTAGATGCCTTTGGAGGATGCTAGGAACATCGGGGAGGTGTTACAGAGCTTGAAAATCAAGCCAGTAATGGAGTTTTGGGTGTAACAGAAGTCATTTTCCGTAAAAGGGTGTGCGCTGAGCTCGCACTGAGCTCGTGCTGAGCTCGCGCTGAGCTCGTGCTGAGCTCGTGCTGAATGTTTTCTTGTGCGCTGAGCTCGTGCTGAGCTCGCGCTGAGTGTTTTCTTGTGCGCTGAGCTTCTGTAAAAGGGGTGTGCGCTCAACTCGCGCTGAGTGCCTGAGGTAGGCGCACCCCCCAAAAATGCCAAGTTGCACCAATCTAACCCCATTTTTGATGCTTTGAGGCTCCAACCTCTTAACTCAAAGCTAGATTAGCTTCTTAGGATTATTTTTTCTGCTCAAACCAATCGGAGATTGTTAAGTGAGCCGATCTCCCCTGATAAATGTCAGTTTTGGATATTCTCTGTGATGTATATTCTGTGATTTTTGCTGGATGTGGGTGGCATTTTCAAACCGAACCAAATGAACCAATAGGGTTTTCGGGTGACCCGGAAACCCAACATGAGACTTAGACCCCCGGTCGAATTTGATTTCCAGTGGGCCTTCCAACGGGGCTGAACACAATGGAATACATGCATGTGACTTAATCAAGATAAATAAATTAACTAATCAATCGGGGTGGGCCAAACCCAATGCGGCCCACCAGAACTTGTTCATGAATTGATGTATAAAATGTGTGGTTTGGCCGAGACCAAGGGCAAGGGCCTACCGGGCCCGCCAAAGCCCACAAAGCAAACCAGGTGAGGGCTCAAAGCCCTAACTTCACTTGGGCTTTGAAGCCCAAATCAGGACTACGGACCCCAAGCCCAATGTCCAATCCATTTTCTAGTAAACTTAAAACAAGATAAATCTAAAACACTTTTGCAACCATCATGGGGGCCCACCTAGGGGACCGCAAATCTATGCCAACCCACTTTTTGCATGTAAGTCACCTAAACTTACAATTTGAACCATTAAAACAAAAGCAATTCACTTGAACTAAGCCTAAAGGGCCTCCTAGGACTAGAAAGAGACCCACCAGAGGCATATGGGCTTAACTAAGCCCACCAAGGACACAGTGGGCCTTCTAACGGGGCTCACCTAGTCAGACTCAGACCACCTAATTAAGCAAGATAAAAGCAACTAAAGGGACCCACACCACTCAGGTGGTCCCGCCAGACTTAACCAAATTGCATGACGGACTAGGAATTGGGTGAGAAAATCAGTGAGTTGACTCAAACCAGGATAAAACTAAAGGACCCGTCACCCGACGGGGTGGACCGGGGTGTCTACAGACTTCCCTGGACCACAACCGAGACCCTACTTAGAATCTCAAGCTGCAGACCAGCCCAATAGACTAACTTAGGCACCCAGGTGTCTGCCTGCACCCCATCAGGCGGTGGCGACTCCGAATTTTCCCATGCGGCGTTTCCTACGCGCGCATACAATGCTCTCACCCGAGCAAGCTGAACTTAGGGTTCCAAGGGGATTTAGTCCCGTGTTGTTCCTTAAAAGGCCTCTTGCTTAGTTGGGGGTTTTAAGACTACTTATAGCATCCCCGAGCGTTGTGGGATCCTAACCATATGCACATCCATGCCTGTAGCCCTCCAAGTGAGACTACCCATTCACAGCTACCAGACAGGATGTTACATACTCCCCTCCAAGGGACAACGTGTCCTTACGTTGGGCCGGACCCGCACAGTTTCCAATCGGGGCAGGCTTTGATACCATTTGTAATGTCCCAGACCCATACCCAGTAAGATATTGTCCGCTCTGGGCCCAATGGGCCCTCACGGATTTGTTCTCAAGGGATAACACGAGAAAACTTCCCAGTGGTCACTCATCTTAGCAGTGCTCTTACCCAAGCACGCTTAACTTAGGGTTCCAAGGGGATTTAGTCCCGTGTTGTTCCTTAAAAGGCTTCTTGCTTAGTTGGGGGTCTTAAGACTACTTGTAGCATCCCCGAGCATTGTGGGATCCCAACTATATGCACATCCATGCCTGCAGCCCTCCAAGTGAGACTACCCATTCACAGCTGCCAGACAGGATGTTACATAACACGAGAAAACTTCCCAGTTGCCACCCATCCTAGCACTGCTGTCACTTGAGCACACTTAAATTTAGGGTTCCAAGGGGATTTAGTCCCGTATTATACCTTAAAAGGCATCTTGCTTCGTAAGAGATCTTAAGACTACTTATAGCATCCCCGAGCGTTGTGGGATCCCAACCATATGCACATCCTCGCCTAGTAGCTCGCCACTGTGGTAGTTCACCCAGGTCTCTTACCCCACCCACATCACAGCCGCCCACTTAGACAGCCAGGATGTCACATACTCCCTTCCATGAGATGCTATATGTTGAGATACTATAATTAGAGAATGAGGTGCATATTGTTTCAAAAGAGATCATCAGGAGAGGTTTATAAAGAATTTTCTTCCAGATTGCAGTTTCAATTGATTCTAAGAATGAAGGCTATGGAATTTTGTGAGATGATAAATGTGAGGATAATTTCCAGGAATTGAAGCTACGATTACCTACAACTCTAGATTTGGTTGTGACTTCGGTAAGGGAAGATTCCTATTTATTGAAGCATTTTCCAAATTGATTTGGACTGCATGAATGATACAGTAGGGAAGAGTGGTATCTTGTGTTTCATGATTGATTGTATGTAACGCCCCGGATCCGTGTTATTCAATAAAGGTATAACACGTCTCATGGATTGTTAGGTAAGGATCTAACATTGACGTGATCACTGGAAAAATCACCTCATTTACCATATCAGAGTGCAAGATCAAATATTAACTAAGAAGTCCAATATAATCTTTAATTAAAATCAAACGATTCACATCAACTACTTTATTACATTTCCCAAAATCAACTGAATCAAAGTTTCCAATCTAAAATAAACCTACTAGTCTATGGATGATAGTAATAGTCTTCCTCTCTATATGTGTCAGTCGGATCTACCCTAGTAGGCCCATCACCACGAGTATCTAAAAACAAAACAAAAACAAAAGAATGTGATACGAATATCTCAGTGAGTAGCATGTGCATGCAAAATAGTTATCCACAGTTATAAACATGCTTCGATAAATAACCAACACCAATACGAAGATAGAGATAAATACGAAATGGAAATCTAGAAGCCTAATAATAGTTCCCGTCAAATCATAACCACAGTACCGATAAATCAACGAAAGGTCAATGTCATGCATATTGCTTAAATTGGTTAATTCACATGCCAAGAAGACATCCACACCTCCATGTACACAGTTCCGGCCTACTCAGGGTATCGGATACTCTGAAATGATGGCCTATTCAGGGTATCGTCATCCAATGGCAGCCTACTCCGGGTATCGGCATTGACAACCAGGCCTACTCAGGGTATCTGGCTGCTCTACACCGGTCGTGGCAACACACAAGGCCATGCAATTACATCAACAAACAATACCATCACATTACTAAGCTTAGACATGGATCCAAGACAAGCTAAACCAAAACAGAAAAACCATCGTATAAACTCAACTCTGACATCACATTAAACCAAACATATCCATCATCATGTATAACACAATACAGCTCAACACAGGTCACTCCGGACCATAACGATACCTCATGTACTTTCAGTAATTACTCAAATCCCAAAACATAAGACCACTGGTAATAAAACCCATTTTCTATTTGCACAAAGATATTGTGGCACATACGGCTCAATACTTGAAAATCACGCAAATCCTGATTAGAATGAGTTCATAAACTGGAAACAAATATAAAACATAATTTAAAACTAAGTCCTTAATTCATGGCATTTAGAACAATAACTTTAACTCAACAGTTTTCCCAAACTTGCCTTGTAGAATCTCACAATTCATATAGTTATATCTACGAAGGTTTTTGATTAACTTAAGATACCTCTAGGATCCTAATCTAGGTTTTGGTAAAAAGGTTTAAACCCCTAAAATACCAAAAATAGACTCAATCTGATCAGCCACAACTTACTGTGTAAATTAGTGGGTGCACTGACCTTGGCGCAGTTGGCGCTAGGTCGGCATGAACTCGGCGATACCAAAAAAAACACTTCACGCTAACTAAAAACTCCTAGCGCAAGATGAGCGCGAACTCGGCGGAACCCCAAACCATATCTCGCGCTGACTCAACCCATTGGCACTAGGTAGGCGCCAAGTTGGCAGACACTACCTTCGACTCGCGACTCTCTGTAACTCCCAGAACTCCATGACTGTCCCATTTTCTCACCTCTGTAACGACTTTTCTATACTCTTACCATCTTCCAAAGACTATTAGACACGATTCGAAATTAATCTAACAACATTTATTTTTCGCCTTTAAAATTATTCCAAAAACATATGTGAATCGTTATTTTTCCAAGATCATGCATACGGCTAAATCCAATAGACAAAACCCAAAAATATCAAATTAAAACGATGCTACTCACAATTATACGCTCCAAAACTTTGCAATGGCCACTCCTTGTACAACAAATCCAACAGTCGATCGCCACCTAGTTTTTCCCTTTGTTCGCAAGAGGTTTTCTTGAACACCCTGATTCTGAACACTCTGATTGGCAGGAAACACATGGTCTGCTTCTCTCCAAAACCCTAGATCACCAGCCGAAATCTCCTTCAACACAAAGTATGCGAAACCTACGAATCTAAATACCTTAAGTATTTATACTTACCCTATATACTTTGCCGCTCGACACTTTTAAAACACATGATTCAGTGCACACTCGCCCACCAAGTTTTCCTACATACACAGCTTATTAATTCTCATAAATAAAAATCATGTAGAAAATTTTGGGGTTTTACATTGTATCCTCCAGAAGGGAATTATTTCAATTATATTTTAAGTTGGCAACTATAGTGGTAACATTTAAGTTTTGGTGACATTGTTTTATTGAGGTAAGGCTAGAGATATTTTCAGATTACAAAAGTTGGTGATATATTTTATTTCTAGTGAAATCTTAATATGTTATAGAGGAGTCGGAGGGAATCATTGTGATATTATAATTTAAGTTTGCCCTTCATTTTTATTCGGCTCAAGAAATCCTAGTCACTATATATATATGGTTATGGAGTTGCAAAGGTGCTTCACAGAAAAGATATCTTCATTAGCTACGTTTGTGGCTAGTCAGTGCAGTCTTGTAAATATTGTTAGATACTGACTTGAAGAGTTTAATACTCATAGTGGTGAAATGAGTATAGCTTGGGTTATGTGGAGCCTAATTTGATCTAGTATATTTGGGAGAGATAATTATCAGATTCAGATTGAGGCACACTAGAGAGTTAGTAGAGAAAAGAGATCAGATTGTTCGTAGCTTCGATTTTAAGGATGGGTTATTGAGGTTTGGAGGCAAGATATGGGTGCCAGATGATGCAGAGATCAGTAGATTGATATTTGCAGGGGTACCGGTTTAAACATTGGGATTGACATGAGCAAGTATTGCAAACCATAGTTGTAACGCCCCGAATCCGGTCATTTTTTTTGACTCGAATCAAGGCATTAACTTGTGGTACATTACAATCAGCTCCAAAAGATAAAGAGATAAAGAGCTAAGATTTATCAAAGTACTAGGAAGCTTAAATCATTTATTAGAAACTGAATCTCCCTATTACATCAATTAATCAAATGTGAGGCAACTACAAATTAACTAACTCTTAATATCCTACAAAATCATCTATTGCAATTCCAATAAAATAAATACAGCTATATAAAATTATCCTACTCTTTCCGTTTGGATTTTCTAGACTTCAACCCACTATCAGTCTAACCCGTGGCGTCCTCTCCAAGATGACCTGAAAATAAAATATGAAGTAGGGGTGAGATACGAATATCTCAGTAGGTAACACATGCATGAGGAAACAGTTTATATATATGGAAAATAACAGTGGTTTTATGCTCGGTAAAATAATCGAGTAATCACAGTCGATAAAGTAAACGATTAATCACAATATAAAATCATTTTCAAAACAGTGCTCTAAATAAAGAGAGTTTATTATGTAAATTTCGTTTCAATTATTAGAACAACGTATTATAAGTCATAAGTACCTGGTTTCAATTTATTTTATTTTGTATTTCCTTAAGAACAATTTAACCCTTATTTCATAATTCCATAATATTTAATTTTTAATAATTTAAACTAAGTCTTAGCAATTCTGTACAATTATGTCATTTAAGCATTTCATTTAAATAAACAATCTTGTTAGATATGTCTAAACCGATCAATCAATCTCAGAATCAATCATATAATCAATAGTAGAAGTCCACCTTCAGGTCGTAGCCTACCTCTGCTGCAAAACGTGAACACATAGTACCCACACTACTCTGTAGGAGAATGCACATCTCTACGACTACAGGTACCCCTGCAGGAGATAGCATAACTCGACCGCAGCATGTGGACACACAACATCTACCTCTACCGCAGGAGATAGCTCTTTCACCCTTCCGTGGTAACTCACACACCCATCCCCCATGTGAGATGTAATCACGCATAATTACGTCTCCCCCACATGAGGTACTTCACCTGTAGGATGCAATCCATCGGAAATACATCTGCCCCACAGGAGGTAATAAATCTCTCCCGTAGAAGGAAATGTCTCCACCACCAAGTGGGTATCTTCGCCACTAAGTGGGTAATCTCTGCCACCAAGCAGGTTGGGTCTCCGCCACCAAGCGGGTTAGGGTCTCTGCCACCAAGCGGGTTATCTCTACCACCAAGCAGGTTGGGTCTCCGCCACCAAGTAGGTTAGGGTCTCCGTCACCAAACAGGTTATCTCTGCCACCACGCAGGTTGGGTCTTCGCCACCAAGCAGGTTATCAATAAAACTGGCCACCAAGCCAATACACAAATAATTCCCAATTCCAATATTATTTATAACATATTAGGTTCATGTTCAAAGTCTGGTTCTAAATAGTTCATCAGTTCATTAATCATAATATTTTGTTCAGTATATAAAGATAAGTTTAATGTAATAACCCGATTTAGTGTTAGACAGATATTTAATTATAGAGGAAATGGAACGCGTAACACGCACGCTAGAGTGCGGGTTTGATAATGTATTAATTATATTGATATAATAGAATTTAAATTATTTAATAGTGTAGGTGGGTCGTTTAAAAGTAATAAGATTATTTAATGTTTGGTGATATGGTATAAAGTAAAACAAAATTATTAAGTTTTAGTATTAGTCAATAAAGTGAAATAGAAGTTATTACAATTTGGTGTTGTTCACTAAAGTTTAATAAAAATTATTAACAATTAGGCTTGTAATGATTACTTTTTGTGTATTTGGACGATTTGGTCGCCTAGGCGAAGCTAGGCGCTAGGCGACCTAGGTAGGCGGTTCTTTCAATTGAATCGTGATTTTCTTCTAACACGAATGCCTAGGTGATCGCCTAGGCTGTCTCCCTAGGCGATATCCTTTTTGAACGGACGCCTAAGATCGCCAACTTCAGTCCCCTAAGCGATCCTCGGCGGTTATTCATTACGGAAAACGCGTTTTATTTTTTTGTTTCGATTAAAAGGAGCGCTAACTGATGCTGAGTGAGGGAAGGGTTGGCGCTCTATGCAGGTGCGGCTAATCTGAATATAAACATCTGATTTCTCGTTTTCAATCAAGTTATACGTATATGTACACAACATTAATCTAATGAAATACATATATACCTTACGATTAAGCATGCTTTTACGATCAACACAAAGAAAACACAAATCAACGACAAACAGGGTGTGTCACCTACGTCTATACGTTTCAGATCACCTTCTTCCTCCAACCAGCGACTTCATCTCCTCTTCGCAGGCAAAAGACGCTCCAGGAATGATGAGAAACCGGAGATCCGCGCTCTTTTTCTCTTCCTCCTCCTCCTTCTTCTTCTTCTCTCGGACTCTCTCTCTCTCTCTCGCGTCTTCTCAAGTTCGTTGCCTCCTTCTCCACAGCCTCCAAACGCCAAGCCAAAAAAAAACGCACACACGACTACTCTTGAGATTATTTAACCTTATTTTATTCCCTACGATCCCACGCATCGCACCACCATCCTATTCTATACCTATTCATCGATCAGACTTAATAATAACCTTTAATCCACTCTTACCTTGGTATCTCGCGATCCAGCGGTCAGATCTGTGCCAAACTCCTGATTTCCCCAATTAGTGTGATCATCTAATAAATAAAACTCCTCATCTTCTCAACTTAAGGCTTCATATCAAACATAATTACTAATATGCTATTATTCCAATTACTAAGCTTTAACTATCATTGTTAATAGACAATCTAAACCCCAACTTAAATCTAATATTATTTCTCAAGTCTAATAACAATTTTAATTAATGTATTTAATTATTTACCTATAATTAATGTGAATTGACCGAAATACCCTTCTTTTAATATTTTCACATCTACCCATTCAATTTCTTCCAAAATTTCCAAGTTTATTATCTAATTTATTTTGACAGATATATTGTCATTCAAGGTATTCATATTTTATTATTATTTATTTATTTACTGAAAATTCGGGGTTTTACAATAGTGATGCATTAGTAATTGTCTCGTGGTAGAACCACACAATAGAAGAAACAAAACCACTTGGAAAGAAAGGATGAGATGAAGAAGCAGAATTCGGATTTGGCTACCACTTTATGAGGTAAATTTCCAGGACGAAATTTATTTATAGGAGGGGAGAATGTAAAATCCTGAATTTTTAATAATATTATAAATTGGATTTATGTCTATTTATTGATTTAATTGATGGAAAATTTCAGGGAAGGAGAAAAGGAAATTATTTAGAGGAAAATTTCAAAAATTAAGATCTGATGAATTATTAAAATGGTAAATTAGTTATTTGAGTTTCGTTGGCTCGGTTTTGTTGGATCAGTAGGTTGGCGAGCATGTGATCAAGTCGTATCTAATTGTGCTTAGGTAGGAAACCTCACTGGAGTGGCATGCACTCGATCAGGCTTTAAAACACCTGAAGGGCGGCAACTATATAAAGGTAGCGGTTAGTTGTTCTTTTGGTTGGTTGTTGCTCGATCACAAAGAGATCGTTAGGGAGAAGGGAAGAGGAGAAAATTAGGGTTTGAGAGGAAGAATCAGAGATTGTGGAGGCCAGAGAGAGAGAAAGAGAGAGATTATTCTGAGTAGCCGATCTCTGTCAAGGGAACATTGCAGAGTGTTTGTGGCAGCAATCTTCTGCTCGTCTAAGAGCAATAGAATTCGTCGAATCAAACCAAGTTAGGTAAGATGTAAAACCTCGACCCGGATTATACCTTAATTATTAAATTTAATTACTTAAAGTATGATTATTAGGCTAATTAAGTACTTGTGTTATGAAGGTGAGGTGGATGTGGATCAAGCTTAAAGAATTGGGGGAAACCAAATTGATTTCTATTGAAGGTTATTAAGGTAAGCTTAGTTAATGTTATGTTCTCAATTTCGATTGGATAAGGTACCCTCCAATTAGTCTCAGTGTACCTAAAGTACTTTCAGAATATTACCCAAGGTACCCCCATTGTATGCCCAAAGTACACCCAAGTATTACCTAAGGTACCCCCAATGTATGCCCAAAGTACACCCAAGTATTACCCAAGGTACCCCCATTGTATGCCCAAAGTACACCTAAGTATTACCTAATGTACCCCACTGTCTCACCTAAGGTATCCTACTTTAATTGCTTAAGGTACCCCTGTGTTTACCTAAGGTATCCCCTTGTGTTTGCCTAAGGTACCCCTGTGTTCATCTAAGGTATTCCCTTGTGTTTGCCTAAGGTACCCTTGTGTTCTAAGGTACCCCTGTGTTTGCCTAAGGTATCTGTGCGCACCTAAAACTGGCCTAGATCGCACACCGGGCTCACCTTTGGCGCGTGCCTCGGGACATTCAGAGTCGCCACTGCCTGAGAGTGCAGGCAGACACGGTTTTGCCCTAATCGGGTCTAAGTCTGGTCTGCGGCTTTTCAGAGTTCTAGCTAAGTCCTCGGTTACGGTCCGGGGAAGTCCTAAAGACACCCCGGTCCGCCCCGTCGGTTTGATGGGTCCCTCGGGTCTCTCTGGTTTTTGAGTCAAGTTCACCCTTCCTAGACCAGCATGCTGCTTATTGGGTCTGGCGGGGCCCTTTGAAGGTGTGGGTCCCTTTTTACTTGATTTTATCTTTTTATTTATTTAAGTGAAGTGGGTCGGACCCGGGTCCCGTTGGAAGACCCGTGGGTTGCCATGGTTGGGCCTTGGGCCTAGCTGGGTTATTGGGTAACCCATTTGGTTATCTTATTAAATTTTATATATTTACAATTTTAGTTTGGGCTTAGTGGGCTTGGAATGGGCCCACTAGCCAAGGGTTAAAGGGCCTGGGCCTGTTTACTGAAAACAGGCCTGGTATGGGCCGGTCTGAGATGGGCCCCACAAGTGGGCCAAAGGGGTCTTAATGGGCCTATCTAGGCCCAAAGTCTAAAAATGGGCTTAAGATAGCCCAAATGGTTTAAGGGAACGGTTCAAGCCGGCTTAGGCTGGGTCAAGTCAAACCGAACCAAGAAACTACACTTTTTCATTATTTTTACATTTCGCCCGTGTTTTCTCTACGGTCTAGCCTGACCGTGGATTGACTACGGTCTCTTCTGCCCGTGAAGCAAACACGGTCCAGGCTGGACCGGCCTGAGTTTACGGGCGCAACTCAGTTTGCCCGTTTGCTGCCGATTTCAATCTGGATCTGTTCCGTGGCCTTCTTGGGACCTCCAATGGCTTCTGTAGGTTTCTTCAACTCATCCAGATGCTTCATTTGGCTTCATTTGGCCCAAATGACCATCTTACTTTTCTTTTCATGCTTCCCAAAAACTCACTTTGCTTGTACTCCCATGTAGCCCAAATTCAAAGAAGAAGAAAGGAGAAATTACAGGAGTATATGGGATCTTTGAAATGAAGTCACACCTCTCCTTGTCAATAAGCACAAACGATTAATAAAGCATTTTAAAGGTTAGTTTAAGTGTCCCTTCTTAACTTTAAGCATTTCTTCTTTCCTTAAGAAGAGTTTTCTCCATGTTAAGGAGAGTCCATCGCCATACAAAACAAAAGAAAACAGGTGAGACATAAATAACAAAATAAAAGCATGTTTAAATAGCATTGAATTCAATGTAAGATGAATAATACATTACCAGAAACATCTCTTTGCTATTACCTTGTTTTTGATGATATGTGATGGTGCTCTGAGAATTTTGGCAGCGCTTCCGCGCCTCCAGGGATTTTCCAGATTGGTTTTGAAAGGGGTTTGTTAGGTGGCTATATTCAAAGGAGGGTTATGGAGAGTTTGGGCATGGTTTTGGTAAGATAGGGGTATTTTGGGAACAAAATAAGTTTGGGCTAAGGGTGGTGGTGGTTGGGCAGAGCTTGGCCGTGGAGAACACCAGGAGGGAGAGGGGGTAGGCCAGGGAGGATGGCTTGTCCAAATGAAGGGGGGTAGCCTCTCTATTTATAGGCAAAAATCCCGTGCCCGTAGTTGAAGTACGGGCGTGCCTTGCCCGTACTTCAAGTACGGGCGTGCCTTGCCCGTAATTCAAATACGGGCGAAAAACGAATATTTGCAATTATCGCAGATTCGGCCGTACGGGACGCGTGTTCCGCCGTACGGCGACGCGTGTCTTCCTTCTAGAAGCGTGCCCGTATTTTAAATACGGGCATGCCTTGCCCGTAATGTAACTACGGTCCCGCACGTTTTAAAAATGTGTGGATTTCAAACCTTTATTCAATTTGGCTTATTGCAGGATTTTTATTCGATTTTTCCGATTATTTTATTAGAAAACGAGATTCTCTTTATTAAAATATTATTAAACACATTTATCTTATTTATTTCATTGGTTTGTTCCATTTTTGCTGCCTTTTCGCCACATGGGCAGTTTTTCTGAAACTTCAACTGCTCATAACTTCTTCGTCCGGTGTCCGATTTTCAACAAACTTAGTGTCGTTGGAATCAGCTCGAAACCACCTATCCATTGGGATCAAGTTTGGCAGTTGAATTGGGGTTGAGCAAAAAGTCAACTTTTCGCTCCCCAAAAGTTTGACCAGCTCATATCTTTTCCATCTGGACTCCGATTCCAGCAAATTCGGTTGCGTTAGAATCGTGTCGAAATGCTCTTTTCAATGAGATGAAGTTTGATGGCCAAATTCATTTGAATCAAAAAGTCAATTTTTGACCCCTTCAGGGTTTGACTTTTAGTTTGACTTTTCATTTTTCTTTATTTTGGGGGTGCAAAAATCAGGTGCTAACAGCTGCCCCTCTTTGCTGGAGTCACCTTAGGGGATGAACGGCAAAGAAGAAAAAGAGCCTTATTTTTGCACCTTGCATTTCTGTCGACATGGTCGATGAGCTCAATCATTGAATTTGTTTAACAGGGAAGCGTCAAATGTCTGGTATCACTTCCTGATTTTGGGAATCCCTATATCCTCTTTCGGGTTTGAATAGGGTTGTTCCTTAGTTTTTTGAGAAAGATAGGATTAAATTTTGAGCTCATTAGCCTGTTTCGACGTTGATGCAAGGCACTTAACAATGTTCTTTTCTTTTTGTTTGTTCCATTAAAGCTTTTAGTGACTTCAGTTTTTTTTTTTTTTTTTTTTTTTTTAGAAGAGAGGCCAGGGCATGGGTTTGGGAGTGCATGTGGGAGGACGGGAGGAAGCTTCCGCGCTGCTGTCCATCATCTCGGAGACCACACGCCTACTCTAGCTTATGCTATTTACAAAAGTGAGAATCAAAATTTACAAGAAGGGGCGAATTGGCCCATTATTGTTCTTCCTTGTTGCTTCTTCTTGCCAGGTTCTTTCTCTTGTCGAGGCATTAGAGCTTCTTTTCCATTCAAGAGTTACTCCACTGGGGGATCTGGTGGGAGCATGATCTGTCTAGATGACTCTCTGGGGATTATTGTGATGTCCCTCTTTGGTTTTGAAGTTTTGTTGGAGGGTCTAAAGATCTTAACAATCTTCTTTCTTCCGAACTCCGCTGGGGATGAAAGGGAAGAAGCCTCTGTTGGGGAATGAAGGATCAAAGTATCCTTCTCGAGTTCATCTTACATCTTTCTTCCTCCTTTGGACCTGTACAAGGAACAAATTGTCAGTGTTTGCTTCACTAGGGATTGATGTAATCTTCAACTAATCAAACAACTCCATGGGGTTTTTCTGAAGAGCTTGAGTAGTGGTACTCCCCTGGGGGCTTGTGCCTTTTCAGGATTTTAACAGGTACGGACTTCGGAAAGCTATTTTTGGTACCTGATTATAGATCTATTTTAACTGTCCTAAAAAAGTTGGGGAAGAGAACCCAAAGACAAATTGATCTATTTTAATCATTTGGAATGATTGGGAAAGAGAACCTTGGACCTGATCTATTTTAGCCAAACGGCTGGGAAAGAGAACCTTAGACCGATCTGTTTTAGCCAATCGGCTGGGAAAGGGAACCCGGTTTAGACTGGTCTGTTTTAGCCAAACGGCTGGGAGAGAGAACCCAAAGTTAAACTGGTCTATTTTAGCCAAACGGCTGGGAAAGGGAACCCAGAGTTAAACAGGTCTATTTTAGCCAAACGGCTGGGAAAGGGAACCCGGTTTAGACTGGTCTGTTTTAGCCAAATGGCTGGGAAAGGGAACCCGGTTTAGACTGGTCTATTTTAGCCAAACGGCTGGGAGAGAGAACCCAAAGTTAAACTGGTCTATTTTAGCAAAACGGCTGGGAAAGGGAACCCAGAGTTAAACAGGTCTATTTTAGCCAAACGGCTGGGAAAGGGAACCCGGTTTAGACTGGTCTGTTTTAGCCAAATGGCTGGGAAAGGGAACCCGGTTTAGACTGGTCTATTTTAGCCAAACGGCTGGGAGAGAGAACCCAAAGTTAAACTGGTTGGTTTGAACTTAGTATCTCAGGGTTGGACCATGTAAAGTCTCCATAGGGGGTGAGTCGACAAACAACACCCAGGTGTGCCTCAGCCAACCTTCAGTTTAATTACTGGCGGCGTTGGTACCACAAACTTTGGTCAATTAATGTGTGAATACATTATGACTCTTTCTGCATCCCATGTGTGGATACACGGTGACGAATTTTGTCTGTGTCCCATGTGAGAATACATGGTGACTCTTTCTCTGTCTTTTTGTCTTGATTCAAAGCTGACTTATTTGTCGGTGGCTTTTCAAACTTTTGTCAACCAATGTGTGGATACATTGTGATGACTCTTTCTGCGTCCCATGTGTGAATACATGGCGACGAATTTTGTCTATGTCCCATGTGAGAATACATGGTGACTCTTTTTCTTGATTCAAAGCTGACTTATTTGTCGGTGGCTTTTCAAACTTTTGTCAACCAATGTGTGGATACATTGTGATGACTCTTTTTGCGTCCCATGTGTGAATACATGGTGACTTTTGTCTCTGTCCTTTTTTGTCTTAATTATATTCGAAGCTGACTTACTTGTCGGTGGCTTCACAAACTTTTGTCAACCAATGTGTGGATACATTGTGATGACTTTCCTTGCGTCCCATGTGTGAATACATGGTGACTTTCTCTGGGGTGCCCCATGTGAGAATACATGGTGGTTCTTGTCTTTAGGAGACATTTTGTTTCTTTTGTCTTTGTCCATTTCTTTTCTCTCTCAATCTTTTTCTCTTCTTCTTCTTTTTTTTTTTTTTCTTTTCTCAATCCATTTTTTTTTCAAATTCATGTATCAACAGCTTTGATATCACAAATTATGTTGGGACATTCCCTCACCAATTTCTGACTTATCCGTCAGTGGTTTTGATTCCAGTTTCTTCTTCGTCCAATGTGTGAATACACTGTGACGGTTTCGTTTTTTCATCAGCGTGTGAATACGCCGGAACGGCTTTTCTACGTTCCATGTGTGAATACATGGTGCCGATTCTGCTTGCGCCCCATGTGTGAATACATGGTGACGAATTTTACTTTGGCATCCAACGTGTGAATATGCTGTGATGGCATCCAATGTGTGAATACATTGTGATGACTTTTTTGCGCCCATGTGTGAATACATGGTGACGAATTTTGCTTTTACATCCAACGTGTGAATACGCTGTGATGGCATCCAATGTGTGGATACATTGTGATGACTTTTTTGGGCCCCATGTGTGAATACATGGTGACAAATTTTGCTTTTACATCCAACGTGTGAATACGCTGTGATGGCATCCAATGTGTGGATACATTGTGATGACTTTTTTGCGCCCCATGTGTGAATACATGGTGACGAATTTTGCTTTTACATCCAACGTGTGAATACGCTGTGATGGCATCCAATGTGTGGATACATTGTGATGACTTTGTTTTTGGGCCCCATGTGTGAATACATGGTGACAAATTTTGCTTTGGCATCCAACGTGTGAATACGTTGTGATGACTTTTCTACGTCCCATGTGTGAATACATAGTGACGATTTTTAGCTTTCTGTGCCCCATGTGAGAATACATGGAGGCAATTTTTCTTGTATCAGTGTGTGAATCTGCCGTAATGGCCTTGTCTGTCTGTTTCAAGCTTTGTCAACACCTGCAAAAGTTCAAGTGAAATTTAGTGCAAAACATAAGCAATTAAAACCTTTTGGGAATTCACCAATGTTTGGAATTCTCGCTTTTCAAAGTGGGTCCATGACAAGACCAATAATCTTTGGGTCAGTCACCTGACACTCTCATTTAGACTTTTGAAATTGTGCCTCCTGGCACTCTCTGCAAGGGTATCAACATTTCTGCCTTCAATGGCATACCCCAGATTGAAATGAGGGGAGTTGTTTGGTTTAGTGGGGTTTCTTTGGCACTGCCCCTCCCCAGTTCTTTTGATTTTTACTCTCATTTTTCCTTTTTCCCACCCTTAGTTGGGGTTTTGAGATGGTTTTTCTCTCATTTGGTTCCCTTTCTCGGGTTTGGTGCCCTGCCCCAGTCTGGGGGTCCTATCAATTTCCACGGATCATGATCTAACGATTAGAAAGGACTTAGTAGGACGAAATGTAGGCTTTGGTTCCAGTGTTTAGAAATGAAGGATAAACAGGTTCAAATCCTATATAACTTCATTCTATGGGTAACCATTATGTCTAGCCAAAGTTCTTTTGTTCCTTTGATTCTGTCATTGCCAGTTTGTCTGGGAGTTAGTGTCACATTCTCTGTAATCAGAAAGGACTTCATAACAGGATGAAACGTAGGCTGGGTTTATGGGTTCAGAAGAAATGATATAAAGGCTCAAAATTTGTGAGTAAGGTAAGAGCCATGTCCTGTCCACTTTTCTTGCTTAGGGCTTGCTTCATCTCTTGTCCCTTCAACTTCGTGTAGCTGCTTCTCCATTTTTTCCATCTTTGTTCTTTTCTTTCTTTTCTTTTCTTGGGTTATTTGCCCCAATTCTTGACTTTTGCTTTTGGGGTTTGCCCCGGCTTTTGTTTTTCTTTTGTTTTTTCTTTCTTTTTCTTCTTTTCTTTTCTCAAAGGGAATTGCCCCAGTTCTTTCTTTTCTTCATATTCTTGTTTTCTGGGTTTTATCCCGTTTCTCCTTTTTAGGGCGCTTTTCACTTTGCCCTATCTTCCCCTTGTCTTTCTCATGTCTTCAATTTTATGAAGCTTGTGTACCCCAGTTTTGAAGACAGGACATGGTAGGGTTAATGAAGAGATTGTTAGGCTCAAAGTGTTTTGCTAGGGTTTCATCTTATGTCAGATGATTTTTGGAGAACATCAAGGATGGCCTTTCATCCTTTTACAGAGAATGTAACACTTACTTGTCCTTGTACAATTAACTGGCTCAAGAACCATTTTCATCTTTATTTATTTATTTATTTTTTTTGACTTCGCCCTAGTTTGGGGTGGCTAGACATAACATGGGTTAGAAATGAGACGATCAAGCTCAATCACGTCTGACTAGCGGAACTTGTTTGAAGTATTTTGGCCAAAAATGGCCTCTCATCATGTCATTGGGATCATTGATCCTGGATCATGTCAGTGACCCTTAACTGGTATGGGCACCTTGCCCCTTCTTCCTTTTTTTTTTTTCTTTCAGCTTGCCCCACTGTTTGGCAAGGTAGGGTTCAAATGTGGTGGAGGTGGGAGATCCCTTGGCTATGTTGAGACCCACACAGTTTGTGCTGTTCAACACATTTCATCTGTCAAATTTGATTGTTCAAGTTTGTCCTGAGATCACAGTCATGCCTTGGTGTGGCTCAACACTTTGGTGATTTCTCAAAAGATTTCATTAGCTTGCAAAAAAGAAGCATGTTGTCAAGTTCGGAAATTAAAAGAAAGCATAAAAGTAGTAATTTTATGCAAAAAGGTGGCTGATACGAATCAGCATTCTTGGAATTTTAGTTTCATGCCATGAAAGGAAGTCTTCAGGTGCTCTCATCAACCTCCTTTTTCACATCCTCTTCTCTTTCCTGCGGGAAGATGGTTGATTCAAACATTCGGACCTGTGCCAACTCATCAGAGATGTCTTGTCCTTTAGCAGATTCTGATTGCTCAAATAGTTCTTTCAAGAACCCTTGATCAATCAGATCTTGAATGTCATGCCTCAGATCCCAACACCGGTTTGTGTGGTGTCCTGGAGCACCAGAATGGTACTCACATCGTTCTGCAGCGTTGTAATTTCTGGACCGAATCATTCGGGGATTCGGAGGCCTAATCTGCACATACCCCTCCTTCAATAGTGTTGGAAGCAATTCTGCCGGTGCATATGGTAAAGGGGTGAAAACCCTCCTTATTCTAGCTTCTGCTTCCTCTTTTGTTCTCCTTGGGGAATCATCCAAAGGATTCTGCTTTTTCATGGCTCGAGTAACACCCTCTGCTATAGCTTTTCCTTTCTCTTTTTGCATCCGACTACCTATTATGGTTGGCGGGCAGCTCACTTCTTGACAATTCAGGGGTATCTTTCCCTTCATTTGTTGGATTTCTTCTTCAAGGATCCTTACTTGAGATCGTAGTTCGAAATTTTCTTTTTCTAATGCTTCCCAGCATTTGTTACATGTTTCTTCCCTGATTGTTATCATTCGTAGTAAACTCCATAGAGAGGCCACTATGCTGGATATTTGCTGGGCCGCATCATGACTTGTTTCTGAGGTGTGGTCCATTTCGACTACCGACGGGGTTCCTGCCAAAAGAAACAAGCATCAGAAACCAGGATCCATGAAATGCTAGGCTGCATAAATATGATCTTTTTCAATCTCTTTTTTTTCTTTTTTTCTTTTTTTTTTTCAATTTTTTTTCTTTTTCAATCTTTTTCAATTTGGCGGAGGATCAATTTTGAGTTCCCCAGCTTCAAGGAGATCTTGGACTGCATGACGGAGGCTCCAACATTCGTCAGTATCGTGCCCCGGTGCTCCTTTATGATAACCACATGTCTTGGATGGGTCATACCCTCTACTTGCTGGTGCCCTTGGATTTGGGGGAACCTGCTTCAGGTGTCCTTCTTGCAGCAAGGTAGGCAACAACTCAGCCAGGGAATATGGGAGCTGTGTGAACACACGGTTCTTTCTTTCTTCCTTAGTCAAGGGCTCCTTCAGTCGAGCCATGGTGACATTTGCACAGGGGTGATCATTTCCTCTCTTGCGCTTAGCAGATCGGACATGGTTGATCGTTCCCTCATATCTTATGTCTTCTTGGGAGGATTCTGTCATAGAAGCTCCTATTTTTCCAGCCTTAACTGCATCTTCGATCCTTTCAGCCGTTCTCATCAAATCGGCGAAACTTGCAACACATTGTCCCAACAGCATTGTAAAGTATGGTTGCCCCAGTGACGAAATGAACAGAGAAGTTTGTTCTTGTTCAAGGAGAGGGGTTGAACCATATTTGCTAGTTTTATCCATCTTTTAGCGTAGTCTCTTACAGACTCGCTATTTCCCTTTGACAGTCTATGTAATTCTGCCCGGGTTTGAATCGTCGGACTGTTCAAATGGTACTGTTGGATGAATACAGCAGCAAGGTCGTTCCATGTCTTGACCTTCTGCTTGTCTAGGCTTAGGAACCAAGAATATGCTGCCCCAGTTAACGATCTCTGGAAGAACTGAACCATGATCTTTTCATCCTTCACATATTGGCACATGTCACCAACATAGGATCGCAGGTGTATCAAAGGACAGCCAGTACCGTCAAACTTATGCAAGTCAGGACATCGGAACTTTGCTGGCAGATGGATGTCTGGGAAAAGACACAAGCTCGCCAGTGTGGTTTCCTCACGTACTGGGTTGGGCTGGAGTTGTTTCAAGAGCTCTTCTCTTATTGCGGCTATTTGGGCCTTACTGTCTTCCTTTACTGCAGCCAACATTTCCTCAAGTTGGGCCATCCGTACCCTGTTCCGGTCTTGCTCTTCTTGCCCCAGCTGGACAGGCATGCATGGTTCTTGTTGTGGAGGGTGGGTGGCTATTGCTACCGGGTGCGGGAATTGGGTGTCCCGTGGTGGCAGATGAACTGTCATGAGGTTCGGCTGGGGTGGTTGTCCCTGTTGGATTTCTGGTACTTGAACCCCCGTGGCATGTGTCATGGCTACTTGTTGACTTAGATCCATCATGACTTGCTGTTCTTCAGTTCTTGGTTGTGAGGATGACGAAGTTGGAGTCTCAGAAGAATTCATTGCAGTCCTTTTTCAATGCAAATGCAGCGTTCTGGGTAGTGCTTTTAATGTGAAGTACCTGAATTGTACCTGTTCATAAAAGATCTCAATCAGTTTCTTTTCAACTTATGAACAAGGTGTTGTGTGTGACGAGATCATTTACACCGTGAGTGGTGCTCTGGTGTCACGATGAATGAAAACAGATATGGGATGATTCATGCATGAAAATCACAATTTTGACAAAACATCACTGTGAACAGTGTGTGACAGTGCCGTATCCAATTGCGATGTTAAAAAACTTGCGGTTCGATCTTTCAGAGATTGAGACTCTGGAGATCATATCGTGTTTGATGGTTTTCAAAACCATGCAACACGTGCTTTATGAGTGCAAACCTCAGGAAATAATATTCGTGCCTTAATGGGCGGCGACTGAAAATTTCTTTGAAAACGTGTCCTGAACAATGGCATGGAGAATTTACGCCGCAAGATGGGCAACTTGATTTATGTCTAAATAGCTAGCTCAATATAACCACAGATGACGGTCTTATTGTGCGTAGCACGAGACAAAGTGGAGACGATTCAATGTAGGCTTGAAGGCCACTTTATTGTGTGCTTTAAAAAGCAATTTTGATGAGCGCCTTAGAAGTTGGCTCAATGCATGCCCGGAAAATATTTTGTGCATTTTTGAAAACAGTTCGACTAAACAGGTTGGTGTAAATGATCTCGAAATGTGGGTGCTCAATGCATGAACAGATATATGTACAAGTAAAGTGAAAGTTAAATATTATAACAAATATATCACAAACGTGTGCACAGTCCTAGAAGGGTTAGTGCCTTTCGAAGCACGACTCCTAGACATACTTGTGTAAGGAAGCACTCCTAAGTTTTAATCAGCCTTTTCCTTTCATCTGTTCTTTCATCTGCTCTTGGTGTCGGACCAAAGTGAAGATATTTACAATTTGCCATCAAGGGCGAAATTTACAAAAATAATTCTGTAAAGAAAATCACCTTTAGGGTTGTTGGGAACCCAAAAGGAGGGTACAAGTTTGCTCTTTGGTAAGTGGGCTGAAATCCTAAATCTAGGGTTTTTCTGCCCCTGTTCTGATCTGGCCTGTTTCTGTTTGATTGTCTGATCTGGCCGGCTCTCATCTGTTCAAAAGGCCAACTAAGACTTAGAGTGCTTCCAGCGGACTCAATGGGTCGAGGCCCACGGCTCATAGGACTCAAATGCATGGATCTGGGGTTAGACCCCTGATCAAATTGGGTTGGTTTCCTAAATTAGGGCTAAGGCAGCCCATGGTCTAGGTTTTACTCAAGTTGATGCAAAAAACGGCGGGGGTTGCTACCCCTGATGGACTCTTGGGTTTTAAATTGATTTTTCCCTTATTTTGTTCCAGCATTCACATTCACATTCATATTCAGATCCATTCATATTCAGAGTATCAAGGTTTTTCAGAATCAATAGGTGGGGAAGGATACCCAGCCCGAGGCACCTACCTTCAAGGGTCTGAGCCAAGTACTAGACCCCTCGCGTACCACAGCATGAAGCCAATGGCGCTAAGAAATCCAGAAACCTGGGGAGATGGGTTTACCCTGCTTTCCCCGGCAAGCCACGGGAGCGTAGGGCTAATACCATCCCAAAAGTAAGTTTCTCGATTGAAGAAGGGTGGCTGCTAGAGAGATCTAGGTTTTGGTTAAGAAGAGCATTCAGATTTTCAGCCAGCATTCGATTCAGATCATTCATGCAGACTCCCTCGTGCATGTTGCCCCAATGCAGTTAAAAAAAATTCATTCACGGTGTAGTGAGGTGCTTGTATGTGCAGTGGGGCCAAGTGCTGTGTCTGTTCGGGTGATTCTCGGATAAGGGCCAACAAAGGGTTCCTTAATGCCACATTTATAGTAAAAGTGCAGAACAACATGTAATACAAGATCTGGGTGGATCCCCAGGTAAGTGGGCGGGTCACATTGGTCCCTGTTAAAAACCACTTACCTTAGGCGATTATCATGTCCGTTTGACAGGATCCCCCAATATCATGCAATTACATGAGTTCCATACTTTACTAAAGTTGGACAAAAAGTACTTCCTAAATTAGCCTATATCCTCCTAAGTTGACTCATTTGATAACCAGGGTCCGACTGGGTTGAGGGGTTCCCCAGTGGAGTCGCCAAGCTGTGCGCACCTAAAACTGGCCTAGATCGCACACCGGGCTCACCTTTGGCGCGTGCCTCGGGACATTCAGAGTCGCCACTGCCTGAGAGTGCAGGCAGACACGGTTTTGCCCTAATCGGGTCTAAGTCTGGTCTGCGGCTTTTCAGAGTTCTAGCTAAGTCCTCGGTTACGGTCCGGGGAAGTCCTAAAGACACCCCGGTCCGCCCCGTCGGTTTGACGGGTCCCTCGGGTCTCCCTAGTTTTTGAGTCAAGTTCACCCTTCCTAGACCAGCATGCTGCTTATTGGGTCTGGCGGGGCCCTTTGAAGGTGTGGGTCCCTTTTTACTTGATTTTATCTTTTTATTTATTTAAGTGAAGTGGGTCGGACCCGGGTCCCGTTGGAAGACCCGTGGGTTGCCATGGTTGGGCCTTGGGCCTAGCTGGGTTATTGGGTAACCCATTTGGTTATCTTATTAAATTTTATATATTTACAATTTTAGTTTGGGCTTAGTGGGCTTGGAATGGGCCCATTAGCCAAGGGTCAAAGGGCCTGGGCCTGTTTACTGAAAACAGGCCTGGTATGGGCCGGTCTGAGATGGGCCCCACAAGTGGGCCAAAGGGGTCTTAATGGGCCTATCTAGGCCCAAAGTCTAAAAATGGGCTTAAGATAGCCCAAATGGTTTAAGGGAACGGTTCAAGCCGGCTTAGGCTGGGTCAAGTCAAACCGAACCAAGAAACTACACTTTTTCATTATTTTTACATTTCGCCCGTGTTTTCTCTACGGTCTAGCCTGACCGTGGATTGACTACGGTCTCTTCTGCCCGTGAAGCAAACACGGTCCAGGCTGGACCGGCCTGAGTTTACGGGCGCAACTCAGTTTGCCCGTTTGCTGCCGATTTCAATCAGGATCTGTTCCGTGGCCTTCTTGGGACCTCCAATGGCTTCTGTAGGTTTCTTCAACTCATCCAGATGCTTCATTTGGCTTCATTTGGCCCAAATGACCATCTTACTTTTCTTTTCATGCTTCCCAAAAACTCACTTTGCTTGTACTCCCATGTAGCCCAAATTCAAAGAAGAAGAAAGGAGAAATTACAGGAGTATATGGGATCTTTGAAATGAAGTCACACCTCTCCTTGTCAATAAGCACAAACGATTAATAAAGCATTTTAAAGGTTAGTTTAAGTGTCCCTTCTTAACTTTAAGCATTTCTTCTTTCCTTAAGAAGAGTTTTCTCCATGTTAAGGAGAGTCCATCGCCATACAAAACAAAAGAAAACAGGTGAGACATAAATAACAAAATAAAAGCATGTTTAAATAGCATTGAATTCAATGTAAGATGAATAATACATTACCAGAAACATCTCTTTGCTATTACCTTGTTTTTGATGATATGTGATGGTGCTCCGAGAATTTTGGCAGCGCTTCCGCGCCTCCAGGGATTTTCCAGATTGGTTTTGAAAGGGGTTTGTTAGGTGGCTATATTCAAAGGAGGGTTATGGAGAGTTTGGGCATGGTTTTGGTAAGATAGGGGTATTTTGGGAACAAAATAAGTTTGGGCTAAGGGTGGTGGTGGTTGGGCAGAGCTTGGCCGTGGAGAACACCAGGAGGGAGAGGGGGTAGGCCAGGGAGGATGGCTTGTCCAAATGAAGGGGGGTAGCCTCTCTATTTATAGGCAAAAATCTCGTGCCCGTAGTTGAAGTACGGGCGTGCCTTGCCCGTACTTCAAGTACGGGCGTGCCTTGCCCGTAATTCAAATACGGGCGAAAAACGAATATTTGCAATTATCGCAGATTCGGCCGTACGGGACGCGTGTTCCGCCGTACGGCGACGCGTGTCTTCCTTCTAGAAGCGTGCCCGTATTTTAAATACGGGCATGCCTTGCCCGTAATGTAACTACGGTCCCGCACGTTTTAAAAATGTGTGGATTTCAAACCTTTATTCAATTTGGCTTATTGCAGGATTTTTATTCGATTTTTCCGATTATTTTATTAGAAAACGAGATTCTCTTTATTAAAATATTATTAAACACATTTATCTTATTTATTTCATTGGTTTGTTCCATTTTTGCTGCCTTTTTGCCACATGGGCAGTTTTTCTGAAACTTCAACTGCTCATAACTTCTTCGTCCGGTGTCCGATTTCAACAAACTTAGTGTCGTTGGAATCAGCTCGGAACCACCTATCCATTGGGATCAAGTTTGGCAGTTGAATTGGGGTTGAGCAAAAAGTCAACTTTTCGCTCCCCAAAAGTTTGACCAGCTCATATCTTTTCCATCTGGACTCCGATTCCAGCAAATTCGGTTGCGTTAGAATCGTGTCGAAATGCTCTTTTCAATGAGATGAAGTTTGATGGCCAAATTCATTTGAATCAAAAAGTCAATTTTTGACCCCTTCAGGGTTTGACTTTTAGTTTGACTTTTCATTTTTCTTTATTTTGGGGGTGCAAAAATCAGGTGCTAACAGTATCCCCTTGTGTTTGCCTAAGGTACCCCCTTGTGTTTGCTTAAGGTACCCCTGTGTTTGCCTAATGTATCCCCTTACATTGCCTAAGGTACCCCACATGTATACCTAAAGTACCCCCTTATATTACCTAAGGCACCTCACTCATATTGGCTAAGGTACCCCACTGTATTGCCTAAGGTACTTCATTCGAATACCTAAAGTACCTCCTAATTATACCTAAGGTACCTCACTTGTATTGCCTAAGGTATCCCTTTATTTTAACTAAGGTACCCCACTGTTTTACTTAAAGTACCCCCTTGTTTACCCAAGGTACATTCCCTTATACAGCTAAGGTACTCCTTTTATATAACTAAAGTACCTCAAATATACTTAAGGTGCATCCCTTATATTACCTAAGGTACACCCTCCTTGTATTACTTAAATGTACCTCCTCATATAACTAAGGTACACCCCTTCTATAGCTAAGTACCCCTCCTCAATATAACTAAGGTACACCCCCTAAGCTTATCTAAAGTTTATCCTTTAGAATGACTAAGGTAAATCCCTTGAAATACTAAGGTACCCTCTCAATAACACAAAGGTACTCCCACTTCACACCAGGGTATCCTATCTTGTATAACTAAAGTACCCCCAAGCATCCCTAGAGTATGCCTTTTGAAATAGCTACGGAAAAACCCCTTAAAACACCTGGGTACCCTTCAAATAACACTAAGGTACTCTCTACTTATCGATAAGGTACTCCCATACTTAATACTAAGGTACCCCCAAGGGTTTTAGTTGAATAAAAGCCTTGTTTAGGGGTAGATTTGAAAGACCCAAAACTTGGGCATATAAAAGGATGCCCTAATTTCTAATTAAGTGTTTGAACAAGAAGAAGGGTGTGAGCTAACTTGAAAAGCTTGAAGGAGAAGAAGAGGAGAGCTTGAAGAGAAGTTTTGCTTCTCCATTAATAAGTACCCTTCAAAACAAAATGAATTACAAAATTCGTATTCTCTCTCTAGGGTTTGATTGATTTTGAAGAAATGATCTTGCATGTTGGTATTTGCTTCTAAAACTTGTAGGTTTTGATTTTATAACACCCTTGGTTTGTTTTCCATTGATTATTATGTGTTTGCAACCTAGATTAATCATACTCCAGATTTTGGTATGAGTTTTGTGTTTGGAATGAGGTTTTATGTGTTAATTTGTGTTCTTGTGGATTTGGGATGATGTATGATCATCAAATTTGGTGTTGGAAAGGTTATGGATGAATTGTAGGAGTTTTCATGTTGAAAATAGCCAAAAATATTTCAAACCCCGACCTGGCGATTAATCCTGAAGATTGGCGATTAATCCTGAGTGAAAACCCAAAAAAAAAAAAAAAAGAGTTTCTGTTAAGTCAGGATTAACTCCACGATTAATCGTGGGGTTAATCGTGAGCTCCAATGCGCGAACGTCAATTATTAACGCGCACGCGTTGCGTTTGTTTTAACTGTAAGACCCCAGTTTTGAGTAGAAAAAAAAAAAATAAACAATATAAAATAGTAGATAAAATAAAATATATGCAAAAGTATGAACACATGGATTTATGGACAGGCTTGATCAAAATTTATTTATTGCTGGAGATTTGTGGTCATTAGTTGTCAAAGAGAATAACCTAAGTGGCCGGAACATGTAGGGTTTCCAGTGGCGAGCGCGCATAGGATCAAGGGTTTAAAGAGTTATCGAGTGGCGTATGTAGCGCAAGGTAAATATACCAAAAGGGGAAATTAGGGTTTGGGTTTAAACGAATACTCGTATCGTACTTATGGAAATATTTTCGTTAGTCTCGTTATCTGTAGAACTGGGCGACTTGGCGATTGCGGCTGTTAATGGCGATTAGGGTTATTCCCGTGAAGAACAAGAATCGGAAGAAATACTAGGAGGTTATTGGAGTCGGATTTCTGCGGGTTATTTCTCTCGTGAGCAGAGGATTCGTGTGGCTACCATTTCATCTTCGCGCGCAGCCGGAGTCGTGCTCGGCCGGTTGTGGAAGATGCTGTTGTTCTGGGATTAAGCGCATACGGTGAGTAGCACTGATTTACAACTGGGGTTTTGTGTTTTATATTTTCTCGAGATTATTCTGATGCATGGTTGTAGTTTAAATGATCTCTTGAGTTTTCTTTTAGTTTTCTGGAATGGCATGAAACAGAGTCGGAGACCGAAATTTATCTTGAAATTAAATGTATTTAGATTAAATCCAAAAGTGGTTGGGAAGTCTTCTGGGGGTACTAGGAGGGTATTGGAGCAATAACAGACCGAAACAAACCAGCCAGAGATATAGATCTCGAATTTACAGAGAACTGGAAATCGCAGGGGGTATCCGCGAACCTGGCGCCCACTGCCGCTCACCTCTTAGGTAGACGCCCCGTTAAAAATTGACTTACCGCTGAGCTCGCGCGAACCTGGCGCTCAGCTCGCGTGCACCTGAAAACAGACCGCTCGGCTCGCTCTAACCTGGCGCTCAGCTCGCGCCTATCTCGCGCTCACCTAGCGTCGAGTGAGCGGAAGCAACCTTTTACCCTAATTTTCTTACCACCGACTGACGTCCACCTGGCGCCCACCTCAGGAAGTGAGCGCCTACCCTATTTTACTTACTGAAATGGAAATCTGAATTAGCCAAGAGTAATTGGGTGTCTTAAGGGTTAAACCACTTCACTATTCACTTGTTTGGGAACTTTGGGATCTACTTTGCCTATGAAATTATTAGAGGAAAATTTAGTTAACTTCTTAAAAGCTTCCAAGTTGAATTTAGGTTATTTATGAGTGTTATGCCGGATGCCAAACCACTAAGACTTACCAGTTACATTCACTCTGTTTTATACACTGTTTTGATTGAGGAGTTATTCTATTCTGGTTTCACGTGTTTGGAAACTGTAAATGTGTTGTGAGGATTTCCTTGGTATGAATGAATTGAGTTTTGTTTCCGAATGGCATGTGTTACGAAAATGAGAAAATGCTGAAAGTACTTGAGATACTGCTTGGTCCAGAGGGACAGGTGATGAACTGTGATGGGTTTTACATGATGTGAAATGAATGGTTTTTCTTTGATATTGGTATTGAGATTATACGATGTTTTACTGTTTTGGTCTAGCTTGTCCTGGATCCAGAGTCTAAGCTTAGTAATGTAATGTTATTTGTTGGTTGTTGGAATTGCATGGCCTTGTGTGTTGCCACGACCGGTGTAGAGCAGCCAGAAACCCTGAGTAGGCCTGGTTGTCAATGCAGAAACCTTGAGTAGGCCTGCATTGGATGACGAAACCCTGAGTAGGCCGTCATTTCAGAGTTTCCGAAACCCTGAGTAGGCCGGAACTGTGTACATGGAGGTGTGGAGTGTCTACTTGGCATGTTTAATTTATCAACTAAACAATAGTCATGACATTGACCAATGTTGGTATTTGATTTTGTTTGACGTGATATGTTTTATTCACTGGTTTGTTGGTATTTATGGCTCATGGAATATTGTTTACCGATTATTGGGTATTGTACCTCCCGCCGGTGTAGAGCAGCCAGAAACCCTGAGTAGGCTTGGTTGTCAATGCAGAAACCCGGGGAGTAGGCCTGCATTGGATGACGCAGTCATTTCAATATCCGAAACCCTGAGTAGGCCGGATATACATTTGGAGGTGTGGGCATGGTTATGAGAAGACTTTGTGTTATATGACATTGGTATATTCTGGAATTATATCTTGAGATACGAAATTATGGTTAATTGCTATGTTGTTGTCAGTTAATCATTATTTTATCGATAGCTTCGGGATTGAAAGCGGATTGTTATTGCTTGATTTACCTGATGGTTTTCCGCACTGATATGAATTGGATTATTGAAGTTTAGTCGGATTATTCGGAATATGTGTGTTATCATCATTGTATATGGTTTATAACCGTGGCATGTTTTAGAACTGAAATAAATGTATTTGTGCATGCATGTGCTGCTCACTGGGATATTCGTATCTCATTCCGTATTGTTTTGTTTTGTTTTCAGCTGCTCTTGGAGAGGACGATACTTGCGGGTAGTTACTTGGTCATGTGAGTTTATTTTCGTTTGGGATTATTTTAGTGCACTTTGTTATATAGTTATTGTTGTATTCATGTTTTCCTTCACTCTGATATTGCGATCCTGTGTTTTATAATAACCTCTGGAGACGAGTTACGGGTTTTTCATGTGACTCGGATCCGGGGCATTACATTAACCTCAACGCCTGAACCTTGAACCTCAACGTCCGCGCGTTAAAGCTAATCGCCCCTGGGCGATTAATCCAGGGGCTAATTGTGGACCTGTTTTTGACTGTTCTTCATCCTTTTTCTCTTCAACCCTTTCCCAAACAACCGTAGCCCCTGTGTATTTATTGCTCCATTTACTTAAGTTTTTACATGTAAATAAGGTTTTACTCTCTATTTGGAACCAATAAAAATACTCCCAAGGTCCAATTCCCAACCAATAAAAAGTCAACTTTTCAGTTTGTGTCTAAATTTCCAGTTTTCTCGATTTTCAAAAATGGCCACTTTTTAAGTTTGATATCCAAATGAGTGATTCAGAAGCCCAGAAAATTCTAGATGATTTGTATACCCTCTAATAAACTATAACTAGAATTTGAGCCCCAAACTCCTTGTAGATTTGTTTAGAAAAATTCGACATCGAAAAGTCAACGTTATCAACTAGACTTGGAATATTTTTAAGGTCCAAAACTTTTTGTCTCGAAAACAATTGAATTTTGGTATGGTGACTTATTTGAGATTTTTAAGATCAACCCATTCATCGAAAATGCGTTTTGAGGATTTTATGACTTTCGTTTTGATTGGCTTGTATTTATGAAAACGATGTTGAAAAGCCCTTATATGACTTGACAAGGCTTTTGGCTTATTGTTTTACTGGTGGTGGATGGGGAATTCCACTTGGCCTCGATTGATGTGATAGTGGATGGGGAATTCCACTTGGCTTATGGTGATCTAGCGGTAGATGGGGAATTCCACTTGGCCTCAGTTGATGTGATAGTGGATGGGGAATTCCGCTTTGCTTATGTTGTGATTTGGCGGTGGATGGGGTATTCCACTTGGCCTTGGATTGAGCACCGGTTTGACTCATGGATTTGATTTGATTGGTTTGGTTTGATTTGCGAGTCGTCTAATTGGATATTGTCCTTAGTGTGGATCCATAGTGAGTCTAGTAGTGTGCTGGTGTTGGCTTGTTAGCGTTAATTTTCCTTATCCATATACCTTTCCACTGTGGGGTATCAGTGAGGCCCTTTTGGGGCATAGAGGTGCTGTGGCAACCACCTACTGTGGGGCATCGGTGGGACGTTCTTGTGTTTCATATGGTTTGGTTCGGCAGTGGATGGGGCATTCCACCTAGCCTTGATTATTACTTTGGTTGTCACTTGCCAACCCATACGTGGGTGCTTCGCTTGCTGAGATGTCCCTAGCTAGGCTTCTCTCTGTAAGTCGTGTAGGTGGCAAATAGACAGTGGACATTAACCTAATTTAGAGACACGCCAACTCACGAGTCCTAACAAGACATACTTGTAGTATTTGACTGTAATTGCCGATTTGATTTCATATATTATTCGATTGAGATGCTTTGACTTGAGATTTACATTTTATATTTGTGAATGTGATCATGATGTTATAAAACTGCATAAACTATTTCTATCCATGCATGTTTGCTGCTTACTGGGACTTTAAGTCTCACGCGTGTTTTGTTTTATCGGATTTGTTTTTAGATCCTCCTGGTGAGCCACGCATTGGGGGAGAGTTTGAGGAAGACCCAAACTATAGACCCGAGGACTATTACTATTACCCACAGTAGGACTCTCTTTATGATATTGTCTTTTATTAGTGAGTTGTAAATGGGATGTAAAGAATACTTTTGGACTTATACTCTTGGGAGTTACCTTTTGTATATGTTAGTATATTTTGGAGAGAACATTGTGAATGGTTAGTTGCCTTAGTTGTATTTTGTATGCACAGATATCATGTTTTGGAGATTGTAATACAGGAAATCTTTTGTTGGATGAAATTTTTTTTATTCTATGCTTCTTTAGTCATGCACTCTGATGATTACGATGTAATTGCCCAAGAAATTGTGTTTATCAGGTTCTATTGGGCCCATAAGTAGGTCTCGGGGACGGGTCGGTGCCGTGATAGGGCAGACCCGGATCTGGGGCGCTACATAAGATTTATCATTAAATGATAAGAATTCGTTTCAGTTTTATGCCATTGCAAATCAGAAATCATATCTGTAAAGATCTGATCAAATACGTAATGTCTGCAGAGGAAAAGCAAACAATCGAACTGAAGTGGTGCTTTCAGAATTCAAATTGTAGAATTTTAGATTTCGGTGGCTTGAATTTGACATCATTGAATTTTCGTTTAAAATTGTAGATTGCAGAATCGATTAGGAAATGAATTTGTATGTTCTTTGTTTTTACGAAAAGTATCGATTGACATATAAATTGTTGAAATTATGGTTAGATTAAACCTGAATTGTATGGTTGAGTTGTTAAGTGAGTATTGAATGCATTGTAAGTGGTTTAAAGGAATAAGAGCAAATCCGAATTGGAGAAATGGAAGTTTCTGGAAGATGAACTTCCGTTCTGGTTGAGATCGCCCAGTCAAGCACCTAGGCGCCCAAAATTGTAGAGAATTATAAAGGGCGCCTAGTACATCGCCTAGGTGACCTCATTAACAAAAATTGACTGGACGCCCAGGCGCCCGGGGCTAGGCGACCAGAGACAAAAAATTTTAATTTAAATGCATAACTTGCTGGTTAATTCTTGGATTATTTTAGGAAAATAATAAAGGATGATCAATGGGAATTGAATAAGTGTAAAGTTAGATAACTCTGGAAGTTAAGGGGGAATATTTATTAAATTGGAAGAATGGTAGATGTTAGGAAATGGCATATTCCCATGTATTTGAGATAGAGAATTTATAAAATAAGGGATTCATGTAATTATATGGCATTGGTCATTTACCACTAAGATTAAATTGGAAATGTTCTAGGAGAATTCCACAAGAAATTATGTTAATTAAGAAGTTAATATCATGATTCATATTTAAAATAAATTGTAGATTTTTTTTAAGAGAGGGGTGTTAGGGATTTATTTGTAAGTGGAAAGATTATAAATAAATACTTATAAGATTTAATTGACTAGACTAATGATCTATTAAATTCTGATTTTATTAATCTGGTCAAACTCTGATTTCCAGCATTTGATTCTTACTTTGGATTATTCGGGAATGACATGATTTTGGAAAGCGTTACATCGAATTGGGTTTTTATGCGGATTTTATGAATGAGATTTTAAACCGAATATGAAGGATTTGGGTTTTGTATTTGATTTGTTTTTCCTTAATGTAATTGGAGAGATGGATTGAGACGCCCATGTACTTGGGTAGATGCTATACCTTCGTGTACTCGAGAATGCCCCATGTACTTGGGATGTTGATGCCTCTGTGTACTCAGAGATGCCCCGTGCACTCGGGATGATATGATTAAGATTGAGATGAGTTGTGCTTGCTAGATTTTCATGATTGGCTCGGTTTTATAATCTAATGGGCATAGCTCTATATGGATTCATTTAGGAGCTAGATAGTGAAAATGATTGTACTTTGTTGGTTGGGTTCTCCCATAATAAGACGATGATCGTGTATTCGGCTTCGCACATAAGCCGGGAGGTGGCATAGTGGACACTGATATTACCCTAGTTAAAGGCAGTCTTGGTTCATGAGTCTTCCTGTGACTTATCGATTTCTGATTCGATACTTCATATTTGATTGACATGCTGGAATACTCGAGTTTTCTCATATTAATCGATGGATTATTGTTGGATTAATCGAATTATCTGTGTTATCGTCATTGTTGCATGTTTTAAAGCCTGAATCATGTTTTAGAACTATTAAAATGTATTTGAGCGTGCATGTGCTACTTGCTGGGATATTTGTATCTCATACCGTTTTGTTTTGTTTTCAGCTGCTCTTGGAGAGGACGATATTTGTAAAACCCCGAAGTTTCCTTAAATAATAAATTAAATTAATAAATAATATTATTGAGAGTTATAATTGATGGAAATATTTTATTATTGTAGGGGGTTATCAATTTAGTGGAGATCCAGAATTAGACGTAGATCTGACTGTCCGATCATGAGATATCGAGGTATGTGTTCTAATTGGGCAGAGTGTATAGGAAAGTTTGCATGTGAGATACATGGGATCAAGAAGTATATATAACAATTAAATAACCTAAATCATATACGTTTGTATTCTGCTCGTATTGAATAGCAGCAAGCGACAAGCAGAAACCAAGCCGAAGGAGAAGAAGAAGAAGAAGAAGAAGGAGGAAGGGGCTGGGTTGTGTTTTCATCGTCCAGAGGATTTCTGGGTGATAGAAGTTCGTCATTGTTCAGAGGAGTGAAGGAGAAACCAGCATAGAAGAGGTAGGTGACACCGTTTTGATTTCAAGTTGGATTTACGTTCGTTTAATCGCAAAAGCATGATTCTATGATATGTAATGATGTATATAGTTAGATAATCATGTTATAAATACGTTAGAATGAGTTTAGACGAGAAAAATCATGATTTAGAACTGTTTCTGTTCGATTTTGGATGACTGCCGACCTCGACTGTACTCGGCGATCATCGGCGCTCCTAGGCGCTAGTTATAAAATTTGAGACCGCTGAAGACCACGAGACGACGGACCGTAGGTGCTCGAAAATGAACTACCGCTGATTATAGACCGCCAGGGCGATCCTGAGCGATCTTAGGCGCTCTAAGCAGAAATTGTAGATTTTCATAATTTCGAACCTGATTCAACTCTAAACTATTTTTAGACAATTTTAATAATTAATTAAGGTGTTTTAAGACCAAAATAAATTATCTAATTCCCTGTTTTATAGAAAAATAAATTAGGGAGATATTTAGGACATTAGTTGCCAAACTTTAAAGGTAATTGAGAAATCTGATTTTTGGAAAACCTAACTATTATTTGACTATCAAAACAACTCTAAATGACACTATAAATCAGAAAACTTTATAAAGAGAATTCAGAATTCAATTGACCGAATATGGAAGTAAATTGACAGATATAACCATTATATGCCGCTAGGCACCAACCCTTATAGAAATATTATATTTTAGGGAATTTTGGAGTCTAGTGGGCATAGCTGGTTATGGATCCATAGTTGTAGCTAAATAGCTAAGGGATATGTCATTTGGGTTGAGTTACTCCTATATGCGACGTGCTTCCTTTGCAAGTTAGTTTGTCTGGGAATGTCCTATGTCTGGAGGGACACCCCGGTGAGCTGCTAGTGATTCCCTGTACATGTGGATAAGCGACCATCTCCATGCATTGATTCTGGTGCTGCATGCTGGTGGTACATGCCAACTTTGATGGGTACGTGTGTGAGACATGGGAAAAAATCACCGAAGATGATCTCCCCTCCGTCAACACACGGGCTCGACATAAAAACGTGGGAGTCGCCACCATTCAAGGTTTAGAGGTGTGAATGGACACCAAAAGATTAAAAACAAGCAAAAATAGATAAAAGACAAATTCTAGAGTAAAAATAACCCTACTTGAAAATCAAATCCAGAGATGGGTAAGGGATTAGATTATGAACGGGGGAAGGTGTTAGGCACCCCCATTCACCCACACAAGGTGGTTGCCAAGTGTTGCTCATGCTAAGGAAAAAAAAGAAAGCTTGCTAAGAATTATTAAAAACCTTGAAAAAGGACAAATGTATGATATCTTCACATGAAAATCCAAATGAATTCCAGATCCTCTTTTATGTCAATATCATTTCTGGAATATCACAAAAAGATGGAAATCAAAGCAAAAGTTGCACAAAACCAAGTTGAGGCAAATCCGGAAAATTTGGTAAAAGCAAGAACCATTTGTCTTGAAATCATTCAAATCCGATTTAAATTGAATCAAACCAAATTTATTTGAAATATTATGATTGATAGAAGACTCATGCAAATTTTCAATCCATTTCGATTAAAATCCTAGGAGTTATGCTTCTTTTAAAGTGGCTGCTGGAGATAAACAAAAGTGACAAGTTAGCAAGTTTGGAAAATCACCTAGAAAAATCGGCTTCATAAAAATCCATGAATTTTGGTGTGAATGAAGTATGTATGGCCATATTTCAAAAGAAACTAGCCTCATACAAAAATTCATTCGGATGTGCCTTGGGTGACTTCCCGAATAGGCCCCGAGGATCACAGATTAACCCAGAAAAGTGCTGTTGAGCAGTTCTGAGTAAATCTGTTACCCACGACATAATTTAATTCAAAAAATTATGAAACCAACTGGATTTAAAAATAGACTCATAAAGGAGTTTCCAGAAATAAAAATCACTCGAATCGGATTTAAAACAAGCAGATGGTGCCCATTCGAAGTGATAGGTTCAACAGTTTGACCTGAAATGACCTCTCAACTTCGGCAGAATGGTGTCAACAATCTGCTTCATAGAAATTAATGAAATTTGGTAGGCATAAACTAGACAGCCTCACCTTTCCCATGGTTCTAGAATCACTCCAAAAGTCATCCGGATGATGAAGTTATGAGTGTCCGAAGTTAGGGTACAGTTGCTGTCAAGTCAAGCCTTTTTTGGAGAAAAACAATTCAAAACTGTGACAAAGTGTGTGCAATTTGTGCAAGATGAATCCAAATCCTTTAAAAATCATTTAAAGACATTCCAGAATTGATTGAGGCCATTTATTTCAGATTTATCACAACGAATGCAATAAATCCTAAATATGAGTCTATCCCTCCAAAATCATGCTATGTATGTGCAGGTGTGAAAAATCATTCAAGAACAATGTAACAACATAGCATGCATTCATATTCATCAAAATAAGGTTCTAAAACAACATAGGGTTCCGTTCCATTATCGTTTCCCTTAGTTCTCTCTCCCCGTTAAACACGGTTCTTCAAGATAATCTTGGGGTACTTTGAATATGGAACGGTTTACATAGATTTAGAAGGCTTATACAAGAGAGGTTCTAGCACTAGGATCAATCCCCAGTCTCGTTTCTCCTAGATCCCGCCTTCACGTTCTACGGCTAGGGGGAGTCTTGAGATACTTTGAGCCAGGGAAGGGTTTTCACACACATAGAAGGCCTTATTCTACAGAAAGGTAGAAGAAGAGATCTAGATCTAGAATGTAAAATACAGAAAATAAAGAAGAGGTTTGACGCTTACCTGGGGTTCTGGAAGCAATCCGGCAGCGGATCCCTTCTTCACTCGAAGCTCTTGGATCTCCAACTTATTAGCCATTTGCTTAAGGAGGAGCCTCCTATTTATAGGCAAAGGCTAGGGTTAGGGTTGGTGTGATGGTAGACATAAAATGATGTCTAGAGCCCACCAACCTTAACCTTAAGGCCATTTCCGAGATTTCCCCTCATTTAATGAGGGACATGATGGTAAAAAGTGAAATCTCTCGGAAAACCCTAATTTTGAGCAAAAAGTTTGTATCCGGCACATCAGGTCGGATATACAAGCGCCTATGTGTATCCGGCATATGTTGCCGGATACATTAAGGTCTACTTGTATTCGGCATTATCTGTCAGATACAATAAAGATCCTTTGTATCCAACATTATCTGTCGGATACAATAAAGATGTTTTGTATCCGACGTTATCTGTCGGATACAAAAAAGAAGAAGCTTTTATCCGAATTTTAACACAGGCAATACTTATTTACATGTAATATCGTTTAAGTAAATGTCCTCGTATTTTTTAATCTCCATTTACTTAAGATATTACATGTAAATAAGCAAACACCCCCCCATTTGAATCCATTAAAAATAGTTCCAGACCCAAATTCCAAGTGAATAAAAAGTCAACTTTCCAGTTTTAGGCAAAATTCCGATTTTTTAGGTCTGGAAAAAAGGTTCAATATGTTAAAACCAAGGTATTCATCAAGATTTAAAATCTCAAAAAATTCTTTTATGCAATAACATGGCTAAAAACCTGATTACCGGGAAAAATTATCTTGAAATCTAGTTTTAAAAAATATTTCATTTTCTGGGGTCAAAAGTCAACAAAATTCAACCAGAAAAAATTTGACTTTGCACAAAAGATTGAATTCAGGCCTTTTCCTTTTCCGTTTTGGATTCAAATGGGTTAAGTATCTCAAACCCAATGCAAAGAATTGAAAATTCCAATAAAATATTTCTCTCCTTCAAGATTTATCAAAAATCGTGCAATCTTGGGGTGTCTACAACATGTGCAATAAGTCAGTGACTACGGCTCTTGTTTAAGCTGCGCTGCATGGGACTTGAGTATCATTAGTAGCATTGCTCCTAAGTCGCACGGTGGTATAGCAATTCGTTGAGAATCATCTCAAAAGGTTTATCTATCTTTGTGAGTCCTACAATAACACCGAAATCACAACACTTGATATTATTATTGTATACATGCAGGAGGCATGTGATTGAGATATTGATCGAATGTGACTGTTTAGTGCATCCTAGCAAAGTGTAAATTATGTTACTGATTTGGTTATTGGATTCTTATATTAAAATTTGCTGAAATTCATTTCTAGAACTGTTTATCAAACTGTTTTGTGTTCATGAATGACATGAATGATTATACGAGCCTGATTAGTCGATATTGACTAATCGCGCATGAACTGTTACTTTACTCATATTAACTGTTTAACCATGCATGTGTTACCTACTGGGATATTCGTATCTCACCCTCCTTTTATTTCATTTTTCAGCTGATACGCGAGAGGGGGATCTTTGTGACTTCCAGGGAGAGATAGCTGAGTATACATCGGAGGATTACTATTATCCGGATCTTGTTTGAGGTGGATTAATGCTATAGACTTAGTACTTTTGATTAGATTATTATTCATTGGATTTGATGTATTAGAGAGATGAGAGAGATAGTAACCAGTTTATTTTACCAAACTTTGATATTAATGACTGATGATCAAACTATATGTTTATTTGAGGATTTTGAACTACACTTCCGCACATACTTGTTTTCGTACTTCTGATAGTATAATGAAGTGAATGAATTTTAATTCTTTGGTCTGGTATATTATTGATGATGTATTTGATATGGGCCAGTAACACCTCGGATTTGGTTGTTGAACTAAATTCGGGTTGTTACAGTAGCGAACCGGGTTCGGGGCGTTACAATATCAAAGGGTAAAAGCTGGGATCATGTGAGTTTCAGATTAAAGCTATGGTATTCTATATTGAGTTGGGTTTTAATTGGCTCTGATTTTATACTTTATTGTTATTCATGTTTCCCTCACTCTGATATTGCAATCCTGTGTGGAAAAGTAACCCTTCGGAAACGAGTTACGGTTTTACTACGTAACCCGGATCTGGGGCTTTACGCACTCACATACTGGCAACAAATCAATCTAGAAATATGGAGCCATGAACATTGACTTATTGCGCAAGAACTCACATATCAGCACGCTAAATCTCGAAATATGGAGTTGCTATATATTACTATGTGTGCAACAAGATAAATCATATCATGGGGGTAGCCGCTTATCACCACATACAGAGATAACCTCACTAACATGAGCCTTACCATCAAGATAAATTTGAAATGAGTCCATATTGTACATGAAGATCTGTCGATGCAAACTAACTTGTAAAGAAAGCGCGATCGTAAAGCAAAATGACTTAATCAAATAAAATACTCTTTTACTATTTAGCTTGACACTATAGATCCATACTCAATTATGCCCACAAGACACTTTCAATCAACACTTTACTAGCAACACAAAACCCTATAGTGCTAGTGGCATATGTAAAATCCCAGCCTGGATTATAGCTTAATTATTAAGTTTAATTATTTAAATTATGATTATTATACTAATAAGTATTTGTGTTATGAATGTGAGGTGGATGTTGATCTTGCTTAAGGATTTGGGGAAAACAAATTAAACTTTATTAAGGGTTATTAAGGTAAGCTTAGTTAATTTTATTTTTATATTTCAATTGGCTAAGATACCCTCCAATTAGTTCTAGTGAATTGGAAATCAAATTTTGAAAATTTAGAGTTAAGTGTGAAAATTAGCCTTCACGTGCGAACCTTGCATTGCGCGTTAATCACACATTAAGCAAAATCCTATAGAAACCATTTGATAAAGGTTTAATGCCCGAACGTCCAACTTTAACGTTCGTGCGTCCAATACAAAATTTCCAGATTTCTTGTTTTGAGCCCAAACTCAAGTTTCAACACTTTTAGATCATTTTTGAACCCTCATTAACATCAATTTGAGCCAAGTATACCTAGAGCACACCCCCAAGTAAACCTAATGTACACCCTCCCATGTGTACCCCAAAGTACCTCCAAAGTATACCGAAAGTACTTTCTAAGAATACCCAAGGCACCTCAAGTGTATCCAAATTATCTCCTAAGAATACCCAAAGTAACTCCTAAGAATACCTAAGGTACCTCTCAAGTGTACTCAAATTATCTCCTAAGAATACCCAAAATAACTTCTAAGAATACCCAAGGTACCTTTCAAGTGTACCTAAAGTATCACCCAAGTATTACTCAAGGTACCACCCAACTACACCTAAAGTATACCCATGCATTACCTAAAGTACTCCCTTGTATTACCCAAGGTACTCCACCTGTGTATCTAAGGTACTCCATGTATATACCTAAGGTACCGCACTTGTATTGCCTAAGGTACTTCACTTGTATACCTAAGGTACCCAACTTATATTGCTTAAGGTACCCTACTTGTATTGCCTAAGATACCCAACTTGTATACCTAAGGCACCCCACTTGTATTGCTTAAGGTACTCCACTTGTCTACCTAAGGTACCCCCTTTGTATAACTAAAGTACCCCCTCTTGTTTAACTAAAGTACTTCCTTATATAACCAAGGTACCCCCTTTTATAACTAAGGTACCTCTCTTGTGTTAACTAAGGTACCCCTCCCCCCCTCCCCCCCCCCCCCCCCCCCCCCCCCCCCCCCCCAAGCATATCTAAAGTATAACCCCTTGAATAACTAAGGTAAACCTTCTTGTAACACCGAGATATCCCTCAAATAACACTAAGGTACCCCTCACTTAATACTAAGGTACCCCCTAGTTATGCCTTAGGTATACCCTAAGGATTTAGTAGAATAAAGGCTTTGTTTAGGGGTAGATTTAAAAGACCAAAATTTGGGCATATAAAAGGATGACCTAACTAAGGTATCAAGTGTTTTGAACCCCTTTTCCTTGTCTTGGACGTATAGAACAAGAAGAAGAGTGGAAGCTTGCTTGAAAGCTTCAAGAAGAAGGAGAAGAAGGAGAAGGAGAAAAGAGCTTGAAGAGAAATTGTGCTTCTCCATTAAACATGTAAGTATCAAACCCTTCAAAACAAAATGTATTACAAAAATTTGTATTCTCTCATTAGGGTTTGATTTATTTGAAGGAATGATCTTGCATGTTAGTTTTTGTTTCTAAAATTCGTATAGTTTGGTTGTATAACAATCTTATTTAGTTTTCTATTGATTTGCCATGGATTTTCAACTCACATTGATTATATTTCGGATTAGGGTTTGAGTTTGGTATTTTGAATGATGTTTTATGTGTTAGATTTGTGTTCATGTGGATTTGGGATGATTGTCTGTTTTGGAATGTAATTTTAAGTATGTTGGAATGATTTATGATCATCCCATTGGTATTGGAAAGGATAAGAATGATATGTACGAGTTTTGTGTTGAAAATAGTCAAAATACATCAAAACCCGACCTGGCGATTAATCATGAAAATGGGCGATTAATCCTGAGCCAAAACCCCCAAAATTAGTTTCTGTTAAGGACAGGATTAGTCTCGGTGATTAATCACGAATCTAGATGCCCGAATGTCCATTAGGATTACGTTGAACGCCCGAACGTTAGCCCTGTTTTTAATCGGATGCTTGAACGTCCATTAGGATTAGGTTGAATGCCTGAACAGCAGCACTGTCTTTTTTTTTTTTTGTTGACAATTCTCCACCCTTTTCTTTCCCAACTCTTTCTCAAACAACCTAAGCCTCCTAAATAGCACCTTATTACATGAAAGATATATTTAAGTAAATGTCATGTGTATTTTATGTTTCAATTTACTTGAGTCTTTACATGTAAATAAGGTTTTACCCCCATTTGGAAGCATTAAAAATACTCTCATTTGGAACCATTAAAAATACTCCAAACCAATAAAAAGTAAACTTTGCAGTTCATGCCTAAACTTTGCAGTGCTTGTGATTCATCGATCAGTGGATGGGGAATTTCATTTGGCCTTGATCCTTGGTTAGTTTATTCTTGTCAGTCTATACGTGGGTGTTCTGCTTGCTGAGATGTCCCTAGCTAGGCTTCTCTCTGTAAGTCGTATAGGTGGCAATTGGGCAGTGGTCATTAATTTGATTTAAAGACATGCTAACCTACGAGTCCTACCAAGACATGCTTGCAGTATTTGATTGTATTTATTGATTTGATTTCATGCGTTACTCGATTTAGATCTTTGACTTGGAATTTCACTTTATATTCATTTGAGTTGTTTTGGTTTACATTTGGTATTTTATATTTGAGCAAGTTATCATGATGTTATAAAACTGCATAAACTGTTTCTATACATGTATGTTTGCTGCTTACTGGGACTTTAAGTCTCATGCGTGATTTGTTTTATCAGATTTGTTTTCAGATCCTCTTGATGAGCTACGTACTGGGGCAGAGGTTGAAGGTGAGCTTGAGTACAGAGCCGAGGACTACTACCACCCTTAGTAGGATCTTCTTCATGATATTGTATTTTGTTTTGGGGAATTGTAAATGGGATGCAAATATCCTTTTGGACTTATACTTTGGGATATATCTTTTGTTTATGTCTATATTTGGAAAGGAACTTGTGAGCATTTAGTTGCCTTATTTGTAATTTTGTATACACAGATATCATATCTTTTGGAGTTGTTATACAGGTGATCTTTCGTTGGATGGAAAATTTTTATTCTATGCTTATTTAGTTATGCACTCTAATGATTACTTTGTACTTGCCCAGGTTGATGATGTTAATTAGGTTCTTTTGGGCCCATAAGTAGGTCTCGGGGATGGGTCGATGCCATGATAGGGCATACCCCTTTGTGGGGGCGCTACAACATATTGGTGAAATCAATGCATTAAAAGGCAAAACATATGCGCAATATATCCAAATCTCGTATAAAACAACTCCGGTCAATTCCCCAACTTAAAACACATATGAAACAAACTTTTACACTTTCTGAAATCAACCAATTTGTTCTAAAACAAATTTTGGAATCAAAACTCCCTTTTAACCCAAAGGATTATCTATTTCAGTAGAACGTACCTAAAATCTTTATAAAATTATTTTTAATAAAACGGTCAATGCGAACATCTCATAAACACCTAATTCTTATTGGTACGTTGGTTGAATTTTATAAAAAATCATTTTATAGTGGAAAATTGCCAAAAATACAAGAAAACCAAATTCTATGTTGACCGCTCGACCCCACGCGCTTGAGCGGTGAGGTTGGGCGGTCTCAGAAATAAAAATCAAATGAAATAAAATAGGCGCTCGAGTGTTCAATTGAGCGATCTCTAATAGGCAAAATTTTGAATGGGCACTGAACACTCACACTCAAGCGATCGTGTTGGGTGGTTGTTCGATACGATTTTGCAGGCAAGGCACTAAACAAGATTGCTAGAGTGATCTATCAAGTGCTCGACCAATTGTGGCTATTCCAAAATCTAATTTTGTTTGTTTTCACTTTTTCCAATTCGTTTCACTTTAAATCCATCCGAAAGCAATCAAACACATCTAATATCTCTTTTAAAATGTATTGAATCAATCCTAACACATAGAATACATGATCTACAATGAATCGAACATAAAACCACCAAACAAACGGAAAACTGCAGAATATCAACTTCTGTGTTCTACTTTGCATAATATCTATTCTAAATCAATATCTAACACAAAAATACTTAGATTCATATCCCAATACGGCAATACGTCCATGGATCAAACCCAAATGACTATGAATAGAAAATCATGAAAGTAACGATTAAACGGAGTACTACTTATCTCTATTTGCTCAAGAACACAGCCAAAAACAGAGCTCTCTTTCTTTAGGTGGCTCAAAATCCAAGAATCCTCCAATACTAGACACACACGGTTAGGGTTTTTGCCTCATTCAATTCTCCAAGACCAAAAAAAAAAAATTATTTTTAGAAACTAACAACATAAAACACAAGTCCACTTCTCTTTAGTTAGTTTCTAATTCAATTGTTTACGATCCCATGCTTCGCTATCCAATAAGAATTAAAATAATTCTTTACTTATCCATTACCTCTAATATCAACACTATCCAATAAGAATTAAAATAATTCTTTACTTATCCATTACCTCTAATATCAAGATCCAACCGTCGGATTTGCCTCAATTTCTGGATATCCCTCCTCTAAGTGATCTCCTATACAAATCTATACTCGAATTAACTGAACTTCCATAAATAACTCTATAATAATTAATTAAATAAATTCTATAAATTTGTGGTTTTACTGCTAATATAACAACGTGTATTATCACCTATCTTGTGTTTTAGATGCTTGTAATTGTTGTAATTGTATTATATGATACTTAATTATATTTGATGGGTGTGATAATTTTTTATTGGTACAAATTCTTATTTGTTATATGATATCCATGTTTATGATGAAGAAAATATAATTTGAGAACTATAAGTGTATGCATTATAATCCATCAAATTTAAAGCTAAGGCATTATAATTATTTTAAATCAAAAATATATTTTCCTTTTATGGATAAGGTCATATTAGAAGGAGATAGTTTTTTTTTTATATCAACTTTTTGGTTATTGCTAAGATGTGTAACATATTCTATTTTGTTATATTTCAATGAGTTAGAGCATGATAATGTCCCATTCAAAGAAAACTTGGTTATTAAGTATACAATATATTGCATTTTATTTGAGATTTCAATTTCAGCGAGTCGAGTGTGTCTCTTTGAAAAAAAAAAAATACCTAGTATTTAAACTTAAATTTAAATTATATGAGCTCGTTCCATATGAATTCATTTATATTCCGAGCTTGAATTGTTAATGCATGGTTATTTTATACTAGCAAGGTGCATGTGCAATACTACACGTAGTAAAAAAAATAATTTTAGGGCATGTAAGGGATATGAAATTGTTGAATGGTATTTTAGAAAGTGAAAAATGAAAAGAAAAAAGGTTTGCAACATGTAAGAAATAAGAAATTATTAAGGGTATCTTTTGAAAACAAAAAAATGATATTGATAAAAAGGTTAAAAAGATAAGAAATTGTTGAAGGATATCTCTTGGAAAGTGAAAAATGAAAAAGACAAAGTTATGCACCTAAATGTACAAGACAAAATGAGATTAAAAGGTTATTTTTGGTAAACAATGCACATTTTTTGGCATGCTTCCCAAGCTTGTGTTTACTTTATATATAGCATGGACTAATAAATTAAGAGTGGTTAATAAATGTTGAATAAAATCCTATTAAATTTATATTTATTAATAAAATAACATATATAATAAAATAGTTCTATCTTGTATTTTTTCTTTATAAAATAATTAACTATTGATTAAATGTAATAAAATAACATAAATAGTTAACTAACTGAAATTGATAAATATTTTAACGATTTTAGGTTAAAATCATTAATATAATCTGATGAATGATAAAGTATGGTTTTTAACACTAGGTTTTGAAGCAAGAGATGTTAGAGTTTTGATCCTAAATCAATCAACAAGAGAAGTTAGGCTTTTGGAAAGAATCAAAAGATGGAAAATAGAGATGAGCAATGCGAGAAGCATTCACATTAAATAAGGATTTTTTATCATCCCGTCAATGCCATTGTAGTGTTTAGATTCTACTACTTCTAAAAGCAAAAATGACTATTTTTTATTGTCAACAATTTTTTCCCTGTTCTGTTGGTTTAAATTACAAAATTATCCAATAGATGCTAAAAATCTATAATTCTAGAGTAAAAATTAAATCAATAAGAATATTTTTTAGAGGGGTAAAATTGTCAACAAGACAATGTCCTATGTTTTTGCCATTTAGGTTTCTTCTTCTTGCATCATATGATGGAAATTAATTTGCAAACTCTTCTCCTTCACCTTCCTTTGGCTTTTTTTTTCTTCAGTCGTTTGCAAATATCTTCTGCCATTTTCTTTCTTTGGTAGAATGTGCAAATGCAAAGTACGACTGTCAGTCTTCCCAAAATGATAGCCATTTGTTTACACAAATTTTGCATTTGAATATCAAATAGGTTTGATGTGCAAATACAAATACAAATTGTATTTTTTATTTATAAAAAGTGTGGTACAAATCTCTGTGACTCCTATGATTCTTTTCTTCAAAATTCTTTCATTTGAGGGTTGAAATTGCTTATTCTCAAATCGGTCTTTTGTCTTCCTCGATGAACCTCACAAAAGGCAAACAAAGAGGTAGATCTGATGGCTTCCATGTGTAGATCTATGTTGGATTTGATGAGAAGTTCTTAGCTTAATCTTCAGCTTGCAAGCTTGTTGAAGATCATGAAAAACTTCGGTTTGATCTTCGGCTTGTATGCTTGTTGAAGATCTTGAAAAATTTTGGCTTGATCTTCGGCTCGTATGCTTGTTTAAAATCTTGGACAAATTTGATATTTGTTGTAGATCTTTGGGTTGTAGTGCGTGTCAAAGATGGAGTGCTTGAATCTTCAGATCTTGAGTGCTATTTTTGAGCTTCAAGTCTTCAGTGCTTCGAGGTTTCTTGGATCTTCAGAACAGTGGCACTTCAATTCTTGAGGGATTTAGGTTTTCAGAATAAAAAGGCTTAAGTTCTTCAGGGCTTGAGTCTTCAGAGTAGCAAGGCTTCGCTTCTTCTATAGACTTCCCGTGTTCTTCACATGTGTAGAATGGAGATAAGGACTACCCTATTTATAGATGTGGGCAGGATAGAGTTCTCCAAATCTAAAAATCTTGAGAGAATTATCACCATTAATTTGTAGAGATAATTCCATATTTTGAAGAATTATCAAAGCTTAATGATAATTAATTTATTTGGAGAATTATCAAAATAATAATTCTTCTATGGTCCCACAAGCAATTTACGTAGTTATTTTAGAGAAAAAATTCTATTTATTTTATTTAAAGAATTTATCCCTAAGTGGGATCCATACAATTTGTGAGATTTTGCTATGTGGCATTTTTTTAATCTAAAAAATTTTAATTCCTATAAATGCCACCTTGAGGCTTGTTTGTTTGCACGACTTGTTGTGCTTTAAGTAAACAAGGCTCGACCTTGTATTTGCGAGGCTTGATTTTGTAACACTTTGCCAATATTTGTTTGGATAATGTTTTAATAATTTCACACAAAATTTGTGATGCGATCGTTTAAAACCATCAATTGGTCTTCATCTTTATGACTCAAGAGAGAGAGCCTTTGTTTTTTTTTCAAAAAAGGAGTCCACATCACCATCCCATTCTACCTGAACTTTGTACCAAAAACATCTTTTGAGAGGTTATGTTTTGCTTATAGGACTCTTAAATGGTATTTGCATTTTGTGCAGGAATGAACCAATTTACTGGGTTTGGAGTACCATGCATTGGTACTCTTGCTTTCCACAAAAAGAGACAGCATTTGGGGCTTAGAGAAGCACGTGTTGACAATTATGTCTCACACTTAAACATCCAACATGTCATTTGGTATGGCAATATGATGGTTTTTTGTTTTTTCCTGTAAAATTGGTAATTGAGGAAGCATCTTTCTTGTTTCCACAGATAAGGACTCGATTCCTTATTCTGTCTCACACTTAAACATCCAACATAGGGTTGCTAAATGAGCCGGCCCCGCACTGCCCAAGCCCATTTTGCCGGGGCCGGCGTGCCGCGGGCTCGGCTGGTCGCGGCACGCCTAACCCGTTTTCTATAAAACCCAGGCATGGCGGGCCGCCGGCGGGCCTAGGTATAAAAATTGAATTTTTTTTAAAAAAACCAAGGAAAACTAGAAAACAGATAGTAAAAAATCACAAAAAATTATGAAAAATATGTTTATTATTCACAAAATTGTCTTGCACATATTGGAATAGATTTTGCTCAAAAATATAAATAAATTAATTATTACAAGTACAAGTACAACTTTGCAAAAAATACATAATCACTTGCAGAAATAATATTGCATCACTATGGTATGAGCACATGCCAACTAGGTTGGCACCCACTCATCTATCTTTCATTTGCAGTTTAAAAAAAAAAAGAGAGAAAGTAAAGTTCCTAAACTTTGATTACAAAAAATATAATAAAACTTAGATTAATCTGGAAGACTAAATTCATCAAGATTCAAATCATCGAAGTCTCCAGCAAGTTGATTATCTGCATATTCCTGATCTCTTAGTTCCGCCCTTAACCAATCTATAAGATAAACACATACTTGCACCATCTTCAGCGTTAATCTACTCCTGTAGTTGTCCACTGTTCGTCCACCTACACTAAAAGCTGATTTCAATGCAACTGTGGACCGTTAGTAGATCACGTGCCATGGCGGAAAGCATAGGATAACTAACTTGATTTTGCTTCCACCATGTCAAAATGTTACAAGAACTATGCTCATCCATAGTATGTAAAAGTATTGGGGGTCTTTCTAAATAAATCCTTAACTCAAATGATCCCCCATTACCAGATACTGGTTGTTTTCCCCTTCTTCTCCCACTTAAAAAATTCTAGGGGGAATTATCTGGTAGTGTTTCTTGGGTCTGAGTTTGACCTTGTCTGCTACAGCTAGTATCATATTCAGAAAAAGTCTTTTTAATAGGGTTCTTATTTTACGTATATCTATTTGAAAAGAAGAATTCATATTCTCATTTATTGCATCTATTAAGTCTTCCACTCCTAATTTAATCCTAGGGCCCATTTTACTAGCTAAACAATATAAATTAGGCATATCTTGCCAATATTTTAAAATTTTAGCTTCCATTGTAGGGCAAATATCTTTAACAACGGACGTGTCTCTATATTGTTTAAAGCAAATACTTATTTGATATAAACAATTTAAAATACTCAGGGATGTTGGGTAATAAACCCCTGATAAGTATCTTGTTGCATCATAAAAAACTTTTAAGAAAATCTCTTAAAATTTTTGCTATTTGCCAATCAAGTTCTATTAGTTCACTTTGAGGCACTTTTGTTTTATAAAATAGTGTAAGTTCTTGTTTTAATTCTCGTACAACTTCTAGCTTTAAATATGTTGAGTTTCACCTATGTTCAACATCTAGGGTACTTTTTTTAGGTTGCTTTCATAAACTTGTTCAATAATTTTTAAATTCTCTAGCAGTTGTGCTAGATTGTTTTAAATATCTTACTGCATCTCTAATATTTGTTAAATGATATTGGACAATTTTTAAGCCATCCTGCACAACTAAATTTAGGATGTGACAAGCACACCTAACATGAAATAAACATCCATCTATTTTTAAGTTTAAGTGTTGTTTTAATATGTCTATTACAACATTATTAGCACTTGCATTATCAAGTGCTAGAGCCATTACTTTATTTTGTATTTTATACTTTCTTATATTATGTGCTATAGCTGGTCCAGAATGTCTATAATCTAGGGACGCAAAAGTTAGTATTCTTTTTTCCATACTCCAATTCTCATCTCTATAATGTGCAGTTATAGCTAAATAACTTATTTGTTGTCTACTTGTCCAGATATCTGAGGTTAAAGCCACCTTAAAGCTATTGTTTGAAAATGTTTTTATTAATGTGGTTTTCCTGTTTTGATATAATGTTATAGCATCATTTCTTCAAGTGTGGCGTGAGAAGGGTTTATGTCTTAATGCTAGATATTTGGTTATTAGACGGTTAAATCTTTTAGATTTTATTAATCTAAAGTGTAATTCTTCTTGTATTACCCAATTTACTATTTCAAGTATAGTTTCTTCTTGATTAAAAACAAAATTACCAAATTAATACTATTGTTGGAAATTTAGGCTTGCCTAGGGTCTATTTGGCCATGTTTTGGAAGGCATTTCTGCAAATGCCGTTGCAAGTGGCTTGTACCACTTTTTCCTTTGCAACTAAATTTCTTTTTTTTTGCAGTGGTTACAAACTGCCCTCTCTTCACTCCCTATAGTTTTAATTGCAAAATTTAGCTAGACGCCTGAGGTTCTACTCCTCTTGGTGCTCCTAGGTGGTAGGGAAGATGATCCCATCTCTTGGGAAGACAACTCAGGTTCATGATCTTGGATGCGAGGGTCACCATATGGGGATTAGGTCACATCATCAGAAAAAGTTGGGTCAAAATAGGGTCTAAGAAATTCCCTTTCCTCAGTGTTAAAGAAAATAGGATGCCTGGGGGTCAATTATCAAATTTCAGAAAAAAATTTCTTAATAAATAATATAATAATAAATTTTTGGTGATACACTACCTATAGTAAAGTGAGGAATAATATACGCAAAAATGCATCAAGAAAATTTCCAGGTAACTGGAGGGGGTAAAAAACGGTCCTACTTAAAACCTAGTTTCCTTAGGCAATTATTTTGTCCTTTGTGACAGAACTTTTCTAGAGATACACTTAGTTGCACAATAGTCACCCACTATATCAGGCTTTAAAATAATAAGAAAGGTAGAAGGAGAGACTTATTTATATATATAATATTTATACTAATTTTAAAATCAGAAAATTAAATAGAAGAATACCTCTTTAGAATGAAGCTTGAACTTTGCAGTTGAAGCCTTCAACCTCCAAAGTCCAACTTCCTACTTTTGATGCTTGAACAATTTAACAAATGTAACTATTTCTTGATAGGCTAGAGAGATTGTAGAAGAGAGTAGGAGATTGTAGAAGAGGTGTGGTTGGGAGTGGGAAGGGGTAGGCCTACTTATAGAAAACCAAAAGTGGCTTTTTACCACTTCTACCTTCCAATATGACTGTTATTTGGCAGTTGGAAGGGTAGAAAATGTCATTTATAGTCAATTACAACCATATCCCCTAATATGGTTGTTATATAGCTATGGGGGGGGGGGGGGGGGGGGGGGGGGGGGGGGGGGGGGGGGGGATTGGGTTGTAAAAGTGTCAAAAAAGTGGTTAAACCCATTTTTTTTGGAGGGGAAAAAGGGCTAGCCAACGTCGTTGGTGGGGGCCTGTGCCTGCTGTTGGGCCGGCACGCAAGCAGCCTACTCGGTCCGCTTTGATGTGGGTTTGTGCTGCCCGCGTGCCGATCGAGCAGGCCACGACCTGCCGGGTTGCATGCTTTGTGGGCCGTACCTAAACGGGCCGTGTGCCCGTTTAGGAGGGCCCAGCACGGCACGCCCTAGGGGACAAGCTGTGCTGGGCCAGCTCGTTGGCATGCCCGGCCTGGCACGACCTAGTTAACATCCCTAATCCGACATGTCTTTTGGTACGGCGAAAGATGGTTTTTTCTTTTCCTATAAAATTGGAAATTGAGGAAGCATCTTTCTTGTTTTGAGAGATAAGGACCCGATTCCTTATTCCATGCTAACCCAATTATCTTGGAAAGCCGCAACACATGAAGCCTTGTTAGTGTCAAAATTGAACTCTTCTTCCTAGGCAAGAGCAAGTCGTGTTTTTGTCAAACTGGATTCTTCGGTTCAACTAGAATTCTCTTAAAATAAGGCTCTTTAGCTTATAAAAGAAAACCACCGTATAAGCTTTCATCCAATTTGAAGGTAGAGGACGTGGTCTATTAAATCTCGTGGGAAGGCCATCGACCATCAAGAAGCTAGCAGGTATTCTCTCTTTTTCTTCTACATTTTTTTGTCTCTTATTTCTTCTTCATGTTTTTATCTGAACTATCATAAGAGGAAACAGCCTTCTGTATTCTCTCATATACGACCACTTCGGAACCCAAAATAGTCTTGTGGAAGTTGCATTGGCTTCTATATTGGTTTAATTTCTTTTCTTCCCGTCAATGTCGGTGCTCTTTTCAGCAATAAATATTTGATTTTAAATGGGATTGAGGATGGCGTGTTCCTCTTCTTTAACAATGGCGATCGCAACTTTTTCAACCTTCAGAGCAATAAGTATGCCTGTGTCTTCATCAACTTTGTTAAGATTTATCTGCATGGTCTCATCATGTAAAGGCAAGATACTTGACACCATCAAGATTAAGGTTCTTTGTAATTTCAGCACCAAAGTATTACATCCCCAAGTTAGGGACGTTAAGAGGCAAAGAACGTTCACTTCAATCGCCAATTGACTTCTGTGCAAATCTTCATGAATGTTCTGCTCATCCCCGGAAGCTATGATGGAGGGTTCGGTAATGTATTTCTACTGTGACTGCTGTTGTTGTTGATCCTTGCTTGTGAAGCCCAGCTTCTCATGCTATGCCAGTTTCTTTTCTAGGGTTTTGTTATCGTCTTTCAATGTTATTGGGGATTCCTCATCTTCTGTCATCTCTACCGCTACATCTGCTACGAATGCCTAATATTCGACTGACAGATCTGAATTTAACCCGTTAAGCAACGGTAAACGTTGTTCGGCATGGGCTTAACGGGCTACTGCATTGAATTCAGGCCCTTGTTTCTAGATCTTAAATTGGAGATTCGAAAACTGAGATTTCCACATAGTCGCAACACTCACAAATCCTCATATGTCAGATGGGATTGGGGTCCTTGAGAGAGTTCTAAGACAACGTATTTAAGCATATCCATTAACGACAATGCCCTTTGGCTATCCGCTTTGCATGCTTCATCAAAGCTTCACCACCATTATCTCCCAAGGCGTATCAATTATCTTGCATCTGATGAGACCAAGGTCACCACCAAAGCTTCGTGATTATGTGAAATCCAAATCGTTGGAGATGTGCAATCACGAGCTGCCTTGAAATCCTTAACCCAAAAGGATCAACGCATGTAAGATGTTGTTCCTGTTAACTAAGGATTCTATTTTAAAGCAAAAGAATAAAGCTCTGTTTGGCCCATATACATGCACCAAGATTCTCTTAACCTTTGGAGCAAAGCATAGCATGAATTATTTCGAGCATTTGTAGTTGTTGGCCATGTGAATCTTATATTTCAATATGTCTTCTATTTTCTCACCTTTCTTTGAACCCATATGTAAGTACCCAAATTTTGATCGAACCAAAATGTGCTAAAAAATAGCAGAACCTCGAATCAGGTCAAACCCTAGGGAGCAGAAATTGACTTTCTAATCAAGCTTGAATTGATTACCATGTTTCATTCCAATGGATGAGAAATCTCGACATAATTCCAACGCAACTGAGTTTGCTAGAATCAGAGTCCAAACGGAGAAGTTATGAGCTGGTCAAACCCTATGGAGCAGAAATTGACTTTTTGCTCAAACCCAAATTAACTGACATACCCTATCCCGGCGGATAAGAATTTCCGACACGGTTCCAATGTAACCGAATTTGCCAGAATCAGTGTCCAGATAAAGGAGTTATGGGAAGAATCCAATCCTAGGGAGCAGTTTTGACTTTCTGCTCGAAAGCTGAATTGGTTACTGTACCCTATCTCAATGGATAGAAAATCCTAACATGGTTCCGACGCAACTGATTTTGCTAGAATTGGGGTCCAAATGAAGAGGTTATGAGCAAATTAAGCCCTAGGGCAAAAATGCAGATAAGTTGTCCATGTGGCAAGCTGTACCAAATGGTTGTCACCCACCTTATCTTTCTTCCTTAACCACTAAGTAACTGTCAGCACCTCATTTTTGCACACTAAAAATGCTGAAAATGAGAACCATAATTGAAAAAGTCAAACCCGGAAGGGTCAAAAAGTTGACATTTTGATCTGGTGTGAATTGACTACCGACTTCATACCATTAGATAGAAGATTTCGATACAGTTCTAATGACACCAAATTTGTCCAAATCGGAATCCAGATGAAGAAGTTATGAGCTTGTCAAAACTGGGAATAGCAGAAATCGACTTTCTGTTAAAACCCAAATCAGTTGTCATCAGCCATTTGATCTGGTCCCAGTAGAAAGAGCACTTCGACACGATTCCAACGCAACCAAGTTTGCTAGAATCGGGGTTCTGGATTGGGAATTATGAGCAAAACTGGCTCTCGGGGAGCAGTTTTAACTTTTTGCTAAAAGTTGAATCAACGGTTCAATTTTATACCTGCGGATAAAGATTTCTAACATGATCCCAATGCAACTGAATTTTCTGAAATCGGAGTCCGGATGAGGAAGTTATGGGCTGGTCAAACTTGGAAATAGCAGAAGTTGGATTTCTGCTAAATCCCAATTCAGCTGCCAAACTTCATATCATTGGATAGAGAATCTCGACACGAGTCCGACGCAACTAAATTTGCTGGAATCGAATACCGAATACCAAATGAAAAAGTTATGAGCAGTCAAAATTTTTGAAAATTTGCACACATGACAGACAGTGAAGAAAGAGCAATAAATTAAAAAGTTTTGGATTAAAAAAAATAATATTTTTGTTAAAAATTTAATTAAGATATTTAATTTAAATGAAAAAAGGAAAATAAAAAGAGCAAAGGATACATGTGCGTAAAGTAAGTAAAAAATCTTTCATTAAAATAATATTAAATCAAACAATATCTTAAAAATTAAATAATTACAAAATAAAAGAAAATAAAAATTAATAAAATATTTTGTTTCAGCACATGGGGAATACGTGTCCCCATGAGCTGTACCTTAGCTGTTGCGGATGAGAATAACAGTTATCATACCTTTCTTTAAAAAAAAAGCATGAAATCATAAGATTTTGGATTTTAGTTATGATATAACAAATATTTGCATTTTGGTCACATTTTATTATTCACTATAAAAGGAATCGGCCTTACCCTTCAATAGGGGACCTGGTCTTTCAAGCTTTTTCCCCTTTTCGTTCCCACCCACTCCTCCTATAACCAGTGATCTCCCATGCCCGATTTGCCATCTTAAAATCCCATTGGATATTACCTTTATCCTATGCAACCATTCTTCTCCTTTCTTCTTACATCATCTTTTATAAGAGTACAAAAGGAAGACATTTGGAGAGTTCACTAAGCTGCTGTCACTCTTTCTCTTTGGGACCACCATACCACCAAGGATCAAGGTAGTAGCAAGGTGAGAATGCTCATTATTGTTTATTCAATATAAATTAAAATAAAGGCTTCCTAAGCATGGATCTTTCTTTACTATTTTTAGATTTACTTCTTTATTGCTTTATACTTATCTTTTGATCTTTGTTGTATATGCTTGAGTCCCCATGGTTAAGGGGGACTCCGTGTATGAGAGAATGGGAGGAGAAGGGTGCCTGTACAACATAAAAGTCTATTTCAAGTTATCATCAGCTTCTTTTCTTCTTTGATTGACTTATCTCGTACTTCAAAAGAGGGGATTGTCCTCTTAGGCATCAGCTGTACCCCTTAAGTCTTCTTCCCCTGTCCCCCTTCTATTAGGATAAGCTATTGTTGTTTACTATCTTATATATCTTTGCTTGTTCATGGGTTTATGTCTAGGCCGTTATTAGACTATCCATTCCCATGCACTATATAAGGTGAATAGTATTTTTAAAACGTCGAAGTCATTCTTGAATCACTTATCACCTCATGCACATGGTAATAGAAATCATTTTGTATAGTCTGTCTTTTAACTTTTAAGCGTACATATGGTATTTATATAGATTACACAAGTCATCCTTCTTTGTTTTGAGCACTTCTTTTAGAGAAAAAGTATCATTCTACATGTTTACAACACCTGTATATACACATGTCCTTGGTTTTATGCTTGCGGATTTTGTAGACTTCTTTTATAAAAGACATATCCACTACTCTTGATAGGTTTAAGTCGTCCCAAGTAACCCAAAATTTTTATCATATTAGATCATTTATTTGGTATTTTCTTTAATAATTGCTCTTTGTTCATCTGATGTACATGCATATTACTCACGTGTGGATAACATGTTTGGCTAAGGTTGTTAGAAATTGAGTGGTTGTGCGAACTAGAACCTTGGTCTCTTGGGACTTCCTTAGTCCATCCTTTAAAGAGATGAAGAAGGGCTATATTCACACCAAACAAGGGACTCTTGAATCCCTGTTTTGTGCTTCCAAATATCATTCAAGGTCAAGAAGCCCCATGTTGGAAAAGCTTCATGAAAGCACGTGTTTTAGAAGCAAAGTTGTCCATTCAAGCTATTGTGGACGCATTTGAAAATTTGTAGTAGGTTGCAAATTGTCTTGGAGGGCGGGCGAGCCAAACCCAATGACTGCCTCAGCCACTTTCGATTTTCAGGTCTGAACCGCACCGGGTTTGCGGTCATCGCTTGACCGCAAAGGTGGCGGTCCAACCCGAAAATCCCTAAAAACCAATTTTTTAGACTCGGGTCCAGCCGATCCGACCTGAATGGCTTTAAAATGAACCAAATGGGCTTTTGGGCCAACCCAAGCCCACTTTTAATTACTTGGATCTACTTAGACCCATCAAGGCATTGTGGGCCCTCCAATGGGGTCCACATCTAGACCGACCCACACCAGGATCCGTTTCATAAATGGGTCTCGAGTCACTTGATTAAAAATCTATGGGCCATCCCAAGCCCAATGGACCTTTAAAAATATTTAACCCACTTTGATTAAATGCATGTTTAATTAACCCTAAATTAACACAACTGCAAAATCTAATAAGGGTTACCCAATAATCCTAATAGGTCGTGGGCTTGACTTAAAGCCCAGCTTGGCTACCCATGGGCCTTCCAACGGGGCCCATACCCGACCCACTTAATAAAAGATTAATAAGATAAAATCAAAACAAAAAGGGACTTACACTTGCAGAAAGTCCCACTAGACTTAATTTGATACATGCTGGATTAGGACAGGGTGAGTATAGTTGACTCAAACTAGGATGACCCAAGGGACCCGCTGAACCAGCGGGGCGGACTGGGGTGTCTTCGGACTTCCCCGGACCGTAACTGAGTACTTAGCAAGAATCTCAACCTGCAGACCAAAATAGACCCGGTTAGGTTACCTTGTGTCCGCCTGCACCCCATCAGGCGGTGGTGATTCCGGTATTCAGTCTTTTAGGAGGCACGCACCCGACCTGTGCGCCTCGCCGTGCGATTTTACCACGCACAGTAACCTACCCCATCTCCTCCACCACATCTTTCTTCCTTAACCATTAAGTAACCTACCCCATCTCTTTCTTAACCACCAAGTATCTCCTCTCTATAAAAGGGAAGAGAGGGGTGCTCTCCAAGGGTCTCCAAGTCTCCAAGTCTCCAATCCTCTAGAACCCCTCTCCAACTCTCCCTAAACCCTTCTCCCTCAATAACCCTCTTCTCTAACCCTAACCTCTCTAACCCTTCTAACTCTAGAACCCTCCAACTCTCTCCAACTCTCCAAACCCTCAAAATACTCTCTAACACCTCTCAACCTCCTCCTACCCTCTCCTTCTTCATTCTTAACCAAGGAGGAAGAAGAAAAGTGCCGGGGAACTGAAAGGGGTCCTTGGTGGCTGTCTTCACTTCACAGGAGCTCCAATACACTTCAAGCAAGTCTTCTAACCCCAAGGTAAGCTTCCTTGGTGTGTTTTATTTAACATATATGAGAATGAAGAGATTTTAAGCATGTTGTGTCATCTTTGTCTTTCATATGCTGTTTACCCTTTGTTTTAGTGCTTGGTATCTCTTGTCCTCTCTTGTCCCTCTTCCCTTTAAATGAGAGAGCTCTCATGGTAAGGAGAAGGCATAGACTTGCAAATGAGAGGAGGAGAGGTCTTGCTAGTGTAATCTAGGATAAGTTTTTAAAGCATGTTTGCACTCAAACTTCTCTAGTTTGCTTCTCCATTTAATAATGAGGGGGCACTACAAAAAATTAATTTTTTTGCGGGGTTCATAAGAATGCCGCAAAATCTAAAATGAATGTCGCTATAGCTATTCGCGACGAACATTGCGGCGAACTTACTTTTGTCGCCAAAGGCCGTGTCGCAAATAATTTGCCAACATTCTTTGAGTTCGTCGCCAAAGCTGAACATTTGCGGCATTCTATGAATGTCGCTATGTTTGCCACTATAAATGTAGTACGACACCCATATGAATGCCGCTATTTTTTTTTTAGCGACACACATATGAACGCCGCAATTTGCTTAATTTAGTGACACACTTGTGAATGCCGCGATAAGTGTTATTTAACGACGAACAAATGTACGACATTATAGATTTAAATTCTCTTTTTTTTAAAAAAAAAAAATCATTTTGTAGCTTCCTTTGAACCTGTAATAATTAATTAACCAATAAATCCAATAAAACTCCAACCACCACCACAAAATAATACATTCAACAAATTAAAACAAGCTTCTTAATTCTTCCAAATTAATGTCAATACAAATAACATCTTCATATTAACAAAGAAAATATACAAAAAATTATAAGCTATGTCCATGCTGCTGCTTTGCCTCCTTAAAGTGCCTGCAATATAATTATTTAAAAAGAACCACAAAAAAAAGAAAAGAATTGAGTTAAATCCTTAACATCACAGTACTTGATCAACCAAAATGACTGAATTTATAATCTTGAGACAAGAAGAAGAACATGATACCTTCCATTGGATAGAGCTGAGGTTTGTACAAGAACAAAGCACTATTAGCAATAGCTTATATAAGTCACTGAAAACAACAAAGAAATGTGACAGCAAATAGGCACCTAAGGTATCAATGTAACGTCAAACATCTTATGAATATAAAATGAATTGTGGAGGAAATGAATCAGATAAACAGAAAATCATGTATCACCTTTTCTTCATCATTATCAAGGGTTTCTTTTATGGCATCAACTTTAGATACAAGTCTCAACAGGGTGCACCCACCACCAACTACAATACCTTCCTCAACAGCAGCCTGTCATCATCAAAATAGCTTCATTACAATATGCTGCTATTGGTATAACAAGCAAAATTTTCTGTAAAGCACCCCAAAAAACAAAGGAAAAAAAAAAGTGATAATCATAATGAAACTAATGAACCCTTAATGTCTCGTCCAACACACCTTTGTAGCATTAAGTGCATCTTCTACTCTAAGTTTCTTCTCTTTGAGCTCTGTCTCTGTTTGTGCTCCGACCTTTCAAATTTCATCAGAATCATCAATACAACAACTAGATACCCAAATTTTGGCTCCATCAAGAATTTTGATTGAGCAACTGATAACCTACGTCAATGACAGCAACACCACCTGACAATTTTGCAATTCTTTCATTAAGCTTTTCCCTTTCATAATCTTGCTCTGAAGCCTTTATAACCAAATACATTCATTTATCAAGAGTTCACTGTGATAATAAACAATATTTGCAAAGTGAAATAAATGTGATAAGAAGATTACTTCAATAAGATTTCTGATCTGTGCAACTCGCTTGTTTACTGCTTCCTGAGTGCTTCCGTCACCAACAATTATAGTTGCATCCTTGGCAGCATGACCTAAGACCTCCTTATCAGCTTATCTAGAGAAGGATTCCCTTAAATTAATGGTCTCTCTTCTACTCAAAAATTTAAGAAACAAACAAAAAAAGACGACAATCATGAAAGGAAACACTATAAATCAATTCACATGTAATACTTACGAATGGTATCATTGATCTGAAACCTATTTTTGGATGCCCACTGATTGTAAATTTGATGGTTCTTTGATGGGGGCAGATCCCAGCCTTTGTCATCACCAACTTCGTGCTCAACTGAGTGCACGGCAAGGAGATGAAGGAGGAAGGAGAAGAAGGTCATGAGAAGTAAGAAACTGTGGGAACCCATGAAGATAGAAGCCAAAAAACTGGCTTCGTTTGAACCTGAGAGAGCGTTTTTGAGTACTCTGTGTTGGACCTAAAAGTTAAATTTGGAGTGTGTGTATGTGTATGGAGGGAGTTATGGGTTGGTTACTGATCAGAAGGAGAAGGGTATGGAGAAAGTGGATACGGAGTCATAGAGTGTGGGATTGTTTCATGTAACTGTTTGCAAGAGGGTCGATCTCCTTATTGACTTCTTCTTAACCGTTTCTCAAGCAATATGTGGGGATGGTTAATGGTAATCATATTCTTCATCCTTTTTTCTTTTTCAATTAGATATGTAAATACATGCCTGCCAACCAGCTTGTAAAATGAATTAAATTTAAACAAGGGTCAGAAAATATAAATATAAATGTAAATACATGCCTGCCAACCAGCTTCAATGGTGTTAAGATCATTGCCGAAGGAGCCTGAGATGACACATCAGCAAGTTGAAAAGCTAATGACAAAAACACAACTACTGAAGAAAGAAGAAAAGTTCGTTAACCAAATTATTTACACACTTCCAGTCAATCACGCTAGCATCTAGATCTCAAATATTTGCCACACAAGAGGAAAAACATGGGCCTTAAAGATCTAACTAATTTCAACAATTATTGATAGGCACAAGGCATGAATCAGAGGTTCAAAACAACTAACAAAGGCAATCAACTTGTGTTTTTTCAAGATTTCCTCGTTCCACTAAGATCTTTGTTAAACTCAAAATACAGTTTCTACATTTTTTTCTTGATAGGTAATCTATACAAGTAGGCTAATTTAGATAAGTGCAACTACGATAAGGATTCAAGAAGATTACATGGCAGTTAAAAAGGCTTTGATTCTATACAGTAGCATCGTGGCTTCTCCATAAAGGGACTGAACATGATGCTAGGTAGCTAATATTTCTAACACTAACAAAGCAAAAAGCAGAGGAAGAATAGAGATGTACCTACATACTCAAAACTGCATCCTCTGTGTGATGGTTACAAAGAATTCATATATTTGAGATCTAGAGTCTGTCATGCCATGGCATTAGCCTTCAGAACGAGGAATTTTGTTCTAATCATCGCACCACCACTTCTTTTTCACTTTCGAAACAAACATTTCAAAACTAAAACAAAGGCTCAGACATGCACAAACAGTCATCACAAGCTGTGGTCTCTTAAATGACTAACGATGAAGTCTCGGAATCGAGAAACGATTTCTGTCATCACAGACACCGAAACACGCATACAAACACAAGTAAACATACAATTGAAAACAATTAATCTAGGGAAAAACGCGATAAAATGTGGAGGCGAGCGTAACCCTAATCCCTGGATCTGTTTTCACACCGACAGATTAGAGCTTTAAACGCCTCTAAGATCCATGTTTGGAGTGATCAAAGAACAAGGAACCTGAGTTTTTCAGATACATCGTACATCGTAAGATCCACTCCTTCGAATGCAGGAAATTTCAACAATAAAAAGGTCAGATAGAGAGAGAGCGCGTAAAGAACAGCATCTTAGTCTAAACCTAAAACCTATTATCAAGGGAATAATAACAAATAGAAATAGCAGACGAAACCTCTGTAACAATCCTACTCCTGCTCCTTCGAATTTGTGGGGGGTGCAATCCAATTGACGAGATCGATAATTGGTAGGACCATAGGAGCTCTATTTCAAAATGATGCTGAGATCGATCGAGCAAGCATTTTGATCGATCAGAACAGTTTTGATCGATCAGAACGAGAACTGTCGAGTTTGTGCAAAAGGGCCGAATCAAAAGGGGATCTATGAGTATAAGTTTCTCAGCGGGCGCGGGAAACAAAATGCGCGAATTTGTCGTGTGTTATAGCAACGAAACTGTGGAAGTGCCGCAAATAATTTGTTAATTAACGGCGATTTTTAGTGAACGCCACTAATATTTTTTTAAGATTTTTTATTAATACAATTTCTTTTTTCTTTAACGACAAGCATTCAAATACGTCACCATATAATATATATTGCGACATGTATTTATGTTCACCGCAAAATTTGTGTCGCTAAAAAATTAATTTTTTGTAGTGGGGCCATGTTGCCCTCCCTCTCTCCAAATCTCATGTATCCTATTAAACCTCCAAATCCCTTTCGTTTACTTGTTTTCTTATTATCTCTAAGCATGTTTGAGTGTTCATGCATGCTTCTTTTTAGCTCTTGTTGTCACCTTTCATAATCACCCCATCTTAGTACATGCATGTTGTTCACTAGCTCCAAGCATGCATGATTAGTTCTTTTATTTTGATGTTGTAATCATGTAAACATCATCCACTTGTACCACTTTACAGCATGTTCACCAAGTTCCATGTTTATACTCAAAGTCTATTTATTTGTGAATGCATGTGCAATGGTTTGGCTAATTAGACCTAAGTTTAGGCCAACCGGGCCACTGTAATGACCCAACCCAGTGAGGTATTATCTGCTTTGAGTCTAAGCCTGCACGGTTTTGTCATCAAAAGGCACCTCGCTTGGTTAAGTGTTTTCCCAATCTGTTATACCATACTGGGTATTCATCTGTTTCCAATGTGGGATCGAGATATCACAATCTCCCCCCCTTTAGAGTTGCATGTCCTCGTGCAGTGGCCACCTAGAAGCCTGCCAACCCCTCATGGGCTCGCCCTTATCGGTCCAACCACCTTTCCTGGGCAACGCCAGGACCCATACTAGCCATAGACTACTGGACCCAGATCTAGCTCTAATACCATTTGTAACGACCCAACCCAGCGAGGTATTGTCCGCTTTGGGTCTAAGCCCGCACGGTTTTTTCATTAAAAGGCGCTTCGCTTGGTTAAGTGTTTTCTCAGTCTCTTATACCATACCGGGTATTCATCCGTTTCCAATGTGGGATCAGGATATCACAATCTCCCCCCTTCAGAGTTGTACGTCCCCGTGCAGTGGCCACCTAGAAGCATGCCAACCCGCCCTTATCGGTCCAACCACCTTTCCTGGGCAACGCCAGGACTCACACCAGCCACGGACTACTGGACCTAGATCTAGCTCTGATACCATTTGTAATGACCCAACCCAGCGAGGTATTGTCCGCTTTGGGTCTAAGCCCGCACGGTTTTATCATCAAAAAGCGCCTCGCTTGATTAAGTGTTTTCCCAGTCTCTTATACCATACCGGGTATTCATCTGTTTCCAATGTAGGATCGGGATATCACAGCACTTCCTCTCTTCTACTCATGGAAGGGGGAAGGATGCTTTCAAAATAAGAATAGGGACACTCTTGGTCCTTGTTAATTCTTGGGTTCCAACTCAAGGAAGAGGACAGGGCCCCAAGCCTTAGCCCCCTCCCTTTGATCCAAAAAGTAATAAAAATAGCCTATTTGGGCTCAAGATCCTAATCCTAGACCACTGTGGGCCCACATAGGGGCCCGCACAGTCCCTGGTTTCCCCAAGGAACCATGGAACGCAAGCCCCATTGAAAAATTGCAAAAACATTTTTTTGTAGCTCGCCCAAAAACTTAGGTTAGGTAAGTTACTTTTTATATGTATCTGAAATTATACATATGTTTTTTTAATGTATCCGAAATTATATTTCGAATATATATATTTTTAGTGTATCCGAAATTATATTTCGCATACACCCAAAACACAACCCCCCCCCCCCCCCCCCCCCCCCCCCCCCCCCCCCCCCCCCAAATGCAAATTTTGCTTTCCTTGATTATTTTAAGCCTCTTTCAATTGAACCAAGCAAATCCAATAGGGTCTTGGGTCAACCCAGAAACCAAATTGGGCCCAGTGGGCCCAAATTGAGTATCCATGGGCCTTCCAACGGGGCCCACCCATTCCAACCAACCTTGAACCAAAAAGGGTGCTACCCCATGTACCCTAATTGGGACTTAGACCATCTCTCGGTCTAACTTGGCATCCTGTGGGCCTTTCAACGAGGCCCACACATCAGACTTAGATCACTTGGGTTAAAAAAGATAAAAATCAAAATAAAGGAACCTACACCACACATGCGGTCCCACCAAAACTCAATCAAATGAGCATGTAGGTTTAGGAATGGGTGAGTTGACTCATATCAAGCTTAACCAGGGATAACCCATGGGACCTGCAACCCGACGGGGCGGACCAGGATGTCTATGGACTTTCCCGGACCGTAACCGGGCACTTCCTTAGAATCTCAAGCCGTAGACCACCTAATAGACAAAAACATTAGGCAGTGGTGACTCCCATCACCACTGCCTGCACCCCATCAGGCAGTGGTGACTCCCATTCCCCATTTTCTCCCAAGGAGATCCCAGCCATATCCTAGCATGTGCGATTCCAGTGGATTCGGATGCGCGCACACCGTGATTTTGAGTCTTTAATTGGAAACTTTAATTTTGAAGGTCGACTTACGAGATTTGGGGTTGGCTCGGCCTTTTGATTATCAATCCTCTCTTTGGCTATTTCTTGAAGCTTCCAATTCATCTGGCCAAGGTTTTGACTCATATATTTTGTTAGGAAACCCCTCAACCTGTATCTTGACATGAATAGCTTTTGATTCATTATCCTCCATTGATAGGGTCTGTGTCGCAAATAAGATAAAAAAAACAGAGCACTAAAGCTTTGTTGTAATGTGCAACATAGTATATGGCTGCAAACATGTCGTGTTGTCATGCCGATTCTGGATCTTGACTCGACTAACTTCAAAGATGGAAATAGATTGAGAACATGTCATGTTCTCATGTCGATTTTGGATCTTGACCCGACTAGCCTCTCATAAAATATGGTGTGCTGAAGCTTTGTTCAATATAGTATATAGCTGCAAACATGTCGTATTGTCATGCCGAACCTGGATCTTGACCCGACTAGCTTCGAAGATGGAAATAGAATGAAAACATGTCGTGCTGTCATGCTGATTCTGGATCTTGATTTGACTAGTTCGAAGATGTAAATAGACTGAGAACATGTTGTGTTGTCATGCCGATTCTGGATCTTGACCCGACTAGTCTCTCATACAATATGCGCACTAACACAAGATATGTCAGGGGTCATTTTGCTTTAATTTTGACATGCTTGTGATCATAGATGAAGCCATAGGTGCTGGTGGGTATTCACCTTCTCAATCTCGAAGCACTATGGTCCTTACCTGTAGCACCAATCAAGGCAACAAAATCCCACAAAGATATTTCCTTTCAAATTTCAAAATTGCTATTGTAGATTTTGACTCCCAACTACTGGTGCGGAAAACACGTTCAAGTTGAAGTCATCATACGTATGCTATCTTTTGTTGCTACCACAATCTCTTTTCAACATTGCCAATGCCTTGTCATTATATTTTATAACCATGGTTGCACTTTTGAGAATACTTGGATGTGCAACCCTTGCTTGCCTCCTGGGGCCCTTGGGTTTTAACATCCTTGTTTGAATCTTTAGTGTATATGGTTGATAACCTTCGCTTACAAAGTTAAGATTCAGCAAGATATTTGGCGTCCTCAGCATCACAGTCCTACAACATTGCTTATAACTGTGAATACACTTTTGAGAATACTTGGATGTGTAACCCTTGCTTGCTCCCTGGGGCCCTTGGGTTTTGACATCCTTGTTTAAATCTTTAGTACATCATGGTTGATAACCCTCGCTTAGTGCTTGTGTTAGCAATGTCATGAAGTCAAGACCCAACAAGATATTTGGCCTTCCATTACTAAAGAAGCATAATGAGGCAACTTCGCCAAGATATATCTTGGTTTCTCCAAGAAGCAAGATAGGTAGCACATTTCTAGATATGTTGGAAATTTATTTATTTATTTATGTGATTGCACCTTTTCAGGCTGCCTACGTACCCGAGTAGGGATCAAGTCACATGTAGTTCCTTTATTTGGTTAGAGGGTATTCAACCCTTTTTTTGTTTTTTGTTTTTTTTTCATACATAGTTTCAACTCATATGGGCTAGGAGTATCATGCAGTTTAGACTCATACAATAATGAGCGATTTAGATAGTTTAAGCTCGTTTCTAGGAGCATTGCAGACATTGTAGGCTTGTATCAAGGAGCATTTTAGATATTTTAGGCTCGTACCCAAGAGCACTTTAGATAGTTTAGGCTCGTGCCCATGAGCATTGTAGACAATTTACGCTTGTATCAAGCAGCATTTTAGATAGTTTAGGTTCATACCCAGGAGCACTTTAGATAGTTTAGGCTTTTACTTAGGAGCACTTTCTTCATAAATAATATTTCTGCAAAAACTTCTTTGGCATATACTCTAGCAAAGTAATAGGAACTCTAGTCTTTTGCTCTATAAGTTCGACTGGCTCTTGTGAGAAAAACTTGACCATGAATGATTTCCTTCCCAACTTATTTCTTTTTAACTTGGTTGCCATCTTCTTGTTCTTTTGGCTCTTCATTTGACAAGTCTTTCGGGGTTGTGGAAGATATGAATTTCTTTGTTTCCAGTGGGTGACTAGGGTCCAACTTTCATCATCAAAATGTGAATGTTTGCCTTCGGCTGAGTTCATACCCCTAGTTTATTGTTGTATTGGCAGAATAATAGGGTCAAAAGACCCAAATGTAATTGTGGCAAGATTTGATGTAGCTACTTCTTCATTATCAAGGATAATTTTTCCTTCACGAGTAAGATCCAAGATCTTTTCTTTCAAGATGAAGCATTTCTCGATTGGATGGCTAACCACTCGGTGATACCTGTAGTAATTTGAATTGTCTACTTGGCCAACCTCTTCAGGGCGTTTCAGCGTTGGTAGTTCAATCAAATTTGATTTTAGCAACTATTCAAACATCTCGAGGACATCTGAGTCAAGAAATGGATATTGTCTTTCTTGTAATTCCTTCAAAGAAGGCTTTTTCTTTTCCATGTCTTGAGGAGGTGTAGATTTTGTTTTTCTTTCTTCTTCGATTTAGCAAAAATATTTATTGTAGAAAAGCTTGCAACCATTGATTGGTTGTTGTTGTCAGATTCAACAGATGGTTTGCCCGCTTTGCGATGTGGCTCATCGACTGGAATGTCACAACTTGCATTAGCTTGTATGCTGAGCTCCATGTCATGAGCTCATGTAGCCAATTCTTCAAAGGTCTTTGGTTTAATACCTTGAAGAATATAACGGAGCCCCCAATGCATGCCTTGAATGCACATCTCAATTGAAGAAGCTTCAGAAAGCCTGTCCTTGCAGTTAAGGCTAAGATTTCTCCATCAATTGATGTAGTCAATTACTGGCTCATCTTTCCATTGACGAGCATTAGTCAACTCAATCATACTAACCTTTCACCTCGTACTATAAAAGCAATTAAGGAATTCTTTCTCCATCTGCTCCCAATTGTCAATAAAGCTTGGGTCAAGATCTGTGTACCAGTCAAAGGCATTCCCTTTTAATGACCTTACAAACTACTTCACCAAAAGGTTATCATCAGTTTCGGCATCATTGCAAGTTTCGACAAAATTGGCTATGTGCTGTTTTTGGATTGCTTTTTCCTTCAAATTGTTGGAACTTCGGAGATTGATAACCAACTGGGATCTTCATCTCACTGATCCTTTGACTGTAAGGCTTTGAGTAGGTAAATGAAGAATGAGATCCACCCTCAAACTTGCTTGAATAGTGCTCATGATAAATTCTTTAAGTTGGCCAACTGGAATAGAGGCATTAGAAGATACTGGGATTTTATCAACATGGCCCTTTCCTTTATTTGACGGTTCTGGAGTATCATGAGATGCTTGTTGAGGTGTGGACCCAGGTGGATTGGTTGGCCCATGGCTTGACTCTCCAATAGCTTTGAGTCTACTTATAAGTGTTGCAACCTGAGCATCCTTCTCTTGAACAGATTTGGCATATCCTTCAATGGCTTTAGCCATTGCTACGACTTGTTCTTCAATGGAAACGCCCTAGGTCATCATAACTGGCATAGTAATTGAATATGATGGGTTAGCAGTATCCGAGGGTCTTGAAGAAGTAGATCTCGGTGCCTTGTTGGGTGATACAAGCATAGAACCTATGCTTGAACTATCATCTTCTGACATGACAGCTTTACTCCTGTAGACACCCCAAATTGCACTACAGAATGAGAAAATAGTAAAAACATGTAATTAGAGCTTAAAACAGGTCAAAAATGCATAAAATCTGACCAAACAGGCTTTGCCCGTATTTTATTCACGGGCCGGTCGCGCCCGAAATGTCTCTACGGTCAGGCGCGCCCATATTGGAAATACGGGCACCATTGGACCGTAAATCGTTTACGGTCACTAAAGACTCGTGCGAGTTTTATTCTTCTCTCGATTTCCGAGCTTTATCTTTAGTCCAATATCCCTTTAAATGAGCGAATTATGTCTTTTATTCGCTGAAGCCACCTTGGTTGCCTATGGATGGGCATTATCTTTGTTTTTCACTCTATCCTGAGGATCAGGATATATCCTTCTGGACCAGCCTTGCCCCTGTGCTTGCCTATAAATAGAGGTGAGATTCTCAAGCAAAGGGCCACGAAATTTTGAAGACTCAAGAGCTCCAAGAGAAGAGAGGAATCCCTGCTGCTCTGCTTGCTCAATCCAGGTAAGTCCCTTTTCTCTTTTATTTTATATTTTCAATTCTAGAAGTAATAGGATCTTCTCTATTGCTGTAGAATAAGGCCATATTTTATCTGGTATCCCTAAACTTGTCTCTAAGTACCTCAAGAGTCTCTCTAGCCGTAAAACGTGAAGAGAGAGCTAGGGGAAAGGGGAACAGATGGATCCCTAGAATAGAACCCCATAATCTGTTTTTTTCTTTTCTTTTAGAATAAGGCCTTTGATTGTGTTTGTGTACCCAAACCTATCTCTAAGTACCTCAAGAGTTTCTCTAGCCGTAAAACGTGAAGAGAGAGCTAGGGGAAAAGAGAACAGGTGGATCCGTAGGGTAGGCCCTCACGTGCTCTAATTTGTGAGATATGGCTGTTTTTGATATCCTGATCATGTTTTAATGATTTTATTTTGAATCTGGATTAATCTTGTGAGTTCATGGTGATTATAGCATAAAATCCTATTTTTCTCCTAAAATCCTATTTTTGTGATATTAGGCTAAGATCCTGGATTTATCATGATCAATATGGTAGATCTGGATCTAGAAGCCTGAAAGTAAATTCTAGGGTTTCATGATGTTGTTTTGAGCCGTTTTACCACTTTTGAGATAAGACCTTATGGTCTAAGTTCTCCTCTTTTGATGTTTTTCATTAATGTGAATATTTTGGTTTTTATTTCTTGATTTAATGTGAAATTTGGGCTATATCTATGTCCTGGACTATTCAAGTTCAATTTTGAAATATTTATAAAAATCATATTTTTCTAGATTTCTAGAATTTGACTTGAAGCCAGATTTTTGGATTTTTCACTTTATTTTGGTTTTATTTGATTTTATCTCAATTTTATTTTGATCATGAAACCCTAGGAATGGTATGATCATATTTGAAAGTTCTGGATCAATTAGGCTATTCGTATGAAAAAACCATACATTTTTTGTCTTTTTTTAATGATTTTTTGTGATTTTTATAGCAAGCCTTTTTCCTTTATTTTAACATGAACAATACCTGGAAACCACCTTGTGTAGATGAATAGGGGTGCCTAACACTTTCCCCTATTCATAACCTAATCCCCTTACCCATCTCTGGTTGTTTTTTTAGGAGGGTTATTTTTACCCTAAATTTGCCTTTTTGTGCTTATTTGATATTTTGGTGTCCATTCACACTTAGATTGAATGGTGGCGACTCTGTGTTTTTAATGAATCCCGCGTGATGATCAGGGAAGTCATTAAATTGATTTTTTCCCATGTCTCACAACTCCCAGAGTTCGAATCTTAAGAGAAAACCGGATGAGCTAAGATGCCTTTAGCAGAATTGGATGTAGATTCCTTTGCCTCCTGTGTGGCCAGAGTGAGTGCAGGTTGCGCAAATTTGGGTGTGCCAAAAACTGGAATTGATTTTGGCAAAGCCGTAATTGTTTGAATTGGTTGAGATAGAGCTTTTGCCATACTTCTAGCAATCATGCCAATTGCATAAGTGTTAAGACTCGATTCGAGATACACTGGAGCCCTAGTATTAGATCCAGTTGGCTTTTCAACAATATTTTTTCTGAGTAGCCTTGGACAATGTTGAATTTTGAGCCATGGAAGTTGAGTTGAACTTTATAGAAATTCTTTTGTTGAAGAAAAGGGATGAAAGGCAGAGAGGTCCCACCGAGCGTGCCAAAAATTTGTTTACACAAATTTCTCGTTTGAAAATCAAACGGAAACTGATGTGCAAATACAAATAAAAATTGTATTTTTTATTTATTAAAAGTGTGGTACAAATCTCTATGACTCCTTTGATTCTTTTCTTCAAAATTCTTTGATTTGAGGGCTGAAATAGCTTATTCTCAAATTGGTTTTTTGTCTTCCTTGACGAATTTCACAAAAGGTAGACAAAGTGTTAGATCTGGTGGCTTTCATGTGTAGATCTATGCTGGATTTGATGAGAAGTCTTCGACTTGCAAGCTTGTTAAAGATCTTGGAAAACTTCGGTTTGATCTTCGGCTTGTATGCTTGTTGAAGATCTTGGAAGACTTTGACTTGATCTTCGACTCGTATGCTTGTTGAAGATCTTGGACAAATTTGATATTTGTTGTAGATCTCTGAGCAGTAGAGCGTGTCAGAGATGGAGTGCTTGAATCTTTAGATCTTGAGTGCTATTTTTGAGCTTCAAGTCTTCAATGCTTCAAGGTTTCTTGGATCTTCAGAATAGCAGCACTTCAATTATTCAGGGATTTAGGTCTTCAGAATAGAAAGGCTTAAGATCTTCAGGGCCTGAGTCTTTAGAGTAGCAGGGCTTCACTTCTTCCTCTGTAGACTTCCTATGTTTTTCACATATGTAGAATGGAGAGAGGACTACCCTATGTATAAATGTGGGGAGGATAGAGTTCTCCAGATCTAAAAATCTTGAGAGAATTATCACCATTAATTTATAGAGATAATTCCATACTTTGAAGAATGATCAAAGCTTAATGATAATTAATTTATTTGGAGAATTATCAAAATAATAATTGTTTTATGGTCCCACAAGCAATTTACCTAGCTATTTTAGAGAGAAAATTCTATTTATTTTATTTAAAGAATTTTTCTCTAAGTGGGGTCCATGCAATTTGTGAAATTTTGACATCTGGCTTTTTTTTAATCTAAAAAATTTTGCTTCCTACACCATAGCTCTTCTATCTACTGTCTTTATTTTTTCTTTGTTCTCCAAATGTCCCCCTCTCAGTTGGCCTTAAATCATGACAGTCTCCGGAAGCAACGTCGATCGGGGATTCAAACTTTCTACTTACTGTCTCATAATACCTTATCAATTACAATGGTAGTGTTGTATGTCTGGTACTCTGGATGCAGTCAAATTGAAGGGGAAAATCGTGTATTGGATTGAGCATATTGCTGAGGATACCATCAAAGAAGCTAACGGCATCGTCTGTGATACAAATGAAAAGCAGGACACCCCTACTTTCAGTTTCCTAATCCTACAATGTATATAGACATTGGAGAAGCAAACCTCTAAAACGAGATCATTGATTATATCAACAACACCCGATAGGATCCTACTTCCTCCCTGTTAGTTAAACTCTCCCACCAAAGAAAGCAACAATACTTAATAAGAGAATTTGTTGGTTAAAGTGTAATGTTATGTATATGTACAGAAACCCACAAGCTAGCAGAAAAAGTTCAGCAACATACAATATGACTGCAACCTTTGTGGCCTCATTTTCGTCTAGTGGTTCCAATCTGATGAGTCAAAATATTCTTAAGGTGACTTTCTGTTACTCTCTCCTATCACACTCTTAATTTGCCTAATGAATATATGTTTTTGGTGTTATTTTTTTCTTAGCCACGCCTAGGATAGTCAAATATGCTCAGGTAGAGTTTGCATACGGGGCTGGCCATATCAACCCAGTATAGAAACAGAGCCCATTGCCAAAATAGTAGAACTCTCTAGGGATGTGATTCCTTTCAAGATAGCTTAAGTTTGCTTGGTTCTAACTCTTCCCCCCCTCCCCCCCCCCCCTCTCCTTTTTATGTAAAGAAGTCTATAACTATTATACACATGAGTAATTGTTACTCAATCCTGTAGGAACTACACAAATCCTTACCTTCATATGAATGCTCATGCTTCTGCTATTGAAGGAATCATTCAGGTATGATTAATGTTATTATTGAAAATTAGATGTACTTGCTAATGCTTACTTCTAACTAAGAGTTGGTTATGCCAAGTGTGCGCACCTGTTTTCTCACGAGCGAGGTGCACATGAGAGTGCGTGCCTCGGGACATTCGGAGTCGCCACTGCCTGATGAGGTGTAGGCAGACACCAGGGTGCCTAACCAGTCTAATCTTTGCTGGTCTGCGGCTTTTTAGAGATTCGAGGTAAATTCTTGGTTACATCCAGGGAAGTCCGAAGATACCTTGGCCCGCCCCGTCGGTCAGACGGGTCCCAATGGTCTCCTTGGTTTGAGTCGACTTATTCTCACTCTTATTCCTAATCCAGCATGCACACTTATTGAGTCTAAGTGAGGACTAGGGCACATGAACCAAATGCCTTGATACCATCTTGTAACGCCCCGAATCCGTCTCTCTCTCTCTCTCTCTCTCTCTCTCTCTCTCTCTCTCTCTCTCTCTCTCTCTTTTTGGACTCAGATCAAGGCATTAACTTGTGGTACATTAAAATCAACTCAAAAGAAAGAGAAATAGAGAACTAAGATTTATCAGAGTGCTAGGAAGCTTAAATTATTCATTAGAACCTAAATCTTTCCATTACATCAATTAATCAAATGAAAGGCAACTACGATTTAACTAATTCTTAAATCCTACTAGATCATCTATTATGAATCCAAGGAAATAAATACAACTATATCAAATGTCCTACTCTTTTTATTTGGATTTTCTAGACTTCAAGCCCACTATCAGTCTAACCCGTGGCATCCTCTTCAAGATAACCTGAAAAATAGAATATAAAGTCAAGGTGAGATACGAATATCTTAGTAGGTAACATTATGCATGAAAGGAAAACAGTTTATACATAAGGAAAGTAACACAGATTTCATTCTTGGTAAGATAAGTGAGTAAACACGGTCGATAAGATAAACGAGTAATCATGGTATGAAAAGAACATCAATCCGTACTCGAAATAAAGAAGGTTTGTTATGTAAATTCATTTCAAATAGAATGACAATGAAATATAACTCATTTCCATAGGGTTTCCAATTTATTCCAATTAGTGTCTTCCCAAGCATGCTTCCACCTTTTATTCATATTTCAATATTATTCCAATTTAAAGTCATTTTAATCAAGTTGCAGTTATACTATTCAATCATGTCATTCATATTTAATTCATATGTAAGCCTCACCGTTCATTGGTTCAACTGTAGGATGTCTGTAAAACCCCGAAATTTTGGGTATTTTATTTTGAAAAAAAAAATAATAATTAGAAAATCATTTCATTTATATGGTTTCTCAGGTGAGCAAAGTCCAAGGGCAATTTGGTAAAATTCTTAAAAGTTAGATTTATCTAAACTAAGGTAAGTAAAGTTAGGTTTAAATTTCAAATGTTATATGAGTTATTATTTATTAATTAGGTTAGCTATTATTTTCATTAGCTATTAGTTGGTTTTGATATTAGTTGGTATAGGAAATTTTGTGGTGGAGCACCGGTGGATCATGAGGGAGTTAAAAGACATTTGGTTGAATGCAAGGCTGTTGGTGTAGGGAATATAGTGGAGGGCTCTACACTTGATCAAATTTAGAAGTCAAACAGTTTTTTTTTTAACCGTATGGAGTTGCTGATTGTAGCCTTTGCTTCCTCTCCGGGCGTTACCAACAGTTACAGCTTTGGAGAAGGCAAAGCTGTAATGGATACAATTCAGATCTGAGAATCTAGAGAGAGTAGAGAGAGTTGTTGGAGAAGAAAGAGGTGGTCGCCCACTGCTGTTGGAGAAGAAAGAAGAAGACATATTGTTCAGTTAGAAAGTGCAAATCGTTCAAAAGAAAAACCCAGATTTTAATCCAGTTTGTGAGGACTTCTGGGCGTGGAAACATTGGGTTTCATTGCTGGTTTTTGCAGAAGTCGAACTCCAGCAATCAAGAGGCAAGTAGCCTTTCAAAATAGCATGATTTTCGTGTGAATTGTGAGCATCTAAATGCTTAGTTCTGAATGAAACGAATCTGATATATTTGGTTCATGTTTGGACATCTATAATAGTAAGCTTAGTTTCTGTTATTAATTGGATGAATATGATAGTTTAGAGATGTTATTTAGAGGGTGTTAATCATGTTAGATGTGTTAGAATACATTCTTCCTTTTTCTGCCAGTTCAGATTTATTATCATGTTAGAAAGTATATGGGCGTCTGATCTATTTAGTTGAAGTGAGTTGATTTCTTTTCTATTGCAATGTTACAGGTAGCATCTTCTGACTTTCTGTTTTAGAGAATTAAATTGAAGAGGATATGCAAATGTTCACAAAGAACTTTTAGGAAAATTTTCGTACCATTTCAGGTTCTTAAGTTAGTTCAGGTTATTAAGTTAGTTCAGGTTGGGATTATTGTTTCAGCTTAGTAAGTTAGTTCAGATTTTGAGACACGAACTGAAGGTTCTTAGAGCTTTGTTCTAGCTTCTATTTATCTTGTTCGAAGCCTATGAATCCTGTTCAGGTGCTGAGACACAATCTGAAGGTTGTATATTCTGGGTTTTAAACTTCTTGTGAGGAAACTTTCTTGTGAGGCCTTAGAACAGTAGAGGAAACTTTCAGGTGCTGAGACACGATCTGAACAGTAGAGGAAACTTTCTTGTGAGGCTTTAGAACCTATGATAAAGTAGAAGTAGTTGTTGTTAGAAGTGTGCACGGTGGTACAAATCTAGTGGCAAGCTCATCTTATTCTCATTATATACAGCAGCAGTAGGGTTATTCTTTAAGAGAAGAGGCAAATTCCAGTTTTTGAGAAATCCAAGGTTGCTGTTGGTCCATTAGGACAAGTAAAAATTTTCTGGTGGGTTTTCAGTCCAGCAAGAGGGAAGAGTGCTGAACAGATTTTTAATTCTAAGAATATAGGGCTGATATTAAGAGATTTAAATTCTTTTCCCACTTCTGAAATTTTTCTAAATACTGTTATGAGCTGAGAATTTAGGTTTGACTTCTTATGGATAGTTATGATTAAAGTGCAAATACTTTAGAATTAATAGTAACCTATGCTAAATAGTTTTGGACAGCAAAGTTTATGGAGTAATTGATATGGGGACCATTTAGAAGAAGTTAACATAAATCTGAATTCTTGAACATTAGAGGGATTGGTCATTTGAACAACTATTGAACTGATTTAAGATCACATTGAAAAATTTCTGAATTCTTATTATTATTTGAAAATGTATTCGATTATGGACTTGTCGTATGACCTTTGGTTATCATAGTGATTAAAGTGTGAGTACTTTTATGGTAGATGCAAGTTGCCGTAAATTTTATTGTGGAATGGCTATAGTGATTTTTTTTTATTAAATTTGGTTTAAACATATATACATGACTTGGTTTTTCATTGAGCATGACTTTATGATGAATTAGCAAATAATTTGAGAAAATGTTTAAGTAATAAGGGCAAGACTTAGTGTGGATCCACAGTCGAGTTATAATTGAATTTTGTAGATTTTGTCTGGATTTAAGTCTGGAGTTCCTTCATGCGTTTCCTCCATGATGGAGAGGCCTTCCATGAGGGAAGCGCTGCAGCAACTCCGTTTCCACCATGATGGTGAGGTCACTTGAGTTTTTCCGCCATGAGGGCGACAATATTGGATGTTCGAGCTGTTGCAGTGTTAGACTGGATTGTCTGGAACTCTAGTGCTTAGCCACACAAAATAGACAAACTTCATGAGTCCCAATATATAATGTTTTTCCGAAATTGTAATTGTCGATGTATTTCCGAGATTAGTCGGATTAACCGAGATTAATCGTAACTTAATTGATTATAACTTGTGCATGTTTAGAATTGTTATAACTGTATTTTTGTGCATGCATTGCTACTTGCTGAGATAGTCGTATCTCACTGCTTTGTTTTGTTTTCAGATTTCAGTGAGGACGATACCGTGGGGGTTGATATTCCGGTGGACTATCCGGAGTATCGTGAGGAGGATTATTTTATTGAGTAGATCTTAGTAGTTGGTTTTACTTACTCTAGTGAGTTTTATTATGAACATTGTATTACTTTTGGATATGTTTTGGGAAATTAGTGAACCTTGATTTCATGCATTTGAATCTTTATATTATTTTGTTTCATGTTTTTCCCTTACTCTGTTGATCCTGTGGAATTTTAAATTAACCTTCGGGTACGAGTTACGGTTATTTTACGTAACCCGGATCCGGGGCGTTACAATGTCAATCAAATTCTCAACAATAATCTCCCATGTAGGATGCAATCACGTAGTAATCACATCTCCCCCACATGAGGTAAGCATCTCTCCCGCAAGAGGTAATCACATATCTCCTCTGTGGGATGCAATCCAATCTGGACTACATCTCCCCTAACAGGAGGTCACATCTCACTCGCAGGTGGTCATATACACATCTCCCTTGTGGGATGCAATTACCTTGTGATTACATCTCCCCCCATAAGAGGTCTCTCCCGCAGGAGTTAATACATCTCATCTGCAGGTGGTCACATCTCACCCGCAGGTGGTAATCACATATCTCCCTTGTGGGATGCAATCATATTGTGATTACATCTCCTTCGCAAGAGGTCTCATCTCACCCGCAGGTGGTCACATATCTCCCCTGTGGGATGCAATCCAATCCGGACTACATCTCCCCCAACAGGAGGTCACATCTCACCTGCACGTGGTAATAAGATACTTGCCATTTATAAGTAGTTTATGTGAAATTTAGGAGTGGTCACTTAGAATAATTAGGTACTTGCTATTTTAGTAATGAGAAATTAAAGTAAGTCAATTTAAGTAACTAACGAGGCATAAAGGTATATAGGGTTTGTTCTCCAAATTCTATAAGGTAGTTCATGTTCAATTGTTAATCTAAAGTCCTAACCCAAAATCAGTTTCTTAGTTTATTTATCATAATATTTCGTTCAATATAGACAAACATGCCTACGTGATACCCGATTCAGTGTTGAGCAAGTGTTTCATTTATATTGGAGATTGGACCCCTAGCACACGCTAAAGTGTGGGTCAATTAATGTATTAATTATATTTGTAAAACCCTGTCTCGAATTATACCTTAATTATTACGCTTAATTATCTAAAGTAGAATTATTAGACTAATTAAGTGCTGGTGTTATGAGGGTGAGGTAGATGTGGATTATCCTTGAGGATTTAGGGAAATCAAATTGAACTTTAATTAAGTTATTAAGGTAAGCTTAGTTAGTGTTATGTCTTAATTACCATTTGCTAAGGTATCTTTCAATTAGATCTAGTGAATTGGAAATCAAATTCTGAAAAATTAGAGTTAAATGTACCACAAAGTATCTCCCAAGTATACTTAAAGTATCTTCAAAGTGTACCCAAATCTCCATCCAAGTGTACCCAAGGTACCTCTCACATGTACCTCAAGTAACTCCTAAGAGTACCCAAGGTACCCTCCCAAATACCACTAAAGTAACTCTTGTATTACCCAAGGTACTCCCATTGTATACACAAAGTACATCCATGTACTACTCAAGGTACCATCCAAGTATACCTAGAGTACACCGAAGTATTACCAAGGGTACCACCCAAGTAGGCCTAGGGTACACCCATGAATTACCTAAGGGACACCCAAGTATTGCCCAAGGTATCACCAAAGTATACTTAAAGTACACCCATATGTTACCCAAGGTACCACACAAGTGTTGCTTAAAGTACCCCTTTGAATTACTTAAGCTACCCCATGTGTTTGCCCAAGGTACTCCTTGTATTACCTAAAGTTACCCCTTTATTTTACCTAAGGTACCTAAAGTACCCCACTGTTTTGCCGAAGGTACTCCATTTGTATACCTAAAGTACCCCCTAATTATACCTAAGGTACCTTCTTACATTGCCTAAGGTACCTCACATGTATGCCTAAAGTACCCCACCGTTTTGCTTAAGGTACCCCAATTGAATACATAAAGTATCCCCTAATTATCCCTAAGGTACCCTCTTATATTGCCCAAGGTACCTCACTCACATTGCCTAAGGTACCTCACATGAATACCTAAAGTATCCCACTGTTTTGCCGAAGGTACCCCACCTGAATACCCAAAGTACCCCATTGATTTACCTAAAGTACCTCGTGTGTTTGCCCAAGGTACTCCTTGTATTACCTAAAGGTACCCCTTTGTTTTGCCTAACGTACCATACTTGATTACCCAAGGTACCCCCATTGTATGCCCAAAGTACACTCCAAGTATTACTCAAGGTACCCCATTGTATACCTAAGGTACACCTAAGTATTACCCAAAGCACCCCCATTGTATGCCCAAGGTACGCCCAAGTATTACCCAAGGTACCACCCAAGTGATACTTAAAGCACCCTCCAATACACCTAAGGTATCCCCCTGTAATTGCCAAAGGTACCCTTGTGTATGCCTAAGGTATCCCCTTGTGTTTGCCTAAGGTACCCCTGTGTTTACCTAAGGTATCCCCTTGTGATTGCCTAAGGTACCCTTGTGTATGCCTAAGGTATCCCCTTGTGTTTACCTAAGGTACCCCTGTGTTTACCTAAGGTATCCCTTTGTGATTGCCTAAGGTACCCTTGTGCTTACTTAAGGTATCCCTTTGTGTTTGCCTAAGGTACCCCACATGCATACCTAAAGTACCCCTTTATATTACCTAAGGCACCTTACCCATTGTGAGACATGGGAAAAAATCACCGGAGTGATCGTCCCTCCGTCAACACACGGGCTCAACGCAAAAGTTGGGAGAGTCGCCACCATTCATGATTTTGGGGTGAGAATGGACACCAAAGATACAAAAGTAGGCAAAAATAGCCAAAAGACAAATTCTAGGATAAAAATAACCCTACTTGAATATCAAGTCCAGAGATGGGTAAGGGGATTAGATTATGAACGGGGGAAGGTGTTAGGCACCCCCATTCATCCACACGAAGTGGTTGCCAAGTGTATATTCATGCAAAAAACAAAGTAAGAAAGCTTGCTAAAAATCATAGAAAACCTTGAAAAAGGATTAATGTATGATATTTTCACATGAAGATCTAAATGGATTTTAGATCCTCTCTTATGTCAATATCATTTCTGGAATATCTCAAAAGATGGAAATCAAAGCACAAATTGCTCAAAACCAAGTTAAATCAAATTCGGAAAATTTGGTAAAAAGTATACCATTTGCCTTGAAATCATTTAAATCTAATTCTAAATTGACCCAAACCAAATCCATTTGAAAGATTAGGGTAAACAAGAGTCTCATGCAAAATTTCACTTCATTCCGATGAAAAATCTAGGAGTTATGCTCCTTTGAAGTTGCTGTTGGGGATTTTTAAAAGTGGTAAGTGGGCAACTTTGGAAAATTGTCTAGAAAAATCCACTACATAGAAATCCGTGAAATTTGGTGTGATTGAAGTCTGTATGGCCATCTTTCAACAGAAACTAGCCTCATACAAAAATCCCTTCGGACGTGCCTTGGGTGGTCTCCCGAACAGGCCCCGAAGATCACAGATTTACCCAGAAAAATGCAAATGAGCAGTTCTGAGTAAATCGGCTACCAATAATTCAAATGGAATCCAAAAAATATGAAACCAACTGGATTTGAAAATAGACTCATAAAGGAGTACTCAGAAATAAAAATCACTCGAATCGGACTTAAAACGAACACATGGCGGTCCGTCGAAGTGACAAGTTCTGTACTTGGACCTGAACTGTCCACTTAACTTCGACAGAGAGGTGTCAAAAATCGGCTAGAGAGAAATTCATGAAATTTGGTGGACATAAACTAGACAGCCTCACCTTTCCCATGGTTCTGGAATCGCCCCAAAATTCATCCGGATGATGAAGTTACGGACGTCCGAAGTAGGGGTACAGGTGCTGTCAAGTTAAGCCACTTTTGAAGAAAATCAAATCCGAAAATTGACAAAGTGTGTGAGATTCGTGTGATATGAATCCAAAACCTTTAAAAAACATTTAAAAACACTCCAGAATTGATTGAGGCCATTTATTTGAGTTTTATCACAATAAATGCAATAAACCCCAAATATGAGCCTATCCCGCCAAAATAGTGATATGTGTGCAAAAGTGAAGAAAACCTAGCAAGATCCGTACACATGCATATAGATTCAATAAAATAGGTTCTAGCATAGCCTAGGGTTCCGTTCCATTATCGTTTCCCTCTGTTCTCTTTAAGATAATCAAGGGTACTTTGAATATGGAACGGTTTACAATCAATCAAAAAGGCCTTATGCTACATAGGTTCTAGCACTAGGGTCAATCCCCAGTCTCGTTTCTCCTAGATCCGCCTTCACGTTTTACGGCTAGGGGAGTCTTGAGATACTTTGAGCCGGGGAAGGATCTCCACACATACAAACAAGGCTTTACACTACAGAAAGGTAGAAGAAGAGATCTAGATCTAGGAATGTAAAGACAGAAAATAAAAAGAAAAGTTGAGGCTTACCTGAGTGCTGGAGGCGATTCCACAGCGGTTTTCTTCTTCTCTTGGAGTTCTTCTTTGCGAGAATTCAAAACAAGAGTTGTGTTCCATTTGCTCAAGGAGGAGGCTCCTATTTATAGGCAAGGGCTAAGGTCATTGGTAGACACAAATTAATGTCTAGAACCCCTCCAACCTAAACCCTAAGGTTATTTCCGCGATTTCCCCTCATTTAATGAGGGACATGATGGTAAAAGTGAAAAGCTCTCGGAAAACCCTAATTTTGAGCAAACTTACGGTATCCGGTACATCAGACCGGATAACAAAGAGCCTTAAGGTATCCGGTACATGGTACCGGATACGCCAAGGCTCACACGTATCCGGTATGAGTATCCGGATACGGGAAAGAGTACTTGTATCCGGATTGAGTATCCGGATACAGGTAAAAGTATATTTTCTTCAAATTCTGTGCTGGCTTTCCAGGAGATAATGATTTTTGATGATTGTTTGTGCAATTTGGGGTGTCTACAACTGCCCCTCTTTGCGGGAGCTGCGAAGCAGTGAGCTGCAAAGAGTAGACAAGCCCAAATTGCATTCCCTTGAGCATGATTTGCTCGGTTTAATTCAATTTCTGTAGAAAACCATTTTTGAGTGGAGATTTGCCAAAAAGCCCTCACTTTAAGGGGGCATCTCTCCAAGAGTTCTTAAATTCCACTGAGCCCTTTGTGGCTATGAAGTGGATTTTAAGCCCAAAAATAGGATTTTTGAAAAACTGATTTTTTATCAAACCAAGTTGAAAATTGAGTGGATATCATCCTTTTGACCAGGCACATTTCCCAAGGTTGTCCTAAATTCCACAGAGCTCTCGTGGCTGTGAGGTGGATTTCCAGACAAAAATAGGATTTTGAGAGAAAATAGAAGTTGTAGCACAAGTTTGCTTTTTCTTTTCTTTTTTCTTTTCTCTTTTTTTTCTTTTTCTCTTTTTTCTTTTTCTTTTTTTTTTCTTTTCTTCTTTTCTTTTCTTTTTTTCTATTTTTCCCTGTTTTTTTCTCTATTTTTTCTATTTTTTCCTGCTTTTTTCTATTTTTTTTCTTTTTTCTTTGGTATCCGGTAGGTGTATCCGGATAATGAAGGCTCTGCGGGTATCCGGCCTGAGTATCCGGATCCCGCATGTTTACTTAAGTCGCGCGCGACCGCGACTTTTCATTTCTTTTCTTCAGTCTCCGACAACTCAGACCGGCCATCTCCTTCTTCTTCTTCACCCGACGACTCGTCCTGCTTCTCCGGCGAGCTCCAGCAACTCCGGCGACTCCTATTGCTGCCGGCGACGTCCTGCGACTCCGGCGACTTCAGTGATCGGCCATTGACAGCTGCAGTCGAGCCCTAGCTCGATTTCTTCCCATTTTCGGGGGTTCTCTCAACCCAATATCATTGTCTTTGCTCCGGTGATCTTCTTTGAACTCCGGGAATCCAATTTCACTTTCTCTATTGCCCATCAAACAGTAAGTGCAACTGGGCATCTTTATGTATTTTCTTGTTCATGCCGAATTGCCACTTGTTCTATGAATTTTCTGTTAATTTCATCTGATCACTTACTTCCCCTAGGCAAGAAGGATTCAGACCTTTCATTTGCTATTGAATTCTTGGATGAACCATTTTCGGCCTAGTTCTTTGCTGCTGAAACTTTTCAGACTTAATGCCTTGTGCTTTGCTATGATCATGATTTCTTTCTTCTTTTGTGGTATCCTTGAATTAATGCTATCTCAGAATTTTGGACTATCTGCTGCTGATATGAACTGATGATTTCCTGTTGCTCGCATGCCAATTTTGTATGTTAGAACAAACTTTGCTTTCCTAATTTGGTGTTGCCACAATTCTTTAGAACTGTTCCTGTGCCAATCCCCAATCGGATGGTTCACGGTAGGCTTTTCCAGCCTTGATGCCACATCTGTTTTTCTGGTCTTGCTCCTTCTTGATGTATGTACTAACTGCCAGTGGATTTACAAGCTTTTGCTTACTCCCCCTTTTGCTATGAATTTTTCTTAATTAACTGTCCAATCTGGATTTCTGCAATTCTGCTTGCTTTTGATGCCTTGACCTTCCCGCTTCTCATATCCTGGAACCATAACATACAGGAAATGTTAAGTATTGTAGGAATCTTTTAGAAAATGTTTCAAGATTAGAAACAGAAATACTCCTCACTTCAACACTTTAGAGGTAACTTAGGTGAGGTAAAATTCCCATAATTTCGAAAAATAATCATGTAAAACTAGATATGCACCATAAGCAAAGCCAACTTTGAAATTTATAAAACACTTCCCTGTGTAGATGGCTAGGGGTCGTTCCCGAGTTAGAGAGGAGGTTGACCCAGCTAATCAGCCCTCCAGTTCGCGGGCTCGGACAGAGGCGAGCTCCAGTGCCACCTTGTCTGAGCCATTGGATGTCTCTCGAGAGAGCTCTGCTGAGGTAGGCTTTCAAAATTTTTTTCTTTCTTTCTTTCTTCCTTGTACAAATCTTCACGCTGTTCCTTTGCAATTCAGCCCGTGGTTGCACCCGCTCGTGGTCGAGGCCGAGGCAGAGGCCGGGTTCAGGATCAGGCCCCTGAGGGCGAGAGAGGCCGTGTTAGAGGCCGAGGCAGAGCCAGAGATATGGCTCCGGAGGGGGTTGCTGTAGCCCTTGCAGGAGTTCCTGAGGAGTTGAGGGCCTCTGTGCATGATACAGAGCTCCTCCATGGCTTGGATAGCCATCCTTCTATGTGCATCCGGGCAGATGTGCCGCTTCCCTATTATTCCTCCCACTTACGAGGTAGCTGGGGCAGATTTAGTGATCTAGCTCAGTCGCTTTCTCCAGCACTCAGGCGGGAGTTTGGGAGGTGTCATCTGGATCACTTCCTCAGCATTCCATCATTCAGAGCCGACCGTCCACTCATCTTTGCCATGATGGAGAGATACTTTCCAGAGACACAGTCGTTCCACCTGCCGGACGTGGAGCTGGGGATCCGCCCCTCCGATTTTGTGATGATTACTGGCATTCCTCTGACGGGGCGGACCATCGTCTTGGAGCGGCCTTCTGCGGAGGATATGGGACTTCTCCTGGGATATCAGGCCCTGCCTCCTACTGCTTGGGATGGGCGGAGTGGCCGGCTCTCCATTAGTTGGTTGCGGGAGAGTCTGGCTCGACATTTTGAGGGGAGGCACAGGACTGTGGCTGTGGATGATGCTGCATTTATTCCTATCTTCCGGCACGTATTCCTGCTGATGCTTGGGAGCTGCTTTTTCCCGGAGGATACGACCGGCGTCAGCCCACTTTTCCTGGACACTTTGAGAGATCTCCATCAGACCCGCCAGCTAGCATGGGGTCGGCTCATTTATGGGACCATCTTGGCCGGGTTGTGCCGGGCAGTTCGAGGTCTGGCATCCCCGAGAGGCGATGGAGTCAGCAGCCGGTTCTTCTGGCAGATTCTACAGGTATTGCATTCATCTGTCTAGCTTAATTCTTTAGGCTTTATCTTTTCTTGACTGATTTTTCTTTTGCTAGGTGTTCATGTACACCTACATGACCTTCTTCCGCCCCTCCCCGGTTCCTGAGGTTGCGGATTTCCCTGTGGCCCTGCGATGGTCGGCCCAGGTTCGAGATGCCGATAGGAGCCAGCCTCGTACCGCTCGGGTGCACTTAGACCGTGCACGCCGATCTGATGTAAGTCCTCTATTTTTTTCTTTTATTTTCTTTCCTGTATCTTGACTGTATCTGACCACTTTGCTTCTTTGCAGCTCATTCTATCCCGTCCAGATGACGTGGATGTCGGAGTTGCCCGTGAGATGGCAGTACAGGATGCTTTTGAGAGAGATCTCCGACGTCAGCCTTACCAGTGCTTCCTTGGGAGGCTTGGTAGGGTGATGTACTTGGGAGAGCGCCTGTACTACCAGCACACTGGCGCACTTCGCATCCCCGTCCCTCCTCCTGCTGTGGGTCCCGACACACTCCTCCCGGGCTTTGATATTGATCAGTTCGATCACTTCTTGGATGCGGAGGGGCTTACAGTAGCTGGAGATTATGACGAGTGGTTCCAGCGGGTGTCTATCGGATGCTTGATGGATCGACCCACTCGTGCTGGGGTGACTGAGATTGGCGGGATCCGTATCCGGATCCATGAGGACACGGTAAGCCTTGTACTCTTCCCATTTTTATCCTCTTTTCCTTCCTTATGCCTTTCTGACCATGCTTCCGTTCTTATTGGCAGGTACACGAGCTGAACTCCATTCGGGACCGGTTCGAGAGCCAGCGGGCTGCGATCGATGATATGATCGCGGAGCACGATGCGGTCGTGGCCCAGCGGGATGCCCGGATCAGGGAGCTGGAGGCCCTAGTTGCTGAGCTCCAGTCTAGACAGGTATCTGGCCTTCTCATATGTTCATTTCTTTCATTATTTTCCTGTTTCTGCTATTCTGATATGCTTGTTTGACTTGTGCAGGGCCCGGTCCATGATCAGGATGCCTTCTTTGAGCATGATTTCCTGATTCCTGACCCATCTCCTGCTCGGGCCTCTGATCCTGTGGATGTCCCAGCTGCTGATCCTGACGAGCCGGATCCCCCTGCTCCTTCTGCAGACATTCCTGGTATGATCTTCTTTTCATTCTCCTCTTTTATTCTTCCTTATATCTGAATCTTCTGATTTTTCTCTTTTCTGTGGACTCAGCTATTTCTGATCCTGGCCCCTCTGCTGCTGATGCTGGGCCTTCTGGAGCTGCGGGAGCAGAGGATGCTTTGGATGAGGGCCCAGTTGGGCCGGTTGCTGCTGAGCCCGAGGCTTCTTCCCCCGATTCTACTCCTGCTCCTCCCCCGGATCTCGAGGATTATTGCTTGGAGTATCATCTTCAGCAGGTGGTGGGTCGGCATCCTCGCCATGCGGCCGAGCGGATTCTTGCATACTCTAGAGGCCGAGCCCTTTGGGGGAGACGCCGTAGAGGTGGACGCAGCCGAGGACGCGGGGATGATCCTGCACAGGAGTAGATTAGGATTATATTTTTCATTTTCATGTATTTTTATCATCCCTGTACAAAAACTTTCAGATATATATGAAAAAACTTTTTATTCATTCTATCATGTCTTGCACATCTTTTGCCTTCCATTCTATGCAATTATGACTTGTAAGCAGGTAAAACAGGTAAAAAAATTCGGATTTTTTCATCCTTAGCTCTTTTTTTGCATTTTTTCTCGGTATCCGGTCTGACATACCGATACATGGATTGGTCTTTGTATCCGGTATGTTATACCGGATATTCATGGGATCCTTGTATCTGGTATACTTATTCGGATATTACCAAAGCCTTTGTATCCGGTCTGAGTTACCGGATATGTTAAAAGATGCTATAAATGCAACCAGTCTCGGGATTTGGGCATTTTTTACGAGTTTTTGAGTTTAGAAACCCCCTTTTTCGCCTTTTTCTTCCTCCTTTTGAGTTCTAGCTTGCTCCCGTCAAATCCAATGGAATCCGGATCATCTTCTGCCCCATTATTGTCTGTCCACACTGCCTCCCCTGCAAAACAGCCTTTTAGATCAAAACCCCCAAATCTCACTAGGTACAACCCTGTGGATTCCTTTTACACAAGGTGGGTTAACTCTATGTCCCTAGATGAGGAGAGGAGATGGGGTACTACCAATCTAGGCCATACCCTGCTCATTCCCAAGGTTCCCTTTAGGTGGGAGATTATAGAGGCCATGATTGGTCATTGGGTTCCTGATCTCAACTTGTTCCGTTTTGGGACCCATGAGATGACCCCAGCCATTGAAGAGGTGGAAACCATCCTGGGCCTGAGGTTTGATGAGAAGGTGGTGAATCCACCTCTAAGGCCCAGTTACAAAAAGGAAGCTTCTACTTTTTTGGGCATAGGGAAGAAGGACTTGGGGGATTCTGACACCCTTTTGACCCTATCTAAGGCTTTTTTGACTGAGAAGCTTTTAAGGGGAGAAGATAAGGAGGCCCGATTCAATGCGTTGACCCTGATAGTGGTCAACCAGTTGCTTTTCCCACGGGAGGATGACGAGGTGGACTTGGCCTTGATTTCCGTGATATGCCAGGTTAGGGAGCGGGAGAGGTTGGCCCCTATGATTTTAGCTGGGATATATCAGGCCTTAACCGACTGCTACAATAGGAAGTCGAAACGCTTCCTAGCATGTGCCCAGATTCTGCAGGTAAAAAGTTTTTTTTTTTTTTTTATACAATGTGCTGACACCTCTCTCTTTCTTTGCAGCTTTGGCTACTTGATCATTTGAGCCAGATTGAAGAGATCAATCGACACTTCTTCCCGAGTCTGAAAGTCCCTCTCTTGATGAGCAACAGGGGGTGCCCCGATATTCCAGGGGGCAAACAGGGCTGGTTCACTTTCTTGGGCTCGCTTCAGGATGACCAGGTGAGATGGCCTGGTACTTATCAGCCTAATGCGGAGACAGTGATTAGCTTCCGAGACCGCAACTTTCTGATTCTGGCGGGCCTGAAGCATGCAGTGTTGTATCTTCCTCTGCGGGTCCTTCGTCAGTTCCGAGCGACCCAGGGGATTATCATCCCATGTGGATATGAGGATCGTCTTGGGCCCCTTTCTATGAAGCTGAATGCCTGGTTGATGAAGGAGTGGTCCTATGTCCGCTTTATGCATGGTCCAGTCTTCTCAGAAGCCCATGTGAAGGATTATCTCTTCTGGATCAAGGAGCAGATACAGACTCAGGCCCCGGTACCCGAAGATCCTCCTGTAGTCTTGGCTCCCACCTATGAGGACATTCTAGAGTCTGAGCGGGCTTCTCATAAGCGGCTTCAGCAGATATGGGTACGGGAGGCCCAAGAGCTCAGGATACAGGGCGCTTATCTGGAGAGGCAGCTTGAGGAACAGATCTCCCGCCGTATTGCCGTGGAAGAGAAGCTGGAGGAGCAGAGGCAGGCCCGTTGCTTCGAGGTCCGTATGATCCGGCAGAAGTACCAGGCTACTTTGGCCAGCCTTAGGAGTATGCGGATCCGGCAGGCCCTTTCAGATGAGGTCATTTCCTTCTTGAGTGATCCCGCTGCAGAGGGGGCTTCAGGAGTCATTGCAGCTCAGGCAGCTCGGATTCGGGAGCTTGAGGAGCGGCTAGGAGATTAGCTTTATTTCCTGCACATTTTTCATACCTTTGTACAAAATTGAACTCCAATAGTGGAAATACAAAGGATTTAATTCAAAATAGAGTTTTTATATTATTGGCCTCAGAATGCTCAGATGCTTGTAAAAACAAAGGTTTTATGAAAAGTATTTGATTTCTCATCACTGGCCAAAGTATAATTTTTCCTTTTTATATTTTTGAAATTTTGTCCATGCACTTAATCACCTATAATTAAAGGAATTAGAACCAGGTTAAATAATGAAAAGGGTAGTCCACAAAATACTGAGGGATCAGAACCGTCCATCTTAGGACCTTTAGAGTCATCCCCAACTGCCAAAACTGCCCCATTCTGCTCATGCCAACTTTGCTTGAAGCTCAGATCCCCATGATCAACTCAACCTCTGATTTTCTTTCATTTTTCTTATTTTTTTTTCTTTTTGCCTTTTTGCCAATATTGCCCCTAGCGCCAGTTACGGTTTTCACTAGGGCCGGCTTCTGAATTCCGTCATCACCAATCTTACTCTGACATTTGAATGAACAAGCTAAGATCACCGAGGGCTTAAAAATAGGACGAAATAAAGGCTAGGCTCAGTTTATGAAAGAAAGGGTATTAAAGGCCCAAAATTTTCCAAGTGCGGAGATAGGTCAACCGGACTTACAGTCATGATGAATTTAACCCTTTTTCCCCAAATTGCATTTTTTTGCATCTTTTTTCACACTTGGCTTTCATTTGCCATTTCCATTGCTTTTCCTCTCTTTTTCTTTTCTTTCCTCACTTTGCCCCAATTTGTTTTGCCCCAATTTAAGACTGTAAATCCGGTTTGGGTTTATCAAAGAAACGAACCGGCTCAACTTGGCTAGACTAGGGATTAAAATTTTTGAAGGAAATAAAGAAAAATGGCCTCGGATCATTTCCTATAAATATTCACTCAAGGAAAATACCTTTTTACCGCATCAGAGTTAATGGGCTCAGGAAAATCTGACCCATCCATTTCTGTTAAAATGAGTGCTCCCCCTGATAGGACTTTCTTGACGACATATGGGCCCTCCCAATTGGGCTTGAACTTACCACGAGGGTCTTCCAAAAATGGTAGAATTTTCTTTAGCACTAAGTCTCCTTCTTGGAAAGTTCTGGGCCTCACTTTCTTATTGTAAGCCCGGGCCATTCTCTTCTGGTACAACTGTCCATGGCAAATTGCTTTCAACCGTTTTTCTTCTATCAGGTTAAGTTGATCATGTCTTGACTGGATCCATTCAGCTTCTTCTAGTTCTGCTTCCATGAGCACTCGGAGTGAAGGGATCTCTACTTCCACGGGCAAGACTGTTTCCATCCCATAGACTAAGGAGTACGGGGTTGCCCCAGTTGAAGTCCGGATCGAGGTTCTGTAGGCATGTAGAGCAAGTGGCAGCATTTCATGCCAATCCTTGTAGTTCACTACCATCTTCTGAATGATTTTCTTTATGTTTTTGTTTGCTGCTTCTACTGCCCCATTCATCTTTGGCCTGTACGGAGCTGACTTATGGTGGGTGATCTGAAACTGCTCACACATTTTCTTCATGTCCTTGTTCTTAATATTTGAAGCATTGTCTGATACTATGGCACTTGGCAGTCTATAGCGACAAATAATGTTGTGCTTCAAAAATTTGATCACATGGTTGCTTGTGATATTTGCATATGATGCTGCTTCCACCCACTTAGTGAAATAATCAATCGCCACCAAGATGAATCTGTGCCCGTTCGATGCTTTAGGGGAGATCATGCCAATAACATCTATGCCCCACATAGAGAAGGGCCAGGGTGATGTCATGTTGTGCAGCTCACCTGGGGGTGCATGCTTGTTATCTGCATAGATCTGACATTGGTGGCACCTCCTGACATGTATACAGCAATCATGCTCCATGGTCGTCCAGTAATATCCCAGCCTCAGGATCTTCTTTGCAACATGTGCCCACTCATATGGGGCCCACAGACTCCTCCATGTACCGTCTCGATCAGCCTTTCTGATTCAGCCTTGGCAACACATCTTAGCAGAATATCGTTATGCGACCTCTTGTACACATGTCCACCACTTAGTAGAAATTGACCAGCCAATCTCTGTATTGTCCTCTTCTCAGTAGCAGTGGCATTTTCTGGCAGACTCCGATTGTTCAAGAAATTCTTGATATCTTGAAACCATGGTGTTTCTTCTTCTGGTGCTCCCTCTAGAACGAGACAGTAAGCCGGTTCATCTCGGACCTCAATTTCCAGTGGTCTGATGTCTACTCCTTCTGATATGCTGACCATTGAAGCCAAGGTTGCTAGAGCATCCGCAAACTGATTCTTGGCCCTTGGCATATAGTTGAAGGAAATTCGAGTAAAATTTGTGCTTATTTCTTCCAAATACTGGTGATAGGGGATCAATTTGTGATCCTTGGTTTTCCACTCACCAGTTGTTTGGAAGATGATAAGACTCGAATCCCCGTATACGTCAAGTTCCTCTACTCCATGATCCATGGCTGCTTGCAATCCAATTATGCATGCTTCATATTCTGCTATGTTATTGGTGCACTGGAATCTCAGCTTTACTGCAATTGGGATATGTGAACCATCTGGTTTAACCAAGACTGCCCCTATTCCGTTCCCATTCATATTGGCGGCCCCATCAAAGAACATCTGCCAAGAACTCTCACTGTCCTCCTCTTCAGTGTACAGAATTGCCTCATCTGGAAAGTTGGTCTTCAAAGGTTGATATTCTGGCAGAGGATGTGCAGCCAGGTGATCAGCTATGGCTTGACCCTTGATCGCCTTCTGGGTGATATATGTGAGGTCAAACTCGGACAGTAGTAGTTGCCACTTTGCCGTCCTGCCAGTCAGTGCCGGTTTCTCAAATAAATACTTCAGCGGGTCCATCCGGGATATCAATAGTGTGGAGTGACTAAGGAAATAATGCCTTAGCCTCTGAGTGGCCCACACTAGAGCACAGCAAGTCTTTTCCAATGGTGTGTATTTGGCTTCATATTCCGTGAATTTTTTACTCAGATAGTAAATTGCCCTTTCTTTTCTACCAGTCTCATCATGCTGTCCCAAGACACATCCCATCGACGTTTCCAACACTGACAAGTACAGGATCAGTGGTCTTCCTGGAGTTGGTGGCACTAGCACAGGTGGGTTCAGCAAATACCTCTTTATTGTGTCAAATGCCTGCTGGCAGTCCTTATTCCAGACCGTAGGGTTATCCTTCCTTAGAAGTTTGAAAATTGGTTCACAGATAGCAGTGAGCTGTGCTATGAACCAGCTTATGTATTGAATCCTTCCAAGAAAGCCCCTAACCTCCTTCTCGGTTCTGGGTGCTGGCATTTCAATTATGGCCTTGGCTTTAGCCGGGTCAATTTCAATTCCTCTTCGGCTCACTATAAACCCAAGCAACTTTCCTGATGTAGCCCCAAAGACGCACTTAGCCGGGTTAAGCCGTAGACTGTACTTCCTGAGCCGATCAAACACTTTCTTCAGATTGATCAAGTGGTCCTCCTCTTTGCATGATTTGGCAATCATATCATCCACGTAGACCTCCATCTCCTTGTGGATCATGTCATGAAATAGTGCAGTCATGGCCCGTTGGTATGTTGCCCCAGCGTTCTTAAGCCCAAATGGCATGACTGTATAGTGAAATGTGCCCCAAGGTGTGATAAATGCTGTTTTCTCTTGATCCTCCTTAGCCATCTTGATCTGGTTATATCCTGAGAAACCATCCATGAAGGAAAACAGGCTATGTACCGCAGTATTATCGACCAGAATGTCGATGTGTGGAAGCGGAAAATCGTCCTTTGGGCTTGCCCTGTTCAAGTCTCTATAGTCCACGCACATTCGGACCTTCCCGTCCTTCTTTGGTACCGGCACTATGTTTGCGAGCCACTCAGGGTACGTAGAGACTGCCAAAAATCCGGCTTGGAACTGTTTGACCACTTCATCCTTGACCTTCAAAGTCCACTCAGGTTTCAATCTTCTCAGCTTCTGCTTAATCGGCTTAACCCCTGGCAAAATTGGCAACTTGTGCACCACCATGTCAGTGTCCAACCCCGGCATGTCCCGATATGACCAAGCAAACACATCCTTGTAATCTGCCAAGAATTGTGACATTTCATTTTTCTGCACATCAGATAAATATGACCCGATTTTCACCATTTTTGGGTCATCTTCAGTCCCCAGATTTATGGATATGGTCTCCTCAGTATTAGGTTGGAACCCCTTTTCATGACGTTCCAATTGGTATTCAATTTCTTTTGGAACGTCTTCTTCTTCGACCTCAGTCTCTTCTTCGACCCCCATGAGATCAAAGTCGAGCTCAAGATCGAAGTCATATTCAACCTGGTCCAATTCGGTCTGATTATATGGTTCATAAGTGGTTTGGACCTTTTTGAAAAATTTAAATTTCCTAGAAAAAATAGAAAAATCTTTTTGGGTTTTTTGTGGGCCTTCTAAACATAATTCCCCTGAAGACGAAGGCCCATTAGAACCTTCAGGGAAATGGCATTCCACTATTGGAGTTTTTTTTTTTTTGGAAGCCGCGTCAGTTTGCCGAACAAACGCTGCTTCAAAAGTAAGGGGAGTTTCCTCCCAATTGTTCAGTACAAAATTTTGGGGAGCAGGGGAAATAGGGAAAGCCTGCTCCTCAAGCCCAGCATCCGATGCCATCATCACCGGGTGGGTACTGCCCTTTTCTGCTACGGGACCCAGTTCAGAAATAACCTTGTCTGGAACCTTTACTGCGGCCCAGTCAATGAATGGTAGTTCCATGTTTACCCCTGTCTTTTCGCCCTCAGTCATGGCGAAGAATGCACCAACATCTTCAGAAAAGTCCACCTGCTGCTCGGGCTGTGGTCCAGGCCCATCCACTGCTCCCAGTATTGAAGATGGGTTATAGGGTTGTAAGGCCGAAACAGAAGGCTTTTGAAATGGGTTGATATTTCGGTATGGAGGCTTGGACTGGTCCATGGGAGGAGAAATTTGGATTATATAGGAGGGTTTTGGAAAGTTCACCCTCAGATGCGGGAGTTTTCCTTTGCTTCTGCTCTCCCCTTCTTCATATTTCATTCTTCTCCAGCCTCTGGGCTTGAAGCCCAACCCTACCCTTGGGACTAGTTTCTTAGCCGTGATTGGCTCCACCATCCCCTGCAGATTGATCCCCAGGCCTTTCCCTGGGTGAAAGTGGTATTTCTCCATCACTTTCTTGACCATCCTTTCTGCAGTGGTCCCCTTTTCCTTCTTTTTCTCACACCCCCCAGGTATGTAATTTACCGCCTCAAATTGAAATGAGTGGAATGCAATCTTGTCGACAGTCAAGTCCACATTGATTAATGGTACATCAGGTGACACAATCGGCGGCACCAAGTTTTCGGCTAGGACTGTTATCACCCTTTGCCCTCTTACATATTTCACCCTTTGGTGGAGCGTGGATGGTATTGCCCTAGCCGAATGTATCCACGGCCTTCCTAGGAGCAGATTGAAGGCTGCGGGTATATCCATCACCTCAAATGTGATGTTAAAGATATTCGGCCCAATTGTGACCGGCAGTTCAATCTCCCCTAGGGAGTGGGTCTTGGAGCTATCAAAAGCCCTCACTATCCGCCCATTTCTTTTGATGCTTGACTGGTCCAGACCCAGCTTGGTAAAAGTGATTAACGGGCAAACGTTTAACGCCGACCCGTTGTCAATTAAAACCCGTGCAACCATGCAGCCCTTACAAAGCACAGTGATGTGCAAAGGGTCCACATGATAACACCCACCTGGGCTGATCTCACCCTCTGAGAAACTTATCACATTATGTGACAAGATTTGACCAACCATTTTACCAAGCTGGTCCGGATCAATTGTTTGGGACACGTGTGCACTCTGTAGCACCCTTAACAATGCATCCCTATGCTTTTCAGAATTCAGCAAAAGGCCCAGTATTGAAATCTGGGCCGGGACCCTGCTCAGCTGATCCACAAGATTAAATTCACTTTTCTTTATTATTTTTATGAGGTCTGCTGCCTCATTTTCTGCACCCTGGGGGGTGTCTTCTCCTACTTTATTTTTTCCCTTCTGTTTTCTTTTTTCTTCATTTTCTTTTTTTTCTTTCTCCACTTCTGTCTCTTTTTCTTTCTCTTCACCCCCTGCACATCTCCCCGACCTCGTCATGAGGTTCACCTCCTCCTGGTTCTGGTTCCTGACCATTGGAACCGTAGCCGTGATTCCCTCGCTGTAGTTCCATGGTACAGCGGCCTCTGAATAGGCTAATTTAGGGATGTCAACCACTAGTGGCTGGAGTTTGGACCGGGATGTATGGGCCGGTTTAGGGATAGTATGGGCTGGCTGCACATTTACAACCAAGGGTTGAAGTTTGGAATTTGTGGGGACAGAAGAAGTGATGGAAGCAGTGGTGGGGTCAAGATTGATGACCAGTGGAGCCTTAGACGGCTTGGATGGGGAATAAGTGGGTGGACTGCAATTGAAGACCAATGGGGGCCTTGCAGTATTTATCTGGGTCATAAGAGATGAGACCCGGTTCAAAGAGGAACTTATGTCCTCAGCAGCTGTATTATTTTTTTGGGAGACCATGTTGATCTCCTCTTCTTCCTCCTCTGGGAAAAAACGGACCTGGACAGTGGTCCCTACTGGTGCTATAAGCTGTGACGGGTCAAAGGCCCTTCTGGTGGTGGATATGGCAGTGATGGAGTTGGATGGGCCTGCCCCATTGTGGTACGGCAGAGGGTTCTGCCCAATATCATTTCCCGACGGGGCGGGTGCAGCAGTGTTAAAGACCAAAGCCTTCTGGTCCAACAGGTCCTGGACCGCATGCTTCAATACCCAGCAGTTATCAGTAGAATGCCCTGGTGCACCCATGTGGAAATCACAGGTGACCGATGTGTCAAAATTTCTTCCCCTGGTGGCATTCGGGTTAGGCTCCTTTAGAGTCAAGTATTCCCCTTTCAGCAGGGTTGGCAGTAGTTGGGACAGAGATATGGGTAGAGGGGTGAAAACCCGGTTCTTTCTTGCTGCGAACCAGGCATCCCGCTCCTCCTTAGAAAAAGTCCTCCTTGTGTTAGCTGGCACAGAGGGAGGGAAGTTGACATTCAGCGGGGTCTGGTACGACTGCTGGGCCTGCTGGGCCTGTTGGGGTGCCGAGATGTTCACGTGCAGTGGCTTCTTGGCTGGAGGAGCCTGGACTAGGTTCACCTCCCCTTCCTTTCGAGCCCCTGTCTTTTTAAATCCGGCCCCTTTCTTCTGGGCCATGGCGGCAGAGGAATCAGACTGCCCAGTCAGAGTAGAGTAGTCTATCAGCCTTCCTGACCTGACCCCTTCTTCAATCCGGTCAGCCACCTGCACCAGGGCTGCAAAGTTGGTGGTTATCTGACCCACCAGATGGTTGTAAAAGGGCTGCCCCAGTGTGCCCATAAATGTGGAGATCATCTCCGGCTCTTGCATAGGTGGCCTGACCTGGGAGGTGGCCTCTCTCCATCTCTTGGCGTACTGCCGTACCGGCTCATCTTTGCCCTTGGTCATCCTCATCATGTCGTACCGGTCCGGCACGATCTCAGAGTTGAACTTGTATTGGTCCAAGAAAGCGTCTGCTAGGTCCTTCCACCTCCTGATCCTTCCATGGTCCACTGTAGCGAACCACCGAAGGGCTGACCCGGTCAGACTCCTCTGGAAGAGCTGGATCAGTATTCCATCGTCCCGGCCAAACTGGCACAGGGCCCCGCAGTATAGTTTCAGATGGCTTAATGGGCAGCCCGTGCCATCAAACTTGTCAAAATCCGGGCACCTGAACTTAGCCGGTAGACAGACGTCCGGGTACATGCACAGGTCCTCGAAGGTGGTGCCTGCATGGCTGCCTCCCCCCTTCACCTCCTTCAACTCTGCCTGGATCCTCTCTATCCTGAGCAGCATTTTCTTTTCCATCTCATCCCTAGCCTTTTCTTTTTCCAGCTCTTTCTCAGACTCAGCTGTATTTTCCCTGATCAGAATGGGCTCAGGGACTGGTTCAGAAATGGGCTCAGGCATGGGCTGAGCCGGAGGCGGAATATAGGCCTGAGGTGGCGGCACCGGATGAGAAGTCGACGCCTGATTTTGGGCTTGGGCCTGCTGGGCTTGAGCCGCCAGTAAGTCTCCCAGCATTTTGGCCAGACCGGCCACTTGCTCCTGCAGCTGAGTAAAGTCCTGAGCGGGGACAGTAGCTTGGGCTTGGTTCTCTTCAGTATTCATTGTTCTGGCTTTGGATCTAGTTACTGGAGCAATGATTGCAAGTGTACCTGGGTTGAATGTACCTGATGAAAAAAAATGAATAGAACATGGTAGCTTCCATTTAACTTGAGTCACACCCCTATATATGTAAACCAGTAGGTTAGGTGAACACCAATCCAGATTTTTTTTTTTGTTTTTTTTTGTTTTTGTTTTTTTTTGTTTTTTTTTGTTTTTTTTTGTTTTTTTGTTTTGATTTTGTGTTGGAATATTCTAGGGCTTCCAAGGGTCCCATAATTTTTTTGATTTGATTGATAAAAATAACCAACCAAGGTTTTTATGGAATATTCTAGGGCTTCCAAGGGTCCCAATTTTTTTTTTTTTGATTTGATTGATAAAAATAACCAACCAAGGTTTTCATGGAATATTCTAGGGCTTCCAAGGGTCCCAATTTTTTTGATTTGATTGATAAAAATAACCAACCAAAGGTGTCTTGGAATATTCTATCCAAGTATCCCACAAATGTTTTGATTTGATTGATAAAAATAACCAACCAAAGGTGTCTTGGAATATTCTATCCAAGTATCCCACAAATGTTTTGATTTGATTGATAAAAATAACCAACCAAAGGTGTCTTGGAATATTCTAGGGCATCCAAGTATCCCACAAATGTTTTGATTTGATTGATAAAAATAACCAACCAAAGGTGTCTTGGAATATTCTATCCAAGTATCCCACAAATGTTTTGATTTGATTGATAAAAATAACCAACCAAAGGTTTTCATTTTTTTTTTTTGATTTGATTGATAAAAATAACCAACCAAGGTTTTCATGGAATATTCTAGGGCTTCCAAGTGTCCCACTTTTTTTTGATTTGATTGATAAAAATAACCAACCAAGGTCTTCATGGAATATTCTAGGGCTTCCAAGTGTCCCACTTTTTTTGATTTGATTGATAAAAATAACCAACCAAGGTTTTCATTTTTTTTTTTTTGATTTGAAATCTCATGCATTTTAGAAGATTTTCAAGTTCTAAAGCTGGATTGACATATATTTGAGTTGAGTTGGTGTCAAAAAATATGACACCTTGGTTTCCTCTTTGATTTTAAATCCTGAAAGAATATTTTATTTTATTCTTTTTTGTTTTTCTTTTTTTTTCTTTTGTATTTTTTTGTTTTTTTTTTTTTTTGATTTTGTATTTTTGGGAACATTTCTTATGTTCTTTTCGGGGTGCCTAAGGATTATCCACAGTGTTTTAGGCATTTTATTCTGAAAACTTGGGCTGAAAAGCCAATTTGTGCATTTTTGAACGTATCCGGTATAACATTCCGGATAATAATATGTCTTATTGTATCCGGTCACCATAACCGGATTCACGCATATGCCTTTGTATCCGGAAATATATACCGGATATGAACAGGGTTGTTATTAACCGGCCTGAGTTGCCGGTTATTGCCGAAATGGCCCTTTTTGACTAATTTTTTTTTTCCCGATTAGTTTTTTTTCATTCCCAATTGATGTTCACCTTCATTTGACCTTCAAAACTTGCCCCAAATTGGGCTTGGACATCATACTTGCAAAATTCCCCAAATTTAAGAAAAGGACATGGCTTTACCTTGCCACCTTGTATTACCTTCATTCAATATGGTATTCACATTATACCTTGGCCTGTAAAACATGCAAACGGCCTTCCCACATTTACACCCAATTTCCCCAAACGCAATTGTGTGCTTTTAGCCGAAAACGTGTTTCTCCACCTTCAAGCGTATGGTTTTTGGGTTTTGGCTTAATTGGCAACTTAGAACTCAAGTCTAGTGATGCCCGGAATCGAATCACAGATCCCATTGTCATCACATCATTGACTCAAATTCTAAGGTAAATGTTTTCACTTTCGCTTTCCGAAGTCACGACCTCGGTGCGCCAAGCTACACACATTCATGGTTCAACTTCCTAGTAGGTAATGGGTAGGCTGTGCAAATTGTTTCAAGTGCTCAAGTGCAATTTTAAATTGTGGTAACATTCACAACGTCCCAGCCCCTTGCCACTCTTTTTCGTAGCCATGCATTCACTTTCAAGCCAAGGCACATATGACAAAAAAATAATGAAGCCAAATACAAGCAAGCAAGTACCAAATATGCACAAAAATATTACATGCCCAAAAAGTGGTATACAAAACATGTTATTTGTACAAACAACCATTAAACCATGGAAGCATGCTTGAAACCCAAAAGCATTCCCTAAAATCCCAGATTTTCATGCTCTTTTTCATGCTCAAAGTGTACCATTTCTACCCAAATTGGAGCCTAAAATTTTAGCACTACTTGACATGGTTCAAAAGTGTTTCAATGAGGTAAAACATGCTTAAAAACCCCCAAATATACACTGAAATTCCCAGATTTTTTTTTCTTCAATTGGATGCTCAAGTGACATGGTTTTATGCCCAAATCCAAGCCTAAAACCCAGAAGCTATCAATATGACATAAAAAGCTTTTAGCTTGGGAAACATATGCTTGAAAATCCCCAAAATTCCCCCTAAGCATTTCAGATTTTTTTTCCCATTGTTTTCATGCTCAACTTATGTCATTCCAACCCCCCAAGTTCAAATCATGGCATAAAACAACCATTAAGCACAAAAAGTATTATTCATGGGAAACATGCTTGAATACTCAAAATTTACACCAAATTTCCAGATTTTGAAAATTTCTTTTTCATGGCATAACAACTTAAATCAAAGCATGTCATCACAAAACACATCCAAATCATGTTTCAAAATAGGCTTTGGATCCATACAAATTTCTAAGCATCCTAATCTGATTTGAAATATAATAATATGCACAAATGAAGTAAACAAAATAGCAAGCATTCAAAAGTAGAGAAAAGCATGAACAAATACACAAAAATGGCTTAAATCCACAAGTCCCCAGCAGAGTCGCCAGTTGTGAGACATGGGAAAAAATCACCGGAGTGATCGTCCCTCCGTCAACACACGGGCTCAACGCAAAAGTTGGGAGAGTCGCCACCATTCATGATTTTGGGGTGAGAATGGACACCAAAGATACAAAAGTAGGCAAAAATAGCCAAAAGACAAATTCTAGGATAAAAATAACCCTACTTGAATATCAAGTCCAGAGATGGGTAAGGGGATTAGATTATGAACGGGGGAAGGTGTTAGGCACCCCCATTCATCCACACGAAGTGGTTGCCAAGTGTATATTCATGCAAAAAACAAAGTAAGAAAGCTTGCTAAAAATCATAGAAAACCTTGAAAAAGGATTAATGTATGATATTTTCACATGAAGATCTAAATGGATTTTAGATCCTCTCTTATGTCAATATCATTTCTGGAATATCTCAAAAGATGGAAATCAAAGCACAAATTGCTCAAAACCAAGTTAAATCAAATTCGGAAAATTTGGTAAAAAGTATACCATTTGCCTTGAAATCATTCAAATCTAATTCTAAATTGACCCAAACCAAATCCATTTGAAAGATTAGGGTAAACAAGAGTCTCATGCAAAATTTCACTTCATTCCGATGAAAAATCTAGGAGTTATGCTCCTTTGAAGTTGCTGTTGGGGATTTTTAAAAGTGGTAAGTGGGCAACTTTGGAAAATTGTCTAGAAAAATCCACTACATAGAAATCCGTGAAATTTGGTGTGATTGAAGTCTGTATGGCCATCTTTCAACAGAAACTATCCTCATACAAAAATCCCTTCGGACGTGCCTTGGGTGGTCTCCCGAACAGGCCCCGAAGATCACAGATTTACCCAGAAAAATGCAAATGAGCAGTTCTGAGTAAATCGGCTACCAATAATTCAAATGGAATCCAAAAAATATGAAACCAACTGGATTTGAAAATAGACTCATAAAGGAGTACTCAGAAATAAAAATCACTCGAATCGGACTTAAAACGAACACATGGCGGTCCGTCGAAGTGACAAGTTCTGTACTTGGACCTGAACTGTCCACTTAACTTCGACAGAGAGGTGTCAAAAATCGGCTAGAGAGAAATTCATGAAATTTGGTGGACATAAACTAGACAGCCTCACCTTTCCCATGGTTCTAGAATCGCCCCAAAATTCATCCGGATGATGAAGTTACGGACGTCCGAAGTAGGGGTATAGGTGCTGTCAAGTTAAGCCACTTTTGAAGAAAATCAAATCCGAAAATTGACAAAGTGTGTGAGATTCGTGTGATATGAATCCAAAACCTTTAAAAAACATTTAAAAACACTCCAGAATTGATTGAGGCCATTTATTTGAGTTTTATCACAATAAATGCAATAAACCCCAAATATGAGCCTATCCCGCCAAAATAGTGATATGTGTGCAAAAGTGAAGAAAACCTAGCAAGATCCGTACACATGCATATAGATTCAATAAAATAGGTTCTAGCATAGCCTAGGGTTCCGTTCCATTATCGTTTCCCTCTGTTCTCTTTAAGATAATCAAGGGTACTTTGAATATGGAACGGTTTACAATCAATCAAAAAGGCCTTATGCTACATAGGTTCTAGCACTAGGGTCAATCCCCAGTCTCGTTTCTCCTAGATCCGCCTTCACGTTTTACGGCTAGGGGAGTCTTGAGATACTTTGAGCCGGGGAAGGATCTCCACACATACAAACAAGGCTTTACACTACAGAAAGGTAGAAGAAGAGATCTAGATCTAGGAATGTAAAGACAGAAAATAAAAAGAAAAGTTGAGGCTTACCTGAGTGCTGGAGGCGATTCCACAGCGGTTTTCTTCTTCTCTTGGAGTTCTTCTTTGCGAGAATTCAAAACAAGAGTTGTGTTCCATTTGCTCAAGGAGGAGGCTCCTATTTATAGGCAAGGGCTAAGGTCATTGGTAGACACAAATTAATGTCTAGAACCCCTCCAACCTAAACCCTAAGGTTATTTCCGCGATTTCCCCTCATTTAATGAGGGACATGATGGTAAAAGTGAAAAGCTCTCGGAAAACCCTAATTTTGAGCAAACTTACGGTATCCGGTACATCAGACCGGATAACAAAGAGCCTTAAGGTATCCGGTACATGGTACCGGATACGCCAAGGCTCACACGTATCTGGTATGAGTATCCGGATACGGGAAAAAGTACTTGTATCCGGATTGAGTATCCGGATACAGGTAAAAGTATATTTTCTTCAAATTCTGTGCTGGCTTTCCAGGAGATAATGATTTTTGATGATTGTTTGTGCAATTTGGGGTGTCTACACCCATATTGGTTAAGGTACCCCACTGTTTTGCCCAAGGTACCCTATTCGAATATCTAAAGTATCCTCTAAAGGTGTGAGACACGGGAAAAATCACCGGAGTGATCTCCCCTCCGTCAACACACGGGCTCAACGCAGAAATGGGAGAGTCGCCACCATTCAGAATTTTGGGGTGTGAATGGACACCCAAAATTTTAAAAACAAGCAAAAAGGGTTAAAAGACAAATTCTAGGGTAAAAATAACCCTACTTGAAAATCAAATCCAGAGATGGGTAAGGGGATTAGATTATGAACGGGGGAAGGTGTTAGGCACCCCCATTCACCCACACAAGGTGGTTGCCAAGTGTTTGTTCATGCTAAAAGAAAATAGGAAGCTTGCTAAAAAATCATGAAAAGCCTTGAAAAAGGAACAAGTGTATTATATATTCACATGAAGATCCAAATGGATTTTAGATCTTCTCTTATGTCAATATCATTTCTGAAATGTCATAAAAGGATAAAAATCCAAGCAAAAGAATGTACAAAGCCAAGTTGAATCAAATCCGGAAAATTCGGTGAAAAGTAATGCCATTTGTCTTGAAATCGTTCAAATCCAGTTTTAAATCAAATCAAACCAAATCCATTTGAAAGATTATGGTAAATAATAGTCTCATACAAAATTTCAAGTAATTCCGGGTGAAAAGCTAGGAGTCATGCTCCTTGAAAGTTGCTGCTGGGGATATCTAAAAGTGATAAGTAGGCAACTTTGGAAAATCACCTAGAAAACTCCACTCCATAAAAACCCACGAAATTTGGTGTGATTGAAGTCTGTATGGCCATCTTTCAAAAGAAACTAGCTTCATACAAAAACTCATTCGGATGTGCCTTGGGTGGTCTCCCGAACAGGCCCCGAAGATCACAGATTTACCCAGAAAAGTGCCATTGAGCATTTCTGAGTAAATCGGCTACCAATAATACAAATGGAGTCCAAAAATTATAAAACCAACTGGATTTGAAAATATACTCATAAAGGAGTGCTCAGAAACAAAAATCACTCGAATCGGATTTAAAACGAACACATGGCGTTCCGTCGAAGTGACAAGTTCTGTATTTGAACCTGAACTGTCCAATCAACTTCGACAGAGAGGTGTCAAAAATCCGCTTGATAGAAATTAATGAAATTTGGTGGACATAAACTAGACAGCATCACCTTTCCCATGGTTCTAGAATCGCTCCAAAATTCATCCGAACGATGAAGTTATGAGCGTCCGAAGTAAAGGTACAGTTGCTCTCAAGCTAAGCCACTTTTGAAGAAAACCAAATCCGAAAAGTGATAAAAATGTGTGATCCGTGCAAGATGAACACAAATACTTTAAAAATCATCCAAAGACATTCCAGAATTGATTGAGGCCATTTATTTCAGATTTATCACAATAAATGTAATAAACCCAAAATATGAGCCTATCCCGCCAAAATATTGCTATGTATGTGCGAGTGCGAAAAACCATACAAGATTATTAGAACAACATAGCATGCATACATATTCATCAAAATAAGGTTCTAAAACAGCCTAGGGTTCCGTTCCATTATCGTTTCCCTCTGTTCTCTCTCCCCGTTAAACACGGTTCTTCAAGATAATCAAGGGTACTTTGAATATGAAACGGTTTACAATCAATCAAAAGGCTTTATGCTACATAGGTTCTAGTACTAGGGTCAATCCCCAGTCTCGTTTCTCCTAGATCTCGCCTTCACGTTTTACAGCTAGGGGGAGTCTCGAGATACTTTGAGCCGGGGAAAGGTTTTAACACACAAAGAAGGCCTTATTCTACAGAAAGGTAGAAGAAGAGATCTAGATCTAGGAATGTAAAAACAGAAAATAAAAGAAAAGTTTGAGGCTTACCTGGGTTCTGGAAGTGATCCCGCAGTGGTTTTCTTCTTCTCTGGGAGTTCTTCTTGGCGAGAATTCAAAACAAGAGTTAATTGCCATTTGCTTAAGGAGGAGCCTCCTATTTATAGGCAAAGGCTAGGATTAGGGTTGGTGAGAATGGTAGACACAACATAATGTCTATAGCCCACCAACCTTAACCCTAAGGCTATTTCCAAGATTTCCCCTCATTTAATGAGGGATATGATGGTAAAAGTGAAAAGCTCTCGGAAAACCCTAATTTTGAGCAAAACTTATGTATCCGGCATGTCAGGCCGGATACACAAGGGCCTTAAGGTATCCGGTATATAATACCGAATACACTAAAGCTCTCTTGTATCCGGTATGTTCCACCGGATACAAAGAAATGTACTTGTATCCGGCCTGAGTTGCCGGATACAAGGAAAAAAGCCTTTTTTCCAAATTTTAACACAGGCAATACTTATTTACATGTAATATCGTTTAAGTAAATGTCCTCGTATTTTTTAATCTCCATTTACTTAAGATATTACATGTAAATAAGCAAGCACCCCCCCATTTGAATCCATTAAAAATAGTTCCAGACCCAAATTCCAAGTGAATAAAAAGTCAACTTTCCAGTTCTAGGCAAAATTCCGATTTTTCAGGTCTGGAAAAAAGGTTCAATATGTTAAAACCAAGGTATTCATCAAGATTTAAAATCTCAAAAAATTCATTTATGCAATAACATGGCTAAAAACCTGATTACCGGGAAAAATTATCTTGAAATCTGGCTTTAAAAAATATTTCATTTTCTGGGGTCAAAAGTCAACAAAATTCAACCGGAAAAAGCTTGACTTTGCACAAAAGATTGAATTCGGGCCTTTTCCTTTTCCGTTTTAGATTCAAATGGGTTAAGTATCTCAAACCCAATGCAAAGAATTGAAAATTCCAATAAAATATTACTCTCCTTCAAGATTTATCAAAAATCGTGCAATTTTGGGGTGTCTATAAAAGGTACCTCACTTGTATTGCCTAAGGTATCCCTTTATTTTGACCAAGGTACCCCACTGTTTTACTTAAAGTACCCCCTTGTTTATCTAAGGTACATCCCCCTTATATAGCTAAGGTACCTTCCTTTATACAGCTAAGGTACTCCTTTAATATCACTAAAGTACCTCCAACATACCTAAGGTACATCCCTTACATTACCTAGGGTACACCCCTTGTATTTCCTAGAGTTACTCCTCTCATATAAGGTACCCCCACTGTTTTACCTAGGGTACACCCCCTATATAGCCAAAGTACCCCATTTGTCTAACTAAAGTAACCTGTATATAAGTAAGGTAACCCTCCACTGTTTTCCCTAAGGTATAGCTCTGTATATAGCTAAGGTAACCCCTCATATAACTAAGGTACACCCCTCCTATAGTTAAGTACCCTCCTCAATATAACTGAGGTACACCCCCTAAGCTTATTCAAAGTTTATCCCTTAGAATGACTAAGGTAAATCCCTTGAAACACTAAGGTACCCTCTCAATAACACTAAGGTACCCCCACTTCACACCAGGGTATTACATCTGGTATAACTAAGGTACCCCCAAGCATCCCTAGAGTATGCCTTTGAAATAGCTAAGGAAAACCCCTTAAAACACTTGGGTAACCCTTCAAATAACACTAAGGTACCCTCTACTTATCACTAAGGTACACCCTTACTTAACACTAAGGTACCCCCTAAGGGTTTTAGTTGAATAAAAGCCTTGTTTAGGGGCAGATTTGAAAGTCCCAAAACTTGGGCATATAAAAGGCTGTCCTAATTTCAATTCTAAGTATTTTTAGAACACTCCCTCTTGTCTTGGACGTATAGAACAAGAGAGAAAGTGTGGGAACTTGCTTGAAGCTTCAAGAGGAAAGAAGAAGAAGGAGAGAAGAGCTTGCAGGGAAGTTTGCTTCTCCATTAAACAAGTAAGTGGCAAACCCTTTAAACTAAAATGAATTTATTTGATTTTCGTATCTCTCTCTCCTAGGGTTTTGATAAACTGGAAAACCACTTGCATGTAGGGTTTTGCTTCAAAAATTCGTAGGGTTTGGTTTATCTAATTATCTTGCTTGGTTTTCTTTTGATTTGCCATGGATATGCAACCTCTATTGATTATACTTCTGGTTAGGATTTGGGATGGATTCCTGTATTTAGAGGTGTTCTTGAGAATGTTGGGATGTTTTAGAATCATCTCATTTGGTATTAGAGAGGTTGGATGTGGTTTGTATAGGTTTGGTGTTGGAAAATAGCCAAAATTTTGTAAGAACCCGAGCCGGTGATTAATCCTGAAGATCGGCGATTAATCCTGAGCCAAGACCTCCAAAAAGCAGTTCTGTTAAAGCTAATCGCGAATCAGGATTAATCGCCCAGGGCTAATCGCGACCTTAGCGCGCGAACGTTGAACTGGGCGCGCGTACGTTGACCCTTATTTCACCTTAACGCGCGAACCCTAGGCTTCAACGCCCGAATGTTGGGCTGATCGCCCCTGGACGATTAATCGTGGACCTTGTTTCTTGATTTGTTCAGCCTTTCTCTCTCAAACCCTTTCCCAAACAAACCAAGCCTCTTGTAAGTAAATGTCATATGTATTTATTGCTCCATTTACTTAAGTCTTTATATGTAAATAAGGTTTTACCCCCCATTTGGAACCAATAAAAATACTCCCAAGGCCCAATTCCCAACCAATAAAAAGTCAACTTTTCAATTTGTGCCTAAATTTCCAATTTCCCCGATTTTCAAAAATGGCCACTTTTTGAGTTTGATATCCAAACGAGTGATTCAGGAGCCTAGAAAATTTTAAAAGATTTGTATATTCTTTAATAGACTACAACCTGAAATTGAGCCCGAAACTCCTTGTAGATTTGTCTAGAAAAATTATACACCGAAAAGTCAACGTTTTTATCTAGACTTAGAATATTTTAGAGGCCCGAAACTTTTTGTCTCGGAATCTGTTGATTTTTGGTATGGTGATTTGTATGGGATTCCTAAGATCATCCCACCCATCGAAAATGTGTTTTGAGGATTTTATGACCTTCGTTTTGATTGGCTTGGATTTATGAAAGTGATGTCGAAAAACTCTCATATGATTTGACAAGTGTAACGCCCCGAACTCGGGTCAGTGCAAACCGGCACCCAACCCAAACCCGGTTCGCTACTGTAACAAACCGAATTTAGTTCAACAACCAAATCCGAGGTGTTACTGGCCCATATCAAATACAACATCAATAACATACCAAACCAAAGAATTAAAATCCATTCTCTTTATTATACTATCAGAGTTGCGGAAACAAGTATGTGCGGAAGTGTAGTTCAAATCCTCAACTAAACATAAAGCTTGACCATCAGTCAGTAATATCAAAGTCTGGTAAAATAAACTGGGTACTATCTCTCTCATCTCTCAATACATCAACCCAATGAATAACATTAGTCCAAATCAAAGTACTAGGTCTATAGCATTAATCCACCTCAGACAAGATCTGGATAATAGTAATCCTCCGGTGAATACTCAGCTATCTCTCCCTGGAAGTCTAAGAGATCCCCCTCTCGCGTATCAGCTGAAAAAAATGGAATAAAAGTAGGGTGAGATACGAATATCCCAGTAGGTAACACATGCATGATTAAACAATTAATATAAGTAAAGTAACAGTCATGCACGATTAAGCAACATCGACTAATCAGGCTCGCATAATCATTGATATCATTCGTGAACACAAAACAGTTTGATAAACAGTTCTAGAATGAATTTCAGCAATTTTTAATATAAGAATCCAATGGTCAAATCAGTAACATAATTCACACATTGCCAGGATGTACTAAACAGTCACATCCGATCAATATCTCAATCACATGCCTCCCGCATGTATACAATAATAATACCAAGTGTTAAGATTTCAGTGTCATTGTAGGACTCACAAAGATAGATAAACCTTTTGAGATGATTCTCAACCAATTGCTATACCACCGTGCGACTTAGGAGCAATGCTACTAATGATACTCAAGTCCCATGCAGCGCAGCTTAGACAAGAGCCGTAGTCACTGACTTATTGCACACGTACCCATCAGAGTTGGCATGTACCACCAGCATGTAGCACCAGAATCAATACATGGAGATGGTCGCTTATCCACATGTACAGGGAATCACCAGCGGCTCACCGGGGTGTCCCTCCAGACATAGGACCTTCCCAGACAAACTAACTTGCAAAGGAAGTGCATCGCATATAGGAGTAACTCAACCCAAATGACATATCCCTCAGCTATCTAGCCACGACTATGGATCCATAACCAGCTATGCCCACTAGACTCCAAAATTCCCTAAAGTATCACATTTCTATAAGGTTTGGTGCCTAGCGGCATATAATGGTTATATCTGTACATTTACTTCATTATTCGTTCATCTGAATTCTGAATTCTCTTTATAATGTATTCTGATTTGTAATACCATTTAGAGGTGTTTTGATAATCAAAGTGTAGTTAGGCTTTTCCAAAATCACATTTCTCAATTACCTTTGAAACTTGGCAACTAATGTCCTAAATATCTCCCTAATTTATTTTTCTGTAAAACAGGGATTTAGATAATTTATTTTGGTCTTAAAATACCTTAATTAATCATTAAAATTGTCTAAAAATAGTTTAGAGTTGAATTAGGTTCGAAATTATGAAAATCTGGAATTTCTGCTTAGAGCGCCTAGGATCGCTCAGGATCGCCCTGGCGGTCCCTAGTCAGCGGTAGTTCAATTTCGAGCGCCTACGGTCCATCGTCTCGCGGTCTCCGGCGTCCTAAATTTTTATAACTAGCGCCGATGATCACCGAGTACAGTCGAGGTCGGCGGTCATACAAAATCGAGCAGAAACAGTTCTAAATCATGATTTTTCTCGTCTAAACTCATTCTAATGTATTTATAACATGCTTATCTAACTAAATACACCATTACATATACTAGAAACATGCGTTTGCGATTAAACAAAGGAAAATCCAATTTCTGAAAACAAACCGATGTCACCTACCTCTTATACGTACGTTCCTCTTCTTCTCTTCTGAATAGCAACCCTCCAATCTCTCTACAGTTGCAAAGCAACACTCAGAGCAAGGTAAATCCTGGTCTTCCTCCCTTCTTCTTCTTCTTCTCTTCTCGGTCGCTCAAAGGTTCGTCGCTTGCGGCTGAAGCATAAGAACGACAATACAAGGTATATGGTTTAGGTTATTTTATACCTATATATACTTCCTGATCCCATGTATCTCCCATGCAAACTCTCCTATACACTCTGCCCAATTAGAATGCATACCTCAATATCTCATGATCGGACGGTCAGATTTGCGTCTAATTCTGGATCTCCGCTAAATTAATCACCCCCTACAATAATAAAATATTTCCATCAATCCTAACTCTCAATAATATTATTTACTAATTTAATTTATTATTTAAGGAAAATTCGGGGTTTTACAACAAGGCTTTGGCCTATGGTTTATTGGCAGTGGATGGGGAATTCCACTTGCCCTTGGTATGGTTATTGGTGGTGGATGGGAAATTCCACTTGGTCTCGATTGATGTGATAGTGGATGGAGAATTCCACTTGGCAATCAACTGTGGACGTGTAGTCCCACTTGACTCTTGGTATTTACTTGTGGACTAGTAGTCCCACATGACACTTGGTATTTAATAGTGGACGAGTAGTCCAACTTGTCACTTGGTTGTGCATTGGGAATTATATCTTGGGTTGTGGAATGTGACATTGGTTCTAGTAACTGCTGAGCAAGGTTTGTTCTACATCGTGAGTTCTACAGGTTGGTTTTACCTTATCAGTTCTACCAAGTTTGTTAACTAATTTTTATGTGTTATATTATTTAGATGCTGTGACTTGGGAATATTAATTGTCTAAACTGCTTTTATTCATGATGTTATATGTATTGCATAAACTGTTTCCATTCATGCATGTTTGCTACTTGCTGGGACTTTAAGTCTCACGCGTTTTGTTTTACCAGATTTGTTTTCAGATCCGCTTGGTGAGTCACGTACTGGGGCAGATAGAGAGGGTGAGCTTGAGCACCAGCCCAAGGACTTCTACTAACCATAGTAAGATTCTTTTTATGATGATGTATTTTGTCTTGAGGATTGTATATGGGATGTAATTATGCTTTTTGGGTTTGTAGACTGGGGAGTTATCTTTAGATTATCATTTATGTGTATGGATGCTCATGTGAGAGGCAGTGATGGAGAGATCTTAGTTGCCTTTTTGTATACCTAAATGTTGTATTTTGGAGTTATTACACAAATGCCCTTTTATTATATGGAAAATTTTAAATTCCATGCTTCTTTATTTTATGCACTCTGATGATTACATTGTAATTGCCCACGTTAATAATGTTCATCAGGTTCTTTTGGGCCCATAAGTAGGTCTCGGGTACGGGTTGGTGCCGTGATAGGGCAGACCCGAATTTGGGGCGCTACAATATTAATATAAAATTCTAAATGATTAATAGTGAGGTGGAGTTGCCTTAAAGTAATAGGAGTTAATTAAGGTTTGGTTATAATGTCAAGAGTTATTAAGGTTTGAATTTAGTGATGGAGGATTTACATATATAAATTAATTTACCATGGATTAGGCATTAGGAATTGTTATGGTTTGGCGATGGTCAAAAGACAATAAAGAGTTCTTAAGTTATGGATTAATACAAGAAAGTAAAAGTCAGTACAAGGAATTTCCCTCATAACCATCTCCGATCCCTAAACTTGCTTTTTCTAATATCTTCCTCAAATTGATGTAAATTCTGGTTATCTCTTGATCCTTACCCTTAATTAGTTCCTCCATAGGTTTCTAACAGTGTTTAGATGCTAATTAAATTTAGTTTAACTCAGTTGAAGTCAAACAATAGGTTAAAATCCGAAAATACACTCAAAAAGGGCTTAGTTGTGAAACCCCATTCCAATGCCCCTAGCAAACCATAATTGGTGAATCTATTGTGCAGGTGAAGTTGGAGAAGCCCCAAGCTTGAAGCCAGTCAAAGTGGTTAAGCCACGGCTTGTTAGTAGCCTAGGAAGGAGAAGAATGGCAAACTTGTAAATTTGATATCTGGTGGGAGGACTTTTGCTTAAGTATAAGGGGGCCAAAATGCCCATTCGTATACCCCATTCGCACAAACCCAAAACGCCTGCCCCTCTCTTATCTCTTCTCCATTTTCCCTCTCCTCTCCCATTTTTATTATTCAACTCCTTCTCCTTATCTTACTCTTCTCATCTCATTCCATTCACCTTGAATCCATTGAAGAAAACCTTAGCAAGAAAAGGAGGCAAACCTAAGGAGATTTTCGTTTGGAAACTTGGAGACTTGTGAACGGCAACCAAGAGGAGGCAAAGGTGCTGTTCGTGGGGTGATTTTGAAGCAAGAAGACTTGCTCAAGTGATTGCAAGAGGTAAGCAACACCACTCCTCCCATATTTCAATTTTTAGCCATTTTCTTATATAAATGTGAAATCTAGTGTTTGATGTATGAAATGATATATTTGGACGAATATGGGTGATTTCTTTTAGGGGTTTTGTTAGTAGTAGATAGCTACACATGCTAGGAGCAATTTAGAGCTCAAAACACCCAAAACGAGTGAGATTTGAGAAAACACCTAAATCTCAAAAGTTCGGATTTCGCGAACTTTCAAAAAGCCCAGCTACTTTAGCAGTCGCTCGAACACGGCATCGGGCGGTAGTTTAAGTAGTTTTATGAAGTGATTTAGGGCATGGCCGCTCGAGCGATTGTTCTAGAGACTTGTTGTAATGGAGGAACGCGAGAATAAATATTTGGCCGCTCGAAGCAGGCTCGAGCGACCTATCAAGCGCCCTTACCAGAAATTCCAAAATTTGAGTTTTTGGCCCAGATTGAACTACCATTTGTTTTCATTCAAATCCAACCCATGTATGAGTGAGAGTTAGGTGTCTAGGAGGTGTTCCAACTAGAGTTATCACCAAATTCCAAATAGTAGAGATTTTGGGTACGTTTTGCTATAATAGGTCCCCTAGAGAGAGTTGTGTCCCGGATTTTTATAGAAGTGGGATAAATTGATTCCACCACTTCAAATACCTTCCAAATAACCTATGGAAGTAGAATACAAGGATCAAACCTAAGTTGCATAAGTTTCAAAAGAATTGAGGCATAGATTGCCAAGTTGGGTCATGAAATATAAAAAAAGTTCCAAAAATGTGATTTTTGCCTAGATCGAACCACCAAGTGTTTTTACTTAAATCTAACCTACGTATGAGCTAGAATTACATGTCTGGGAAGTGTCCCAACTAGAAGTATCCTGAAATTACAAGTAATAAGGATTTTGGGTACGTGTTACCAAGGAAGGTCTTACAAGAGTTTCTGTCCCAGAGTACCATAGGATTAGGATAACTTGTTACCACCACCTCGAGCTCCTTCCAATTAATCTTTAGAGATAGAAATCAAGAACTCATACCCAATTGTACAAGTATCAAAGAATTGAGGCATATGTTGCCCAAATAAGTCTTGAAAAGTAGAATTTCCAGTAAAGCCAATCATTTTCCATTGAACTTCATGGTGACTACACCACACTTGATATGATGGGCTTCGGCCTGGAATTTGGCACAAGACATGAAAGGCATTAGCCCGTAGTAAATTACAAGATAAGTTGGGCATTGGCCCATTGCTGGTGAGCATGACATGAAGTGTATGGAGGGCAGTGGCCCAGGACCACATGAGATTTATTTAGGGCATTGGCCAATTTGTTTAGCATTCTATATATATATATATTGTTAACATGATACGAAGAGGGCGGTGGCCCGAATTGAATGGCAAGACATGAAGGGCATCCCAAGCGATAAAATGTATAGTTCATTTCAATTGGGGGCAGTGAACTATTATTCACCTCAATTTGGGGGTAGTGAACTAACTCCTTCTCAAAGTGATTATTGGTAAGTAAAATGTATAGTTCATTTCAATTGGGGTCAGTGAACTATTATTCACCTCAATTTGGGGATAGTGAACTAGCCCTGTTACAACAGTAAGTATGGAGTGTTAGAGTGAGTGGTTCACCTCAGTTGGAGGGTAGTGGACTATGGTTCACCCTGGCTGGGAGTAGTGAACTAGCACCCCCCCCCCCCCTCCGTATAAGCTTGGAAATCTTAGAGGTCAAGTATGATAAACAAATGAAATATGATTGATATGAATAACTGGCACATGCATGCACTTGTTAAATGACACTATGTTGCTGTTGTTTCCGCAATATTTTAACTAGCCACGTGTCATGGTCTTATTGAGAGATATTTGCATAAACTGTGTTTTCACTAAATCATGCATGTGTTGCTTACTGAGACATTCGTCTCAAAGTTGCTTTACTTCTTATTTTTCAGATCCATCGATGTTTGGTGCGAAGGACCGGGCTGGGAATAGAGGCAAAGATAAAGCCTTTGGGTATTGAGAGGAATTCTGTAGGCCTTAGGTTTATTTTTTATTTGTACATGTATAGTTTATTTTGGATTGTACACCTTGTATTTTGAGAGGAGTGATGTAGTCATCCGTCATTTTGTAATCAAACTCCTGTCTTATTACATTTCTTTTATATATCTAGAAAACACTTTTGATATGCACAGAATGAATTGTCTTATCACTTGCATTTGTAGGGAAAAAGTTTTAAATTCCTTCGTATTTTACCAGGTAGAATGGCTCACTTGCCACAGTCTGGGACGGGTTGTGCCTTGGAGGAGCAGACCTGGTTCTGGGGTGTGACATTAGTCGTATGCTACTGGGCAGGTGAGCACTCCTGGGCCATCCTGAGTGCCCAGCAAAAGTTTCAATTATTTTTTACACGAGCGCCTACCCTAGACAGGTGAGCGATCTTGAGCGCTCAGCCAAAAATTTTTAACGGAACATGTGGCAACTTTAGTTTTCATTGTCTAACCCAATTTCCTTCACCTAAATCACTTCCAACTCATTACAAATCAACTATAAAAAGCTTCTAAACACGATTGAAAGTAATCGAACAAAAATTAAATCGACACGTAGTTTAGACGCTTAGAAATCAAACAGAGATGTGATATTTTGTTCAAACAGAAATCATGCATTCGTTCGAGTAATCTTTAGCAAAAATCCGGTAAAACAACGATAGAAAGGGGCGTGTCACCTACCTCTGTACGCTCAAGATCCCTTCTTCCTCCAACCAATGAATTCTTCTCCTCTTTACAGACAAGAAATGCTCTAGGAATGATGAGGAATCATAGATCTGCTACTTTTCTCTCTTCCTCCTCCTTCTTCTCCTTTCATTTTCTCTCTCTATCTCGTTCGTTGTTTCCTCCTCTCTGCAGCCTCCAAGCGCCAAAGCCAAAGTCACCACATGAATACCATTGCTAATATTAAACCCTATTTTTATTCTCTACGATCCCACGCATCGCTTTACTATTGAGTTCAATACTTATTCTCCAATCGGATTTAATAATGACCTTTAATCCACTCTTACCTTGATATCTCACGATCCGACGGTTAGATCTCCGTCATACTCCTAATTTCCTTTATTAGTGTGATTATTTAATAAATGAAATCCTCATCTCCTCAACTTAAGGCTCCAAATTAAACATAATTACCAATATGCCATTATTCCAATTATTAAGCTATAAGTATCATTGTTAATAGAGAATCTAAACCCCAACTTAAATCTATTATTATTTCTCAAGTCTAATAACAATTTTGATTAATGTATTTAATTATTACGGATAATTAATGTGAATTTACCAAAATACCCTTCTCTTAATATTTTCACATCTATGCATTCGATTTCCTCCAAAATTCCCAAATATATTCTCTATTTTATTTTGACAAATTTATTGACATTACAAATATTCATAATTAATTATTATTTATTTATTTGCTGAAAATTCGGTGCTTTACAGCTAGGTCACCTTGGCCACCTAGGGCTGGGCAACCAAATTATAAAATTTTTTTAGAGAAGTCGCCCAATCAATGTGCTGGCCGACCACTCTAGGCGACAACTCTAAAGTAGTAATCATTAAATTGATTACTTTAATTTTCCTCCACTAAATAGCAATTATTTTTATTTACTTTATTAGATTATCACTAAACTTTAAATAATTCTTATTATTTTAATCGACCCCACTATTACCCCGCTATTTTCATTAAACAATTAAATTTGATATTACCTTAATTATTACATCACTAGAACCGGACTTTAGCGTGGGTGTGATGTGTCCAGCTTCCTATATGATTAACCTGTCTGGCACTGGATTGTGGATTAAATGCCATGATGACAATAGGAAGATTGCTACCAGCGGGTGAGATGTGACCTTTTGTTGGTGGAGATGTGGTGATGTGGTCCGGATTGGATTGTATCTCATTGGGGAGATATGTGATTACCACCTGCGAGTGAGATGTGACCTCCTGATGGAGGAGATGTGATCCATATTGGATTGCATCCCACAAGGGAGATATGTGATTACCTCATGCAAGAGAGGTGTGTTACCTCATGTGGGGGAGATGTGATTACTACGTGATTGCATCCTACATGGGAGATGATTATGTAGAATTTGATTGAAATCAATGATTGTGTAGAATTTGATTGACATCCTGCAGTAGAGGTATGCTACCATTGGATAATGCGTTTTATTTATTTATTAATTAAGAATGACATGATTTCATTTAAATAAGAAGATTTTGATTGAATGGTGTAGCTTTGACTTGATTATAATTGTTAAAATAGAATATTATTGAAACATGAATAAAATGTAGAATTGTTCTTGGGAAGACATTAATTGAAATAAATTGGAAACCATGTGGATTTGATTTATAATACATTGTCCTTCTATTTGAAATGAATTTATATATAAACTTTCTTTATTTTGAGCATAGATTTAATGTTGGTTTTGTACTGTAATTACTCGTTTATCTTATCGACCGTGATTACTCGCTTATTTTATCGAGCATGAAATCATTGTTATTTTCCTTATATATAAACTGTTTTTTTTCATGCATAGTGTTACCTACTGAGATATTCGTATCTCATGTTTGTTTTGTTTTGTTTTTAGCTGATTCGTGTGAGAGTGTCCTTGGGGTGACACAGGGGGAGTTGCGTACTACTGTGCTGTGGATTATTCTTATCTTGTTTAGATTTTTCTTTTAGAGGTTGATATAGACGTACTTTGATGGATACTTTATGATTATGAGAGAAAGCGTGTTAGAAAACCCATTTTCCAGACTTATGATTTTATATTGATGAGTTAGTTTGATGATTATATTTAGCCATGCCTATTGATAAATTCGATGCTTTAAATTTCCCGCACTCTGATATTCAATGGAATTATTTAAATTTAAATGTCTGATAATTAGTAGCTTTGGGCCCAGTAGCACTTCGGATTCAGGTTTGGTGCTTCTTGTGCATAGACTTGGGTTCGGGGTGCTACAGGTGTACCTTAGTTAAACAAGGAGGTACCTTTGTTATATAAGGGAGGTACTTTAGTTATACAAAAGGGGTATCTTAGTTATATAAGGGGGTACTTTAGTTATACAAAGAGGGGGAAGGGGGGTACCTTAGGTATTCAAGGGGTGTACGTTGGGTAAAACAAGGGGGTACCTTAGGTACACAAGTGGGTTACCTTAGGCAATACCAGTAGGGTACCTTAGGTATACAAGTAGTGTAACTTAGGCAATACAAGGGGGGTACCTTAGGAAATACATAGGTGTACTTTGGGTAATACATGGGTGTGCTTTAGGTATACTTAGGGTACCTTGGGTAATACTTAGGTGTACTTTAGGTATACTTGGGTCTATCTTAGGTAATACTTGTGAGGTACTTTCGATATTCTTAGGAGATACCTTGGGTAATACAATGGGGTACTTTAGAGTTATTCGGGAGAGTACCTTAGGTATACTTGGGTGGTTCTTTGGGTATACCCGGGTGTACCTTGAGGTAAATATGAGAGGGTGTACATTAGGTTTACTTGGGGGTGTGCTCTAGGTGTGCTTGGTCTAAATTGGTGTTAATGAGGGTTCAAGAATGATTTAGAAGTGTTGCAATTTGAGTTTGGGTTCAAAACAAGAAATCTGGAAATTTTTATTGGACGCGTGAACGGTAAAGTTGGACGTTCAGGTGTTAAACCTTTATCAAATGGTTTCTACAAGATTTAGCTCAACGCGCGATTAACATGCGATTCAAGGTTCACACATCAAGGTTAAAAAAAAAATTTCACATTTAACTTCACTTTATCAGAATTTGATTTCCAATTCACTAAAATAAAATACTTGGAGGGTATCTTAGCCAATTGAAATTGAGACATAACATTAACTAAGCATACCTTAATAATTTTCAATAAGTTTAATTTGATTTCCCCAAATCCTCAAACATGATCCATATCCACCTCACCTTCATTACACAAATACTTAATTAGTCTAAAAACCCCACTTTAATTAATTGAACTTAGTAATAAAGACATAATCTAGGTTGAGTTTAGAGAGAGAGAGAGAGGGAGTCTTCTCCCCCATCATCATCCTCTCCAATTGATTGAATAAGAAAAAAAAATGAAAAGAGAGAGAGAGTGAGAGAGCTAGAGGGGGGTTCATCTATTTGAAATGGATGAAAGAAATCTCGAATTTCACATAATAGAAAAAGGGGATGGAGTTGGGGACATTGTTGTGGCATCGACGGCGAGAGGAACCAGATGGCGGGATGAAAACTTTTGGAAGCATGATTGAGAATGGCTTTGATCTCAAGCTCTTGAAATTCTTTCTACTCGTCTTGATCTTGAACTCTAAAGAAAGGTTTTGATCTCATGCTCTTGATCTTGAACTCATAATCAAGATTCATGAAAGCTTACTCTCTAAAGAAAAGCTCTTGATCTTGAACTCTAAAGAAGAGCATTTTTTGCCAATTTCTTATGGACCATCTGGAATAGAACGGTACAGCCAGTCCAATTCGGTTTATACTAGGACAAGACCAGACCAGTTTGGTATCCGGTTTCGGTACATTAAACCATGATTTCAATGTAGGAGACAATTCATACCAAAATAGCAAATGACTTCTTCCCTCATCTATATTTGACAAAATAAGCATGTTTAGTTTTTATAAAGATATGAAACCTAATTACGAATGCCTTAAAAGATATTCTTAATATTTTTGTCACAACCCGGAACCAAGTCTACCCCTCCAAGGCACAACCCGTCCCAGACCGTGATAAGTGGGCCATTACTTTTAACAAGACACGGAGGATTTAAAAACTTTTCTGTACAAGTGCAAGTGCAACAATTTATACATGTGCATATCAAAAGTGTGATCATATATATATATATATATATATATATATATATATATATATATATTTGAAATGACGCAAGACATGAGAGTTTAGATATAAAACATTTGAGTGACTAATCACTCCTCTCATTGTATAGGGTTACAATTCAAAACTATACAAGTATAACAAAAGAAAATCCTAAGGCCTATGGTAGTCTTCCTCTCTATACCCGATGGCCTTTTCCTTGCCTCTATCCCTGGCCTGGTCCTTCACACCGGACATCGATGGATCTGAAAAATAAGATAGAAAGCAACTGTGAAACGAATGTCTCAGTAAGCAACACATGCATGATTCGGTGAAAACACATTTTATGCAAATATCTTCCGATAAACCATGACATGCGGGTAGTTTTGATGGTACGAAATCCACAGCATCTCATGTGTCATACAATAGTGCACGCATGTGCTACAGTGTACAGATAATCCATTTAATAGCAATCATGTATTCAACTTATTACTTGTTATCTAGGATGTTTACATATATATACATGGCCCCATTTAGTGTCACTGATTCCACGTGGTGGCTAGGCATCTATGCCGATTCCCCTTGACGTAGGCATCCATACGCCGATTCCCCTTGACGTACAGGCATCTACTGCCGATTCCTCATAGCTAGTGTGCATCAGCCACCGATGATGCTGGTGCCAAGATGATATCACAATAGAGAGCAGAAACAGTAACAGTAACAATTGGCCATGACATATACCAAACAATCCTAGTTAAGTCTATGGATCCATACCTTAAGGGTTTATTATGTGGGTGTTTTCATTTATCAATTACATAACAAGTATAACAACAAAGTGCAGAATCATAACACATCAAATATATCCAAGCTTGAGTGGAGGATGCTAGTTCTCTATCTCCAAGTTGGGAGAAAACAAGGGTCCACTACCCCAACTGAGATGAACCACTCAACAACCCACCAAGACTTACTGAGCAGTTACTCGTGATCAATGCCTCATGCACGCTTGCATGGAAAATGCTCAAGGGTAGCCCATGGCCTTACCCGAGTCAATCTTGGGCCACTGCCTTTAGCTCAATATAGCTCAATGTCATTGGGGCCACTGCCCTCTTTCATTACTCATGGATTTGGGGCCACTGCCCTCTGCTCAATATAGTTCAATGTCATGGGGCCACTGCCCTCTTATTCAATGTCAACACAACGGGCCACTGCCCTTTTACCTCATGGTGCTATTAACGGGCCAAAGCCCTTGTTATGGTGCAAATGTACTACGGGTCCAATCCCCTTCATACGATGTGTATGATACTAGGCCGAAGCCCATCTGGTCATAGGTGGTGTACTCATATTGATAACCAATGGTAAAGGTTTGGTTTTCTAGAAATTCTACATTTCATGACTCATTTTGGGGCAACCAATGCCTCAACTCTTTTAATACTTGTATATCTTGGTTTTGGTTCTTGATTTTTACTTTTAACGGTTATTTAGGAGATGTTTGAGGTTGTGGATTCAAGTTATCCTACTTCTATAGTAATCTGGGACAGAAACTCTTCCTAGGACCTTCTTGGGCAAAACGTACTCAAAATCTTAGTTATTTGGAATTTTGAGTTACTTCCAATTGGAACACCTCCTAGACATCTAACTCTCACTTATGCATCGGTTGGATTTGACTAAAAACAAAGGGTGGTCCAATCTGGGTTAAAAGTGTAAATTTTAGAAATTCTGGTAAAGGCGCTCGATGGGTTGTTCAAACTGGCTTCGAGCGGCTAGAAATTTCACTCTTGGGTTCTCTGTTTTGACATCTCGCTAGAACAGTCGCTCGAGCTTCGCTCGAGCGGCCATGCTTTAAAACTCTACCTAAAGCTATCCAAAGCTACCGCCTAATGCCGACTCGAGCAACTGCTTGAGCGGCTGGGTTTTCTCAGAAGCTCGCGAAATCTGACTTTTGGGGATTTTCTCAAATCTCAATTATTCTGGGTGTTTTTGGGCTTCAAATCTCTCCTAGCATGTGTAGAAATCTACTACCTACAAAACCCCTCAAAGAAAACTCTCCTATTGGCCCTAGAACTCGTTTTCACCTCTTAACCCTAACATTCATCTAACATGCAAGTTTTTGGCTGAAAATGGAAAACAAGGTTGGGGTGGTGTTGCTTACCTCTTGTAAACTCTTAAGCAAGTTGTATGGTCTCTATTGCAACTCACGAACAGCCCTTGACGTGCTCCTTGGCGGTTTTTCCACAATCTTACTAAGCCAACCCCACGCGAAAATGGTTCCTTGGGTTCCTTATTTTCTTTTTTCTTGCAAACCAACACCTCCAATGAGTTGGAATAGGATGGAGGACGAAAATGGGACAAGATGAAGAAAAGAAATGGGGGAGAAGATGAGTGTATGAGAGAGAAGAGAGGAAGAAAGGGTTCAAGCAAGGGTTTGGTCGAATGGGGCTTCTCCCTGGGCTATTTCCACTTAATTGGCTTCCATAAGACACCGAATATTACAGTTTTGCCATTCCTCCTCCTACATTGCACACACTAACACTTAGGATATTGTCTCATCTCTAAAATAATCTGCCCAATCATTTAGGAATTCCTCAAGGAAGGAAGGCTCACCTTCACAGGTTGCTGACAACCCGGGGCTTAGCCACTTTGGCTGGCTTTAGGCTTGAGCTTCTCCAGCTTCACCTACACATCGAACTCACTGATTAGGGTATGCTAGGGATTTTGGAATGAGGTTTCACAATTTTAATATTGATAATTTCCTATACATGTGTCTTAAATATAACCCTGTTGACTGTAAAAGCTTGATATATTGTCATGTTTATAAGATCTTTTATTATCAAAGTTTTTATCTCAATATATATCATTGCTAACAAAAACTATTCTTTAAAATTTATCATGGGATTTTTTTTGGCATGTTAAATTTTCATGTAGAATTGATCTTCAAACTATACATCTATAAGATATATTTTACATTAGAAATAGCAAAACATTAACTTTTTAAGATAATTAGTGAAATTGTTTTAGAGGAAAAAAAAAGAGAAGAAGTATGGTTGGAGGTTATTAAATGATCCTTAATAACTTCATTCCCATAGAATAGTGAATCTTATACAACTTATTTGACATCCTGATCCCACATCGGAAACAGATGAAATCTTTGCAGGGTATACAAGTTAGAAAAAATACCAAACTTAGCAAGGCACCTTTTGAGGACAAAACCGTGTGAGCATAGACCCAAAGTGGGCAATACCTCATTGGGTTGGGCGTTACACCTTACCATGGAGATGTCCTTAAATATACATTTAATTTGGGTTGGACTAAACCTAGTTCAAACCCAAAAGATAGCATTTGGGTTGGGTTCAGAGTCTTCAGACTCAATGAGTTTGGATCTAGGGAGTGCTAGATTAAGTTTAGGTCAAATACTTTTGAATTGGGTTGAGCCCAATTCTCAAATTACTACTATTACTCTAGAAAGTAAAAGCTTCTATATCGATATCATTAATTTTTCCACTCTTTGAAACTTCGATTCTTCAAGCCCACTAATGGTCTATCCCAATGGCATCCTCTATAATAATACCTGAAAATTAACAAACATTTGAAGACAATGAATGATATATAAAATCTCAACAAATAGCAATATGCATGTATATTAAAAATACTAAAGTTGATTACACAATAACTCATGAGTTGCAAAATATCGATGAATACATATACCCAACACAAATAATAATTTTGAATACCAAACTACTTACTATAATACATTTAATATGTAGCAAACTTTTCATATAATTATCAACTATAAAATCCCAATGGAATCTATAGCATGTTATGATCAAGTACACAGTCAAATAAGGGTACATACAAATCCATCAATGTCTTCAAATATATAGAGGTAAAGCAATGTCAAATCACTAATTCTCTCTCTTCGGAGGTAAATAATTCTCATTCTCAAATAGTGAACAAATCTCAATTATAAGTTGTAAACAAATCTTACCCGTAGGTGATAAACACATCTCACCAGAAGGTGGTAATTACATCTCTCCCGCACGAGGTAAACATATCTTACTTGTAGATTAAAAACACATCTATATCGCAAGAGGTAAACAAATCTCATATTGCCATTATAGCATAAAACCACTCCAAGATATATGGAGGAACCAAAAGTCCATCCCAAGATACATGAGAGAGCCAATTCCTCAATCCAAGACACACGGAGAGAACAAATTTACCCTGAGATACATAGACGTAAGAATAACCCACAAGATACATGTGGAAACCCGAATATTCATGTTCAATCAATAAACCAAAACCAATCACCAATATTTATTCAAAAGCTTTTGAAAAACCAAATTCATGTGTTGTCCATTGATAAACCAAAACTGCATGAAAACCAATTTAAATACTTTCAGAAGTTGAAACACATATAAAACCATCTTTCAAAAGTGTTCAAACTATAAAAATAATGAAACTCCTTTCTTACTAGTACAAGCCACTCATTCCACCAATTAGTCCCAAAATCCAAACATTAGTTCCAATAGTACCAAATATAATTGAAATTTATGCTTAAAATCATCTTAAGAAACTATACAAATCAAATAGAAACAATAAAAACTCCTTTAATCCACCAAGCCCACTATTCCAAGCTAAAACCACCTAATTCCACCAAAACGTACCTAAAATCTTTTCTAAATTTTGTAAAATTCATTGGCCAGTGAAAACCACGTAAAAACCTTATAATCTTGTTGGTAAGTGAGTTGGATTGGCTTAAAAATCCTTTTAAAATTAAAAAGTAGGTCAAAACAGCTGTGGGGAATCTGGGTTCTAGCTACTCGAGTGGGGCCGTGCGCCACTCCTTAGTTTTCTGTTTTGTACTCGGAGCACTAGGTAGCGTTCGAGTTAAGGCAATGGGCTTGAGCAGGGGTCGAGTGGCCAAAAACAGCTCTTATGTTTTGAATTTTATTAATAGGTGCTCAAACTCATGCTCGAGCTAGGGTTGAGCGTGACCAAAATTGGCCTTTGCGCTTGACATAGTGCTCGAGCGAACATTGAGCACCGAGGCCAAAAATTTAGTTTTCTGGGTTTCGGAAAAATGTATGACTTTTCTTATTTTTTATTCAATCAAACACACATCCGTCATACTAAATTCATTCAAAATTATCTAAAAACCTTTCCTAATCCTTTGTAACAATTCTAAATTCATCAAAACATGAAAAATCATAAGATCAACCTTCAAAATCACTCAAAAACTTCAAGTAATAGCACGAGCACAAGTTCTTATCAGTTATACTTTTCTAGATCACAAATAACTTCAAAATCTTTACAAATAAATCGAAAAAAAACGCACACACGGATCCAAAAATCCTCATAAAACATGGTTTGACGAATAATTAGGAAAACATGCAATATTTTTAGATTTAGAAGGGTTACTACTTGCCTTATTTTGTAAAAATTCTAAAGCCTAATCTTTGGCAGCCTTGATTACTCTTTTTCTCTTTGCTCTTCTTCTTCTTCTTCCTTTCCCAACCGATCACTCTCTTTCTTCTCTGTTTCTACAGCCGTGAGATACAAAAGGCAAAACCTAACTATCTCAAATGGCTACTTTTTAAACTACACGCCCAAGTCAATATAGAATCCTTGTTAGAATGGGAATCTAATCTTCCCATAAGCAAATCCCCAACTAATCCAAAATCCTCCTTTCTATTTCATACATATGAGTTGTCTTATGTAAATTAGAATTCATGATCCCATGTATTGCCAAACAGTCATACTCCTTTATACCAATCAATGAGATCTAATAGCTGTCTTATGTAAATTAGAGTTCACAATCCCAGTATTGCCACACCACCATACTTCATACCAATCAATGGGGTCTAATATAATTCCTAGATGATCCCTTTTCTTTAATTAATCCAAATCTAATCGTTGGATCTCTTCCAAAATTTCAAGATTTATACTCGTTATTTTAAATCAAATATACATCCCAAATTGATGCAAAGTTTCCTCAAATCTTTAGACTATACAATTAATCTCCCAATTTATTTTAAATAAAATCATTAAATCTCTAGTTTTTTTCTATTTAATCATCTTTATTTATTTACTAAAAATTTGGGATTTCACAGGCCTCCTTTCGAAGCATGCCAACAACCATGCACGACTTTCCCAAAAAGCACTTACTATTCGTTGTTAAGGCATAATTACTATAAGGTTAAAATAGTTAAAACTTTGACAATTAATTTAAAATAATTGCAAAAGTGTTTCCTCTTTCTTTCTACGTGTAGTATTGCACATTCATCCTAATAGTGTATTTTAAAGAAATTAGAAATTACTAATTATAAAATTGAACTTAATAATATCTTTAAATTTTATTAATAGTTATAAAATTAGGTGCATTATTTATACTATTATTTAAGCAACCTCTAAGAAATATTTTAAGGTCCTAAGTGACTTTTTAAGTTGGTCAAAAAAAATCTTTTGAAACATTTTTAAAGACTTTTGTATCGTACAAAAACTATCAACACAAAGACTCATATGTTATGTAATTACCATGCGTATATCACATAAAAAAAGTACCACATGTGCAGTACGTGCATTCCCTAGAACAATATATCAAAATTTCTAAGATTTAATTAACAGATTCCATCCAAGCATAGGCTAGGCTAGTCAACTAGATGAGCTTTTTCAAACCTCAAGCTCGGTTGGTCACCACAGCCAAGCCCAAGCAAGGATTGTGTTAGATTGGCTCATTGATAGCCCTAATTAGACAAAGATTAGAAGTATTAAACTTTAGAGAACACTAATAATTGCTTAACAGGACATCAACATTGTCCAAAGAAGGAAGAGTAAGAGAAATGGCTGGTAATGGCTACATGCATGGGTTGGTTCTCACGCCATTTACTTAAAGTCCAAGTACAAATGGTTCCTATATGTAGAGCCCCGAACCCGGGTCAATGAAAAATCGGCATCCAAACCTGAATCAAAGTGCTACTGGGCCCATATATAAATAACATCAACAAATCAAACCAGACTAAAATTAAATGATTCAATTGTGATTATCAGAGTTCTGAATAATAAGTGTGCGGAAGTGTAATGCCTATCATCATAAAAAATATATAAAGAATAAATGACCATCCAATCAACATATCACGTCTGGTATAATCAAAGTGTTCTAAAACTTTCACTCTCCTCTTTGAATACATCATGTCCAAATAAATAAAATAACCACCAAATAATCAAAATGTCATCTCTCAACAACCTCAGCTTAGCCTGGATAATAATAATCCTTCGGTAGGAAGTCAGCAAACTCTCCTTGAATATCACCACTAGGATCCCCCTCTCGCGTATCAGCTGAAAACCAAAACAAAAACAAAGGTATGAGATACGAATATCTCAGTAGGTAACACGATGCATGTAAAATAGTTTATATTTAATAAAATAATCATTTCATGCTTGATAAAACTAACACGGATAAGCAAGTTTCGTACAATCCATCATAACATACGAGAAGAACAAACCAGCATTAAATCATTTCTAAGGGTCAATGTATCAAATGTAAAGATGATAAGAAACCAAATCTAGAATAATTCAGCATAATCCAAATCAACTAAGTCAAATCAATTCCTTTTATAACTGTAATAAACAAAATAACCACATCCAACTATAAGATAGAGCATATATGATCTCACATGTGTGAATGTAATAATAATAGGTGTATATTAGTATTAGTGTCATTGTAGGACTCACAAAGAAAGATAAGTTTTTGAGAAAACATTCTTCAAATGCTATGCCACCATGCGTCTTATGGACGAAGCTACTATGACACTCAAACCCGAATATTATTTTGACGATAAGAGCCGTAGTCATAGAATTATTGCGCACATACTCATAGAGTTGGCATGAACTACTAGTATGCAGCCCCTGAATCAATACATGGAGATGGCCACTGATCCACATGTACAGGAATCATCAGCAAGGCTCAAAATGACCCTATAAACACGGGACCCTCCGAAGCAAACTAACTTGCAAAGGAAGCGCGCTTGCAGATGGGAGTAAATTAATCAAAAAGAAATACCCCTTAGCTATCTAGCTTATTCTATGGATCCCTATTCATCTATGCCCACTAGACACCAACATCCCTAAGGACTCAACCGTATGTAAGTAATAGTGCCTAGTGGCATATAATAGTCTGATTTGTAAATTTTATCAAATTAGTATAACTGGATTGAATTTCTGATATAAAGTTCCTATTTGTGGAGATCTGAATCATGATGTGTGAAATACATTATTCCTAATTAAATATCTCAGTCAATAGGTTTTAAAGTTTAAAATCTCCTAATTTCCAAATTATTTTTCAATGTAGGCAACTATAAACCTAAAATAAATCCTCAAATGTTTTTGTAGAAAACAAGTTATTTGAGTAATTAATTCTGTCTCAAATCATCTAATTTAATTGGTAAAATCTATTTAAAATCATTTTATTTGGAATATAAAATCAAATTTTGAAAAATCACATTTTTCTGTTGAGGTCACCCAGCTCCGATCGCCTAGGCGATCTGTCTAAGCGATAGTTCAAAAATTGACAATTTATAGTTTTAACGGGTGCTCAGGGATCGCCTATGTAACAACCCTGAACAAGGTATGCCTCTCCAAGGCATCCCACTATCCCTGGTCGTCAAAGGTTGGTCTTTCGACCTAATAACATGCAGATAATTTAAAAAACTTTTTCTACTGTGAGTGAAAGTGTTGTACAGTTCATACCTGTGCGTAATAAAAGTATACAAGAAACAGTGCTGTGGTGGACTTTAAAATAAATACAATCTATTATGGATGATACAAAAGGATGGGCTTTTATCACCCATCTCAATTATAAAGGTTACATGTCCAAAATACAACTAACATGTACAATAGAGATCAAATCCTAAGTAAGTCTGTAGTAATCTTCCTCTCTGTATCCTATTGCATTTTCTTTTCCTCTATCCCCAGTTCGGTCCTTCACACCAGATGTCGACGGCTTTGAAAATAAGATGATAAAACAACTATGAGACGAATGTCTTAGTAAGCAACACATGCATGCTTGGTGAAAACACAGTTTATGCCCATATCATTCAGTAAAACCATGACATGCGGTTAGTTGAAATAGTAGTTAAATCATCAATAGTACAGTGTTATACAATTGGTGTAATTCGGTGCAAGTGTACAATTCATTTCATTACTTCACAATCATACATCAATTCTTGTCACTTTATTATCTAGGTGGTTTGTTATTGCACATAACCCCATCTAGCTTCACCGATTCCTCATGGTGGCTAGGCGTCCAACGCCGATTACCCTTGACGTTAGGCATTCATACACCGATTACCCTTGACGTATGAGCATCCATGCTGATTCCCGGTAGCAATGGGCATCTGCCACCAATGTTGCTTGGTGCTGGGATGATATAACAATAGTAACTAGAACAACAATAACTTGGTCATGGCATTATACATAAACGCAACCCACTTAAGACCTATGGATCCATAACTTAAGACTATTCATTATGCAAGTATTCATTTGTTCATCATACAAGATATCTCACAATTTCAAGCTTTTATGGAGGATGCTAGTTCACTACCCTCAACTGAGGTGGACTCCATACACCACCGACCAATACACTTTTGTGAAGGATGCTAATTCACTACCCTCAATTCATGTGAACCGCATACACTGCCCACAAATACCAATCATGCCAAAAGTTATCAACTGGGCCAATGCCCTTTATATCATGCTACAATTAATGAGCCAATGCCCTTCATGGCATGCAATTCAATACGAGCTAATGCCCTTCATATCATATACCAAATATTGGGCCAATGCCCTTCATATCATGTATTGCCTGCTTTTGAACAATTAACAGAACCAATTCATGCTTACGAAAATAAATCATTCATTTATCACATGTTACTTGGGCAACCAGGCCCCCAACTCATTGGAAGCATACATAACTTAAATTTGGCATTGGTTTTCTACTTCCAAGGGTCATTTGGAAGGTGTTCTAAGTGGTAGAATCCAATTATCCCACTTCTATAAGAATCTGGAACATAAATTCTCTATAAGACCTATTTTAGTAAAGCGTACCCAAAATCTTTGTTATTTGAAATTTTGAGATAATTCCAGTTGGTACACTTCCTAGATACCTAAATCCTACTTGTACATTGGTTGGATTCAAATAAAAACAATCCGTAGTTTGATTTGGGATAAAATCCAAAATTTTCTAAGAACTGATCAGGACGCTCAAGCCTGCTTCAGGCGCTCGGCCAAACCTGGAATTTAGCTCTTGGGTTTTTGAGTTTCTAGTAGGTCACTTGCATTCGCGCTCGAGTGGCCAGGCCTGAAATTTAAGACTGGAATGGGCGCTCGCAATCATGCTTGAGCGATTGTTCGGGCGCCCTAGAAATCTGCAAGTCACGGATTTCTGAACTTTGTGATTTTCTTGGTTTTTCTCAAATCTCACTCGTTTTTTAGATTTTTGGGCTCTAAATTGTCTCTAACATGTGTGGTTATCCATTTCCTACAAAACCCCCAACAAAAATCTCTTCTATTTGCAAGGATAAACAAGTTCACATTCAAATCCTAACTTATACCTATTTCATACGAAAATGGGGAAAACAAGAAAACTAGGTTAGGGTGGTGTTGCTTACCTCTTCTAAGCAAGTTTGCAAGCCTTCTTGCTTCCTAATCAACCCACGAACAGCACCTCCTTGTCTCTTTGGTTGCTGCTCCTCAAATCTCCAAGCTAAAACTCCCAAACGAAAATCCTTCTTTGTGTTCCTCTTCTTCTTTATCAATGTTCTTCCTTCAAGTGGCCCAACAGTAGATGGAAAGGAAGTGAAGAAGCGAAGAGAGTGAGAGTAGAGAGGGGAATGAGAATGAGAAAGGGGGAGCTCCTTTGGTTCATACAAATGGAGCATAAATGAGTTCCTCCTCACTTAATCAAACTTCCCCAATACTCTAAGGCAAACTTCCAGTTTTACCCCTGTCCCATCAAACCCCAAGATTATTTCAGCTTTGCCATTCTCCTCCTAGTTGCACACACAACAAATCACTTAGTCATCCTCTCTCTCACATTAATAAATTAATCTAATAATCCTAGAAATTCCTCAAAGAAGGAAAGCTTACATTTTCCCTTTTCTAGTAAACCGAGACTTAGCCACTTGGCTGGCTCCAGATTTGGATTTCTCCAGCTTCACCTACACAACAAATTATACAGTTTAGAATCCGAGGTTTCACAGCCTAGGCGGTTTAGGTACCCATTGAATTTCTGGTCGCCTACCCATTGCCTAGGTGATGGGTGAGCAGCTTAACACTACGTTAATTTTTAATATACAGGCAACCACAATCGCCTAGCCGATCGTGCTAGGTGCCCTATCATCTATCGCAAACTGAGTTCGAAAATTGGATTTTCTCAATTCCAAACAAAGTTTTACACATATCTTCAACTAAATCTATCTAAACATACATATATACAAAAAAAAAAAAAAAACATGCATTTGCGATCAAACAACAAGAGAACACAAATCGATGATAAATTGGGTGTGCTACCTACTTGTTCGTTCATTCTTCTTCTTCCTCCTCTAACCAGCAACAGCTGTGCCTCTTCACAGACGCAAAACAACTCTGGGACAAAGAGAGACTCAAGAACAGTGATCTCTCTCCCTCCTCCTTCTCCTCTTCTTCTTCTTCGGTTTTTCATTTCTGGTCGTTCGTCTTCTGTCTTCAGCCGCAATACACAAGCCAAATACGATGAGAATACCAAATGTATTCTCTAGGGTATATACCCTATTTTAATACCTAAGATCCTACGCAACACAACACTATCACCCACAATACAATCACCCAATCAGAATACAACAGCATCAAATTTTAATTCTTACCTCGATATCTCACAATCCAACGGTTTGATCTGCATCAAACTCATGATTTCCACTATCAATGATATCACCTACGATTATAAATCAATTCTATCAATAAAATCCTTAATAAATAGTAATTATTATTTAATTTTAAAATTAGGAAATTTTTGGGGTCTTACACTATATTTCCTAACTATTAAACTCTTTTAATCTTGAACATAGGAGGGCCACCCTTTTTTTAATGTTGTAAATGACCCCTATTCAATGAACTGGTTCGAGTTGCAAATCGGTTCATAGTTTAGGGTTTGTAATTGACGGTCCAACCAGCAGATAAGATATGTAATCAGATGTTATTTTAGAACGTGTATAATTTATTTGTAGAATCTTGAATTTTAGGAAATAATAATGTAATTGAAAAATACATATACTAGAGGAAATAAAATAAATTTGAAATATTGAAGGATAAATATTTAATCTAAGTATTCGGGAGGTTAAAAATGAGAAGAAGTAATGAGGAGATTAAATCTGGAAATTAAGAAATAAATCTAATGGTTAAATATAATATAATAATGAAAAAGGGTATTTTAGTCTTTTCCCAATGGCTAGTTATTAAATTAATAAAATAAATAGTTATTAGAATTGAAATAATCAATTAGATTTAAGTTGGATGAAATTTGGATTTAAATAGCTTAATTTATAGTTTAAGAGATGAGAAAAAGACCTAATTGTAATTATACTTTATTAAGGGCCTTAAATTTGAGGATAAAAGGAGTTTTGGGGTGTTTTAGTAATATTTTACAATAAAGATTTAAATTAGCACGAAAATAAAGAAAAATAGAAGTTTCTTATAAATTAAGTTTAAGAGAAAATAATTACAAGGAGAGATAAGATAGGAAAGTTTTCCAAATAGAATTAGGAATACTAATTGGAAAGATTCTAAATCCAATTAGGCCCCGATTGGTTCAATGAATTGGAATTGGAATTAAGAATTATAATTCCAATTCTAATTCATCAAGAATTGGAATTGCGTAGAATTGAAATTATTGTGATTGAATGGCAAGAGAATTGAAATTTGGAATTACAATTCCATGAAGAATTGATTTAAAATCCAATTCCACTGATTGGATAAACTTATGAAGAATTGATTTGTATCATTCCCATGTTAATAATAACACAAATGACTGATTATCATGATATATGAATTCCAATAATTCATTCTCTGCAACCAAAACCAAAACAACACTACTGGGTTTTAATAATATTTTTGTCTTAATCAGTTCCTTCATGTGTAAGACCAGATGATTATGATCAACTCGATAGGTCAAAGCAAGTGAAAACAGAAGAGAGAGAAATATAGAAGAAGGAGAGAGAGGAAACAAAAGAGATAGAGAGATGAGAGAGAAGAAGAAGGGAGAAGATACGTACTAGTCCCTGCAATACCAGCAAGGAAGAGGAGAACGAGATTTGGTAGCTTCGCAACACCAGCGAGGAAGAGGAGAATGAGATTTGGTAGTTTCTTTATCGGTAGAGCTGGCAAAGGGTCGGTTTGGGTCGGGTCATAATCGGGTTGGAGGTTAATTGGGTCGGGTTCGGGTTAAACTAAATCAAAGCGGGTTGGAAAACCCCCCAACCCGCCAATAAACGGGTTCAACCTGCCAACCCGTTTATTATTATTTTTTATTTTTCAAAAAATATGATTAAAATAGGGTTGGGGGTTAATTGGATCAGGTTGAACCGTGTTTGGGTCAGGTTGGGGGGTTAATTGGGTCGGGACATGACACTTTTGTTGATTTTTTTTAAAAATTGGGTTACTCTTCAGGTTGCCGGGTCATAATCGGGTTGACCCAATTACTAGCGGGTTGGGGAAACCCCAACCCAATTAATAAACGGGTCAACCCAAACCCGTTTAACTCGGGTCGGGTCACATTTTGCTAGCTCTATTTGTCGGGCATATATCGTGCTTCTAATTCTCTACCTCGTATCCCCAATTCTTCTCGATTTATTAGGGAATTAGGTAACTTCAAAAATAGCCTATAAGCTAATTCTATGGAATTGGGCCTTAATTCCAATTCCAAATTCCAAATATTTAACCAATCAAAAGAATTGGAATTGAGAGCCCAATTCCAATTCTTACCCCAATTCCAACCCCTGATTCCGCGAACCAATCAGGCCCTTAGTATTTGTATTTAGGTGAGTCTATAAAAGGAAAGCATTAGGGAAGATTTAGGGTTTCCATTAATTCAATGTGAAGAGAAACGAATAGAGAAAATTCATGCATAGGGCTGGAAAAATGGAGAGATAATAAGAGACTTTAGAGAAAAAGAGGCATTGCAGAAAATTCCGACCAGCAACCATCAAATGGCGATCTAGAAAGATTCAACCGTTGGATTGACCTCAACTTTGGAGGTTTTGTTTTAAACTAGTGGTCCTTCAATCTGAACATCGGAGATTGTGTTTAAAGATCCCTAGTGTTGTGCGAAAATTTCAAAAAGTTTGAGGTTTATTGAAAAGAAGAAAGATTTTGCATTCTTAAGGCAAGTAGTAACCCTTTACATTGGAAAAATTGCATGGTTATTATTTAGCCAAGAAATATCATGTTATTCAGATTTGCGATGATTAAGAAACGTGTTTATGATGTTTTGGAAAGATTTGAATGAGATTTAAAGCATGGAAAAACAAATATTATTCTTTTAATTTACTTTGATCTTTGGATGAAAACATGATTTTGATGATTAGATTTGTTAGTAATTGTTTTAGAATGGTTTAGGGTTTATAGAGAATGATTTTAGATGTATTAGAAGTGATCTTGAATGATAGAAATAAGTTTTAGAAAAAAAAATAGAAAATTTGCAAAATTTTGTAAAACCCAAATTTTCACGATTTTATACGGACGCCTGCAGTCACACTTGAGCGCCATGCCAGGCGCCTAGTTGACTGTACAAACATTCGTCATCGCTCGAGCATCAACGAAGGCGCCCTGCTTGAGTTATTGTTTTTAAATTTCAAACCCGAAAGTTGTCAATTTTTGTAAACCACTCGCTCGAGAGAATGCTTGAGTGCCATCCTAAGCAACTTGTATCTGGGAAGTTAGTTTTTCTCGAATGCATGCAATAGCGTGTGACAGCGCTCGAGCGCTCACTAATAGATTTTTGGAATTTTTCCTTTTGACCTAGTTTTTTATTATAAAATTGTTTTTATTGAATTCCAACTTATGTACCAATAAAAAAAAGGGTATTTTGAGAGTTTTTGCACTGGCTAATGATTTATTTGAATTTTTATAAAGAATTTGGGTACGTTCTATTAAAATGACTTTTATTTGAGTTTATCGTTCCAAATCATTTTCTTTTCAACTTATTTTGATTTTATTGGTTTCTACATTTATATTTATCCTATCTAAAGGTGTTTTCATGGTTATTATGACAGAATTGTAATTATTTTCCTCCGTGTACCTCGAAATGATGAATTTCTCACTCATGTAACTTGGGTTTGAGAATTTGATTTTCTCCATGTATCTTGGAGTTGACTTGTGAATTATTGATGATGTTTTTGATATCAGATATAACATGTTTGAGTCTTTGATTGCCATGTATATAGCGGGCATAGTTTGTTATGGATCCATAGTTTAGTTAGATAGTGAAGTGGGTCGTTCTTTATTTAGTTAACCCCATGGTCCATTTATGCATTTTAGTCCATGAATCTTGGCAATCTTCTTCCTTTATCCGTGTATCTCGATGGAAAGTTAGAACTCGCAGCAATCATATTCCTTTATCCGTATATCTTGGTGGAAAGTTTGGTTGTACATGCCAAACTTTATCCCTGTATCTGGGTGGGTACTCCCCTGTATTGTAGTTCATGTATTTCAGCTAACATATGTTGGGAGGTGGCATTTGGAATCAGGTTATTAACTTCTCAAAGATATCTTATTTCACGAGTCCTGTAATGTCATAAATTGTGTGGTGTGCTGATTGTATTATTTGTTTTACCTTGGAATTATATGGTTGTGGATTCATGATATATTATTCTTGGATAATTGGTATTTGGATTTATCGTTGGAACCTCATGAAAAATGATTTCAAACTATATAGACTATTTTCTTCATGCATGTTACTATTTGCTGAGGTTTATATCTCACCCTTATTTTCAATGTTTGTTTTCAGATACTCTTGGAGAGAACGTGCAAGTCGGGGTAGATAATATAAAGGGTACAGCTAAAGACCTTCCATGAGCACGTTATACCTTATTAGTTTCTTTTATCTTTTGTTAGGAACTTTGTTTAGGAGTTATTTCTTTTATGATAGATTCTGAGAAGTGTTTAGAATAGGTAGTTGCCTTTTATAAATTTCAGATTTGATTTATTGGAGTTAAGAAGTTTATTTTGAGGTTTATTAGCGCTTTTATTCTAAATTAATGAAGGAGTTGTTTCATTTTTGGTGTACTCTGATTTACCTTTATCCTATCTTATGCTTTGTTGTTAATTGCTTTATTATCATTCGAGTAATGCCCTAATCCATTGAAAAAAAAATACTGGATTTGGGGTCTTACATTATTAGTTATGACCATTTCATATTCCTATTATTATGTAAATTCTAGCGAATATTCCAAGATTATGATTGGCTTTTTGAGTTAGTAAAAACATTCTTTTGAAAATTATTTACAGAGTCCTATGTCCTTTGAAAAAACTAGCCCTCTTTTATTCTCTGCTTTTCACCTTCTCATCGATTTCATTTTAAAGTACAAAAGAGTCATTTTAGCAATTACTTATTAAAATAAAATAAGATTTTTTAAATTTATAATGATGTTAATTATTAAACCATAAAAAAGAAAGAGTAAGTAGAATTAGGAGAAGATGGACGGCTTAGCTTATAAGAATTAGGTTTACCTTGTATTTATTTTTAGTACTTTCCTTTTCTTTCATTTGGTTTTCCTTCATATGTAGAGGAAACTTTAAGGCTATTTTTGTTTCACCAGAAATTTTCGTCAGAAAATATTTTCCATTGAAACAAATAGAGCCTAAGGGCCTTTTATTAGAAAAAGGGGTTCTTTTGGAAAGTTTCAACTGGTATTATAAAATGTACCAGACAAATCCATCTCAAAATTTCAATACAAAATTCATTTTCCTTTCCTTTCCTATAAATTTCCCTCTAACCAAACGCACCCTTTCATGAAATAGAAAAGCCTTACAAGCGGACAACTGGATTTCACTGTCTGACCCCTAAGCAAAGCTGGTTTCAAAAAAGACTTAGGCTGCGTTTGGTAACGCTTTTCGGAAGTACTTTTTTGCTTTTGAAAGCAAAAAATTGCTTTTAAAAGCAAAAGTACCGTTTGGTAACGCACACGAGAAGCAATTTACTAAAAGCAAAGAAGCAATTTTATTGCTTTTCACTGGAAGCAACAAAACGTTGCTTCTCAATTTTTTTACAAAATTGCTTTATTGCTTTCAAAACCCCTTGATACCCTATTGCTTTATTCCTATATTAAAGATGATGCCTCCATACTCACTTAAGAAGCAACAACGTATTGTTATTGCTAGAGCCGGCAAAATGCCACCCGACCCGACGGGTCAACCTGATTATAAACGGGTTGGGTTGACCCGTTTATTAATTGGGTTGGGGCGGTCAACCCGATTATGACCCGCCAACCCGACAGGTAACCCGATTTTTAAAAAAAAAATGGCAAAAGTAGCATGTTTAGACCCGATTAACCCAAAAACCCGACCCAAACCCGATACAACCGGATCCAATTAACCCCCAACCCTATTTTAATAATATTTTTTGAAAAATAACAGTAATCGGATCAACCCGATTATGACCCGCCCGATAGGTAACCCAATTAAAAAAAAAGATGGCAAAGTATCATGTTTCGACCCGATTAACCCCAAAACCCGACCCGAACCCGGTACAACCGGATCCAATTAACCCCCAACCCTATTTTAATAATATTTTTTGAAAAATAAAAAATAAAAAAATAATAATAAACGGGTTGGCGGGTTCAACCCGTTTATTGGCGGGTTGGGGGTTTTCGAACCCGCCTTAATTTAGTCCAACCCAATTATGACCCGATTAACCCCAACCCGATTATTTGAATGTAATTAAATGACTATTTTATGAATCTTTTATAATATTGGACTTATATTTTTGAGTATATTTCTAAGTACAATACATAAATTGTATAAAATACTTTTATGAAAGCAAAAAGCAATTTCTATGTTACTGCAATTACCAAACATGCTTTTTTGCTTCTTAGAAGCAAAGCAAAAGTTTACCAAACGCATTTGCTTCAAGAAAAGATCTTTCGAAAAGCATAAAATTGCTTTTTTGCTTTCTTGCTTTTAGAAGCAAAAAAGCAAAAGCATTACCAAACGCAGCCTTAGAAAGCTCAATCTCAGAAAATGCTAAAAGAAAGAAGCCAGATATATTGTTATATATTTTAGTCCTGCACAATTATCCCATTGTAGGGACATGGCTGTTTTATCCAGTCCTTTACATACGCTAAAGACACAAATGTGATAGTCGCAATACCATATAAACTACACTATAGGTACTTCCTGCCTTAATGGTCTCAAAATCCATTCACATTCCCAATAATGGCTCTCTCATTCTATACATTGTGTCTTTCTCTTTGCATTTTAGCAATCTCATCTCAAGCATGGACAGAGCTGGATCCTGCAACACAGTCTTTGCAAGAGGCTGATCGTGTCTGGGGTCTCCCCGGCCAACCTCCGGTGAAATTTCGGCAGTATGCTGGTTATGTAACTGCCGATGAAACCTATGGAAAAGCTCTTTTCTATTGGTTTTTCGAAGCAATGCACAAGCCCGTGGAGAAGCCTCTTCTTTTGTGGCTTAATGGAGGTAAAACAGTCAGACCTTAGAGCCTCATACAGAACAGATTTCTTTCCCTGCTGGGGTTCATAGCCATCCCCAGAGCCAGTGAGGCTACAATGGGATTTATATCAGATTAAATCCATTTATGTGAATTAGACTGTTGTTTGTGTCAAGTAGTCCTACCAACAGCTACTACAAATATATCTAATCATTATAGATCTTGGTTTTTTGACTTAATGTATATTTGAGGAGGAGAAAAAGGAAGGTTGAGAGCTCTTTAATTTTGATTGTGAATTGCAGGACCTGGCTGTTCTTCCATTGGGTATGGGCAAGCACAAGAGCTTGGGCCCTTTCTGGTGAAAAAGGGAGTGCCTGAGCTGAAATTCAATAACTACACTTGGAACAAAGGTGACTACAAGTTATACTTACAGAGACACACACACAAAGACACAGATATACACACACACAGATTTTTTGGGTTTATAAATAAGTGCCCAAGGTCATAGACAAATTTGAAAATATAAAAATAGAAAACTAGGAACAGGAACTAGAAAATGAACCAAGGGAAAAATGTGATTTATATTTATATCATTGATTGAAGCAACAAAACAAGATTTTGTAAAACTTCAAAGGGTAAATATAAAAATTAATTAACCAATGCTTTGAGTAGTTTTTTTTATCTGTAATAATCCCAATCCATTTTGGATTCTAAAAAAATTTGGGCTTTATAATATTTACTAAATTTAAATGATAATTTCCTGTATCTGAAAAAACTCTAGCCTATTATCAATATGAAAAGGATGAAGTCTGAATTGTAAAAAGCCTTTAACAGATACCTGTTTCAATGAAATGTTTTCAGCTGCAAATCTTTTGTTTGTGGAGGCTCCTGTTGGTGTAGGGTTTTCATATTCAAATATAAGTCTTGATGAACAAGGAGACAACCTCACTGGTACTTCTCTTTCTTTTTCTCTCTCAATATGGTCCAGTCATCTATTGAGTTGTGACTATAAAATCTTACTAAAATCATTTTACTTAAGAGTGAATACAAGACCAAATGCTCTAACATTTGTATCCCATCGCGCGTGATGATACTTGCAGCGAGCGACTCCTACGCCTTCCTAGTGAACTGGTTTAAGAGGTTCCCACAGTACAAATCTAATGAGTTCTACATAGCAGGGGAAAGTTATGCTGGTAAGTAAAAAATGCAATCTTCTCCTTTTATTCTCTTTTGTGATTATAATTTGAGATTCTCTAAATGGTATAATTAGCATAAATGTTTTGTTATTGTGATATGAAGGACACTATGTACCACAACTTGCTGAAGTTGTATATGATGAGAACAAGAAGGCATCCAGGGAGAATTATATAAATCTCAAGGGTTTCATTGTAAGTAGCTTGATAAATATACTATTTCTCTTTCTCCTCTTTTTTTTATTTTTATTTTTGGGTAAAAAAAATTATTTCTTAATTCCCCCTCAAAGATACCAAAACTTTAGAAAAGACAAAACAATTACAATATGGAAATTTGTCATTTCATGCTTAGTTCCAGTGCCTTGGTTGCATAGAAAGAGCCAAAGGCAAAGAGGAACTACAACCTTATTCTCTTTCCCTCTCTCACACACACACACAAACACATAGATACAGATATATAAAGACAGATAAATAAAACATACAAATTTTTAGAAAGCAAAATGCTTGACAATTAACAGTGCCAACATGGATGCTTCTTTTATTTCTTGCTTTCATAGGCTTTGCAATTTTGTTCTAGATCCCATGGTTCAATTTTCATACTTTTTTATTCACATTTTTGCAAAATAATCCCTAAAAAAAAAAAAAAATGAATGTTCCCTAAAGTTAGATTTGTTAGCTTATATATATGGCAGAACATAAATCGCATATAAAAGCATACATCTCATTTCAATAATTTTGATAATTCTTATCATTTCATTATCCATTTTTGGCGCCTTTTTTTGTCATTTTTAAATCACAAACAACAATAAAATATAAATAATCACCAGTGCATTAGAAGTTCTTATCTTGCTTTTATAGGATTCCTCTCTCTCTCTCTCTCTCTCTCTCTCTCTCTCTCTCTCTCTCTCTCTCTCATATGATAAAACTTTGTTTGTTGCAGCTTGGCAATGCACTGTTAGATGCTGAAACAGATTCGCGTGGGATGATAGATTATGCATGGAGCCATGCAGTTATCTCTGATAAGCTTTATGAAGCAATTAAGAGCAATTGTAATTTCACCAAATTAAATCACACTCAAGACTGCAGAAATTTAATCATGGAGTATTTATCGGCATACAAAATAATCGATATGTATAGCTTGTATTCTCCAGTTTGTCAGGATGCAAGTCCATTGTCCAAATCTTCAATGGTGCTAACGGAATTATCACCCATGATCCACTCTAACTTGGTACGTCACTCACTCTGTCAAATTAAATTCAATCTATGTTCTTATTATTTTTTCATTATAATAAAAAAATCCGTGAGATCCTTTAATCCCACATTGTTTAAGGAGGAGAAAGTAGAGTTTCATATATGTAGCCTTGTAACTACCTCAAGCAATGAAATCTTTTGAGGTAAAAGCGACAAAATTGCGAGACTCAATAGCCGAAGGAGAAAATATTATTGCTAGTGGGATTGGGGTGTTATTGATAATCTATACTATATATAAAGAGAAGAGGGGGAATATTCCTTCTAGATTCTGGCCCCCCCTTTTTTTTCCAAGCATTACCCTCCCCAAACAAAACAATCCCCCACTATTGTAACTACCTTGGCTGTTTATCAAAGTGGGCACACGTTTTCTACGCGCGTGCAGCCCCCTAGTATTATTAAAGCCAACCAAGGGGAATATTCCCCAAGGATTCTGGCTGTCCCTTTTTCTTCTCATAAATACCCTCCAGTACATAAAAACCCCTACCTAAAGAGGTGGGCCAAACAATAAGGCCTTTTGGGATAAAACCCAAGGATAAAACTGATGCCCAATGGGCCAAAGGCCGGGAATGATCGTTGCAGGTGATGTTGGGGTGTTACAAAATCACATGTTTTAATATTCTAAGAAACTCGGCATGGAGATATATATATATATATGTTGAGTTAATAGAACGAGTCTATTACACTTCAAGAAAATTTATTTCGAAATGAATCCATGTTTTGTTTTTAATTAGGAGATTTTATACCAAGTACAAGCTGGTTATGATCCCTTTCTACAAAATTATGCTACTACATACTTCAATCGCCCTGACGTTCAGGAAGCATTGCATGCAAATGTCACCAACATTTCCCATCCATGGGCACTTTGCAGGTTGTTCTCAACCATTTAATTAAGGAATATTAGAAATTTTTTTTATTGTTTCCATGTTTAAACCCAGTTAAATGAAGATCCATTTTGCAAAATAATGGACATTTGATTATAAATATTAATTCTGTCTTAACTTTTCTTCATCAGCTATATAGCATGGAACGATACAATGTTTTCTGTTCTTCCAATTATCAAAAAACTCATCAATGGTGGTCTTCGGGTATGGATCTTCAGGTAAGTTGATTAATGCATTCAATCATTTAGGCTACATTTGGTGATTTTTAATTAGGTTTTTTGTGAAGAAAATTAAGTTAAAATACCAATTAAAAGTAAGGATTATCTCTTTGGGATTGACCTCATTGCTCAAAACATAGACAAATGATAAACTTAGGCAAAATTATATATTACATTTTCTTGTATTAAATTTATTTTTAAAAATAATTCCATGACTAGAATAGTTGATTATCTATAGATTTACTAACAAGTCTTTTGTTCATTTTATTAGTGGTGATAATGATGGGAGGATTCCAGTAACCTCAACTAGATACACATTAAACAAGCTTGGATTGAACATTACTGAGGATTGGGCTCCATGGTACAGCCAAAAGCAGGTAATAAAATTATTAATTTTTGGTCAATTGGTTCAACTTAGGGGTCCAACTCGGTTCGATTTGGTCCAGGTTGACTGCTAATCAAAACATCAACCCAAAACCAAACCAAAAATAATTAAGTTTGCAGATTTAAAAATGAAAACTGAACCATAGGCTTTGAAACCCAACCCAAATATTAGTTGGGTGTTGGTTTTAACCGAACCAAGTTGCACCCCTAGACTACTTCAACCTCCATAATCCAAATCTGATCATATCTCCTGTTATCTTATAATAGTGGGTGAACCAACATGTTTTTGGCTAAGTTTTAGCCTAACAAATTCAACCAACCAATCTGATTTTGGGTTTTAAGAAGAGATTCCTTTTTTTTTCTTTCCCTTTATGTTTCTCTATATTGATTTTGTAGGTTGGAGGTTGGACTATTATATATGATGGATTGACCTTGATTACAATAAGGGGAGCAGGTCACCAGGTTCCAACTTATGCTCCCAAACGCTCTTTGCAACTGATTAAGCACTTCCTGGCCAATAAGAAGTTGCCATCAGCAGCGTTCTAAAAACTCTGATATCCAATATGTAGCCTCCCTCTCTATTCATCCCTTGCATGGGAGTACTCAAGTGTAAAATTCATGAAATTTTCAAATTTCAGAAGGCACATAAACCTTCTCTAAGGGGTTATTTGACTAATTATATATATGGTTACATTTGGTATTCTATTTCTTATATAATATTTGTGTTGTCTCGTGGGTCCTACCTGTAGGTGGCATGGGTCCCACTTGTGGTAGAACTGACCACTTATAATGTTTGATACCCAATATGAGTGTACAAAGGTGGATAGAGATAGAATTAGAGAATAGATAGGAATCCCATAAGATGTAGGACTCTATCCCAAGTTCTTTCTATAAAAACCAACCATGGCTCCTTTTATGAGTAATTTTCAGGAGTAACAAGAATCACTACTGAGGTCGGCCAAGGTTCTTTATATGAGTAATTTTCTGAATGAGTAACAAGAATCATTACTGAGGTTGGTGTTTCTATCCTAGAAGAGTCTCAAGATCCCATATGTATCTAAAACCCTACAATTTGGTTGTACTAAATCAATTTCCAGCCATAAGTGTCTCTTATTACATTATTCTCATGTAGCCCTTAACAACTAAACTTTCACTCTAAACATTATCAACACTTATCTTTCCCTGTTTTTTCTATTAACTATTGAAAAATTCAAAACCATTAATGGGAGCTCTTGAACACTCAAACATTGTAATAGGTAATCATTTTCAGAGACTACTGATCCTACTAATCTGGCTATGCATGGATGACATTAAGACAAATAACATGCAGTACGTTTGGTCTATCCACGAAGAGACGAAGTAACCTAGTTTCTATTTAATAGAATATCAAACATGAAACCAATTGTGACTCAATAACAAACATCTATTCATCCTTAGAAATCCAATTTTCCCCAAAATAAGAAGTAACGCCAGAGTAAGCAACATACCTACGCAGGTTCTTCATTTGCTTTTCTTGCTTTGCAGAGACCTGTAGCAGAGACTCTATAAACCAGGCTCATCAACAAGTACCCAACTCAAGTTTTGTCCCTCCAACTCTTATTCTCATTTCACCATCCTCTCTTCGTCCATAATTTGACTTAATACTCCAATGGACTGATCTACCAGATCTAGATTCAGATTTTGTTGGAGAAAGAATGAAGAAAACAAAAATGGAGAAGATAAGAGTACTAATATCAAACACCCAACTAAATACATTACATTCCTGTTGATTCACCACTCAAAACATTAACACATTTCTACCATTAACACAAACCTGTATCCGAACTCAACATTATTCTTCACCAAATCCTAAATTTCTAAACACCCAATTCAGTATCAATCTCTCCTCTCAACTTTCCACACCCAAACCCTCTTTCAGTCTCTTACAATCCACCAAATAAGCAAACCCATAAGCCATGTTCTTCAGCGTCGCCACATGTAACTCCTCAGTCGAAGTCGCCGTCGCATCCGTCGAGAAGAAAACCCTAAATCCTCTCACGAACGCCTCTCTCGCCGTCGTCTCACAGCACAGATTCGTCATCACCCCGGTCACAATCACCTCCTTAATCCCTCTCTCCACCAGAAACTCCTCCAAATCCGTCCCTCCGAACGCGCCGTACGTGTTCTTCTCCACCACCTTGTCGCCGCTCCTAAGGCCGAGCTCCGGCAACAGCTCGGCGTCCCGTGTGCCGTCGATGACCAGGTCGTTATTCCACCACTCTCCGAGCATGCCGTAGTCGGCGGGAGATTTGTGGCAGTGGCGGGTGAAGATGACGGGGATCGAAGCGGCCCGGCAGAGATTGATTGTGGTGTTGATGGTGGGGATGATCGGTTTTGCCATGGAGAAGTGGTTTTGCATGTCGATTACTAGAAGGACTGAGATTTTGGGATCTGGGTTTCTTTTCCTGATCTCGAATTTCTCGTATGGAGACGAAGAATCTGCCATTGATGAGCTGCTGACGACTTTTCTGAGCTGAGAGAGAAAAAAATGGTTGTAGATGAGTCGGCAGGGAAAGGGCTAGACAAATTTATTTTGTTGACCTTTATAAGTGGGTGCAATTACATTTTTTTTTGGGTAGTCGGGTGCAATTACATTTTAACCCTTTTGTTCCTGTCAACTTACAATAAGTTCGGGGTCGTGGACTCGTGGTAGAATCTGAGCGGCTGAGCCACCTACCTAACGATTACATTTGGTACAAGTTGGTCTAAACCGGATCCTAATCTATTTAAATATATGTTTTTTTTAGATATACTGGCGGTGGCACGTGCATTTTGCACGTCCTCACCTAGGGGTGCTCAACGGGCTAGCCTGGGCATGACTGGGGCATGCTGGGCGGACCACGAGCCACGGGCCGCAGCATGCTCGGCTTGTTGGCCAAATACCCCGGCACGACCCAGTCCACGGCACACTCGGGGCTGGGCCATGCCATGTCGGGCTGGCAAGCTGCCGCCGGGCTAAACGGGCCAGGCCCTATTTTTTTAAAAAAAAATCCATAAAATAGGAAAAAAATGGTAAAAAATTCTAGAAAAATTCACAAAATTGTCTTACACAAAATATAATAGATTTTGCTCAAAAAATATAAATAAATTAATTCTTGCAAGTACAAATACAACTTTGCATTGGTGATACATAATACAATTGCAAAAATAATACCGCATCACTATAGTATGAGCACATTCCAACTAGGCTGGCATCCACTTTTTATGCTTGAACAATTTAAAAGAGAGTAAGGGAGATTGTAGAAGAGAGTAAGAGATTATAGAAAAGGTGTGGTTTGGAGTGGGAAGGGTTAGACTATTTATAGAAAACCAAAATTGATTTTTTACCACCTCTACCCTTCAATATGACTGTTATTTGGTAGTTGGAATGCTGGAAATTGTCATTTACAGTCAATTATAAGCATACCCCCCCCCCCCTTAATATTGCTGTTATATGGGGGGGGGGGGGGGTAAAACAGTAAAAAAAGTCCCAAAACCTTAATGGGGCTAGCCCCTGGCGGGCCACGTGGGCCCCTCGCTAGGCTAGCGGGCGGGCGGCTTGGAGGCCCACTCTTGACGCGGGCCTCCAAGCCGCCCGTGTGCAGAACAGGCTTTAGCTCGCCGGGCCGCGTCCCCAGAAAGCCACGTGCCCTATAATGGGGGCCTGGCACGACACGTCTACAGTGCCGTGCCGTGCCGGGCCAGCCCACAGGCGTGCTGGGCCGTGTCGAGCTCAGGCTGGCACGGCTCGATAAGCACCCCTATCCTCACCCTTAAGTGTAGCATGTAAGTAGGGGAATGATATCCTTTGCAATGCTTTACTGCATTGCAGACTGCTATGGCTATGAGATGCTGCCATGTGGAGTATCTCACGGTCAGTGATTTTTTTATTTATGTAAATGTGTCAGGTGGGTCCCACTTGAATAAACACTGACTGTGAAATGCTCCACTTGGTAGCGTGTAAAACCCCAACCCGGATTATACCTTAATTATTAAGTTTAATTATCTAAAGTGTAATTATTAGATTAATTAAGCACTTTGTTATGAAGGTGAGGTGGTGGTGGATCAGCTTGAGGATTTGGGGGAAAACAAATTGAACTCTATTGAAGGTTATTAAGGTAAGTGTCAGCACCCCATTTTTGCACTATAAAATTGCCCAAGAAGCATATCTTAAACTGGCATATATGTGGGCACATAAATCGAGGTTTTTATAGTGGACCCATCTTTTTGAAATAACAAGCCCATAACAAAGAGAATTCTTAACCGATTCTGATGCACCGAACCGTGCTCAAATCGGATGTCAAACGGCTAAGTTATGAATAAAATAAATAAAGGGTAGTTTGGGGATTTTTACAAAACGGAAATTGGATGCCACATGGCAGACACGTGTACGCCATGGTGGCTGCCATGTAACCAATGACAAATTAAAATTTTGTGGGGTTGTTTTAGTAAATAATTAAGTTTCCTAATAGGGTTTCTTATGCAAATAAATAACAAAGTTAATAAAAGATTAAGATTAAAAAAATAATAATAATAAAAATAAACAAAGAGAAATAAGTTGGACGAATTGGTCCAACTCATATTCTCTTGAGATATTGAAACTAAACCTAAAAAATATAAGCCTAATAAAAATGGGGGACAATATAGACTTTGACCAAACCTAAATGAATGAAGGGTTTAAGAGAGGAATAGGAGTTAGGAGTTTAAGTGTTTAAGAGGAGAAGTTAAGAAAATGAGAGGTTTAAGAGAGGAAGAGGAGGAGTTAGGAGTCTAGGTGTTTAAGAGAGGAGTTAGGAGTTTAGGTGTTTAAGAAAGGAGTTAGGAGCTTAAGTGTTTAAGAGGAGAAGTTAAGAAGTTGAATGGGTGAGAATCCTCTATAAAAGGGCTTGAAGTTGAGAGCAAAGGGGCAAGTAGGAAGAAGTGGAGAAAAGAAGAGGGCGTCTACTAGCAAGGAGGGAGAAAGGAAAACTGCTGTTCACGACACACCAAGGCTCCAAGACTTGATTTGAAGTGTCAATCCATAACAGGTGAGTCATTTGTTTAATACATTGTATGAGACCTCTCTTTCATTACAATTTTTGAGATAAGATTACATGATTGATGAGAGACATGTATATATGTTTGATGGCTTTGGGTAATTTTATCATGTAAAAAAAAAAAAAAGACAAAGATGTAAAGTTCTGAATTTTTTTTTCCTGCATTAGGTTTGCACCTGTTTTCCAGATAAACTAATTTTTTTTCACCTAGTTCTAGTTTGATTCAATTCTGGAGTCCTTCATGAGATTTGTGGTATTTTTATTTTAGTTTAATCTAAAAATATGCTCGAGACCTTACACTATGAGTAGGTATTTTATTTTTAATTTTCTTTGGTTCAGATTTTCAATTGGAAATGTATAACAGTAAATTTTGGAGTTTCATATCTCTTAAATGAAAATGAATTTTTGAAAACTGCTATAGGTTATTTTAGTGTTTAAAGTCATGATTCTAAGGAATCAAATTTTGCACAATTTGGTTAAGAATTGAGGGAGATATGAATCTTTGAATGTGGATAGCGCAGTAATTCAGGTTGTTTCATTTTGTTTGTTTCCTTTGTAAATTAGTAATCAGGCCATGGTTAAAAGTAGTTCAGGTGGTCTCATTTTCTTACTTTGTAAATTAGTAATTAGTTAATCTTGCATGATAAAAACAATAGAAAACAAAACAAAACAAAAAATAATAAATAATAAGAAAGGGAAAAAGCAAATGAAACAAGCATTGAAGTGATGATTCTTTCTTGTGGTTGAAAATTGTTTTAGCATGGTTTTGTTTTGTTCATATGGTTTTACTTTCAATGTAATTTTGTGGAGGCCATGTACATATAGATTAATATTTGTTGTACGCTTAAAATGAAAAAAAAATTAGAAAAGAAAAAAAAATAAAAATAATAAATAAGAAAGCTCATTAAATATCCAACTAATTTAAGGGAATCCATTTCGATGGGACAACCCAGGGTGTTCAAGGACTTCCCTAGGTTGTAATCGGGTCACTTAACCAGAATCACTGGTGCAGACCAAAAATCAACAAGGTGTCTACCTGCACCATTTCAGGTAGTGGCGACTCTATAACAGATTGTAACACGCTTTTTCCGCGCGCTCGAGGTGCGCACAGTAAGCTTAGTTAATGTTATTTCTCAATTTCAATTGGTTAAGATACCCTCCTATTATTATTATTAATTCTGCATGATTAGAGAAAAGTTATTGTAGTTCTATTTGGAAGGAAATTGAAGATCCTGAGAAGTAGTTAGGGTGGAGATAAACAGTAAAATAAATATTTGGGGGATGTGAGATAATCTACCACTACAAAAAATTAAACTTTTCGCGATATTAATTTTGCGGCAAACAGAAAAGAATGTCACAATAAATAATATATAACGACATATTTTTTTGTTCGCCGCTGTATAGAGGTTAAAAACTACTAGTTGAGACGTTCTCCTAAGTTTGTCGCAAATAGGGATTTTTAGTGGCGTTTCTCTGCGCCGGCAAACCTCTAGCACGAAATTAAACCCCGCACATGGTTTGCTTCCGCTGTATAGAGGTTAATTTTTTGTCTCGTTCTTCTTCTTCCCTTACTTCTCTCTGTCTCCCACTACTCTGCAAGAGCCGCCACCGGCCACGCTACCAGGTGAAGCTCCGTCCATCGGTGGATCTACATTCAATCTCCGACAACTATCCTCTATCGGTAATCAATTAACGAAACAGGGATCTCTTCCTTCTCCATTCAGCTTCTTGTCCATCAGAAAATCAATCGACCGTGGGTTTTATCACATCCTAATGATCAGCAAACTATCCTAGGCAGGCAGCAAATCTGGTAAATCATCTCAAACGTCTTCGAGAGGAGAGAGATCTCTTTTCGTGTATTGTCTTTGAAGATTGAAATCGGACCAGTCTCCACCTCTCTATCCTGCCCAATTGTTCTGTGCATTTTTCTCTCAATAGCGAACACGTCGCTTCTCTTTTTCTCTCTATGCCATCTTTATTTTCATTTTCATTTTTCATTTCGCCTTTTTAGCTATTTGTCCTCTTGAATGCAATTTCTATAAATTTGACCCCCTCTCTCATTTATTCCTTATTTCTTCTCGTCTGACCTTGTTCATTCTTGTTTTTCTGTTCAGGTTCTTCTTTGGAGGAGCTACAGATTGGAGGAGCTACGAAGGTAGCTGAGGTAAGCAGCCTTTCTCTTTTTCTCTCCTTCTATTTCTCAGTATGTTTTTTTTTAGTTATTGCTTCCCTTCGTTTGATCTCTAGGTCTGGAGATGATTTTTCCTATCCTATTTCCTTCAAGTTAATCTGCAGTATCATATTTGAAATTACTGCTTTATTTTTCTTTTGAATGGAATCACTATGATGCAGTAATGCTCATATTTGTTTGGTCGATTGATTGCCAAGATTTTGGTTGTTCCTTTTGTAATCGGAACTTGAGCAATGGCAAAAGGGAGATATTCTCGGTTGTCAGGCAGGAGATCCTCTTCCTTCACGCTTGTTCTTGTTATGCTTGGCATGCTGTCCGTCGTAATCCTCATACTTCTCGCTCTTGGAATCTTTTCTCTGCCGACTAGCGCTGATGATTCTCCTAAAGTGAATGACCTCAGTTCCTTTGTGCATAAGACCGTGGAGAGGTACTTAGAGCTGAAATTCAATATAGATGAAGTGATCTATTAGAACTCAATGCTGATTTGGTTCTCTACATTCTTGGTATGGGTTTTGTACTGCAGAAGTGATGAATTAGGAGAACGGGAGGTGTAGTGGATGGAAGTTCTGTCATGGGAGCCCAGAGCTTTCATTTATCATAACTTCCTAGTGAGTGCTTGAGTTTTGCTTGCTGTCATCAACTTGTCTTGTTTTTCCTTAGACCAGATTTGAAATTTTGCCTACTGAAACCAGGTAGGCGCCCAGCTTATGAATTTCAACCATGTGCGGCTGATGCATTTTAACCAAATTTCATGGCCTTTTCTCCCCAAACACAGGCAATCAGGCCTAAATAAAGGTGAGATATGTTTTGTAGTGGCTTAAAATAGGAGTGCAGAAATTATCATTGTTTGGAAGAATTAACCATGTACTTATTGCTGGTCTTAATGGCTAAACTTAAGAAGTATTTGTTTGGTATTTCTATTGGTGTCAAACTGAAGTATCTAGTTGGTTGGAATTCTTTATAATTGTGTTTACCTTCAGAAATAGCATAACAGAGATAAATACATGCTGGAAATAGTATGCATTGGTCACTAGCTAAGTATTGCCTATGGATAAATATTGTAGAAATTTAGTACTATGAGATGGACTTCATTTGAGGAAATTGAGAATCTAGGAGCTTGCTTTCTGATTTACGTTTAATCAAAGTTTTCGATACTGGTTTTGTTTGCTGTATAATGCATTTGACTTCTGAAAATTTAGTTTTGAAACAATAATTGTTTTGCTGAAATTTATCTAAATTATTGTGCTAGATCAGCTTTGAATGCATTGTATACTCCAGAAATGATTTACTTGAATATTGTTTTGTCATTGGATTTTGAATTAGAAATTGTACTGAAGCCTCCATGAGGGAGTGATCTGGTCCTGAGTGACCCATGATAAACATTGGTTGTGTTTAACCGTGGTTGCATAATACGTTGTTTGGCATGCTGGTTTACTTATCGTTAAAAGTAATGGATTTAAGATGATTTACTGGTTTAGCCTGTCTTAGATCCATGTCTAAGCTTAGTAATGTAATGTTTTTGCTTCATTGGTGTAATGGCATGGCATTGAGTGTTGCCGCGACCGGTGTAGAGCAGCCCGAAACCCTGAGTAGGCCGGGTTATCAATGCCGAAACCCGGAGTAGGCCGGTGTTGGATGACGAAACCCTGAGTAGGCCGTCATTTCAGAGTTCCGAAACCCTGAGTAGGCCGGAATTGTGTACATGGAGGTGTGGATGTCGCCTTGGCATGTAGATTAACCAATCTAAGCAAAGTACATGACATTGACCTATATTGTGATTTGATTTGGCATGAGATGTTTTATCCATTGGTCATGGGTATTTGTTATTTCGTCGTATGTGGTTCATTGGTATTGGTATTCTCCACCACCAGTGTAGAGCAGCATCGCAACCCTGAGTGGTTCGGTATTGTCAATGCTGAAACCCGGAGTAGGCTGGCATTGGATGATGAAACCCTGAGTAGGTCGTCATTTCAATATCCGAAACCCTGAGTAGGCTGGATACACACATGGAGGCGTGGACTTGAGTATAATGTGGATTTGGTTATGTGGACACTTGTTATGACTGGAGTTATATCTAATTGAATTGCCTTGGAATATTGGTTTCATCTTCATGTTGCTACATGGTTATATTTGGTTTTACGGTCATATTCGTGTTTTGATATCGATACTATAGCTTTGACTTACATGCTGGGTTTCATGAGTTATATCATATTTGACCGCTGAATTATTGTGGGATAACTCGGATTAATCTTGTTATTGCTACCGTTACATGTTTATATCCGATGCATGTTTTAAAACTATGAAAAATGTATTTGAGCATGCATGTGCTGCTTACTGGGATATTCGCATCTCATTCCATTTTGTTTTGTTTTCAAATCTTGGAGAGGACGATACCAGCGAGTAGTTGCTTGGTTTATGTGAGTTGAGAGTTGTATTACTATGATTTTGTATTTCAGTTTGGTATTGTAGTGCACTCGGATTATCTGGTTATTGTTTCATTCATGTTTTCCTTCACTCTGATATATCGATCTTGTGTGATAAATTAACCTTCGGAGACGAGTTACAGTTTTATTACGTAACCTGGATTTGGGGCGTTACACTTTAAGTCTCACGTGTGTTTTGTTTTACCTGTTTTGTTTCAGATCCTCAGTGTGAGCACGATATCGAGGCAGAGCCAGGGGAAGAGCCCGAGTATAGGCCTGAGGGTTACTATTATTACCCATAATAGGGTTCTTTTGTTTGGGCATGTACTTATTCCTTTTTGGATTATAAACTTGAGAGTTACTTTTGTATATGATTGTACATAAGAAAGAGAGATAGTGAGCATCTTAATACCATATCTTTTGGAGTATTATACGGATGATCTTTTGTTAGATGGAAAAATTTTATTCCATGCTTCTTTAGTTTATGCACTCTGATGATTACATTGTAATTGCCTAGGTAATTGTGTTTATCAGGTTTTATTGGGCCCATAAGTAGGTCTCGGGGTCGGGTTGGTTCCGTGATAGGGCAGACCCGGATCTGGGGCGCTACACAGCGTCTCACGGTCAAATTAGTCTGCAATGTAGTAAAGCATTGCAGACGATTTCACTCCGTAAGTGGGGATTTAAATTCGAATGCAGAAAGAGTAGTGGAGTGGTTATAATTTTGGATTGTTTTAGTTAGGGAGAGTAATAGTGGAGAAAAATAGGGAGGTCAGAATCTAGGAAATATTCTCCTCTCTTCCCTTTATTATTAATTAATAGCATAGATTGTAAGCACCCCAAATTTTGATCAAACCAAAAAGTGTTGAAAATGGAAACCCTAACTGAAAAGTCAAACCCTAAGGGGACAAAAGTTGACTTTTTGATCAGGTGCAAATCCACCACCATACTTCTTCCTAATGATTATAAATTCCGACGTGATTCTAACGCAACTGAGTTTGCTCAAATCGCAGTCCAGATGAAGAAGTTATGGGCTGGTCAAACCTAGGGGGAGCAGAAATTGACTTTCTACTCAAACTTGGATCAGCTGCCCAATTTTATCCCAGCAGATAGAGGATCCTGATACTATTCTAACCCAACTGAGTTTGCCGGAATCGAAGTCCAGATGAAAGATTTATGGGCAGATTAGATCCCGGGGGAGTAAAAATTGACTTTCTGCTCAAACCCAGATTAACTGCTCTCTTGGTCCTGAAAGAAAGGAAATTCCGACACGATTCCGACGCAATTGAATTTGCCAGAATCGGGGTCCGGATCAAGGAGAAGACCCTACGGTCTCAGCTCTCCCCTTTTAATGTTTTTCATCAACGTGGGTATTTTTGGTTTTGTTTTTTTTATTTAATGAGAAATATGGGCAAGATCTATGCTCTGGATTGTTCAGATTCAATTCTTCAATATTTTGTAAAAAATAATATATTTTTTAGATTTCAAGGATTTAACTCAAAGCTAGATTTTGAAGTTTTACTTTAGAAATGTTTTCTTTGTCTTGATTTCAATCAATCATGAAGCCCAAGAAATGGCTTTTGTTTTCATAAGAAGGATCCATAATTAATTGGATCATTCACATGGAAATAAGCCATACATTCTTTTTCCTTTTTCTTTTGTTTTGATTTTTATTAGCAAGCATTTTTATAGCATGAACAATACTTGGCAACCACCTTGTGTGGATGAATAGGGGTGCCTAACACCTTCCCTTGTTCATAACCTAATCTCCTTACCCATCTCTGGTTTACTTTTTCTTTTAGAGTTATTTTTACTCTAACTTGTTTTCTTCAGTTATTTCTTTTATTTGATTATTTTTGGTGTCCATTCACACCTTAAAAAGGAATGGTGGCGACTCCTTGTTTTTAATTGAGCCCGTGTGATGATAGGAAGTCACTAGATTGATTTTCCATGTGTCACAATATCCCAGAAGTGCGACACTGGGTTTCCGGACGCGCGCACATAGATAGGACATAAAAATGAGGATTTTGAGGGCGCCACCTGCTCTACTGTTGTGGTAAAGACCTCCTGGTAATAGGAGAGGTCATGAGATCAATTCCCACCCTCATCAAAAGTATGTGTGAGTCCCGGCACAGCCGGTGCCCCTACCCCCAACCCCATTCCTACTAAATTAATTTATTAAACTAGAGGTGTGCATGTGCGGAGCACGAAAATTGCAATTGTAAATGTTTATTCATCAAGGTGTTTCCAATTTGTTATGATTGAAGCTTACATCTGTATAAAAGTTAATTGCAAACATATACATATAGCTGAAGGCATATAAAATGGAGTTGGATCTGCAAATGCTGGTGATTTTGTCAAGTCCTTAATCTATAAAATGATCAGGCAAAAGGGCCATGGAAGTAGTTGATTTATGCTACAAAAAGACATAAGGGCCTGAAAATATTTTGATTTCAAGAAAAATGGTTGTTTGTTACTAACCTGAAAATTATAAATCACATACCATAAGCGAGTAAAACCAAAAAGGTGACACAAAAAAATTAAGCAAAAGAATAAAATCCTTAGTACAACCCCATTTTGGGTCAACAACACTAATCTTCTCTCTACTTCCTTCCTTATGAGAAACCAAATCTCATGCACATTACAGATTTTCAAATGAATTTTATGCCAATACCTGTTTTTCTTGATCCAACTCAACAAAGATAAACTTAGCAGCAACTAACCCAATTTATATCAGTTCGAAATGGGTTGCATTGAAAGAATTGAGTTACAAATCGTTTGCACCATGAAGGCAATTTTTTTCTTGTTCTCTCAGTGCCCTTTTGGTGGATCAGCACCTCTATCTTATCAAAACAGCATGTGTATCTTACCAAAAAAATTGTCAGAAGCATAAAAGGAAAGCATTTTACCGGTCCTTAAACAGATCTATAGCAAGAAGGCAGATTGAATTTAATTATAACCTGAAACACCAATGTTAATGCCCACAAACAGAATGAGAATCCTATTGAGAACACAAATCACTTGTTAATGCTGACATATTCTTAAGAACACAATCAAAATGATGATTGAATCAATTTATTTCAGAAACTGAAATCTAGAGATACAATGAAATTAAAGAGAATAAAGGAATCTAAGTTCCAGCTTGAGTGAATCTGATCTTGTTTTGGAAACTATTTTATAATTATTGCTTGGTAAGCCATACTCATTGGAGTGTTGTTTTCTTCGCTTGCAAAGGCAACCTCATCGATCCTTTCTTAACAGTGCCAATACCCTGCAACACATTAAAATATCTATTAGTTCAAGGAAAAAATTTAAGTTAGAAAAAATATATATTTTTAACGGCTTATTTTTCAAAAAAAAAAATTTATTAGCAAGAACAAGCATCACTGATGCTCTAGTACCTCAGAACGTTTGATAGTGTAACTTTGATAAACAAAAAAATGGGATTCCCTTGGAAGCATGTGACCAGCATCGACCGTGTTAAAGGGAAATTTGCTTGCGTTTGCAAGTATATGAGCAGCATCAATTGTGTTAAATGGAACTACTATGCATTTATAACACCACCAGCAGCATCAACGGTATTAAATCAAATTGGATAAAGCAAAGCGTTGAAGAGATTGATTTCTATAAACAAGTAGATTTCAAATGTACTTGCAAAACATTGAAATTTCATATGGAGTTACAGAACATATTCATAAGCAGGTAGTTTGCTAAGAAATATTTACAGAAAAAGTTAACATAGACACAGCCAAAATTTATATACGAGTTTGCTAAGAAAGATTTACAGAAAAAGTTAATATAGACACAACCAAAAATTATATACGAGCTGAGCATATCTAATGGCAGCAAACATTAAGAAGATGATGCTCTTATGCAGTTTCTTCTACTTTGTTGATAATAAAAGCTTTTCTCTAGCTCTGCTTCCTATTTTTTGGATTGCAACCTTCACATGAAATTTGAATTTTTTTCTCTGAAGCTTTCTTAGTGATTTGGTTCACATCATCGTCATCGAATTGTTCCTGTAAGCAAGAAATTGTATGAAGTGTAAACTACAAAGAAGAGATTTAATGGTAAGTGATATTTATTTAAATTGATACCTTCTGTTGAAGTTGCATAATGTGCAGCTGTGCAGCAAAATATTTTCTCAGAAACTTCACCAAAAATAGTTACTGGTACAGTAGTTGTTTCATCAGTTACTGTAGCCAGAATTCGGAACCTAAGATAACTAGATGTAATTCATTTGAGTGTAATAAAATGAAAGGTAAATTGTAATATATTGTTCTTTTGGTTTTTATTTTTATTTTTTTACCTTGGAAGTGCTTCAAATTGTTTGTTGTAGTCAATACATGTGAATTGATCTTGATACATTTGTTTTATATTTTTATTGCATTGACTACATGCTATATACCACAATCTTTCTCCTTATTCAAGCTTTAACTTGAAGAAGGGAGAAAGATAATAAGCAGAAAATTGTTTTTTTTTTATAGCTGAAATTATAGAAGTTCTTGGTCGAATGCTTACTAGCTCTGCATTTGTTATTATCTGTTGAAGACTTTCTTCCTTTTCTTGCATTGCAGAAGTTGATAGATTATTAATGCTGAAGTATGACTTTTGCTGAATGATTTTGTCAATACCTTGTCATTTTCAGTAGACCTATAAAGAAAATCGTAAATAATGTCATATGTAAGATTACAATATTATTCATGTATTTGATATATTGATTTTTTAATTAGAGGAACCAAGATCAGTAGTTTACCATTGTTGTAGATTCTTTGCTTCAATAAACTATGGATTGACCTCGATCTTTGTCATTGCTGTAGTTGATAAATACTTTCTTCCTAATATATTGAAAATAAGTCATGTTGTAAGCACCCAAATTTTGATCAAACCAACAAAAAAAAATGAAAAAAAAGAAAACAAAAGAAAATAAGAAAACAAAAAAATGTGCTAAAAGACAGCAAAACAGCTCAAAACCCTGGCAGAAAGTCAAACCCCGAGGGGACAAAAAGTTGACTTTTTGATTAAGTGATATTTGGCCACCTTGCTTTATATCATTGGATAGAGAATCTCGACGCGATTCCAATGCAACTGAGTTTGAAGGAATCGGAGTCCGGATGAAGGTTCTGCGGGCGGTCAAACTTGGGCGAAGCCAAAAGTTGACTTTCTGCTAAAATCCGATCTAGAGGCCTTGCTTTATATCATTGGAAAGAGGATCTCGACACGATTCCAGCGCAACTGAGTTTGTAGGAATCGGAGTCCGGATGAAGGTTCTGCGGGCAGTCAAACTTGGGCGAAGCCAAAAGTTGACTTTCTGGTAAAATCTGATCCAGAGGCCTACCCCTAGGCCATGGGATAGAGGGCTCCGATACAATTCTAACGCAACTGAGTTTGCCCAGATCGGAGCCCGGATGAAGAAAATATGAGCCGACAAAATTCCCGAGCAGCAAAACCGGCAAACTGCGCACGTGACAGAAAGCTGCACACGTGGCGAGTTGCACAGGAAAATATCTCGTGGATCAAATCCATAAATATCCAAACATTCAAAAGATCCCAGGGACCAATCTAAAAATATTTAAAAATATCTGAATAAAATAATATTAAACCAAAATATCCCGAGGACTATATCTTAATTTTCGGATTTTTTAAACAAACTCGCGGCGACATTTAATGATTTAATCATTATGTTGCTCGCGCCGAGCGACAGGAGCTCGGCGCGAGCTTGGCGCCGAAGTCGGCGGATACCCCGTCCTCTTCTATAAAAGCCACAACCTCCTTCATTGCAGGGGGTTCGAAAAATTTTCGTTGGCTGTTTTGGGGGGTTCGGATTTTTGGTTCAACATTTTCTGAGGTTGGACGTTTTCTTGCCCGAGGCATTCGAAGGTGGTCTTGACCATCCTCTTCCCCAAAGAAAAAACCAGACCCCCCATTCCTCTCTTCCTCTTCTTCCTCATCAAACCCGAAGGAGATAAACCCTAAGGAGATCTTGCTGTGGGCGTGGAGAGGTGTTGCTTCGGTGGCTGCTCGCACAAGGACGCTCCACCCACTTCGGATAGGTGTTGAAACACCCAGGTAATGTTCCCGACGAACTCTTGTCCAAAATAAATAAGTTCATTGCGATATCCTGTTTTCTAGCATTTTTGTTCTTCACTTGTTTGATTGATTCGAAGGGGGAGCATGTTCCCTCATGAGTTCGCCCTCTCTGTTGTATCCCGATAAAGCCCCCAGTTCCCTTCCTTGTATGTTCTGTTAGAGTTCGGTTGTTCGGATTTGCAGGTTTGCAAGGGGGTTTGATCTTCACAAAATGTGTTTAGATTAAATCCAAAACTAGTTAGGAAGTGTTCTGGGCATATTAGGAGACTAATGGAACAATTACAGGCCGAAAAAGATCGGCCAGAGATGGACATCTCGAAATAACAGAGAGTTGAAAATCGCAGTGAGCAGCCGCCCACTTGGCGCTCACTTGCGCTCACTTAGGAAGTAGGCGCCCCTTTTATTTCACTATCCGCCGAGCTAGCGCCCACTTGGCGCTCAGCTCGTGCTCACTTAAAACCATGTGTAATTTTGGCGCCCATCTCGCGCTCACTTCCTGCCCAGCTCGCGCTCACTTAGTATCGAGTGAGCGCCAGGTCCAAAATTTTGCCGGGTTCTTAGCGCCTACTGGCGCTCACTTCAGGAAGTGAGCGCATACCCCTAAAACAAGCCGAATTGCTGTATTTTTTAAAAATTCCGAAAATACCCTTTACTGTACCGTGGGGGGCGAAGCCCCCCGCACCCCCCCCATCCCCTTTGTTCGCTACGCGTCCAACTAGTTCCTTGGTGCGAGGAGGTACCCCACCCCGTGGGCTCCGCTTCACTCCGCCCATAGGGGCCCCGGGTACCTCCCCTTGGACCCAGCATAATGAGCTAGTCTCTCCTTGCTAAGTATTGATTTTGATATGTTTCTATGGCCTATATTCTATGACTTTTGCTATGTATGGGTGGCATTCTTAAATTGAGCCAAACGAACCAATAGGGTTTCCGGGTGACCCGGAAACCCAACATGGGACTTGGACCCCTCGGTCCAACTTGATTTCCAGTGGGCCTTCCAACGGGGCCCACCCGACCCAATAAACATGTATGCATGCAACTTAATCAAGATAAGTGAAATTAACCGATTAAACCGGGCGGGCCAAACTTAAGGCGGTCCACCCGAACCGGACTTGTGAAATTGATGCATGAAATACGGGGTTTGGCCGAGACTAAGGGCAAAGGGCCTATCGGGCCCACTAAGCCCATGAATCCAACCAACTTAGGGTTTCAGAACCCTAACTCAGGAAGTCTTGGGCTTTCAAGCCCAAGCCCAGGTAAAGGGCCCCAAGCCCAAATCCTGGCCCACTTTGGAAACTTAAGCAAGATAAATCCCAAATCATTTGGCAAACAACTGTGGGGCCCGCTCAAGGGCACACAAAGCAATCCCGGCCCGCTTTGGCATGGAAATCCACTTAAATAATCAAACTTAAACTTCAAATAAAAATCAGTTCATTTGAACCAAAGCCCAAAGGGCCTCTCAGGTTTAGATTGAGGCCCACCAAGGGGACATATGGGCCACACTTGGCCCACCAAGGAATCCGTGAGCCTTCCAACGGGGCCCACCCAATCAGACTCACTTCATTCAATAATAAGAAGATAAAATCAAGTAAAGGGACCCACACCACTTTGGCGGTCCCACCAGAATTAACCAAAATTGAATGCTGGATTAGGAAACGGGTGAGTGAGAAACCAAAGTTGACTCAAACCAGGGAAACCTATGGGACCCGTCATTTGACGGGGTAGACTGGGGTGTCTACGGACTTCCCCAGACCGCAACCGAGAACTTACTTAGAATCTCTAAGCCGCAGTCCAGTCTAATAGAAGAACTTAGGCACCCAGGTGTCTTCCTGCACCCCATCAGGCAGTGGCGACTCCAAACAAATCCCGAGGCACACATCGTTTTGCGTGCGCCTCGTCGTGCGACCGAAATCGGGTGCGCACACATGTGAGATGACAAATTTCAAAAATGTCAAAAGAGAGGTATTTCTTACCACTGCACTGTAAGACCCCGAATTTTCGCATAATAATTAGGGCATAAATAAATAAAAGAAAATATGAATTTAAAATATAGTGGAAATAAAAGAGTGGAAATTTAGAGGATTAATAATTCAAATAACTAATAAATAAATAAAGGAGAATTTCCAAGGAAATCAACCTAGGAGTGTCAGAAGGGTATTTTGTTAAATTTTAAAAAGGGCAATGTAGACACCTGATTTTTGCACCCCTAAAATGAAGAAAATTAAAAGTCAAATTAAAAGTCAAACCCTGAGGGGGTCAAAAAGTTGACTTTTTGGATCGGGTACAAATTGACCACCAAACTTTATACCATTGGAAAGAGGACTTCGATACGATTCTAACGTAACTGAGTTTGCTCAAATCGGAGTTTGGATGAAGAAGTTATGAGTCGGTTAAACCTGGAAATAGCAGAAATCGGCTTTCTGCTAAACCCCAAATCAACTGCCCAATTTGGTATCAGTAGAAAGAGCATCCCGAGACGATTCCAATGCAATTGAGTTTGCTGGAATCGGAGTCCCGAATAGAGAGATATGAGCAAAACTGGCTCCGGGACGCGACTTTGCACTTCTGCTGAAAAACCGGAATTTGCTGCCAAGCTCTAGCTCAGTAGATAGAGAATCTCAACCTGATTCCAACACCACCAAGTTTGTTGAAATCGGATATCAGATGAAAGAATTGTGAGCAGTCAAAATTTCAATAAATCTGCACATATGGCAAGAATTAAAGAAAAGACAAAAGAATAAAAATCCAATAATAAAATTATAATATAATATAAATATCTAAATAATTAAATTAAAAAAAAATTTAGATAAGAATGGACGAATTCTCCCATGTGAGAATTCGTCCAACACTTGCTTGGAGAATAAGAAATGAATCTAAGCCATTATTGTTTTCTTTAAAAAAAAGACATGATATAGAACATATTTGTATTTTGGTCACTTTTTCAACTATAAAAGGGAAACCCCCCCCCCCCCCCCCCCCCCCCAATTCCAAAGACAAATAACAAACCCCTCTTCTCCCCCTTTTGCTCTCTCCCACTTCACTCACCTTCTCTCTTCTCTCCTCCTCGATTTCCCTCAAGAGAAGCTGGTCCCCTACAGCCTTCTCCCTCTCCTTCTTTGTCCTTTTCATGTGCAGACCTTGCCCACACTCTGTTTCCACCAATCCAAATGCCCATTTTGTTCTTAGACCCTGCTTTTTTACCCTTTTAGCATAAAACCCAGTGAACCCCTTTTCAAACCTATTTTGAGAAATCAACAGAGGTGTGGAAGCGCTGCCGAAATCATTGGAGAACCACAACATACCCAAAACAAGCAAGTGGAGGTACAGTAAGTATTTCTACAACTTTGCATTCAACATGAAGTGAATATTAATTGAATTTGGCATCCTTTCCAGCTTCCTTTCTACACTTAGCTATTACTACATTATTTCTATCCTTTTTATTGTCTGTTTTGTGTCATGAGAGACTTGTCTAAAAGGGACTATCCACATAAAAAGGGAGGAGAGCAATTTTAAGTTAAAAAGAACTTTTAAACTAACTTTAAGTTATTTTGATTGGTTCATTTTGTTGGCTTATTATGGGGGACTTGTTCTCCTTGAAAATCCCATGTACCCAAAGTTTTTTTCCTCTCTTACTTTCTTGGTGATAGCTGTGGACATTTAAAAGGAAATGTGCTCCTTTGAAGAATACGAAAACAAGGAAAAGAAGACTTCATAGGTCAAGTGAAGCACAGGTGGTACTGTGAAGAAGCTGAAAAACTCAACAGAGGTCACCGGAGACTCCAAGAAGACAACCAAATTGATCCTGGCCGGAATCGATTCAAAACAGCAAATTCAGACGAAAACCGCATACACATTGCGGTCTGGCCATGACCGCACTTGATATGCGGTCTGGTTTGAACCGCAATGCATATGCGGTTTAGACCAAACAACATAATAAGTGCGGTCACATTTAAAAATAGCTAAAAAATTGATTTTTTGGGCCCGGTTGGACCAGATCTGACCCGAACCAGCCTAACTTGACCTAATAAGTTATTTTTAGCCCTTTTATGGACTGTGGGCCTAGATGGGCCCACCAAGACCCCCTGGGCCCACCTAAGTGTCTCACCATTGACTGGCCCATACCAGGCCCACTTTCAACAAACGGGCCCAAGGCCATGGGCATATCGACTATCGGGCCTAATCCAAGCCCACCAAGCCCTTTACATATTTAATTAGTAAATAATATAAACCAAAAGGGTTACCCAATAACCCTGCTGGGCTCAAGCCCAACCTTGGCAATCCACGGGTCTTCCAATGGGACCTGTATCTGACCCATCTAACCTAAATAAAAAGACAAATAAAATAAAAGGGACCTACACCTTTGATGGTCCCCACCAGACCAAATAAGTTACATGCTGGAATAGGAAAAATTGGGTGAGACTGAGTTGACTCAGAACCAGGGAGACCCGAGGGACCCGTCATTCGATGGGGCGGACCGGGGTGTTTTCGGACTTCCCCGGACCGTAACCGAGAACTTGCCCGAATCTCTAAAAAAGCCGCAGACCAGCAAATCTTAGACCTGTATAGGCACCCAAGTGTCTGCCTGCACATCTCAGGCAGTGGCGACTCCGATACCCCGAAACCCCAACGCATTCCATGCAGCGCCCTGAGGGACGTGCGCACAGGCAAATTAGGAATTAAATCATTAAATAATTAATAGAATTAGAAAATAGAAGCTTAAAATTTATTAGTTTGAGTTTGAAGTTAAATAGTAATAATTAAAGCATAAAAGAATGGAAAAGGGTAATTAGATAATTATGCTTAATTAGTGTCCTTCATTTAGAGAAAAAGTAACTTAATAGGGTGTTTAGGTAATATTTAGTAATAAACATATAATATGCACGAAAATTAGTTAGAAGAAGGAGTTTAGATAGTAAGGGGTAAAGTGCTACAAGAAAAATTAGAAGGGGGAGAAAAAGTAGGAATTAAATTAGGTGTTTAATCCGAATTGAACATCTCTAGGGTTAGTCTATTTAAAGGAGGACATTAGGGCTAGTCTAGGGTTTCTTTTAACCAAACTTAATAGAGGAGAAAGGAGAGGAAAAGGAAAAAAATTCGTGCGCAGAAGAATAAGAAAAGAGAGAGGGAAGAAGGTGCTGTTGTAGAGACCTTCGACCAACCACCATAAAACCTAGATTGGGAGAAATCCAGCTATTAGATCGACCTCAAATTTGGAGGTTTGGTTCACGATTGGTAGAGCTACAATCTGAACGGTGGAGATCTGATTTGGAGAACTCTAAGTGGGTACGAAAAATAGCAGAAGTTTGGACTTGATTTGAGATTTCAAGAGAGGATGGATTTAGCACATTGAGGCAAGTAGCAGTCCCTTGAAAACTGGAGGAACTGCATGCTTTTAGTGTTTTCAATTTATTTGTGATTGATTTGATTATTCGGAAATTTATTTACCTAGATACGTTTGATTTGAACGATGTGATTTGGCGTTCTTGAAGTAAATCACAAAAGTATCTAGAAATATGGATTTGATTGCTGTAGATGATCTTAGATTGGTAATTAATTGATACAAATAAATCTAGGGTGTTGTAGGTATGATTTAGAAATCTAAGAAATTAATTTAGAGCAATAAAATCCGAAGAAATAATCCAAAATTCAGAAATTGGAGAAAACTGAAGAGTCTGCCAGAATTGTACGAGCGCCTAGTAGATCGCCTAGGCGACCTGTGCTTGGCGACCTGCATAAAAAAATTACAGAATTTAGGATTCTTGAATATAAATAAATGTTTAATAATTTTTCTAGTAATTTAATTATTGTAACACCTTTATAAGGGTCAAATTTAGGTATAAAAATTTACTAAATTTAATTTGGTACCAAAATGAATAAATTGGGACAATGAATTCAAGTGGGTAGATAATGAGCCATGATTTTGGAAACGGTGAATTGGACTAAGTTAAACTTGTTTTTGAGGATTGGAATTGTCTTTTAAACTTCATTATAGGTCTGTGGAATGTGCTGGAATTGGAAAATAACAGATATTATAAAAGTTGATACCATAGGTTGTAATTATAGAGACTTGAAACTTAATAAGGGGATAATTAAGGAAATTTTAGGCAAGTCATAAAGAACCTTGCTTGTGCTAAAAAATATGAATATTAATTTGTCTGGAATTTTAATAATTCTATTTTCTGCCGTATTTATGCTTATGAATTCTATTTTGGATATTACTTTAAGATTGAATGTGTCTCACAAAAAGGTTTGATTTAAGGATTTATTCGAGGTTTTGGGTGTATATATTTAAAGAGCTTGACTTTGGGATTAATGACTAAATTTATTCTTCTTTCTATTATGGTTGAGTAATACTGCTTCCTGTGGTTGAGTTGATACTAACTTTTACGGCAGAAATGGGTAATCCTCTGTTGTAGAGATGTGTAATCCTCTACGGTAAAGATGTGTAATCCTTTACGGTAAAAGTGTGTATTCCTTCTACAGTAGAAGTGTGTGTCCTCCCGTGCCAGAGATGCAATTACTACATGTTGTTAGTGTCTAGTGGGCATAGCTGAATATGGATCCATGGGCTAAGCTAGATAGTGGAGGGGTATTTATTTTGCGTTGATTACTCGCATTTGCGATCGCGCTTCCTTTGCAAGTTAATTTGCTCAGGGAGGTCTCATGTCGTAGGGTCATCATTTCATGTTATGATTGCTGGTAAGTACCCTGTACATGCGGATCAGCGGCCATCTCCATGTATTGATTCAGGGGTTGCATGCTGGTGGTTCATGCCAAACTCTATGAGTTTCATGCGCAATAAGTCGATGACTACGGCTCTTATCATCAGAATAAGACTCGGGTTTGAGTGTTTTATTAGTTTCGCCCATAAGACGCGTAGTGGCATAGCAATGAAGAGTGTCTATTCAAAAACTTATCTTGCTTCATGAGTCCTGCAATGTCACACGTGCTGTTTATTTATTTTTATTGTTTATCTTAGAATATTCACATGAATTTGATTAAATTGCCTTTTCCTTGTTTTATCGATATACCTCATGACTATTTTATAAAATAGACTGTTTAAATTGCATGCACCTTACTACTTGTTGAGATGTAAATCTCACTCCCGTTTTCACCTATTTTTCAGGTTGCTTGGAGAAATCGTCAAGATGGTAGTGTACTCATGGGTAGAAATGTAATTATTACTATATGCTGCATCCAGAATAAATAGATTCATATTGTAAATTTATTTGTTTAAATTGAAATAAAATGCCATGTTACAATTGCACTCTGATGTAAATATTAAATTTAAATTCCGCATAAATTATAGATTGTTCTGACCCCATTTTACAGTAACACTATGGGTTTGGTTGTTGAACTGGATTCGAGGCTTTACAATAACACTTCGGATTCAGATTGGGTGCCTGTTTTGCATTGACCTAGGTTCGGGGCGTTACAGACCTTTTCACATGTAAATTTGTTGCAAGTATTATTAGTTTGCATTACAATTTGTATACACCAATTTGACATTCATTTTTGATAAAAAGCTCCCATGCAAAAAGAAGTATAGGTTTGGTATTGTTTCATAGATTGTTGTTAATGACTAATGCAGAAATTGAGTAGAAAACATGGGAATTAATGTATGTTTTAGAAAGCTCAGCTTTACCCATAATCAATTAGAACAACTTCTTGTAGTAACCACTCTTGGTGATCTTGCTTTGTTGTGATTGTCTTCACTTTCGTTAGATCTATGAAAATAGCAATGACATCTTCCAAAAGAAAGTGTTTGTTAGTATTGTAAAGTAAGTGAAACTAAAATGTATGTTTTAAATACTATGAGTTATGAAATAGACAAGACAATTTATTAATATTTTGTAAAGTCATACCAATGTTTGATTGTTCTCTGTTTATATTAGTTACATCTTTCAAAGCAACAAAGTTGAATTTGTTGGTTGACGATATGATTTTATCGTCAACTTTGTATACCTTGGTAGATATATTGATAATCATTGTTGAACATCTTGAACTGTGGATTTACTTTTTGAATGATAGCATTAGATATTTCAAAAGTGCAATCAAGATTAAATATTACTTCAAAGGCTTCAATGTTGTCTCTAAATAATGTTGCTAACATTCGTGTGCCCTATGATTAACGAAATTGTGTCAATATTTATAATTTAAAATAAAGATGAAATTTTTTCTAGATGTAAAATATGTAAGTTTTACCTCTTTGTTGACCAAGTATATCCATTGATACATTTTGCTAGACTCTTGAAGATCGTAGAGGTGTGATATCATAATCTCGCACTTTAATTGTCTAGCCAATGGATCGATCGGTTAATTGAGATAGAACTTTTTCTTCATTCGTCATGACTTTGATGAATTGTTATTTTAAATGTAAGAGCAATGCGGTTAATTAAGATAGAAAAGCTATCTCATTTATATACTTTGAAATTGAAGCAAATAAAACCAAGTAAAGTTCTTATAACAAATATGGATTTCTTCACTAAAATATTATCCCATCTCTCTGACTCTAAATGGAAGAGTAATTGTGGCACATCAGCTTTACAACAATTGTCATTGCTACCAAAACATATAACTTGCCAAGAAGAAATCTTACCATAAATGCCATTTTCTAGACATGTAAAGAAGACATTTTATTAAAGGAAAAAGAAACTGAATACACAAGAGTTTGTTGCAGTTATTATACAATCCAAATCTATATGTTTGAATTCATTTAAAATAAAACAGCCCATACCCCAATCGTTGGAAGATTCAAAATTAATTGCTATAAATTCTCCAAATATAAAATGGATATCTAAAGTCAGGTCAAATCTAAAGCTATCTAATAAAGGAAGCAATACTAATTAGCTATAGCTACATCCAAACAAAAATATGGTAAAGTGACTCATTATATCATATCAGAAGACAAGGATTACAATTTTCCTCCAAAAAAAGGGGAGAAAAAATACCAATCATGGCCATACTGAAGGTTTTGATATAGTACCATAAAGAAAAGGATCAATAACAGGATGAAATCTACATACAAAGAATTGTTAAAGTTTGGAAATCCAACATGTGTCTAATAATAAAAACTCTATTATTGTGGTTTATCAAGCACTACAAATACATTCTTAGTTATTTTCTTTAATTAAAATTTCAGTTTTCAATAAAAAAAATGAAAAAAAATCTAAGTTTTTCAGAAAGACCAACCAATCTTCTCTACTGAGCATTACAAATCATATTGTATGCTAGAATTTATATATTGATCTCATTATAAATAATTTCAATCAATTAGTAAATAACATATACATGAAGTATAAGATAATATCTCCCAGCATAATAACATTGACTTTGAAACGAAGAGAAAAATAGTACACTTAGATTTGCAGATGTACAAGGGTTAGAATTGTATGTAAGTACCCAAATAAAATCCCTAATTTGGCAGGATTTTAAAAACTTGAACTTGGATTTGTTCAAAATCTTTAAGATTCCTAAAGAATGATTTTAACCTAACAATCTAAGGATTTGACGAGTAATTTCAGAAATTCTAAGGGATTTTATTTCCTTCTTTGGAGCTTGACTCAACCTTATTTGTAGTGCCCCGGAACCGGGTCTGCCCTATCACGACACCAACCCGTCCCCAAGCCCTACTTATGGGCCCAAAAGAACCTAATTAATACGATCAACCTGGGCAATTACAAAATAATCATCAAAGTGCATAAGCTAAAGAAGCATGGAATACAACATTTCCATCAAACAAAAGGTCAGCTGTATAATAACTCCAAAAGATGGGATATCTGTATATACAAAAATGCAACTAAGATGCTCACCATCACTCTCTCTCATATAAACAATCATATACAAAGGTGATAGTCTAAAGGTAGCTCTCAAGTTTATAAGTCCAAAAAGAATATTTACATCCTATTTTCAATTCCCCAAAACAAAATATAACATCACAAAGAAAATCCTACTATGGGTGGTAGTAGTAGTCCTCAGGCCTATAATCTGGATCTTCCTCAATCTCTGCCCCAGTACGTGGCTCACCAAGAGGATCTGAAAACAAATCTGGTAAAATAAAACACATGTGAAACGAAAGTCCCAGTAAGTAGCAAACATGTTCGATTAGCAGTGAATGGGTAATCTCACTTAGCCTTGGTTGAATGGCGGTGGATGGGGAATTCCACTTGGCCCTGGTTTGTGTTTTGTGGACTTCACGGTGTATGTGTTTTACTTTGATTTGGCTTTGGATGTGAAGTGATTATTGATTACTCTTACACTTTGATTTTGATTTGGTAAAAATATGGTGAGCTCCCTTATGTGATTTGACTAGGCACTTGGCCTAAGGTTTGATTGGCAGTGAATGAGTAATCTTACTTGGTAGTGAATGAGTAATATCATTTAGTAGTGGATGAGTAGTCCCACTTGGCAGTGAATGAATAATCTCACTGGGCAGCGAATGAGTAATCTCACTTAGTTTGTGCATTGATGCATCGATTCTAGTAAATGATACAAATGGTTTGTTTTAAATTATGAGTCCTACCAAGACATGCTTGTAGCAAATGATTGGGTCCATCGAACTGATTCTATGTGTTATCCGATTGAGATTCTTAGACTTGAGTTTATACTTTATATCTGAGATTATTATCATAATGTCATAAAATTGCATAAACTGCTTCAATTCCTGAGTTTTATACTTTATGTCTAAGAAGGTTATTATGATGTGATAAAATTGCATAAACTACTTCTATTCGTGAGTTCTATATTTTATATCAGAGAATGTTATTATGATGTCATAAGAATTGCATAAACTGCTTCTATTCATGCATGTTTGTTGTTTACTGAGACTTTAAGTCTCACGTGTGTTTTGTTTTACCGGATTTGTTTTCAGATCCTCTATGTGAGCACGATATTGGGGCAGAGCCAGAGGGAGAGCCTGAGTATAGGCCTGAGGACTACTACCACCCATAGTAGGGTTCTCCATGTGTTGCTGGTTTTAGTTTTCGGGAATTATAAATGGGAATGTAATAACTCTCTTTTGGATTATGACCTTAGTATGTTATTGTACATATTAGAGAGATATTGTGAGCATTTAGTTACCCTTTTTGTTATACACAGGTATTACATCTTTGAAATTATTATGTAGGTGAGTTTTGTAGATGGAAATTTTTATTCCATGCTTCTTATGCTTATTTGCACTTTGATGATTACCATGTAATTGCCCTTGATTGTATCAATTAGGTTCTTTTGGGCCCATAAGTAGGGCCCGGGGACAAGTTCGTGCCCCATATAGGCAGTTCTGGTTTCGGGGCACTACACAACGGGTGTACTTTAGTTATACAAGAGGGGTACCTTAGTAATATAAGAGGGTACCTTAGGTAATACAAGGAGTGTACCTTAGGTATATTAGAGGGGTACTTTAGTTATAATTGGGGGTGTACCTTAGTTATATTAGAGGGGTACCTTAGGCATAATTGGGGGGTACCTTAGTTATACTAGAGGGTACTTTAAGTATACTTGGGAGGGTACCTTAGGTATACAAGGAAGTACTTTAGGTATACAAGGGGGCTACTTTAGGTATATTTGGGAGGGTACCTTTGGTATAATTGGGGGATACTTTAGGTAATACTTAGGGGTACTATAAGTAATACTTGGGGGTACTTTAGGCAATACATGGGGGTACTTTAGGTATAATTGGAGGATACTTCAGGTAATACTTGGGGGTACTTCAGGTAATACATGGGGTACTTTAGGTATAATTGGAGGATACTTCAGGTAATACTTGGGAGTACTTTAGGTAATACCTGGGGGTACTTTAGGTAATAAATGTGTGTAACTTAGGTATACTTGGGTGGTACTGTGCGCATGTGAAATCGCATGGCGTAGCGCATGGGAGTTTTTCACGGATGTGCGTACCTCCGAAGGGAAATCGGGAAATGGGAGTCACCACCGCCTGATGGGGTGCAGGCGGACACCTGGGTGCCTAGGTTAATCTAAAATTGCTGGTCTGTGGCTTTTCGAGATTTCGGCTAAGCTCTCAGTTACGGTCCGGGGAAGTCCGAAGACACCCCGGTCCCCCCCCCCCGTCAGTTAACGGGTCCCTCGGGTCTCCCTAGTTCGAGTCAACTCTATACTCACCCTATCCTATTCCAACAAGTTTCTTTTTGAGTCTTGGTGGGGACCACTAGAATGGTGTGGGTCCCTTTGGTTTGATTTTATCTTGATTATTTAAGTGACCTGGGTTGGATTGGGTGGACCCTGTTGGAAGGTCCACGGATACCCTAGTGGACTAGATGTAGCCCACATAACCCCTAATGGGCCTTAGCTAACCCTATAAGGCCCTTTGGGCTTTGGTTAATTTGATTAGTTTTAGTTAGGGTTTAAGTGGCATTTAAGTTAGGTTTTATGTAAAAGTGGGTTTGGACTGGTTTGGTGGGCCCATTGGGTGGACCTCACTTGGTAGCCAAATGATTTATTTGTTTATCTTATTTAATTTCCAAAGTGGGCTAAACCTTGGGCTTGGGGCCCATAGCCTAGACTCGGACCGGATGGTCCAAGATTTGATGGACCAGGGTATTGGACCCTTCTTGACTGGGATGATGGGCTTAGTGGGCCCGACAGGCCCTGGCCCGTGGTCTCGGCCAAACCAAACCTAAACTAAACCTACATGTATCAACTTTGGTCTTTGATGGGCCTCAAAGGGTTTGGCCCATTTAAATTATTTAAATTATCTTTATTTAAATTTAAAGAGGTTCTTGGGTTGAGTGGGCCCCGTTGGAAGGCCCACTAATGAATCAAATTGGGCTTAGGAGCCTAGGACCCATTTTGGGTTTGACCCGAAAACCCTGTTGGTTCACCCGATTTTACTAAAACAATTCAATAAATCAAGCATTAAAAAAAACTGATTTTTGGAAATTCTTTAATGTAGTCGAAAATTTATTTTGGCTAAGCTGGAAAACCCTAATAACCGACTTGTATCTCCAGTTAACCTGAAAAACTTTGTTTTTTTACAATTTTTCAAGGGAAACTGATTTCTAGTGTTTGTAAGAATGTATGAGATCTGTGTGGGCCCACAATAGTCTAGATGAAGCCATTTGGTCTCTTTTTGAAGAGGTTTGGAACCACAAGAATGAGAGAGGACTAGGGGTATCCCATCTCTCTTTTCTAAGTCAAAATCAGTGAATAGACAGGGACTTAGGTGTCCCTGTCTTGGTCTCTTCTAGTCAATAGAAACAACAACCAACCTATAAAAGGAAGCTAATTAAAACAAGCCTTAATGGACATGCTTCATTCTATGGAATAAGTGTGTGCCTCTACTGTGCTTAAAAGTTGGAAAACAGATTTTCAGGCATGCAACCCACACTAAATAGTGATATACACAAAGCACCTAGATATATTCCTAATAGGTGAAGAAACAAACATGTTGTAAGACATGTGTAAAACCAAGTAGAGGTGACTTCATGAGGCCACAAACAGTAGCTGAAAAGAAGCAAGAATCATGATAAATCACATAAAAAACAGTAGATAAAAGAGGTGCTTACATGGTCCTAAAAAGACAATACACATGCTTTAAATGATGATGGATGATGGGGAGATCTCACATATGCTTACAACAATAACTAAACCATATGCATGTGAAATTAAAAATGAAATCCAGCATGCTCCATATATGATTTTCAGCATGATTATACGAACCTAACCTACTCACTTAACCTAAAAGGAGAGCACCTAAAGAAGGGAAGAGGAGGGGGGTTACTCGTGGGATACATTAGATAGAATAGAAGAGGAACATACTCCTCTTTTTAAATGAAATGAAACCAATAAAAAAATAAGGAAACAAACAGCCGTACAGTAACTCATGAACCCTTTAAACCAACAAAAAAAAAAACCTCTTCCTCTTGATTCACTCACAATGCTCACTTACTTTATGAGAGCAACACCCTTGTGATGGTGTGAATAAGTGATGAAAATAAAGAGGAAGAATATGAAAATCATCCACAACAGAAAACATACAACATATATAAAAGCTCATATGTTTCAAATCATGCTATGTTTGTATATGTGAAATAAAATAGTACAAAGACACTCACCTTGGGTCTAAAAGTGTGTTTAGGATGTGCTTCACCTTCTTTTGGACCAAAACTTCGCTTGAGCAGCACCTTCCCTCTTCACAAGCACCTTCAAGATCTCCTTGGATTCTTGGGGTAGAGAGAGAATAGTAGAGAAGGGGTTAAAAGAAGTTAATGTAACGCCCCGAACCCGGGTCAGTGCAAACCGGCACCAAACCCGAACCCGGTTCGCTACTGTAACAACCCGAATTTAGTTCAACAACCAAATCCGAGGTGTTACTGGCCCATATCAAATACATCAATAACATACCAGACCAAAGAATTAAAATCCATTCACTTTATAATACTATCAGAGTTGCGGAAACAAGTATGTGCGGAAGTGTAGTTTAAAATCCTCAATAAGCATATAGTTTGATCATCAATCATTAATATCAAGTCTGGTAAAATAAACTGGTTACTATCTCACTCTCACCTCTCTAATACATCAAATCCAAATGAATAATAATAATCTAGTCAAAAGTGCTAAGTCTATAACATTCATCCACCTCAAACAAGATCCGGATAAAAGTAATCCTCCGGCGTATACTCAGCTATCTCTCCCTGGTAAAATAAACTGGTTACTATCTCACTCTCACCTCTCTAATACATCAAATCCAAATGAATAATAATAATCTAATCAAAAGTGCTAAGTCTATAACATTCATCCACCTCAAACAAGATCCGGATAAAAGTAATCCTCCGGCGTATACTCAGCTATCTCTCCCTGGAAATCACTAAGATCCCTCTCTCGCGTATCAGCTGAAAAATGAAATAAAAGTAGGGTGAGATACGAATATCCCAGTAGGTAACACATGCATGATTAAACAGGTCATATAAGTAAAGTAATAGTTCATGCACGATTAAGCAATATCGACTAATCAGGATCGTATAATCATTCATATCAGTCATGAATACAAAACAGTTCGATAAACAGTTCTAGAAATGAATTTTAGGAAGTTTTAATATAAGAATCCAATAACAAGATCGATAACATGATCCACACATTACTAGGATGCACTAAGCAGTAACATCCGATCAATATCCCAATCGCATGCCTCCAGCATGTATTCAATAATAATATCAAGAGTTATGATTTCAGTGTCATTGTAGGAATCACAAAGATAGATAAACCTTTTGAGATGATTCTCAACCAATTGCTATACCACCGTGCGACTTAGGAGCAATGCTACTAATGATACTCAAGTCCCATGCAGCGCAGCTTAGACAAGAGCCGTAGTCACTGACTTATTGCACACGTACCCATCAGAGTTGGCATGTACCACCAGCATGCAGCACCAGAATCAATACATGGAGATGGTCGCTTATCCACATGTACAGGGAATCACCAGCGGCTCACCGGGGTGTCCCTCCAGACATAGGACCTTCCCAGACAAACTAACTTGCAAAGGAAGCGCATCGCATATAGGAGTAACTCAACCCAAATGACATATCCCTCAGCTATCTAGCTACAACTATGGATCCATAACCATCTATGCCCACTAGACTCCAAAAATTCCCTAAAATATAATATTTCTATAAGGGTTGGTGCCTAGCAGCATATAAAGGTTAAATTTGTCAATCACTTCAAAATTCGGTCATCTGACTTCTGAATTCTCTTTATATAGTTTTCTGGTTTATAGTGTCATTTAGAAGATGTTCTAGTAGTGAAATACAAGTTAGGTTTTCCAAAAACTAGGTTTCTCCATTTCTTTCAAAGTTTGGCAACTAATGTCCTAAATACCTTCCTAATTTATTTTTCTGTAAAACAAGGAATTAGATAGTTTATTTTGGTCTTAAAACATCTTATTTAATCATTAAAATTGTCTAAAAATAGTTTAGAATTGAATCAGGGTGTAAAATTATGAAAATCTGCAAAATCTGAACAGAGCGCCTAGGATCACTCAGGATCGCCCCGGCGGTAGTTCAAAATCGAACGCCTACGATAAGTCTTCAAGCTGTCTACGGCGGTCTGAGATTTAATACGAGCACCTAAGATCGCCGACGATCGCCGAGAATAGTCGAGGTCGGCGGTCGTTCGAAAACGATCAGAATCAATTCCAAATCATGATTTTTCTCGTCTAAACTCATTCTAACATATATATAACATGATTATCAACATATATACATCATTACATACACATGTAAAGCCAAAAACCTATGTAAACGGTGTCACCTACCTCTTGAATGAAGGTTCCTCTTCCTCTCTTCTCTCAACCACGCTTCTCTATCACCCAGCAACACTCTGGAAGATGAAGAACTCCAAAAACCCAAGCTTTTCTTCTTCTCCTTCGGTCACTTGTCGCTTGCAGCTGATCAATACGAGCGAGAATACACGCGTATAAATTTAGGTTATTAAACTAATACTTATACTCACTTATCCCATGTGTCTCACCTATACCAAATTCCATACACACACCCAATCAAAATACATACCTTGATATCTCATAATCGGACGGTCAGATCTGCGTCTAATTCTGGATCTCCACTAATTAAATCATCCCCTACAATAATAAATTATTTCTATCAATTATAACTCTCACCAATATTATTTATTAATTTAATTTATTATTTAAGGAAAATTCGGGGTTTTACAGTTAAGGGTGGGACTTGAAATAGGGTTAGAGTGGAGTGGGAGAGTGGTTGGACAGAGTGGGGCTAGAGGAGGAATAAGAGAGCCAAAAACTAGAGAATGGGGGGGCTGGGCCCCCTATTTATAAGCTGAAAAAGGTGAACCGAAAATAATTTTCGGTTAACCTAATTACAAGGTATATCCGAAATTGATTTTCGGCTATACCTTGTCCTTGTTCTTATCCGGCCAGCACATAGGGGACAGCACATCCCCATGTGCAAAATTGCCATTTTTATTATTTTCTTATTTCTTTTATTTTTTATTTATTTAAATTATTAGATATTCTTAGATTTTATTATTATTTTAATTAGATTTTGTTTTGGTTTGACGCACATGCGTCCTTTAATTTTTTATTTTCTTTTTTATTTAAATTAAATGCTTTAATTAGATTTTTTTTCATAAAAATATTATTATTTAATTCAAACTTTTTATTTTATTGTTCTCTCTTTATTATTTGTCACGTGTGCAAATTTTCCGAAACTTTGACTACTCATAACTCTTTCATCTGGTACTCGATTTTAGCAAACTTAGTGGCGTTGGAATCAAATTGAGATCCTCTATCCACTGAGCTAGAGTTTGGCAGCAAATTCAGATTTTTAGCTAAAGTGCAAAACTGCTACCTTGGAGCTAGTTTTGCTCATATCTTTCAATCCAGGACTTAGATTCCAGCAAACTCAGTTGCGTTGGAATCGTATTGAGATGCCCTTTCTGCTAGCACAAGTTTGGGTGGCTGGCCTGGGGTTTAGCAGAAAGCCAATTTCTACTATTTCCAGGTTTGACTGGCCCATAACTTCTTCATTCAGACTCTGATTCCAACAAACTCAGTTGCATTGGGATCGTGTCGGAAATCTCTATCTGTTAGGATAAGATTGAGCAGTTGATTCAACTTTTAGCAAAAAGGCAAAACTGCTCCCCGGGAGCCGGTTCTGCTCACAACTTCTTATTTGGGACCTCGATTCTAGCAAACTTGGTTGCGTTAGAAACGTGTCGAAGTGCTCTTCCTGCTGAGGTTAATTTGGACAGCTGGTCTGGGGTTTAGCAGAAAGCTGATTTCTGCTATTTCCAGGTTTGACCGGCCCATAACTTCTTCATCCGGACTTTGATTCCAGCAAACTAAGTTGCGTTGGGATCGTGTCGGAAATCTCTATCCAATGGTAAGAAGTTTGGTCGTCAATTTGCACTGGATTAAAAAGTCAACTTTTTGACCCCTCCGGGTTTGACTTTTCAATTAGGGCTTTCATTTTTGGCACTTCTGGCACGAAAAAATGAGGTGCTGACAGGTACTTTGGGTAATACATGGGTGTACTTTAGGTAATAAATGGGTGTACCTTAAGTATACTTGGGGGTACCTTGGGTAATACATGGGTGTACTTTAAATTTACTTGGCGGTGTGCCCTAGGTATTCTTGGCCTAAATTGGTGTTAATGAAAATTTAAGAAAGGTCCAGAAGTGTTGCAATTCGAATCTGGGCACAAAACAATAAATCTGGAAATTTTGTACTGGACGCGTAACCGTTAAGGTTAGACGTTGTGAGACATGGAAAATCAATTCAATGACTTCCTGATCATCACACGGGCTCAATCAAAATCAAAGAGTCGCCACCATTCAATTTTTAGGGTGTGAATGGACACCAAAATAATAAAATAATAAAATAATAAAAAAAACAAAATTAGAGTAAAAATAACTCTAATTACAAAATAAACCAGAGATGGGTAAGGAGATTAGATTATGAATAGGGGAAGGTGTTAGGCACCCCTATTCATCCACACAAGGTGGTTGCCAAGTATTGTTCATGTTTTAAAAAGGCTTGCTAATAAAATCAAATCAAAGGTAAAAGGAAAAACATAAAAAATGTATGGCTTTTTCCATATGAATGATCCAATTAATTCTGGATCCTTCTTATGAATATACCATTTCTTTGGCTTCATGATTGACGAAAATCAAGATAAAGAAAACAAATCTAAAGTAAAAACTCCAAAAATTAATTCTAAGTTAAATCCTTAAAATCTAGGAATCATATAATAATAATAAAAAATATTTTTACAAAATATTGAAAAATTAAACCTGACCAATCTAGGGTACAGATCTAGCCCAAATATCTCATTAATTAGGAAATCTAAGCCAAATACACCCACGTTAATGAAAAACATCAAAAGGGGAGAGTTTAGACCATAGGGTCTTCTATCAAAATTGAAAATAAGTCAAAAATCACTTTGTAAAGTTGAAGAATAAATCAAAACCATCTAGGGTATAGATCTAGTCCAGGTTTCTCATTGATTGAGAGATTTGAACCAAATTCACCCACATTTATGAAAAACATTTAAAAGGGAGAGTTTAGACCATAGGGTCTTCTCTTAAAAATAAAAAAATAACTCAAAAATAACCTCATGAAACCCTGGAGGTTATTTTAAGGCTTTTGATTCCAGATCTACCATATTGACAATGGAAGATCCAAGATCTTAGCCTAAATGATTAAAAACATCAAAAAACATAAAAAAAAGGAGAAAAAAATGTGAAAAATCAAAATCTAGGAGGAAAATGAGATCTAATGCTATGAACAGCATAGATCTATAGTATTCCTCCCTATTTCATTAATAAATCATCACACAATCTAAACAAAATATTACAACTACACATTTCTAAGATTACAGCATATGGGGGTCTGCCCTACGGATCCATTCCTGTCCTCCTTTCCCCTAGAACTCTCTTCACGTTTTACGGCTAGAGAAGATACTCGAGGTATTTGGATTTAGGTTTGGGGTTACAATCACACACATGCCTTATTCTACAGAAAGGGAGAAGATTAGAACTATCCTAAAAATTAAAACTAGAAAATAAAGGGGTGGAGAAACTTACCTGGACTTGAGAAAGCAAAGAGGCAAGGGTTCTCTTCTTCACTTGGAGTTCTCCCAATCTTCAATTTCTCAGCAATTCTTAGCCACAATTTTCAGCCTTCAATTCTCAGCCCTTTGCTTGAGGAGAGACCTCCTATTTATAAGCAAGAGCAAGGGCAAGGGTGGTCCAAAAAGATTCTAGAATGTTCCAATTCAGTTTTAGAAACATGAGTTGGAGTAAATATGAGAACCAATGAGGGTAAAACAGGACGAACGAAACCCTAAAGAGATGTATAAGTGGTAAATATGGCTCAAAAATCGAGTTTTTTGCAAATTCGCTCAAAACTGTCCGTGTTCGCATTTGGATTGCAGACATGCCTTGACTGCATACCAAATGCGGACATGCCATGACCGCAAATCAAATGCGGACAACACAAGTTTGTTCAATTTTTCACCTTTTTTAACCCTTACCTGCACAGGCAATACTTATTTACATGTAATATCATTTAAGTAAATGCCCTCGTAATCTCCATTTACTTAAGATATTACATGTAAATAAGCAAACACCCCCCACCCCCCAATTTGGATCCATTAAAAATAGTTCCAGACCCAAATTCTAAGTGAATAAAAAGTCAACTTTCCAGTTCAAGGCTAAATTTCGGTTTTTCAGGTCCGGTAAAAAGATTCAACATGTTAATACCAAGGTATTTGCCAAGATTTAAAGGCTCAAAAAATTCATTTATGCAATAACATGGCTAAAAACCTGATTACCGGAAAAAATTATCTTGAAATCTTGCCTTAAAAAATATTTCATTTTTTTGGGGTCAAAAGTCAACAAAATTCAACTGGAAAAAGTTTGACTTTGCGCAAAAGATTGAATTTGGGCCCCTTCCTTTGTGGTTTTGGATTCAAATGGGTTAAGAATCTCAAACCCAATGTTAAGAATTGAAAATTTCAATAAGATATTTCTCTCCTTCAAGATTTATCAAAAATCTTGCAATTTTGGGGTGTCTACAGACGTTCGGACGTTAAACCTTTATCAAATGGTTTCTACAGAATTTAGCTCAATGCGTGATTCAAGGTCCGCACGTCAAGGCTAATTTTCACATTTAACTTCAATTTTTCAAAATTTGATTTCCAATTCACTAGAACTAATTAGAGGATACGTTAACCAATTGAAATTTAAACATAACCTTAATTATGCTTACTTTAATATAACTTTCAACATACTTCAATTTGTTTTCCCCAATTCTCAGGCATAATCTACGTTCACCTCATCTTCATATCATAAGTGCTTAATTAGTCTAATAATCTCACTTTAAATAAATAAACTTAATAATTAAGATATAATTAGGGTCGGGGTTTTATAGCTGTTGGCTGACTTGGTGGATTCCAAGTTGGCGTAGGGTCTTGGAGGATTTCGAGACGTGTGGAGAGATCAAGAAGCTAGACTGAAGTCTTGAGGATTCAAGCAAGTGAGGAAACTGAGTGATTTCACAGGTTTTGTTAAATCCAAAACTCTTTTATTCAATTCTTGAAATAGTGAATTGATTTCTTAGGTGTAGTTCCCTTAAACAAACCCAGGGTCTTACCTAGATGGAAATCTAGTAAAAATTGTGGTGTTCATGTTCTTTTTACTGCTCTTGCTATGTTGCTGTTCTTGTTGATTTAATTGTTCAAAATCCATGTAGACAGTACCTAATTAAGAAGTTTTAGTTTGTTATGATAGATTATTACTCTGCGTATATAGCTTCTAATCTAATTTTGTAAAGAGTAAGATTTAAGATTGAATGATACAGATACAATTAAACCTTCTCTTCTCCATTCTATCCTATGTTTACTGTTCTTCATTTTTTTCTCCTCATTTTTTAACATCTTTCATCGCTTGTTCCCTTCCACTTCTCCCTTTTGCTTTATCTGCTCCTTTCTACTACTCATCTAGTGCAATCCGCTACTCAGATTTGGATTCTCCTTTATCTGTTTTCCCTTTACTTCATTACCTGTTGGTAATTATATTTTTATAATAAAAATATCTATACAACTTATACCAAAGTTTTGTAGTCTAATATATATATATATATATATATATATATATACACTAAAGCAAAGTCTTGAAACACCATATTCTCTCCTTAACGTGGACATGCCCCTTTTCTCAAATGGTCCTTTTGGGTCCCACGTAAAAATATTTTTTAAAATAAAAAGATATAAAAATATGATATATCTTAAATTACGATACATGCATATTTTAAAATAAATTATGTATGATATATTTCATGATAAAGTTATATTTTAAAATAAAGATAAAGATACATGAGATCATAAAGATAAAGATAAAGATATAGAAAAATGATATATCTTTAATTATAAGGTTCTATTAGGCTTCTAAAATCATAATAATAACGTAATAATCACTCGATTCTCTCTTTTCTCCAATAGTCCTTTTCAGTCCAGTACAAAAGTCATAATATATTATTCGTGTTATGATAAATATATATTTTAAGATAAATGAAAAGAATACTATAAAATTCTCTCTTGAATATAAATATTCACTTATATATTAATTAGAAAAAAATTAGTTAATTATCTTCCAAAAATTTTAATAAGAGATAAATATCTAATTAATATGAGATTTTTTTTTTATAATTATTTCAATATCAAATATTAGTATGAGATATTATTGCTTTTTAATATCTTAATTGAAATATGGTCTTACAAAAAATGTTCCCTAAGCACAGTAAAACAATTATCTATCTATGTGGTCCCATGTCATCTCATATCTATGTCGCTAAAGTGTAGTCAAAACCACATTTCTCCTTACTCCAGGTTGCCACTTTCCATTTCATCCTCATCCATGTGGCTAAAGTTTTGTTTATGTAGCTAAAGTAAAATATGTTCCCATGATTACCATTATTCACTTAAATTCATGGGTACGTTTGGATCACGGGAATGGGAGGGTAGGAATTGGAATTCGCAGCTAAGAATTTCAATTCTTGTGTTTGGTTGACCAATTCCAATGAGAATTAAAATTCACGTGGGAAAAAAAAGACACCCAATTCTCATGGTTCATGAGAATTACAATTTATACTTGTGAGGTGTTTTTTACAATTCTCATTAAATATAAGAATTTTATTATCATTGATTTTTTGCAAGAGGGCTCATTTTCATTTTTTTTGCATAACATAAGAAATGTAGCTGATTAAAGTATAATTTAATATTTAAATTTAGAGAGAGAAAACTCTAGAAAGAGAGTGGAATGCTCTAGAGTGAGAAAACCTTGAAAAAAAACTCTAGAGGGGGACTCTAGATAGAGAAAAAGAAGGTTCTAGAGAGAATTTGAGAGTGAGCAATACTTTAAAGAGAAGATCTAGAGAGAAGGTTCTAGAGAGAAAACTCTAGAAAGAGAAGGAAAATGATCTAGAGAGAAAAATAGAGAACTATAGAAACAAGAGAATGCTTCAGAGAAATAAAATCTATAGAAAATTCTAGAGTGAAAATTCTAAAGAGAATTTTAGTGAGAGATAATACTCCAAAAAGAGAATCCTAGAGAGAAAATTTTCTAGAAAGAGAATTATAGAGAGAAAATTCTCTAAAGAGAGAATTTTAGAGAAAGGAATGACTTAAAAGAAAGTCTAGAGAAAAGGTTCTAGAGAGAGAAACTCTAGAAAGAGAAGGGTTCTAGAGAGAGAAAATAGATAACTATAGAAAGAAGAAAATGCTTTAATATCTAGTGAAAATTCTTTAAAGAAAGAATTTTAGAGAGAGAACACTCTTGAAAGAGAATCCTAGAGAGATCAAATATTATAGAGAGAGATATAGAGTGAAAACTCGTAAAAAAATCTTTTCTAGAGTGAAAATTCTCTAGAGAATTTTAGAGAGAGAAAACATTCTAGAAAGAGAATCTTATAGAGAGAAACCTATATAGAGAAAATGATTTCTAGAGTAAAAATTCTTTAAAGAGAGAATTTTAGAGAGAGAAAATACTCTAGAAAGAGAATCCTAGAGAGATAAAATCTTCTAGACAAAGAATTATACATATAGAAAACATAAATTGAAAAAATCCTTTCTAGAGTGAGAGAATCCTAAAGGAACTCTTTTTAGAAAGAGATTTTAATACATAGGAATTGAAAATACTCTAGAAAGAGAATCCTCAAGAAATCCTTTTTAAAGAGATAAAAAAAGAGAATTATAGAAAGAGAAAACATATATAGAGAATCTTTTCTAGAGTGAAAATTCTCTTTTAATTTGTATAATTTTAGAGAGAAAAAAATTATAGAAATAGAATTAAAGAGAGAAGATCCTAGAGATAGAAAATCATCTTGAAGGAAACTCAAAGATAAGAAATAAATAAAATTAATGCAATGTTAGCTCAAATTATATATGTTTTGATATATGTAAGCATTACGTAAGATATAAAGAAAAAATTTTGAATTCCCTAATACCAACCAAACAATAGAATTTTAATACATAGGAATTGAAAATCATAAGATTTATAATTCATATGCATTTCAATTCACATGTATATTTGAATTCTTGTCATCCAAACATACCCTAAAGAGAAATTTATAACTAAGAATTAATGCTACGATTGAAAATAACAAAATATTGTAATGGCTTTCTAATTTATAATCCTATTTGAACTCAAATTCTATCTATGCCACTCTCTTTCCTTTGCAACTTCCTTTGTGTTGCATCGTTTTATTTTTAGTATTTACTTGGACTCAAACTTTGATTTTAATTTTGAATCACTTAATTGAGCTCAAACTTAAAGTTTGTTAGACTGGGAGCATCAAAAACCAGTTTCTCTCTCCTCTGCATGGCTACTTTCCTTTTTTATATCTTACTCGCGGAATCCCTAAATACCAATTTTTTTTCCTCTACATGGCTACTTCTCATTTTTCCAATTTTCTTTGTGGGTTCAACATCACCAAAACAAAGATATAGAAAAATGCTATTAAAGAATAGAAAAGAAACATCCCATCTAGGGATGCCAACATACTAGGTTTTGGTGAATCCAAACTTGTCCCTATAAGGTTTTAGCCAATACCAAACCCTAATCCCACCACTATTGGGTTGGTAACGGGGCAGGTGGGGGTTGTTATCCAATAAGTAATATAGTTTTTACTAGATAAAGTTATGTGTTATTTCAAATATATATATTAATAAAAAGCATGTTATTAGAAAGTAAGAAAGAAACATTCCAAAAAACAAAGATAAAACACAAGACAAAGACATATAGGAACATGATATATATTTAACATAAAAAATAAAGGAAAAAAAATGTTCCTACTAAACATATAAAATAATATGTTTAACAAATAGACATATATCATGAAATCGTATGTTAATATTATATTTTAGAATTATGATAAATAAGATAGGAAACACATGAAAAACAGATAAACAAAAAACTGTGGCAGACCCTGCAGCATCCCACGGATGCGGCCACATGGAGCATCCCACAATGCTATGCATTCACATTTCCCAGCATGAGATGTGTCAAGAAATGTGAATGCACAACATCCGTGGGATGCTCCACATGATATCATCCCACAGATGTTGCAGGGTCTGTTGCAGGTTAATGCGTCACAGGTTAATGCAACAGACGATTTCATCCCTAACTACTAGTAGTAGTAGTTAAATATAAGGAATTTTTTTTTCTGATTTTTGGTAAACAAGAATCTAATAAATAGTTCAAAGCTGTACACTTGGCATTCTCATCACAAGGGAATGAGATCCTCTACGGTTGAGCCCGTAAATGGGCTCAACCGTACCCAATTGCTGCTTGCCAAGTAGGCAAGCAGTACTCCCTTTCCTTTCTCTCTCCCACATGGGGAAATGAAAAAATGATTTTCACTTTGAGGGAGTGCTGCTTGCCAAGTTGGCAAGCAGCAATTGGGTACGGTTGAGCCCATTTACGGGCTCAACCGTAGAGGATCTCATTCCGAAAGTGGCCCGGCCCCACTTACGTTTGATGAATTCCCGGAGAAGACGATCCATCGGAGTCTCTGGAACTCTTTCGATGCTCCTTCCTCTAACTTCTTTTATTTTATCTGCTCACGAAACTTGCATTCTTTGTGTCTGGAGTTTCCATAGCTCCAAAAGAACGAACTTCGTCTTTCTCTCTCCTTGCATTATCTACTGACTTTTTTCCGAGCTTTTTATTTGATATTTTATAGGGTTTCAATTCTGTATTTGAGAGCGAGAGATAGGAGATGTCGTACCTTCTACCGCATTTGCACTCCAGTTGGGCTGTGGACAATGGCGGAACCAGGACTCCAAATCTGAGGGGGCAAAAAAATTTTCAATTAAATCTTATACATGAAATATATAAAATTCATGGAGATAGAGGGGCAAACCAGAAATTTTAGGGGGGGCAAAACATAAATTTCAATTAAAATATATACTTTTAATTAAAAAATAAAAATTTAGGGGGGGGGGGGGGGGGGGGGGGGGGCAATTGTCCCCCCTAGACAAAGCCTGGTTCCGCCACTGGCTATGGATCAAGCGATCTTGGCAGAGGAAGAACGAGTCATCATCATTCGTTTCGGCCATGACTAGGATGATACCTGCATGCAGGTACTCGCCGCTCTGTACCGATAATCTTTTTTTCTATACGAATTTATCTATGAATTTGTTCTTTACATGGTGTTTTCTGGAATTTGACTCAGTTTCCTATTAGAAAAGTAAAATTCCTGTCGTCTCTTTTGCTGCAAATGTTCGTGAAACCCTGTTTTTGCACCTTACCTTCAAAATTCTACATTGGATGAACAGTGTTCACATCCTCTGGGATGCCACGGTACTATTGCTGGTACGATCAGTGAGAGCTAGGGGTGCTTACTGGGCCGTGCTGGCATGGCCCAGCACGCCAGTGGGCCAGCCCGGGCACGGCACAGCCCACTCAGGGAGCCGTGCCGTGCCCATATACTGGGCCGTGGCCCGTTCGACACGTGGGCGACAAGGCCCGCGCTTGACGCGGCCCACCATGCAGGCATGCGTGCTTGTCGTTGGGCCCGACTAAGTCGGCCTGGCGGTTTTTCCCTCTAAAAGTGGGTTTTACCACTTTATTTGACTGTTTTATCCCCCAACAACCATATTAGGGGGGTATGCGTGTAATTGACTGTAAATGACCATTTCCACCCTTTAAACTACCAAATAATAGTCATATTGGAGGGTTGAGATGGCAAAAAGCCACTTTTGGTTTTCTATAAATAGGCCTAAACCTTCCCACTCTAAACCACACCTCTTTTACAATCTCTTACTCTTCTCTTCTTACTTTATTAGAGTCTTGTTCAAAGTTTTGGCCAATGGCCGGTAGACTCGACAGAGTGCTCACATGGGGGGGTCCGTAGGCCGACCATTGGCCAAACTTTTAACAAGAGTTTAAAAAAGTTATAAATCAGGTTACTATTGTTGTATTTGCAAAGTTGTACTTGTACTTGTAATAATTAATTTATTTAAATTTTTTTGAGCAAAATCTTTCCCAGTATGTGTAAGACAATTTTGTAAATAATAAACATATTTTTCAGAATTTTTTTATGATTTTTTACTATTTTTTTTTACTATTTTTCCCATTTTTCCTTTGTTTTTTTTGAAAAAAAAATACCTTGGTCCGTCAGGCCCGCCGTGCTGGGGGTTTTGGCTAATGGGCCAGGTGGGCCGCGGTCCGCCAGGCACAAGGCCTGCCAAGCACACGACCCACCAGGCACGCCCTAAACAGGTTTGGGCAATGCCAGGCCGGCCCTATAAGCATCCCTAGTGAGAGCGGCGGATTACGAAGGTTAGTGGTGACCGACGTCTCCCGTCACCAGTCCACCGTATGCCAATTTACGGAGGTTAGTGGTGACCAGAGAGTTTTGGGTCACCTATTCCTACCCTCTCTCTGATTGCACCGTTATATAGGATTTGCTACTACTTGAATCGTGCAGATAACATAATTAAATTTGAAGCCTAACTCACCAACGTGGCAATGAGAAATCTGGATTCAGTATTTGAATATGGGCTCTAGTTCTGCTTACTGCTTAATTAAAGGAACCAAATCCTCAGCTGTAAGGTAACCTTGGTTAGTTGGAACTGCATAAAGGGCTCCTGTGTGAAGTGTGTTGTTGCTTTCATATTGAGTTGATTTCATGATCCCCATGTTTCCATGTTTGGCAGGAGGCCCTAATAGCAGTAGTACCAAGTAAGTCACTCTCTATGACATATTTGCCCAACTTTACCTTGGTTAAGTTTAGTTAACAGTGATGCTGGTAGTTATTTTGTGTGTGTGTGTTTTTTTTAATATTTAGTATTTAGTATAATGATACGAGTTCCTACAGAATGAGGCTTGCTTATTTATACATTTATTATAGTGATATGAGTTTTTACTGAATGTGACTGGGAGCCCTTATGTTCATATATTGACTTCTATCTTCTGTTATTGAAGTATACATTGCAATCAACAGCTATAGAATGTGGTCTGCAAATGCTTCAGTAATTGATTTAATTAATTGTATATTGGCATTGGATAGTGTCTGATTTGTCTCCTAGGTTGTCTATCGACTTTGTTCATCTCCTTATGGGACTAAACTTACTGGGCACAAAGAGGTTAGTAAATTCTTCTAGTCAGTCTTAGAGAATCCTGCCTTCCCTTTCTTTGTGCTTTTGGAGATTACTTTTCTGATCCTTGTATTCTCTGACAACTAGGTCTCAAAATTATGAGACTGTAAATCAACATAAGAGCTCATTCCCATGTCTAAAATTTTGTTAAGATGCTTCTGTAGATTTGCTCTTGTTGTCGTAAAATTATGTGCATATGTCACCTCTTTCAATTGGATCTTAAATTTTATAGTCTGGATGTGGAAGGGTTGAAATGCCTTCAACTTGATATTAAATGCTAATGTTTCAGTATACCGCATGACAAGTTTGACTGGTAGTAGCAGTGGAGTTACTACCCCAGTGTATAACATCTAGTGGTGGAAATACTCAATGAAGTATTACTTCGGTGAGCCTGGAGGGTTCATTAAGCAATCCTTGTATTTCTTAAGTATTGAATCTTAAATCTTATACTCATGGTATACTTCCTTTTAAATTGAGGTAAAAGTGCATCCAATACCCATCACTTTCATTTTCACAGTAAATTCTTATGTGGACTTTGTTTATTGGTGCCTTAAAATTATATATTTAGTGGTTCCTTAAGTGAGATTTTAAAATTTTACAATGCAAGTAATGCTGTGTGAATGACTTTTTTGGAATTCCTTAATTTCCAGCAAGATTGGCTTGCCTGTCAGATCCTTCAGTGTTTATATTTTTTGCTTGCTTAGAGCATTAGTAGTAGCGTCCCTATTCAAATTCCCTATTTTAAGCAATCTAGTTCACTTTTATATTTTAAGGACTGTCTTTTCATACTGCATAAGATTCCCTATTTTTTTTTCCTTATATCATTAAAATATTAATTTTTTAGATCTTCTTTATTTTATTCTTAACCGATTTGTTTATCCTTCAAACCGATAATAACCTACAGAATCCTAACCCGAACCGTTTGAACATGCAATTTTCAAACTAAAACCTGCCAACCATTCCGAACAAAATTTTATTTTTCCCCCAATAGCTATATTCTCTAATGGTAATATTTTCAACGGATATATTCTCCAACAATCATATTTTCAATGGCTATATTCTCCAATGGTTATAATTTTAATGGTTATATTTTTTAACGATTATATTTTTTCAATAATTACTTTTACAAATATAATATTTCCAAGGGCTATATTTTTTCCCCTATAAAATATAGTAATTTCTTTGCAAATCACTATCCATTTGAAATTTCTATCTCACTTAACTCCAATTTTTGAATTGTTCTTTGTGTTATTGCCTTTATGGATTTTTTTTTTTTAATGGCAATCTCTACCATTCGTCTTCTGATGATGATGTAAAGGTCGCAATAGCGATTGTTACTGAACAAGAAAATTTGAAGACAAAAAGAGGTTCAACATTAGGTCATGGTTCTATTATTCAAAGGCATATCTTCATCAATCGTAATTTGAACAAAGGCCACCAATGTCTTTTTGAAGATTATTTTGCTGAGCTCTTAGTTTATCTCGAAAATATATTTCGAAGGAGATTTCGTATGCGCCATGAATAATTCCTTCGTATTAAATGTGCAGTAGAAGTTTCAGACCCGTATTTTTTGCAGAAAAGGAATGCCGCTGGAAAGATTGGGTTATTTTCTTTACAAAAGATAACTAATGCATTTAGAATACTTGCTTATGGAGTAATAACTGACTTGACATATGAGTATGTGAAGATTGGAGAAACCACCGTCAGAGAAAGTATGAAAAGATATGTAAAAGTAGTGGTCACAATTTTTTCAGATGAATATTTGAGAAGACCAAACAACGACATAGCTAGATGCTAGTAGAAGGCAAAATTTTTCCATTCATCATTTTGATTAGAAAAATCTTTTTGCCAAACTGTTCTTGGTTGTCTTTTATCTTTGACATACAAATTTTTTTCTGATGCTTGTATTTCTAACACATCAGTTTTATCTTTCACAAGTTCCTCTGTAAATTATGACAATAACCATTGTTTTGGTATTTCTAAATCAGTCCATTTAATCAATCTTGGTTGGATTTCTGTATCAAATGGTCTGGGTTAAAATATTTCTACAACTGTTTTATCTAAACTTTTTGTAGAGATCTCTAAAAATCTTGTTAATTCATGGATTGATTTCCATTGAATTGCTAAATTGTGTGAATCTAATTTCATATTAACTGCACATGTTTTTATTTTAATCCTAACTGTGTCTTCCAAATTAGGATCATTTATTGAAATGAAATAATTTGGTTTGACATTAAACCAAATAATTCCAGTGACTAGATTTGACTAAACTCCTCCAATTTTTTGCTCCTAGCCAAGGAAAGAAAAAATATACATATGTTTTAGGCACATTTAACTTCTCAAGCTATAAACCCTATAGTCTAAGTGTTCTGATAGATACAGGTGCAACAATTTGTTCCTGTAGATGGAAAGCAATTCCAGCAAAAAAATGGATGCTCATGAAACATCCCAGTATGGTCAAAGGAATTGACAATAATGGAATAGTTATTGAATTCTGTGTTGTGTATATTGATGATATTCTTGTATTTTCAAAAAAATTAGAAACACATAAAGAAACATTTAAAATTACTTTGTGAAAATTTCCAAAAACATGGAATTGTGTTATCACCCAAGAAAATAGAAGTAGAAAAAGATTCTATTGAATTTTTTGGAATAGTTTTAAACCAAAAGGGAATAAAACTACAAGAACATATTATAGTAAAAATCAAATAATTTCTTGAAGAATTAACTGAGAAGAAACAACTTCAATAGTCATTCAAGCATCATAATCATTTTTTGTGCACTTTTTCCTTTTCTAGAACATTGAGGTGCAATGTGACCTATTTCATTATAAATGTTGCATCTACATTGAGATTTTTTATTGTTATAAAATTTTCTTTTCCTAACATATTATCTTTTCTTAGAAAATTGCTTTTTCTTTTTTCATGGCTTCTATTTGAATTTTTTTCTTTTTATGTAATTTCCTTGTTTTAGGAATATTACAACCTATTTTCCAATTTTCTTTTAGAATTTTATCACAACACTGTTGACCATATTTTGTTTGGCTAATCTGGTTTTTTAGCCTTAATTTCAATACATATATCAGAGATTAGTCTTAGAACAAAGTTTATTCTAAAACCTAGATTATCCAATTTACCTATTTTTTTGTACATATTTTGGATATTTTTTAATACTTGATTCATCCCATGGATTAGGGAGTTTATGAAAGAATTGTTCAAGCCAATATATATTTGCTGGTGGGTCTAACCTGAAATAATATTTTTTGAATAGCTTGACATATTCTCAAATTGACATATATTATATAACTCTATTTTACTTAATACATAATTATCATCTTGTTGCAAGAGTGGTTCTCATGCATATCCACACATATTTTCTTTAAGGGATTTTTACAGCAACACCCCTCGAGGTTTGGGAAATGGGCACGCGGTACCCCTGTGGTTTCAAAGTGAGCACTTACTGCCCCCGAACTTTGGAAAAACGTCTGTTACACCCCCTGCCGTTACCTTGCCCACAGACGCCGTTTGGCATTTTTCTAAAATGGCAAAAATGCCCCTTCTTAAAACGCTCCTCCCTCTCTTCGTTCACCTTTCCCTCCAACAAAACCCTTCTCCTCAACAGAACCAAAACCCTTCTCTACGATCTCTTTGCCCCAATCGCCAAGATGCCCTAATCGCTTCCCCCTTCTTCTCCTGCGCATCCCCTTCACGAAGCCTCCCTCTCTTTTTCTCTTTCGTTCTCCTTTCCTTTGTCTCACAGAATCCCATTCCTCCCTGTTGCGACGAACCGTTCTTCCTCCTCCTCTCCTAACATTCATCGGCGAGTGGAGACATACCGGCAAGGCGAGTGGAGACGTACCGGCGAGGGGAGACGAAACCAATTGCTGGTAAGTCGTTCTTCCTTCTTCTATTTCGTTATATTTCGTACCAAATGTGAGCTTAGTTTCATCGTGGTGCATTATTCTCTTCGTTGGGTTCATTCTGCTGTCCTTGGTGTTCAAACTTTTGATTTTGGGATCTGGGTTGTGTTTTGTTCTTGTTTTGAGTTAGATTTGATCATTTAATGCTCGAATCCTTAGTCCGATGCTTTCTCAATCTGGGATCGGTTAAAAAGGGTCTAGTTAGGGTTTCTGTATATTGCTGTGGTTGTGGTTGGTTAATAGGGGTTTCTGTGTTGTCTGAAGTTCTTATCTTGTCTGCTGCTTGGGCTTTTACTCCTACCATATTGTAAGAGGAGGTACCAATGCCTCGTGTATCACGTGTAGATCCTACCATATTAAAACATCTGATCTCTAAACCAAAGGCTCACGTATTAACCAAGTGATTGAATTGCCTTGCAAATATTAGTCGCAAATGCCATGATGTGTCTAAGAGGTGACAGACCCAATATTCTTTAGTAATCACCAAAATCCAGATGGATCCTTACCACAATGCCATTTCTGGATTAGGTATAATATGATCTGTGTTTTTATTAAGATGAAAACTCAGTTTGTTTTTGCTTGTGCACAGATATGTAATCTTACATTCATCCACTTGGGCTACATAGGTCACTCTAAATTAATTACAAAATATTTTTCTTTATATGAGTGTTGAGTTTAACTTGAAAAGAAATGTGTCAAATGGCCATGTTTTGAAAAGGAATACCTGATTATTAAGACTTTGTCAAATTTATGGTTACAATGCCTGTAATTGGTTGTATTGCTTTTCATATATTTATTTCTGCAGCTATATGTGAGCTTAAGCATTAGTTGTATTGCTTTTATGTATGTTAATTTGTCAGTTTGCAAAAATCATTTAGGTACAGCATAGAAGATGTATACAATTGCAGTTCATCACATAAGGGGGGTCAAGTACATTGATTCCGTGGATGAGGATCGGTATAGTTTCATTGATTTATCAAACGATGTAGCGAAACTAGTTTGTGTTCGTCCAGGAAATGCCATAACCATTAAATACCGGATACCTAGGACCCGGAATCTTAGTGTTGTTGATGGTGATGCCACTCTCATGCACATGTTTTCACTATATAGAGGATTGAAGGAAATATACGTAGAAGTAAGTGAAGAAGAGATAGTCTTGCTGTCACAAATGCGAAGTGATAATGCAACATCCTCGGGATTCACTTCCACTAGATCATCTAGATCTAGGGATGAGCAAGGAGGAGGTGCAGAAGCAGCAGGAGCAACAGAATCGACTGAAGAAGATGAGGATTGGATAAATGAAGACATTTTAATCAGTGATAATGAAGAAGGAGAAGAAGAAGAAGAAGAAGAAAGTGAAGAAGATGAGGTGGTTGGGTCACCCGAGGCTGATGTAGTTGAGGATAGTGAAGAAGGAGGAGGTGATTATCTATCAAATTGTGAGTCTGATCCTGATTACCAAAGCCCATGGGATTCTGATGAGGACAGTGGAAGTGATGGTATTGAATTTGATGCCGAACATGGAATGGATGACCCCAAATTTCAAAGAGGTATGCAATTTAGTAACATCCATGAATTTAGACAAGCATTGGCAGAATTTGCAATCAAGGAGGGTTTTAATTTGAAAAGAATTAAAAATGAAAAGAAAAGGGTTACAGTTGGGTGTGCAGTTGAGGGTTGCACATGGAGATTGCATGCATCCACGAAACCTGATGGGACCACGTACATGATCAAGACTTTTCAGCCAGAACACACTTGCACACGCGTCCACAATAATGTTGAAGCTAACTCTAGATGGATATCAAAAAAGATTATCCCACAAGTGCGTGCAAATCCTAAGGTTCAAATTTCAACAATTAGAGAGATGGTCCAAAGTAAGTTTGGTATTGAGCCTAGTGATATGCAGTTGAGGAGAGTAAGGAGGAAAGCCATTGAGGTAGTAGAAGGAAGTCATGGACTATCATATGGGCTTGTATGGAGATATGCTGAGATCATTAGAGCTACCAACCCTGGGAGTTTGGTAAAGATTGAGGCAGAGAGGCTTGATATATCTGCAGCTCCCATGTTCAAGAGGATATTCATTAGCTTTGCAGCAATGAGGTTAGGGTTTCTTCATGGGTGTAGACCCTTCATTGGATTGGACGGTTGTCATTTGAAGGGTCCATATGGAGGTGTGTTATTAGCTGCAGTTGCGTTGGATGGCAACGGAGGTTTGTTTCCTGTTGCATATGCAGTGGTGGAAGCAGAAACATATGATAGTTGGTCCTTTTTCCTACAGAACCTCTATGTCGTCCTTGGTGTAGTGGATCGACCATGGACACTTATTACTGACAGACAAAAGGTAACTACTACTTTGTACATTGCTTATAGCTAAAATTTTACCATATACGCAATATTAATTTATTGTTTGCATGTAGGGTATAATCAAAGCAATTGGAGAAGTGCTACCCCATGTTAATCAACGTTATTGTGCGAGGCATATGTACAGTAACTTCAAGATAGTTCATAAAGGGCTATTGTTGAAGAATTTGTTTTGGGCAACAGTCAGAGCATACAACGTGTATGATTTTAATGATGCAATGGAGCGGATGAAGAATGCATCACTTGCTACATATAATTGGCTGAAGGAGATCCCCGTGGAGACTTGGTCACGACATGCATTTGATAAGCGTGTGAGAAATGATCATGTAACAAACAATTTGTCAGAGTCTTTTAATCAATGGCTTGGAGATCTAAGGGAGAAGCCTATTATAGCTTTATTGGGTGGTATAAGGACAAGGTGGATGGTGAAGCTTCAGAAAAGGCATGAAACTGCATCTACGTGGACTACATTAGTACCTCCAAGAGTTTGTGCAACATTGGAAGCAAGGAAAAAGGCAGCTAGGAGTTGTAGTATATTATTCGCTGGTGGGGACGAATATGAGGTTGTCGACAGCACTGGCAGATACACTGTAAAGATGGGTGGAAGAACATGTGCATGCCTAGTGTGGGATTTGTGTGGGATACCGTGTAAGCATGCAATTCAATGCATGATACATCGAAGGGATAATCCAGAATACCATTGTGATCCTTGCTACACAGTTGCCGCATACTTGAGGGCATATGGCGAATTTATTCATCCTATTCCTGATGAAAGGATGTGGCCCACAGTTGATACAGACCCTTTAATGCCACCAAGACTTCGTCGCCTAACTGGAAGACCTAGGAAAAATAGAAGGAAAGAGATAGATGAACCAAGGGATGGAAGCCAAATTCGAAGATCAAGTACCCTACGTTGTTGCATATGTGGTGGTTTCGGCCATAATAGAAGGACTTGCCAGCGTGGGCCCACAAAAGCTAAAAGCAAGGCTTCTACTTCTGGGAATACACAAAGGATAGATAATTGATTGGCTGGTAAGAAAAACCTCATTGCTTTATATGATATTTTTGACTTATGGGCTGCTTTTGTTTAACTTTTTCCTTGTCTCCTACCTTCTTTCCTTTCACCTTTATTGTTTCAACCTAGAAGAAGGCTTGGGCGTTGGAGTGAATTGAAGAAAAAGAAGGCTTGTTCACCTAGAGAGAACCGGAGGTTATAGCGAAAAAGGTAGGTGGATAAATCTGTTTGGAGATTTTAGATTGGGAAATAACTAGCATAAGTGATGATTTTAGATCTGTAGTGTTGATTGAATTGATGTTATGTAATTATTCCTAGAATAGATCAGTTTTTCAAGATCCCTAAAAACAGCTTAGTGCACCTGTTCTGCATTAATAAGTCAAAAAAGAAGAAATAGAAAAACTAAGGCTTCCTGTTTACTTAAAAGGCCCTAGTTTTAACTTCAAAATCTAAATATAAAATGAGGAGGAAACTGGGAAAAAAAAAGGAGCAATTGATTACTTACTAGATTATGGTTGATATTTCTGTGTATATGTTACATAGAACTCCATGTATATGGTTGAAACTTATTACTCTAATTTCTGTGTCTCAGATTTTTTACTTTTCTGTGTATATGTTACATTGCAAAACCAACTCAGATTTTTTACTTTTTTGTGTATATGTTACATTGCAAAACCAACTCATACATTGCAAAACCAACTCAGATTTTTTACTTTTCTGTGTATATGTTACATTGCAAAACCAACTCAGATTTTTTACTTTTCTGTGTATATGTTACATTGCAAAACCAACTCAGAGAGTAATAAGTTCTGTGTCTGCAAATTATATTGATTACTTCCTAGTTAATGATTTGACTTATTACTCTAATTTTTGATTCAGCCTTTGCCAAGCCTTTGCTAGGCTTGGAATGAAAGGTGTAAGCTCGGCAATTCACCAAGCTTGGGGAAATGAGTCTGTTACACCCTACTTGATTAGTCTTTCAAAGCAAGTCCTTTGAAAGGACAATCAGAAAAGAAATAGCTTTTGCCAAACCATGGTGAAAAGGGAGAGCTTTATTAGGTGTATGCATTTTTAGCTTCACATTATGAGCCTTCTTTTTAGGGTACTTCTAGGTAAATGTCAAAGTTAAAAATTCAAGATGAGTGATATTTTTGGTGCAGTTTATGTGCCAATTATATTCTGTTTCCTGTATATTTGCTAAGACTTTGTTGGATCTGAAAAGTAACTGTACATGACTTTGTTAGCATATTCAATTAGGTCTCACAGATTTCTCTCCAAAATTGGAAATGATGCATAAGGCTGTTCTCTGTATCACAACTTATTTCCCCATCATGTAATGTTATAATTTTTAGGGTCCCTAATTTTTATGCTACATCAAATCTTCTAAGTATATTCCCATAAGTTGATTGCATATCATAAACAAACCGTAGGCAGCCTTTTTTTTTAGGCATGTGCCATGTAATTTCTGGACAAGTCATGTTTATATAAATTGATGGACAAGTCATGTTTATATCCTTTGTCTCTTAGATTTTATGTACTTCAAATTGAATATCTCATTCACAATAATATTTTTTTTTTGCCTGTTTACAGGGCTGAAGCCACGGGTGAATATGAGGTTGTGGTCTTCTTTCATGTCTTAAACGATGTGGTGTGAATCCTTTTTTGTGTGTATTAAAGTACTCTTTTGCTTCTAATTAAGTATGGCTTGGAGAACCGGAGGTTTTGTATTAAGGATATGGTGTGAATGCATGTACTCAATGGCTTGAAGTAGCAGGTCAAAGGTTTCTGGTTTTGTATTAAGGTTTCTGGTTTCTGGTTATCAACTTAAGCTTTTTTTTCTAGTATTAAAAGTGTTTAATCAAGGGACGGAGTGAGAAATGAAGTCAATTTACATGCTAGATTTTGAATGCTTGGTAGCAATTGCAAGTGGCGTGAAATCTGTGAAGGTGACTCTGTTATCCTCAATTCGTAATGATCTTGATACTAGACTCCTTCATCCCATGATCACCAAGGGTTTGATTGAGCCAATATCAAGTATTTATGAATTTGGTACCGATGGATTTCACAGCCAAGCAGAGGAAACTGAGGATAACAGAAGAGCAAAATTTCGCTGGATGGTTCACCGGGGATATACTAGCTATTGAGGAGTTCGTTTTCCTCAAGTTGTAAGGATGTACTCTTGCCATTTCAAGGCTGGTATCCAATTTTGAGGACATCTAAAATATAACTGAATCAGGTATATTATTATATTCGGAACAAATAAAGCATTTGAGGCAAGTTGATGAATTTTAACATTGTTTCAAGAGTCGCTGTTGGTGCTATATCATTTTTCAAGTTACTCTAGTTCCATAAAATGATATATTGACGAAGTAACCAACGTGATATAGTTCCTTGTAATCTGCTTCGTTGTTCTTTGTAATCTGCTCCTTTAACCCGCCGTTACCGGACTACTATTAGTAATATCAACAACTTTACAAGATCGACCTGATTGCTCAACCAAAAGTATTGTAGCCGAGTGTAAGCCCTGTTTTAGAAGATGCCGATGGATAAAAGTGTTTAGAAGATGCCGATGGATAAAAGTGTTTAATACACAAGGTTTCAGCATATGTATTTTAGTGTAGACTTTGGCAATTGTTAGATACAAAAGTTCGGCTATGGCAAGAGACCCGTGAGCATGAACGCACAAGTTCTCAAGGTCTCATAAACAGTGTGATCCTTTCCAAGGCAAGGAATAGCCTAGTAAACAAGGTCTCATGTTTGACGCACAAGTCTTGTGCAAGGAAAGAAACTTCATTCAAGTAATTAAAAAACCTGCTCATGTAGTTCATAAAAGTAACAATTAAATAACATAACTTTCATTCAACATCAGTCCCAAAAGGAGAAGGAAAGAAACTTCAAATCCACAAACTAAGAACAACAACTATTTAAAAGTAACAATTAAATAACATAGCTTTCATTCATCGTTTATGTTAATTTCTTCTAACCCGTGTATCAATTCTCGATATAGGTCGCTCATCCTTCTTGCATGATCACGTTCCTCTAAAATTAATTCTCGTTCTATTTTCCAAACATGATGTAATTTTTTACTTGAATTCTTTTCAGTTGAGCTAGATTCATTTCTCTCCTTCCCAGATGTACTACCACAGCATGCCTTACCTTGTTGGTCTCCACCTTCGATGCTAACAACATTGTCTAACCAACAAAAAAATTTGCAATTACGATCATCCTGAAAAAATCGAATAAAAGATATAATCAACAAATCGCAACCAAATAATAATAATAGAAATTTAAAAGTAGCAATAAAAGAGTTCTTGCCTGAAATGGACAAGTATAAAAGGCACGGCCCTTGTTTTTTTCTGTCTTCGCCGTCAATAGACGACACGGTGCTTTTCCACATCGACAGATCAAGAGCTGATCACACCAAATAAAGAACCCACACCCCTTCTCTCCCGTATGCTACAATCCGAACAAATATATCACAACAAATATATATACTTCATTCCTTTATGAAAACACATAAGAACTAAACTTACAGAGTCTGGACAAGTTAGGAATTGACGTCCTGGATTGAGAGATGTATTTGATGTTAGCACCTTAAGCTTGCCCTTGCCACAAGGGCATGTAGGAACATTGCTATTAATTGTATGATCTTTCGTGGCCATTTCTATAACAAATGACATCAAAGTAAGGAAATATACTTTCATCCGCAATTATAAATAATTGCAAGCATTAGAGTCATTAGTAATAGATAATTATTGAGAAAGAGATGGCTCTTCTACCACTAAGGGAAAACATGACCAATCCACCTGTTTGAGACACTCCCTGATAGGCTACATCACACATAAAAAGCCAAAATATGGCTAAGTCCACCGACCTTCTAAAGCTTACCAATTGCAAACCTTCTAAAGCTTACCAAGTAATTGGGTTTTGACAACCCAAACCACCCCCATAACAATCCATTATGCACCAAACAAGATCAACAATGGTGTTGACTGAAATTTGCAATTGAAACAATCAGAAAACAATTTGAATTCTCCTTAGTCATAGAATGATCAAACCAATCAGAAATTATATTGTATAACTCAAATCTGTATAAAATCCAAATCACATAAATTATAGTATATGTTATCATTAAAGTCTGGAAAGAACCTTTTGGGAAAAATAGTCTGGAAAGAACCTTTTGGGAAAAATATATTTTGCTCTTCTCAAATCTGATTGCCCACAAGTGTACTATCATCAATAACCAAAGACTCATTTTATCTGATAAGAATGTGTTCCAGTTACTACAGATAAAAAAATTTTCCCTTCAGAAGGAATTCCAAGTAAAGAATCATTGAAACTCATTAATTGGCCTAATTCTGAAGCTTATAAATTGCTAAGACTTTTCGTAGCTTGCTTGGTTGGTGATGATGTTAACAGACAAAAACCAATCAATTTCACTCTTCAGTTCTTGGGTAATTGGGAAGGTTTTCATGGCATATTCATTCTTTTGGTGCTAGAGCTCGTTCCTAGGTACCCAGAAATGGACTTCATTCAAAGGCCTTTATGTCCGCCTAGTTACAAGCAGCCCCATTTAGAACTTTGACAAACCTAGTGGCATCAACACAACCTAGATCCCAAAATCAAAAGTTTGAACACCAAGGACAGCAGAATCTCGTTTAGATTACAGGAACTAAATTCGAAGATCTCAAATCAGATTTATAAAACAATTAATCGACAACAACACAATGAACCCAACGAAGAGAATAATGCACCACGATGAAACTAAGCTCACATTTGGTACGAAATATAACGAAATAGAAGAAGGAAGAACGACTTACCAGCAATTGGTTTCGTCTCCCCTCGCCGGTACGTCTCCACTCGCCTTGCCGGTATGTCTCCACTCGCCGATGAATGTTAGGAGAGGAGGAGGAAGAACGGTTCGTCGCAACAGGGAGGAATGGGATTCTGTGAGACAAAGGAAAGGAGAATGAAAGAGAAAAAGAGAGGGAGGCTTTGTGAAGGGGATGCGCAGGAGAAGAAGGGGGAAGCGATTAGGGCATCTTGGCGATTGGGGCAAAGAGATCGTAGAGAAGGGTTTTGGTTCTGTTGAGGAGAAGGGTTTTGTTGGAGGGAAAGGTGAACGAAGAGAGGGAGGAGCGTTTTAAGAAGGGGCATTTCTGCCATTTTAGAAAAATGCCAAACGGCGTCTGTGGGCAAGGTAACGGCAGGGGGTGTAACAGACGTTTTTCCAAAGTTCGGGGGCAGTAAGTGCTCACTTTGAAACCACAGGGGTACCACGTGCCCATTTCCCAAACCTCGAGGGGTGTTGCTGTAAAAATCCCTTTCTTTAATGATTTTTACAAATCCACTTAAAATGTCTTCAAAATTAATAAATGAATTTAGTAAAATCTTTTTATGCTCTTTTCCTTCATTTGTTTTTTCCCATTATTTTAACCACTGCAAAACATCTCCTTGAAGTGTTGCAGCAATATAATTTAAGAATTTTTCTTTGGTCCAATGACCTTTGTAGTTGGTAATTATAATGGACAATGATTGTGCTCACTCATATATTACCTTTTCTTGATATTTGAATGGGATATTCAACAGATTGTCTCTTCTAGAATAAGGACTTGGCTCAAAATCTCTACTAGTTGAGGGTATGACATCTATTGAAACTTGTGTGCTGCAGTTTTTTTGAAACTCTACCATTAGCCTAGTTTGTTATATTTAGACTATGCTGTTTTTGCTCATCTTGGAAGTTGTCTTATTTATTACTGTTGTGAGTTACAAGATATCTTTATATACTTGTATGTTTGGAAGGTTAATAGATGAGATGAATTAGAATCAATCAAACAAGTTGTTGATTGAAATCTCTCTGCAGGTTCTCTGTTTTTCCATTGTTCTCCAACAACTGGTATCAGAGCTGCCAGGTTGATCTGAACGGTCGTTAATGGCTAATCTCGGAGCTTCTACAACAGTTCCCATCTTTGGTGGTGAGAACTATGACTATTGGAGCATCAAAATTAAAACCTTCTTCCTATCTCAAGATCTCTGGGATGTGGTAGAAAATGGTTTTTCAACTCCTGTAGAAGGAACTTCAGATCCTGCTCAACTCAAACAAGAAAAAAGTAAGGATGCCAAGGCTTTGTTCATACTTCAGCAAGCTGTGAGTGAATCCATTTTTCCTAGATTGATGAGGGCAACTACTTCAAAGGTAGCTTGGGAAATTCTGCAGTTGGAGTTTCAAGGAAATACTAAAATAAAAGTAATCAAGCTTCAAGGACTAAGAAGAGAGCTTGAAAACTTAAAAATGAAGGAATCAGAAAATGCAAAAGATTATTGCTCTAGATTGATTGAAGTTGTCAATCAAATGCGTGCCTATGGTGAAGAAGTTGTTGATCAAAGAATCGTTCAGAAGATCTTGATTAGCCTTTCAGCAAAATATGATCACGTCGTTGCTGCAATTGAAGAATCAAGGGATCTACAAACCTTGACTATTACAGAATTGATGGGATCATTGCAAGCTCATGAACAAAGAATTGCAAGTAGAAGTGATGGTTCTCTAGAGCATGCTTTCCAATCCAAAGTCTATTTGAAGAACAAGAAGTCAAAGGACTATAGGAAGAAGTCACAAGAAAAGCAGAAGGGAGTAGAGAACTCTCAAAAGGAAGGAAATACAAGAGGGAAAGGAAAACAAAGTGAGTTTCCACCTTGTGGCATCTGCAAGAAGACCAACCATCTTGAGAAGGACTGTTACCATCTCGGGAAGCCTCAATGCAGGAACTGTAAGAAGTTCGGTCATATTGAAAAAGATTGTCGATTCAAAAACAATCATCAAGCCTGTTATTCAGAAGAAAAAGAAGACAAGGAGCATTTGTTTTTTGCTTGCCAAGCTCTTGTGAAGAATGAAGATTTCTGGTTTATTGATAGTGGTTGCAGCAACCACATGGCATCAGATGAAAGCATTTTTACTGATTTGGATTCTTCTGTCATTACCAAAGTCAAGATGGGGAATGGAGACTTGGTTGAATCCAAAGGCAAAGGCACAGTGGCTATTCCAACAAAGAAAGGTACGAGGTTCATCAAAGATGTTCTACTTGTTCCAAGTCTTGATCAAAATTTGTTAAGTGTTGGTCAAATGATGGAAAATGGTTACTCTTTACACTTTGAGAGTAATATGTGCAAAATATATGATGAGACGAATAAAGTGGAGCTTGCTGAAATTAAAATGGGAAGAAGCAGAAACTTTCCCATTCAATGGAGTTTTCCTAAAGCTATGGTGGCTTCGGTGGAAGATTCAATGTTATGGCATCAGAGGTTTGGGCACTACAATCTCAGCTCTTTAAGATTGCTACATCAGAAGGACATGATAAGAGATTTACCTCTCTTAGAAATGAAGACACAAATATGTGAGGGATGTATGCTTGGGAAGCAGCACAGGCAGCCTTTTCCCTCTGAAAGTACATGGAGAGCAAAGGAGAAGTTGGAGCTTGTTCACACTGATGTGTGTGGACCAATGAGAACTCCAACTCACAATCAAAACAGGTATTTCATTCTTTTTATAGATGATTTTACCAGATTAACTTGGGTGTATTTTATTCGTGAGAAATCAGAAGTTCTTGGTATTTTCAAGAAGTTCAAGTTGCTGGTTGAAAACCAGTGTGGGAAGAAAATTAAAACTCTAAGAAGTGATCGTGGCACTGAATACAACTCCAAGGAATTTGAGAAATTCTGTGAAGAAGAAGGTCTGGAGCATCAACTAACTTTTGCATACTCGCCCCAACAAAATGGAGTTTCTGAGCGCAAAAATAGAACAGTGATGGAAATGGCAAGATCTATGTTGCTTGAAAAATGTTTGCCAAAAAAATTCTGGGGAGAAGCAGTTAATACTGCTGTATTTTTACTCAACAGAGTACCAACAAAAGCTGTAGAAAATCAGACACCTTATGAGGCTTGGAGTGGCACAAAACCCTCTGCAAGTTTTTTAAAAGTGTTTGGTTGTATATGCTATATTCATGTTCCATCTCAGAAAAGGCACAAGTTGGAAGAGAAGACTGTAAAAGGAATTTTTCTGGGATACAGCACTATGTCAAAAGGTTTTCGGATCTTCAACTTGGAAACTAAGAAGCTTGTTACCAGCCGTGATGTGAAATTCAATGAGAATGCTTACTGGGATTGGGAAGCTGAGAAGGTGATTCAGCAGACTGTTGAAGTTCCAACTGCTCAACCACCCGAGACAGAAGAAGAGTTGGAGGATGACATGAGCAATCCTATGGAGGATGAGACAAGCAGTCCTACAGCAACTCAACATTTATCCTCTTCTAATAGTGATGAGGATTCTTCATCAGAATCTCCTATAAGAAGAACAAGACTATTGAGTGAAATCTATGAACATTGCAATTACTCTTCTCTTGAACCAGAGAATTTTGCAGCAGCATCAAGAGAAGAAGTTTGGGTGAAAGCAATGGAGGAGGAGATAAAAATGATTAAAAAGAATGGAACTTGGGAATTGGTTGCTCAACCTGCGAACAAAGAGATCATTGGAGTTAGATGGATCTTCAAGACCAAGCTGAATCCAGATGGTTCAATCTTGAAGCATAAAGCAAGGCTAGTAGCCAAGGGCTATGTGCAACAGCCAGGAATTGACTACAATGAAACCTTTGCACCAGTTGCAAGAATGGATACAATTCGAGCACTTGTTGCACTTGCAGCTCAGAAAAGTTGGAAAATTTACCAACTTGATGTTAAGTCAGCATTCTTAAATGGAATCCTTGAGGAAGAAGTTTATGTTTATCAACCAGAGGGCTTTATAGAAGAAGAAGGAAAAGTTTACAAATTAAAAAAGGCACTATATGGGTTGAAGCAAGCACCCCGAGCCTGGTATGGGAAGATCGATGGTTATCTTTTAGACCAAGGTTTCAGGAGGAGCAAGAGTGAACCAACTCTGTACACAAAGTCTCAAGGTAATGCTGAAATTCTCATTTTATCCTTGTATGTTGACGACTTGATCTTTACTGGAAATAATCTGGTGATGATTGACAAATTTAAAAAGGATATGATGACTAACTTTGAGATGAGTGACTTGGGATTGATGCACTATTTCCTCGGAATGGAAGTAAGCCAAGATGACGAGGGAATTTTCTGTTCGCAGAAGAAATATGCAAAAGACTTGCTGAAAAAATTCAATATGCTGGGCTGTAAATCAGTTGCAACACCACTGGTTCCTAGTGATAAATTGAGAAAAGAAGATGGTGTCAAGAAAGTGGATGCATCTACCTACAGAAGTCTTGTAGTAAGTCTGCTCTACTTGTGCAATACCAGACCAGATATCTTTTTTGCCACAAGTTTGTTGTCAAGGTTTATGCAAAGTCCAAGTCAAATTCATTTTGGAACTGCTAAGAGAGTTCTCAGATCTCTGCAAGGAACAATCAGCTTTGGCATATGGTATGAGAAAAGATCAGAATCAGAATTAGTTGGCTTCACTGATAGTGATTGGGCTGGATCTATTGACGACATGCAAAGTACTTCAGGATATTGTTTCTCTCTTGGATCTGGTATGTTTTCATGGAGTTCAAAGAAGCAAGGAAATGTTGCTCAGTCCACTGCAGAGGCTGAATATGTTGCTGCAGCTGGAGCAGCAAATCAAGCCATTTGGTTAAAGAGAATTCTGGAGGATATGGAAAAAATCAGCAAGGTCCAATTGAGATTTTCGGTGACAACAAATCTGCTATTGCTATTGCTAAGAATCCTGTCCATCATAGTCGCACAAAGCACATAGCTATCAAGTATCATTTTCTGCGTGAAGTGGAAGCAAGAGGTGAAATTGAGCTAAAATTCTGCCGTTCTGAAGACCAACTTGCAGATATCTTCACAAAAGCTCTTCCTAAAGACAAGTTTCAGTTTCTCAGAATGATGCTCGGAGTTTCAGAAAAACACATCAAGGAGGAGTATTGAAACTTGTGTGCTGCAGTTTTTTTGAAACTCTACCATTAGCCTAGTTTGTTATATTTAGACTATGCTGTTTTTGCTTATCTTGGAAGTTGTCTTATTTATTGCTGTTGTGAGTTACAAGATATCTTTATATACTTGTATGTTTGGAAGGTTAATAGATGAGATGAATTAGAATCAATCAAACAAGTTGTTGATTGAAATCTCTTTGCAGGTTCTCTGTTTTTCCATTGTTCTCCAACAACATCTTATTTGTAAAGATGTTTTCCGAACTTGGATCATATGGAAAATCTTCTTATCGTTGTCCAAAGTCACCAAATAGATCTAAATCTAAAGGTTCTTTCATTTTCCTTTTCTTCTTAGTATTTCATCTATTTTTTCAGACTCTAACTCAGAGGATTTAGACTCAGTTTGAGACTGTTTTTGAGCATCTAGTGGTGTGGTATTCACCACGCTTATGTTTTCATTTTTAGATTGATCAGATTGTTTATCCGATTCATCTTTTGAAAATGTCATTAACTCATATTTAAAATGAGTTAATAGAGCTTCATTCTCTAAATACAGGTTTTGTATTTGAGACACAAGATGATTTTTAGCAGAAACATCTAATGACAGATCTTGGTACAATTGTTTCCAATATTCAAGGATTTCAACAAGATTGTCAAATTCTTGTTTATTATACTCAATTTTTGTTGATTCTATAGTACAAATGTCTTTTGTGCCATAGAAAAGTCTTGGGATTGAATGATCTCCTGGATAACTCATCCCATCCTCTAATATTTTTAAATTTTGAAAATTTTCTATTTTCTTAGAAATATTTTCAAGCTAATTTTTTGTTTCAATTTTTTAAATCAATTTCTTCGATATCATCTAGTCTAGATTCTAGGTGATTTGATTAACATGCTGATTGTTTTCGACTTTTTTATACCAATAGTAAACCATATCTGAAATACTATTTATACTAGCACTAATATTACTAAGAACAGAATCTAATCTACGATCTATGTGCATATTATGTAGATATTCATTTTTATTTTTTCTAATAATTTCAGCTATATAATTTATTTCGTTTGTTTCATTACTTGCCATTTAAGATTATTTTTTGTACCTAAGACCTCTTATCTGTTGTTTTCCTAGTGCTTAAAATCAAAGTTTTCCCTAAACGCCTAATCTCGGCAACTATGGCTAATGGGAGATACGGGCTTTGGAAATACAGACAAGCATATAGGTTTTAAAATAGCTTAAACTGAAACAGTAACTAACCAAACAGAACAATTGTATAGATAGAATTAATGGAAAAATAAAGATGAACAATAAATAAACATGAACATTAATATTTAATAAAACATAACACTTACAAAAAGATGAAGCTTGATAACAACGTAGTATTATCCTCGCTTCATTACAACAAGTAGACTAGTTCCTTTTACATGTTCTACTTCAAAAGAATATTGAGCAATAAAATTATACCATTTCAATCTTCTGCCATCAAGAGTGTTTCTCTTATTGTTCTAGAAGTCTTTTACAGCTTGATCATCAGTTCTCAATAAGAAATATTCAGGAGCAATATAAATATGGAACCTTTTAATTGCTAACTTTATTGCAAGCAATTTTTTTCATAGATAATCAATATTCTTTTGAAGTAGAACATGTAAAAGGAACTAACAATTTTCTTGCAGATTTTCTAAGCAAAGAAGCTTGGGAGAAGAACTAATCAGGTATTTATTCTTTTTCTGCAGGACTACTAAACAAGTGGATAATGGACAAAGGCAAAAGGCCTATGTATGAGAAATTCTCAGTTCATAGTACCAACAAGGGAAATGAGCCAATAAGATATTATGTAGTATTTGTTGGGAGAAAACCCGGCATATACACAACTTGGTACCAATGCCATGCCCAAGTCAATGAGTATTCTGGTAGTTGCTTCAAAGGTTATAGTACATGGGAAAGCTAGAAGAGCTATTTCCGATTTCAAACCACCCTTGCCTTTTACAAAGAAGAAATTGGTTTTGAAAATCAGAAAAAATCTGAAAATGAAATCAAAGTTTTTATAACCCTGGTCTTCCTAGAGAAATTTATACAGAATTAAATAAGGTTTGGAAAGCACATTTGCTTGGTGAAAACCATCGAGCAAAGTTTAGGCAGCACATGGGGAAGCTTGCCATTTAGATTTTAAATCAAACAATAAATTTTAAACAATGAAAGAACTATGTCTCAGTATCATTAACCAAATGAATTGGGATGAAGAATACTCTTTCAATCAAATAAACAACTTTTTGCAACTTACTGATATTTTAAAAACAGATGCGTTTAAACCAAAATTTGAAAAAATAAGAAGAATTTGTTTGTATGAGAAAGCAAAAACATTGCTTGCTCGAGAAGTCTTTGAAGAAAAAATTCTTTCAAAAATTGAAGATCACAAATTTGAAATCAAAAGTGCTTTACTGCAAAGTATTTCCAGAGTAAACTTTTTTGATAAAATCCCCAAATCGACAAATTTTATAAATTATGAAACTTATTTTGAACAAGATTGGGAATGGGGATTGGTTAATCAAATTGTGTTCAAACTATGGAACTTTGAAAAACTAAAAGAGTTTTCATAGTTTCTCAAAATAATGCTGATTTCTATCATAAACAAAACAAATCACAATCAGCATTATACCTTTTGGATAGCAAGTTCAGTGGCATGGAGAGAACGAGACATCTTTTATTATCCATATTAGATATGGTACTTGAGAAAAACTCAAGAAGATGAACTCATTGGAGAATCGGAAATCAAGGCTATTTTAGTCATAAATAGTCTTGATCTGGTAGAATATTTCTGCGAAAGCCTGTTGCTTCTGTCACTGCATCAATGATATTGGGATCAGCAGATTGCCCTTTATCATGACCAATGGATGCCAAGTGTTTGTCACCAATGAAGAGGTGCATTACCCTAGAACAGAGGAACAAACACAAGAATCAGTTGAATTGCTGAAGAAAGAGGATAGCCCAAGCATTCTAGCGGCATTTCTTTTCCGCAAAAAATACAGGTCTAATGCTTCTACCGCACATTTAATACGAAGGAATAACTCACGGCGCATACGAAATCTCCTTTGAAATATATTTTCGAGACAAATCGAGGGCTAAACAAATTAATCTTGAAAAAGACATTAATGGCCTTTGATCGAATTACAATTGATGAAGATATGCTTTTAAATAGAACCATGACCTGATGTTGAAACTCTTTTTGTCTTCAAATTTTCATGTTCAATAGCAATCGCTATTGCGACCTTTACTTCATCATTAGAAAACAAATGGTATAAATTGTCCTCATCAGAAAAAAAAAATCCATAAAGCCAATAACACAGAACAATTCAAAAATTGGAGTTGAGTGAAATAGAAATTTGAAATGAATAGTGATTTACAAAGAAATCACTCTATTTTATAGGGAAAAAATTATAGCCGTTGGAAATGTTACAGATGTAAAAGTAATGATTGAAAAAGTATAGTCGTTAAAAAAACCGTTGGAAATGACCATTGGAAAATATAGTCGTTGAAAATATTAGCTGTTGGGGAAAAAATAAGGTTATATTCGGGCTGGTTGGCAGGTTTTAGTTCGAAAATTGCATGTTTGAACGGTTTCAGTTGAGATTGGGCGGGTTATTATCAGTTTGAAGGATAAACAAGTCGGTTGAGATTTGAGAATAAAATAAAAAAGATTTTAAAAACTAATATTTTAATGATATAGGGGGAAAAAATAGGGAATCTGTTGCAGTGGTTTGATGAAAAAATAGTCCCTAAAATAGAAAAGTGAAAAAGATTGCTTAAAATAGGGAATTTGAATAGGGAAGCTGATACTAATGCTTGCCTATTTTCTTTCTTTTGTGTTGACCTTAGTCTTTTTTTTCTTTTTCTTTTTGAACTTTTTGACATCTTCATTTGTCCTTTCATAAATCTTGCTATTCTATCTTTTCAATATAAGTTAAGTTGGGGGAAGGGAGGAAATCTTATTCAATTACTATTAACGATGTAGAACATTTAAGGATACCCATCTCTTGATTTAAAATTTGTTTCAGTTACTACAATCTACAGATTCATTGGCCACAGATGGAGCTTCAAGTGTGCGTGTGCAAATTTAGTTACAAGCAACCATTCTTTGGTAACTGATTTTTCTTGACATGAAGCCACCACTCTCATGAAAGTAGCAAATGATAAAACCATAATCTTTGTTGATAAACTACATTTATTTGTGTAATTGATTTCTCTTAACACGAATTCACCTTTATGATTAGAGAAATAGTGATGAAATTATTAAGCTTCTTATCTGATTTATGTAATTAACACTAGAGGACTTATTTGCTGACCATGTGGGTGTCGCATATTGATGTTTTTCTGGAAGTACTTGGGATGGCAACTGATCCAGTTTGAATGGTTTTTTGGTGACCACTAACTACCCTATAATAGTCCACTTAAACCTACTTTCTCTCCTTTGTTTGCTGGAACTTTTAAGCATCTATATTATGTTTTTATGTAACACAAATGACGTGGGATATTAAAGCATCAATAGAACCTGACCCTAGTTTTTATGTTTGTATGATTTAGATATTAAAGAATATAGTGAGGTAACCTATGCTTACTAGAGGCTGCTTGAGCCAAAAACAGAATCCAGATGCTAATGGATTGGGTTGTATTAACATCTGAAAGGGTTTGGGTCTTTAATGGGACGAGCAAATGCAGTGCTTACATCATTGTTCATAGTGTCAGATTCCCACCAGTTATTGTCTTTTAAATGCAGGGAGAGGAAAAAAAACGTGGGATGATTGTGCTACCCACCACAACAAATAAGATCTGTACTAGTTAATTACGTGCAATACATATTCTCAATTTGGGATGTTAAATGATGCAACTGCTGATACCTTGTTGATTGATCTGTGCCGTGTTTGCAGATGGATGAGGTGCTAGCTGCAGTGGCAGAGAAGATAAAGAACTTTGCTGTGATTTACCTGGTGGATATTACAGAAGTGCCGGACTTCAACACCATGTACGAGCTGTATGACCCATCGACGGTCATGTTCTTCTTCCACAACAAGCACATCATGATCGACCTTGGTACAGGAAACAACAACAAGATCAACTGGGCGCTCAAGGACAAGCAGGAGTTCATTGACATTGTTGAGACCGTCCATCGTGGTGCCAGGAAAGGCCGAGGTTTGGTGATCGCTCCGAAAGACTATTCGACAAAGTATCGGTACTGAGTTCATGTGTACAGGGTGCTATTTACTAGACCACGCAAGCCCTTTGTCTGCATAACCTTCTGATTCTTGCATTCAAGCTAATTCTGTATGCTAGTGTTGTCAAAGACTCTAAATCTGTCCTTTTTAATGGAAACTAGTTCTCTCTCCAAACATGCTTACAACACAAGCCAAAATCAATCGGATTGTGGGCAATTTCATTCAAAAAAGATTAAGAAGCAAGTTCCACAAATCCAACTCTCAACAATGCACCAGTTGAAGCACTTAGCACACAAAAGAATCACTACTCATTTTGAGAAAAAATGCCATCATAAATACAGTTTCAAGAGCTTTTATTGGACTTCTACACCTCATCAGATAGGGTAGACGAAAGATGAGATAAAATTTGGTACATTTCCGCGAACTTTGTTCTGATAATAGAACACCACTAACAATCAAAAAGAGACAAAATGGTATCCGCAGATTCCTGAATCAAGTAGAAATGGTGGGCAAACCAGGAATCACAAGAATCTGACTATACTAACTGACAAGACCCCTCTGTTTGAAGACATCAAGCATGGCAGCACCTATCTTCGCTGGAGACTCTACAACTGTTACTCCGGCTTCTCTCAGGGTCTTGATCTTGTCCTGGGCAGTACCCTTCCCACCAGACACAATAGCTGCATGCAAAAAATAGGAACAGGAATGCTCAGTAAAATTAATGAACAAGCATAATTTTATTTTCATAAAAAAAAAGTAAATTTTAAAGAGAAACTACAAAGTAACCCATCAAACATCTCCCGTCATGACTTCTCAAATGTCTATTGAAGAACAAAGTGAACTTAACATGCAGTGCTAGGAGGAAGCACATATCTGCATGTCATCATGATGGTGCATAAACACAGTGTGATTGATCCATGGACAGGGATGGTCACATTTCCATTGTTGATAGGAAAAAGAGCTCCAGCTACAGTCAGGCTACAGGCATCCGACATGGTCAGGCTACCAGCATGAACAAAAAGTGTGAGACATGCCTTGACCATTTTTGGCTTGGCCTGTATCTGAGCCCTGATTTGATACAAAAAATATACCCCTATGTACCGATCCTTACACCACATTCAAGATTAATAACTTGATATATTTGAGCATATTATGCAATCAGAAATTAGTAATCCAGAAGACAGCTATCAGAGTTGTCTAAATGCATTTGGTGAGGATGGATCCAATAAGCTGGGATAATCCTAACTGGATTAGTAACTATTTTCTACAACTTAACCTGCAAAATTTTGTAAGTACATTGTAACATCAGCCAAGGATATATGCCGCTTAACACAAATCTTCTGTAGCCATTCATTATTAATTTGAAATCTCATCCCCATTAGATATGAGAACTAATGAATTCAACCAAATTCTGGAATACCGAATCACCCTAACACTCACCAAATGAGGGTGGAATCCAATTATCAATGAAATAATAAATACTTATTGAAATTTGAAGAAATTGATTTAATAACACTTCAATTGTATAACTCACCTCCGGCATGACCCATACGACGGCCAGGTGGAGCAGTAAGTCCCGCAATAAAAGCAACAATAGGCTTCTCAGTACCACTTTCCTGATAAAATAGTTACAACAGAATCAAAAGCTCAGATTGCACAGTGCGGACGGCAGGGGTGTAGGGGACATGGCACTCTCTGGGGAGTTTACATATAATAAAATATATAAAGCCAATGTTTAATATTATAAAACTGGAAGAAGAATGAATCACCTTTAATTCTTTCATGAATCACCATAATTTCGTGTGTGTGTGTGAAGGAGAAAAAGGAAATGAGGGAGACAGAGAGAGAGACAGAGAAAACAAAAAGAGAAGAAAAATATCACTGGTAGTTAAGAAACGATGCTTTTAACTCATTAATAGATTTTGACTTTGATAAACCTCTAAATTCAGTTGTTTCCATTTATTCAATGTAAATTTCAGCTTAAAAACCACAATTACAATGCCACTAGAACGTGCATCTTATCCCTACAGGTTTTGTCATTTTATAATTTCTTTTGATTTATACAATTGGACTAGAGTAAGAATCTAGAGGAACCCATGGTGTAATGGTCCCTTATGAGAGGAATTCTCCCTTGTATGGTTTCTGGTACCAAGAATGCATGATGGTTCCACAGCTTAAGTTTTGTTTTTAAGGTAATGTGCAAACAGTAAATGTTTTCAAAGGTAAACCAAGGAGTTGTAATCTGGTAAAGAGGGAGTTGTACACCTCAAGAGATAAGATTTACATTACACCCACAGGTGTATAGAGCATAGGTCTTTTTGTTTGGTGGGGTGGGGGGGAGGGGAGTATATACAGGGATTATGGCGTATCAAGTAGTTGTTCCCCCCACTCTACACACACAGAATCACAAACTACATACATACATATATATACAAATGTGCATTAAATGTTATCTCACAATCAAGTTGCTACCCGCTGAAAGCTTGAATGTCATTCATCATTCCACATATTGAAACTTGCTGTAGAGAAAGTTACAAATATGATAACAAGATTTTAAATACCATCGCATAAATTATCATAAGCATTATTTTTGAATTATACATGTTAATCATATTTATACAACCATCTAAAGAAAAGCATAAAATGTTCAGCTTCATACATTTCTCTCCTTCTGTAAATTACCTTTCTGTGATATAAAGAAAAGATACCAAGAAAAGAATTAGTGAGGCTAGAAAACACACCTATGACAACTTGTATGATAATTTAGGTAATAAAGAAGGTGAAAACTTTATTTATGAACTTGCAAGTTTGAGAAAGGGAAGACGAGAGACTTAGATAAGGCTAGATGTATTAAAAATGAAGAATCAAGAGTTTTCGTAAAAGATAAAGAGATCAAAGAAAGGTGAAGATAATATTTTACGAATTATTAAATAAGACGAGAGAACAAATCTACATACGTCATATTCGACTCTTAGAAGTAAAAGATGCTCTAGTAAATGAAAATAGGAAAAGCCTTGGGCCAAGACAAGATCTCTATAGAGATATGGAAATGTATGGGAGATATTGGATCATCATGGTTGACTAAATTATTATTATTATTTTTTGATGAATGGTTGACTAAATTATTTAATGAAATTTTAAGGATTAGGAAAATGCCAAATGCTTGGAAGCTTAGTACAATAGCACCAATATTTAAGAATAAGGGAGACGTGCAATGTGCAAATCATGAGTCACACTTTGAAATTGTGGGAAAGAGTGATTGAATATATATTAAGACTAATCATAGTGAGAGAAAACTAGTTTGGATTTATACCTGGAAGATCCACTATCGAAGCAATATTTTTACTTAGATAATTAAAAGAAAAGTCTGCAGAAAAGAAAAAAGATCTACATATAGTTTACATATGCTAAGGTTTTGAAAGAATTAATTTGGTGGATTTTGTATAAAAGAGGTGTATCAATGAAATATGTTGATGTAATAAAGAATATGTATGAGGGAGCCTAAACTAAAGTAAAAATTGTTGGTGAGACCACTAAGTTTCAGATTAAGATAGGTTTGCACCAAGGGTCAGTTGTTAGCCCTTATCTATTCACTTTAGTCATGGATGAGTTGAGTCATATTCAAGATGAAGCACCTTGGTGTATGTCATTTGCAAATAATGTGGTAGGTTACACTATAGAAGTAAATGTTAAGTTAGAATTATGAAGAGATTAAAACCAAAGGGTTTTCAAATAAGTCATGTGGATGCAGGATATATGAAATGCCCTTTTAATACAAAGAACTATTAAAATTGACAATGAGGATATCCCTTTATCTTTTGGATCAGTAGTAAAAAAAAGATAGAGAAAATGATGAAGATGTAGCACATGGGATAAGAACTAATTGGCTTACGTGAAGGAGTACTTCTACGGAATTGTGATAAGTGTGTTCACTTAAATTAGTAAGTTCTATAAGACAACAATTAGAAGCGATTTTATATGGTACTGAATGTTGGGAGGCAAAGAAATAACATGTTCAAAAGATGAGTGCTATCAAGAAGAGGATGCTAAGATGGACTTGTGAAAAAACTAAAAAATATAGTAATAAATGAAGATATTTGAAAATCATTAGGCATAGCATGCAAAAGGGGTAAAATGGAGGATAATAAGTTAATGTGGTTTGGACATGTAAAACGGAGACCTAGAGATGAACCTGTAAGAAGGTGTGAGAGGATGCATAATTAAGGACCTATGAGATCAAGATGAAGATCTAAAAAGACTGGGATGGAGTCAATAAAACATGACTTGCCTAACGTAAATTAATTGAAGATACAGATCTTGCTAGAACAGTATGGAAAGACAAAATTTGTGCACCAACCCCACTAAGGTGTGAATTTGTGTATGTTGATGATGATGACAAAAATACTTCAATCACCTAGAAGTTAAGAGCAAAAAAAAATGATACATCAATTCTGTTTATGAAAATAGCTAACTCCCGCTTTTTAGAAAATTATTTATCCTTTATATCATTAACTATTACAATTTAATATCCGAAAATATTTCTATTAGATTTCAATACAGGTCCATTTATTGGAAAGCTTTCATCAATTAAAATGATATCATTGAATAATTAAAATGATCTGGTTAAATCTTAAGGGCTTAAATATTCCCAGCAAACTAAAAAAGAACATTTAACAAGTTAAAATAAATATCATAACCATTTAAATTTAGATGCATGTGGGTACCAGGTGGTCATTGCTGGTAAACTAAAGGGATACAAAAGATGCAAGTCATAAACCAAACAACTTTTGAGTAATCTATTGTCAGCTTATGGTTTTTATTATATTTATATGTAAAATTAAGAAAAATCAATGTTCCAGAAAATATAATCATTCTCTAAACTAGTTTATCAGTGGAAGATCAAAATAATATGAATACAGAATTCTGAAACTAAAAATAGTTTTTCTTTCTTGCTATGATTTTTTTTTCTCAACCTTTAAAAAATTAAGGTAATCTAATATGGATTATGGAAGCACAAAATAAAAAATAAAAAAGAGAGATTTTTTTACAAGGCCTTTTTTTCTTTTGGATCAGTAATCAAGGTGGTATATATATATATTATGTGATTAGAAAGAAAACATTGTCTTATAGGTACACAGATTGTGTACCTAAGACTACGAAACAGGAAGATACCCCAGAAAAGGGAAAACAAAAACACTCCCTTCTCTCTCTAATCTGGGAACTGACCACATATCAGAAACTCTTCTAAGGACACATCAAAACAGTAAGATACCCCAGAAGGAGGAGCTCATCAAGGTCGGGAGCCGCGCTCAGTGTTGAAGTGTCAAATAATTATCCAATGAAAAAAGCTGTTTTTTGACAAGGCTTTTTAAAGAATGAGTATGAAAGTAAACAGCATTTAATATAAATATCTTGGTTTTATAGAATACACATTAAAATAGTTCACAAATCAGAAAAGGAAAAATGAAATCGATCAACAAGGTGTACTTTAGAACCTTCTATATCAATCACTAATTCCAGAAAACTAGATGTCACATACTTAATAAAGATATATGTTTTTAATAATCTATCAATAAATCCAGACAACTAGAAATTACATTTGTATCTAGAGTACATAAGAGCAAAAAACATAACACATTTCAAGAACAAGTAACCAACACCTGCCAACCACATAGTGGCAAGTATGGAACAAAATCAGCCAACACCCAGTACTAAGGTCTCCAAAATCCAGTCTATCAACTTTTCCACAGAACACCATTCATATTTTTCCCTCGAAATGCAAGAGAAGAGATGATATCGTTAGGATTCTCCTTGGTTATTTTTGGCCAATAAAATATAATAGGAAAAATAATGCAAAAAGCAGGTTTGTGTCCTTTCTATGTGCAGCAGAATGCTGCCATGTGTCCATAACGTAAATGCATAAATTAAATTAACTGATATTCCCAAACCTTCCTTACCTTAATTAGCGCAGCAGCATCTTCTTCTGCAGTCCCACCTATCTCTCCTATAAGAACGATACCTGGAATGTGAATAACATGTTGATGAGATAATGCACATTCATAATTTCTTTTTAACCATAAATGAATCTATCTTTCCATCTCATTGAATTTACCCAACAGAATGCAACACAAAGGAAGCAATGCAAAAAAATAGAAAAAAAAAGTGTCAAGGATAAAAACAAAGCCACTAAACAGTTTAAATTTCTGTTGAATCCTGCAACATTCTCGTAAAATTTCACCCCCCCCAATCTCTTCATTTCCTCTCTTCCTGCCAATCCTCCATAGCTGTTCTCTTCTTCTCTTTATGATGTGCATTATCCTCTCCTCTCCCTCCAACTTTTCCAGGTTCCTCCCTATTTCACTATCCCAATAAACTGATGACCAATTCAGCTTTGCAGTTATTTTTGCATTAGATGTTTGATTGCTTTACAATTATAGTGAATAGTTATTTCATAAATGTGTACAGAGCAGATCAAGTAATGATTGCTTAATAATTTTCATACAGACATGTTCAGTTCTTAACCATTTTGTTCACTAAGCCTAGGTAGCTAGAACCTCTAAATGAAACTTTCAAAACTAAGATACATGAATACACACATTCATCACTAAATTAAATAAAAAATTAATTATGCACAAAAGCAACCCATATTTGTGTCATCATGAACTGAGACATTGAAGTAATCTGAATTAGTAGCACTAACACCCATCAAATAGACATAATCCTGCAACGCCAAAACAATATTTGACTTTGGTATGATCATCTGAGGAAGGAGTTAAAAACTAAATAACAATTATTGGATTAAAATTAGAATTGCTAGGGAAGGAAAAGTATACCTTCTGTCTGAGGATCATCAATGAACTTCTTCATACAATCAACAAAGTTTGTCCCATTAAAAGGATCCCCACCTATACCGACACAGGTAGATTGCCCAAGGCCAACTACAGTTGTTTGGAAAACCTGCAATGTATGTGAAGCATACAACCACAGCTACTTGGTCACATAAATTATAAATTGATACACAGAATCATTAGAAGATTGATATACTAGACACAGTTCCAATGACACTGAGGTACATGCGGCACATATTAAGTTCCTTTTATACTGCCCAGCCCTGCTGGCTGCTGCACCCCACCTCTACCACATCACCCAAGCCCCTCCAATCTCCTACCCACCAATAAGAGGAAAAAGACCAATTTACAGTTCTGAACCATCCAACTGTTACCATTTGATGAAAGTCCATGATAATATGGCAAATGGGTGATGGTTATAATAGTTTTAAAACCCAATTGGATGTGTTTCAGCCTAAGAAATCTTTATGAAAGGACCCATTGGTTGAACAGTTTTACAAAGGGATGCACACATGGATATCATGAATCCACAGCTGAAACACGTGAGACTCACCAAAAGACACCCAGACTTCTACTGAAACTATGATCTTACCGCTTCATATGTCAAGGTACCCGATCGAGAGACAATTCCCACACGACCTGGTTTGTGAATGTACCCAGGCATTATTCCAATTTTACATTCACCTGGCTTGATAATACCAGGGCAATTTGGTCCAATTAGCCGGGTTTTGGATTGCTTGTTAAGAGCAGCCTTCACACGAACCTGAAATCCAAAAATAACAATCTCAAGGTCACTCAAAAAAAAAATAAAATAAAATAAAATCGGAACAAATGAAAAGGTAAACTTTTAACATATCAGTTAGAACCTCTGGCTCATAGTACTCATGTAGCCAATAATCCATATAGTTTTTTTTCCCTTTTTGTTTTTGGCTTAATATTCTTTTCGATGAAATAAAAAAACTAATACAGCCTGGCCACGATACCAAGTGGATAACAACCATAAGAAAGTGGCTTAGGAAAGAATTACCAAGATCCTCCCTAAAAAGAGGGGGGAAAGGCTTATAAATAAACTACTACAACTCAGATTGATAAAAGCCTCCTAGAAATACCTAATTGGAGACAAGATGGTAGAACAGAAACACACACCAAATACGCCATTGTTTGCCTTCAATGGAACTTCAAAACCACCCACCTACAATGTTTATCCAACCGCTGTTAATTTCTTTCCCTCCCCATAATGATACAACATCCACCTCATCTTTTGAAGAAAAGGATTGTAGTCAGACAAAGACAAACAATTCCATTTTAATCTCCAAAGAAGTATGATTCAAGCCAATTGTAGTCTTTAAAGCCATAACATCAACTCCCTCTCTCAAAGAATCTATTCAACTATTTTTGTTGACTGTTTCGACGATGAGATCATCAAGGACCAATCCTTAAGGATATCAATGACTCCGTGATTCATTTAAAACTATCAACCTTGACTAGATGGAATTCTGAACCACCCACATCTTTTTTAATGAGTAATGGAGATATAAGATTAATTGATCAAGAAACAGATACAAAGCACATAGGTCCCACGGAGGGGGGCAGCTGCATATGCTACAAGGAAATAAAATTACACCCAAGAAAATCCAGAACACAGTAGAAACCAGAATACTAGATGGAATCAATCAAGAAGCATGACAGTAGATAAATCTCTAAGAATGTCATCAGCTGAAACACCGCTAAATTCCTTCCTTGCGAACACCCAAGATGTTGATAGGGACACCACATTGTCCAGAATCCTTGCCCTCTGTATTTCTTCTCCCTCAAAGACACATCTCTTGCGGGCCAGCCATACCAACCATAATATAGCAAAGAATAAGGCCTGGACCAGCAGCCTACCTTTCCATTTAAGAAAGAGTAGCTTCCACTGCCTCACTGCATCATTCAAGGATCTTGGCCATACCCAACTCACACCAATAATGCGAAGGACATATGACCAGAAAAATCTTTTTATTTTTATTTTTATTTTTTTTATCAGTATATGACCAGAAAAATCTTACAACCCTGCAATGTATAAACATATGGTCCACTGATTCTCCACAAGTGAGGCAAAGAATGCAGACATTGGGAGAGATAAAAAGGAACCTTCTCCTCCATTGGAGGTTATCAAAAGTGTTAATACCGTTATGCAATGCAGTCCAAATGAAGGCCACCTATTTGGGAGGGGCAGGAACTCGCCAAAGAAAGTGTGGAGGAAAGGGCAAACTAATGAAGGATTCGAGCACAAAGATTCAAAAAATGAACAAGTAGGAAAGACACCATGAGGAGATAGAGTCCATTTTTGGTGATCAGGTTTTGAGGGATCAATATGTGACTAGGGTCCTCTAGCATAAGAGCAAGATCTTCCACTTCCGAGGACATTAGACCATAGCGGAATTGTAAATTCCACAACAAACCTTAAGCATCCCAAGAAAGTATTCCTGTAACAAATGGGCTTAATACAAGTCTCAAACTCAAAAGTACTGGATATTTGAGCGAAATTAAGGAATTCCTCCATCACAAATCTTCCCAAAACTAGAGCTGGAAACGGGTCGGGTCGGGTTGACCTGATTAATGGCGGGTTGGGAAAAAACCCAACCCGCCAACCCCGTTATATATTTTTTTATTTTTTCAAAAAGTATTATTAAAATAGGATGGGGGTAATTGTGTCGGGTTCGGGTCATAATCGGGTTGGCGGGCCATAATCGGGTTGGTTCATGCCACTTTTTTGCACTTTTTAAAAATCGGGTTGACCCGATTACAAGCGGGTTGGGAAAACCCCAACCCACACCCGACCCAATTATTAAACGGGTCAACCCAACCCGTTTATAATCAGGTTAGTCGGGTTTACCCGTCGGGTCGGTTCGCTTTTTTCCAGCTCTACCCAAAACTTCAAAGAGGAACCAGAAAAAAGAGTTCTTATGAAAGGGTAGAAAGGGGGAGCCGAAACAGAAATTGCTTTCCAAGGACTCCTTTGACAAACATTTGCATTATAATTTAGCTCCCATCCATTTCTATGTGCACCATATTTTCTTTTGATTATTTTATACCACAGGCACAGATTCCCACTTTCCTCCCCAAACCTCCATAATAACTTCACTAATAGGGCTGAATTTTTGAGGTGGAGATTCCCCAAGCCCAAGCCTCCCTTGCTTTTAGTAAGGCATACCTTCTACCATCTCCTAGGTGATCCTTCTTACCTTCTCTCCCATCCCACAAAAAATCCTTCTAACATTTGTCCAACATCTGCACAACCTTTGGAGGGGCTCTAAAAATAAAGAGAATAGACTGGAAGGTTAGCTAAAGCTGCCTTGATAAGTGTAATTCTCCCCCCAAGTGACAAATAGTTTTTCTTCCAGCATGCTACTTTCTTTTTTGATTTTTCTACTACTGAGTCCCAAAACCTGCCCACTCTTGGTTTATCCCCTAGGGGAAGACCAAGATATTAGATTGGCCACTCTCGAGACTGGCATCCCAGCATATGGGCATACTCCTCCACAACCTCCTTATCAACATGGATTCCTAGCATCTTAGACTTATGAAGGTTCACTCTTAGACGAGACATCATCTCAAAACAATTGAGCATACACTTCAACCAGGAAATGTACTCTTTTGAGGCTTGAAGGAATATGATTGTATCATCAGCAAACTGCAGATATGATACTGGAAGGTTGGCTCAACCAATATGTGCCACCCCTCGTCCAAACTTTTCTCCAATAGTTATTATTCAGCTCAAGACATCGCTCAATAAAATGAATAAAAAATGAGAAGGGGTTCACCTTGTCTAAGACCAGGGACGAGGGAAAATGTCCCACAACCACTCCATTCAGAATGAAGGATAAGAACCGTGCCTAAGGCATCCTCCTATCCATGAAGGCATGAACACCATCTTTCCCTAAATCCTTTCCATCTCATTACCGAAACTAAAAAGCCCCACTCAACCCTACTGTAGGCTTTTTCGATGCCAAGTTTGCACACTAGTCCCGGTTTACCTCTCCTAAAGCAATCCTCCACACACTCATTGGCAATCAAGATGCTGTCCATGATTTGCATTCCTTTCACAAAGGGCGCTTTGATTTTCCGAAACTAAAGGACCCAGAACTTCTTTCAATCTCATTGAAAGGGCCTTTGCAATAATTTTGTACAAGCTGGTGCTTAGGCTCATGGCCTAAACCTAAAGTCCTTAATCTCAACGGCACATTTACACTTGGGAATTAGAAAAGGGAAGGTTGCATTTGTGGTCTTGTTTACCATCACACACTTGTGGAACTCCTTGAAGACCTCAACAAGGTGCTTACAAACAAACTCCAATGCTCTTGGAAGAAAGCCTTAGAGAATCCATCCAGGCCTGGGGATTTATCTTTCCCTAACAAAAAGACAGCTTTCTTAATTTCATCCTCTTCAAACTCCCTCTCTAACCAATTGCGTATTTCCTCGTCTAGTCTATGAGTATCAACGTCTCTTAAAGTAAATTCAAAAGGCACCCAATCATGTCTCCTTGCTCCTCAATCGACACACCATCCATTAACAATTTAGAAATTTCATTCCTCATTCCCTTTTTTTCCCTCCTGTTTTGCCACTTCGTGAAAAAATCTGGTATTTCCATCTCCTTTCCTAAGCCATAAGGCACAAGATTTCTGTCTCCAATTAATTTCTTCTCTCCTACTCACTTCTTCTAGCTCACGTTTAAGAGACCTCCTTCTATCTAACTCTTCCTCCTTTAAACACCTTTTCTCCTCCTCACAGTCAAACTTTTCAACGGACTCTACCACCTCCTCCTTTTTAGAGGTTACACATCCAAACACCTGATTGTTCCAGATTTTAATTTTCCTTCTCAAATTCTTCAAAATCCGCATGAAAGAGAACCTTTTCCAATACTTCCTGTCCTCTATTGGTTCCTCCCACCATTTATTCACCAACTCTTTAAAGGATCTATCCCTTAACCACATATTAGCAAATCTGAAGGGTAGATTCCAAGCTTAGGCGGGGGTTTAGTGACTAGGATAGTAGGTGTATCATCAGAAGCCGTCTTGGCAAGGGCATGAAGGATAGCAGAAGGGAAGAGATCATCCCACCCGGTCGACACTAGAACTCTATCAATTCGACTACAAACCGATACAATTTGCATATCAGACCAAGAATATCTAGCCCCCACTAGGTGGATATCAATCATATCTTATCTATCTATTAATAAAATTTTGAAAGTCTTTCATACTCCCTGATATTTTTGTGCATCCCTTCTTTTCATTCATTCACTTAATGACATTAAAGTCCCCCATTACACACCACGGTAGACTCCACTCCCTCCTTACATCCTCCAATTCCCTCCAGAACTGCCCATGAGACATAGGGCTATTCGATCTCCAGTAAGAATCCATTTCAAATTTGATTCAATCCATTTTAGATGGAGTGATAGTGAGAATGTACCAAATTTGTTTCTGATCAGCTAAATTTCCTCTGGATCCCAAATAATGATCATACCTCTGGAACTTCCTAAGGAAGGAGAGAATACCCACTCCCTATTATTATTTACCCACATGTAGGTAATCAATCTTTATGAAATTCACTCCTTTTTTATTCTTGCAAAATGAGGATACTAGGTTTGGATACCCTACATGCTTCTCTCACCGCTCTCTTTTTTTCCAAGGCCCCTAAGTCCTCTAATTTTCCAACTAGGATTTTCATGATAACCTGGTTTTTTCCCCACCTTCCCTCCAACTGTGCCATGATTGGTCTTGTATTGCACAGACGGCTCCAGATTTTTTAATTCTCTGACTAAAGCCTTACTCCCCAAACTCCCTCAACACTTACTTTCTAAAACTTTCCACAGCTTCTTTAACCGGGACAGTCATCCCTTTCTTGTTCCTTACTTCTGAAATAAAGGGGGATAGGAGTTTTTCCATACCCTTCCACTCTATGCTTGCCACCCCAACCCATACCTTACTCCAACTGCCCATTTCCATTCTCCATAGGGGGGTGAGCTTTATTCAGCTCCACCCTCAATCATCCTTCCCAAATCAACATCAATAGTTTCAGACCCATTTGGCAAGGAAAGAAGGCCCTTTGTTGTATTCAAAACACTAGGTCGAAGAGGACAGAGATCAGGGCAGGATTGAATTCTACATAACGCAATACAATTCGTACTTGGATAAAGTGATTATGGAGTCTTTCGCATGTGGGAGAAGACAATGGTTGATGGAGATTGGATGGTGGTCCTTCTGGACCATAAGCATTCTGGCACGCACTATTGTCCCCTGGGGCTAAGAAGAATAAATCCTAAATCTCACCCCATGACGCTTGGGCCTCACTCTGAGATGTGACAGACAGGCTTGTCGCCTCTTTCACAAGCACTGATCCCCTTTCTTCTGCTTCTTTATCCTGAACTCTTTGGTAATCACATAGCAATGAGATACTCAAAGCTTTTTGCGGCACAAATAGAAATGCGATACTCAAAGCTTTTTGTGGCACCAGGCTTCTCGTCACACAATGGTTTAAAAGCTCTATCTGACTCGCCATGGATCTAGATTCATCGTTACCGTTGAATCCGCAGATCTCCCTACAACATCTTCCCTCTTGTTTAGTAAGCAGTCGTTAATCCACTCTTCCAAGATTAGAGCCTCTAAATCTTCTCCATTGTTTACTTCTCATTTACTTGGTCTAGGGCACTCCCAAGTGATGATGAATGGAAATCCTCCTTGTCCAACTCTAATGAAACCATCAGGACATGCTTTGGGAAGTCACTGTCGTCAAATTAACTATTTCTTCTTCAGCTGCTATCATCGCAGAGATGAAAGAACATGTCAGTCCTAATTTCTGGCTAGATGTGCTTGTTGGTGCCATCAATATCTTCAGCATCTTCACCAGGCCAAGGGATGGTTCTTTGGTCTGCAATTGAAGGCTCCATTTAGGCTACGAGCCATATTGGCTCAATACATGGGATGAGTCGATATGAGGCCATGGGTTATCTTTACTTTTATAACCCATGGTCTTGACCGGATATTCCAATCCTCATCCAGAATGACCCAAGAAAGGCCCATTTGTTTCACCCACTCCAGAGCAGCCCAACTCGATTTCCTGTTGGGGTTGATTTTTAAAATTTGGACGCCTGATCTGCATGCATGTTTCTTTACTTTTACCGGCTCCCTTGACTTCCAGCTCTGACTTACTGCCCATTAACTTCCATGAAAATCTCGAAGGAACAACTATCGTACGACAGACACAAAGAGCTACAGACACACCTCACCAACTCCTCATGAACCTTCAGGCTCACTCCAATCAAGTTGTTCCCCCATCATGTAAGAATTACTAGCTTCAATAAGGCCTTCCATAACATCTCCGATCATGCTCCAAGTGCTGTTGGCCGCTAGATGCAAGGGTACCCCTTCTGCTCTAATCCAGTATCCTACTCTCCTAAAAGGGCCTGTTACAACTCCTCCATTGAAACCATATCTGTGAAATAAGATGGTGTCCTTGTCCCAAGTTAGTGAACCCAATGACACAAGGTTAAAAGCAGAAACTTCATTCTCTGCCAATATATGGCTTTGCGACTGCTAATGACTTGGAATAAGATTTTGCTCCTATATCCCATCTTCTGAAATTCGTTTTCCCACTCTTTACATTCACAAATGCGGAACAATTGCTAGCAGATCATGGATAAGGTCCAAACTTTTTGAGTCAGGCACACCGCTATGACGGGCTGCCACCCAAGATTCTGAATTGACTCTATGGTGATGGTCTTGCTCACTAACTGTGATAGTCCACCTGTCTTCTCCTGCTTATATGGGGGTACTGTCATGCCAAGAACATATCTAATACAGTTGGCAATGTTCTGCCATCCTCCCCTATGGTAATGATCTGGTAGGATAATAGAATGGCAAATCCAACTTTTACCCCAGCATGAGATCCAGATAAAGCTTCCCCTGAAGTTCCAGCATCTATCTATACACATTGTTTTCTCCCTCAGTTGAAAGGACCCCACCTACCAACGCCTGTCCCTCGCTATATTTTTTTCCAGGATTTGCAGCATCAGATTGTTTTCCTTGTTCTCAAACATTCGCCAGCTGGCTCTTCTTCCCAAGCTTTCAGTAATACGAAGTTTTGATCCAACAGTGTCAACACGCCTTAAAATATAACCATATTCCTTTGCACTCCATTGTTTGGCTATTGATGCTCCCCTTGAATTTTTTGTTCCCACTGCCATTGTTTTTCACTCGCCTCTTTCTGCTGACCGTCGTTCATCCACCCTTGTCGCCATCACCCATTCCAGTTCGCTTGCCGTCATCCATCCATCCTCGTTGCTTTTGAATGCTCCAAAGCGATGAGGAGAAAAAACAATGATTAGGATTGAGGGCCTGTGATAACAATGATTAGGATTGGGGTCGCATAACTATCAAAGCTCCTTTGACTTGGTTTTTTATGGGCTCTAAACAATGTGAGTTTCTTACTCACCATTAATCTAAATCCATCAAATGAATGAGGTGACCCCATTCCCATAAAATTTCTGGGAAATGGCAGAATATTTGCCCTTATCCATTGGCTCCGACGAGCTTCACCAGGCTTGGGTTGTCTTTTTAGGCCATCTGATCAATCTTCTCTAGCCCATAATGCGAACTTCCTTCAATATGATACATGATTGAAATTGAATTCTAAATTTTGAATCATCTCTCATGTGGGTCCCACCAGCTGTTACTCCATTAACCAATCCTTTCATACCTGGTCCCCCTGTTTTGTATACAAATCATCCCCTAAACCTCAACATTGTCTCTATCATAGTTCCCCAAGCTTTCTCAAAAAACACTCCTGCCCAAGATAAATACCTGCCAATAAGACCAATTCTCTTTCCACGAACAGCTTGGAAAGCTATTGATCTAGGTTTACTGTTGAAATTTTTCTCTCACACCCATATGCTTACCCACTGAAGATCTTGCCTCTCCTCTTTTGTATAGTCCCTCTAAACATACACACCACAAACTTCTCCAATGGTTTTGAAGTTCTAATCATAAAGCTGTAGAGAAACCCCTGGTAAGATGAAACCATAACCAATCCTCTTCCTCCCCATCTCAGCAGCACCCTGATCCAGAGCCACATACATCACAGAAAATAAAAAATGACCAGAAATCCCATGACTGTCTATATGGGAAATTAAAAAAGAAAAGAAAAAGGAATTATCAGAGAAATCCATACTTTCTAACTACTTCCTTATCTTTCCCCTTCCAATAGATTAAATTTATATGATTTTCCATCCACAAGCATAAACCTTCTCTCTGTTTCAATTTATCCTGAATGGACTTACTTTGCCATTCTTCATTCCATAGCTTCTGTAAAGTCCTCTCCTTTTAGGGTCTCGACTTCTCCTGCTTCTATGATCTAGCAATAAACGTACTTCCATAAAGTTGCACCTTTTACTTAAATAGTTCTAGTTCCTTCATTTGTCAGCGGTATCTTGAAGTGGTGGAATTCTTACTAAGAGAATTAAGCTACCCATATAGTAGTGAGTTCTTACTTCTAATAATATATTAACAAGTGCACATTCTAAAGATAGCTTTCAATGAAATTATTTTTTTCCAATCAATTATCAATACACATAATGAAAAAAAAATAGTACGGTCAAGAGAAATATATCCAAGATTGGCCGCTACACATATTTAGAGCATCCAAAAAGGATATAATTTCCAAATAGTTTTACTATCATTCATCTATTTTAAATGGTACTTGTTACTGAAATTAAGATTTTCATTTTCCCTCGAGACAGTAGGAAATATATGGTCATCCAAGAGGATGATCACTTGCTTAATATTTGCCATAACATCACACATAAGTACTTATGAATGAAAATCTCACACCAATCTCAGCTTCCTGGATAAGACAAAAACTAACAAAGAGAATATATACATAAATAAATGATATATAAATGCATGAACAAAGAAAAATTTTCCATATGCATGCATGTGTGCAAAGAGAGAGAGAGAGAGAGATTATGTATTTATATATTGAAAATGGAAGCAAGCAGTTTACCATGTCATGCTGAGGGATTCCTTCTGTAATGCACACAACAAGATCCAACTCGGCATCCATTGCCTCCATGATAGCTGCTGCTGCAAAAGGTGGGGGGACATATATGACTGATGCATTCGCCTTTGTTTCGGCTTTTGCTTCTGCTACTGTGTTGAATACAGGAAGTCCCAAATGCTCTGTTCCACCCTTCTTTGGTGTCACACCACCAACCTATTCCAACATATGACACAAAATTCACACTCCATAACTAAAACAGTCCAAAATTCCATTATTGATATTTCAAAACATACATATCTACCAGAGTACTACATATAAAGTTAAGCTTCAAAGGAAAAGAAGAGAAGTGGGAAGATTCATAGCCAATAAATTATGCTTTCTTTATTGATAAATATGATTTATCGTGTCATGCAAAAGCTATACAAAAAAGGGACAAATTATATGCACATGAGAAGTATGCACAAGGCAAGAAAAAATAAAACCAGGCCCGTAAGCCTTACATTCCCACAACCCCTGTCATCTTGAGATAGCAATCCAGTGGACTAGCAATCTAGACACAAAGAAGGAAAAAGATGCTACCCATGATCACTTCAAAATTCCTGTCATAGGCTCCATCCAGATAGACCAACCAATGGCTACCTGGCACATATTCCAGACAGAGTACTGCCCTACTACTCTTCAATCTCTTACCCATTGATTAGTTAACAGGGAAATGGTTGGGAAGTTGTCCTCATCCAAGGGTCTTAGACAAGGGGGGGATCAACTGTCTCCTTTTTGTTTGCATTGGTTGGCGATATGTTGAGTAGGTCATTATCAGAAACCAAATTCATTAATATTATTCAAAATCTGCTACTAAATTTACAACTACGTCTAAACAATCATACATAACATGAAAACCATGTTCCATGTTTACATTCTATTATACAAGTACATGGACATGTGATCAATAAAATAAAAGAAAATTTAAAAAAAAAAAAAAACTCCTTCCAAAGACCATGACCAATTATTTATTTATTTATTATTATTATTTTTTTTTATGAATGAAGACCATGACCAATTGATTACTCTTTTCTTGTATAGGGGAACCTAAGGGCAGTTGTTGAAAAGCTTTGGTATCTTCAACTTGATATTCCAAATTTCCAATGCGAGTATGTCTATTTCGACTAATCCTTTCAAATTAACCCTTTGAGATTTCTCTCCTCTTTTTAATGGAGCATCTAGAAAGAAAGAACTGCAATTTTGAAGATAAATACAGATTCAGGAAGGTCATGCAGAATAAAATCAAGGTGTTCATTTCCAAGAAGCTAACAGAATTAGAAATTTTTAGTTTCTAGTTATAAAGTCGTACCACATTTTTTTTTTCATCTTGTAACAAGTAATCTATAGGCACCTTTTTATATTAAGTCATTTTGTGGGTGCCCTGACTCTCCACTTTATTATATTGAGAGAATCCTAACCTGACTGACTAGCCTTTCAAGCCAATAAGGTCATGTATAAAACCGGCATTAACACATAACTTGGGAATAACTAAATTCCTTGAGGTGATAAAAGAGGCAAGCTTGAACCAATCATTCCATGGCCGAAATTCCCTGTCAACTGTGCACATAAACGAATTTAGCAATGCTAGCTTTCATGTTATTGGCAGGCAAGCATTGCCAGAGCCCTCAGTCAAATTTGGTTTAAACGCAAGTATATAAAAGAACATCAAGATCAACATGTAGATTAAAAAAAAAGGGAATAAAAATTGAATCCACTAATATAATAAGAATAATAATAAGATAAAAATACAAAATCGAAATGAAATGAAGATCGGAATAATGAAGCCGCTAATTTCTGGTTCAGCAACATGAACAGCGATCAGTTAGAAATAGATAACACAATCCCAGTTCCGGATCCACAAACAGGCTTGCATACATCATGCTTATGAGGTAAGAAATAAGAAGGGAAACAGACTAGCTAAAGGATCTGATCATGTAAAACCATCAAACTTTTGGCTCCGCAGATAGTCAAAGAAGCAAGTTACATTGAGGTAACAAATACCCATTTGCAGATTTACAAATCAATTTAAACCCATCCAAAAAAAAAGGTGAAATAAAGCAGAAATTTTACCATCTTGGTTCCGTATTCGATGGCTTGTTCGGTGTGAAAGGTACCATTCTTGCCGGTGATACCTTGGCAGATCACTCGAGTGTTTTTGTCAACGAAAACAGCCGGCGGAGGCGGAGGAGCGGCGGCAAAATGACGAGACTGAGACGAAGAAAAAGAATAAAGAGAAGGTGAAGAGATGGGCTTTTGTGGGCAGAACGTGGAAGCCAAGGAGCGGACGATCTTGGTGGCTTGGCGAGCCATTGAATGCTAACTTGCTTGACGGCCCTTCTGCCTGTCTTGATTCTCTCTTGGTTTTGGTTCTACAGAAGCAGAAATGCAAGAGAGGGAGACGCAGACTCGAATCGGGAATGTCGGAATGTCAATGGGTTTATTCCAAACCCGGACCCAAGCATCGACGTGGAAAAGCACGGCAGCCGAGTGGGACTTAGGTTTGAGGGATGTTTTTCCAATTATACATAATTTTCTAATTTTTTTAGCTTTTGCCAAACAACATGATTTTGATATATCAGATCATCATTATTAAAGATAATAATATTTTTATGGCAATAAATAAATGTAAATTATGGAAATTTATTAAGTTTTTAATAAAAGTGTCACTTGACTTCATGGTTTACCGGACCGGCTAGTCCGTACCGGGATCGGATGATCTCGGTCCAATATTCCAGTCCAGGTTCATCCAACTAAACCAATGACATTGGATTGCCCGGTACCAATTCGGTCCATCCGGTCAGGAACAGTACCGATCTAGTCCAGAATGGTAGGAGTCGGTCCATAGCCGGTTTGGTCCAATCCAAAGCCATCCCAGTAAAAAAAAGTTAGAAAATTTTAAAAAATAACAATAAAATCCATAAAATATGAAAAAATCATTTACAATTGTTAAAATTTATAAATGATTGATATAAATATAATAAAATTGATATTAAATGTTATAATGTCAAATTATATCTTTATATGCTAATATTATAATATATCATTATTTGTCAAATTATATTATCACAAAAAGTAACATACAACATATAATTTTATATTATATGTTTTATTTATCATAACATATAATTTGATATATGTCAAATTATTATAAAAACAACTTATAATGTTAAATTATATGTCAAATTATAAAAAATAACATAACAAATTATATATTATAATTTTACATTTTAACATATATTTCCAACTTGATTATATCTTATATCAATCATCTATAATTTATAACAATTATAAATGAATTTTCCTTATTTTTTTGCCTTTCTTAAAATTTTTCTGAATTTTAAAACCGGACCGGTACCATTTCAGACCGACTGATCCAAAACAAATCAGTGTTCTTCTCTTTTTTTTTACCGGATCGCCTCAAACTAGCCAGTCTAGCCGGTCTAATCCCCAATATCACTCTAGAAAACCATGCTTGAATTTTTGGAACTCGGGGTGTCCAGGCCAGCTTGCATGTAGTCCCCTCGGGACCCTGGGGTGGCCCCAAGGAATTGAACCTAAGAGAGTTTGAACTTTGAGACCTCAAGGGAGTATACCTCCAAGCCCCAAGCATTAACCACTAGGGCAACCCTTTGGGGTTTAATAGTGTTACTTGACAGGATTGCTACAAATTTATCACACTGCCAGTATCACTTCGTAAGGGGAGGGTAAATGTAAGATAAAACTATGCTAATCAGATTGGCAGCATGTTTCGTAAAGTGCTTGACTTTGTTATCATCAACAGATAATCAAATCCTTATTCATATTGCTTTACTTCTTAACGACCCTTTTACCTTCTGATGTCCTTTTTCTTTCCCTTTTTTAGGAGGCTGAAAATATGAAATGAAAAAAAATCTAGCTTGAGTTCATATTTGATTGTCTGATTGCTTCTCTTGTGGCCTTATTGGACACAACTTAGGAATTGCCAAAGAGTCAACCCTTAACTCAAATGACTTGAAGCATATTAAGGAGCTTAAAAACTATGGCCTCCATAAAACGCCCTATGATCTACAGAAGAAAACCGCTTATGGCAGCCTTGAAAGGGATCCTCGTTCATATTACTAGCGGGTGGCAAGTGTACTACTACACATATGAAATTGAAAAGGAGATAGGAGTGATTTTTTGGGACGTAAGTTCTTCAATATTGTTATTTTTTCTTTTCTTTTTTCTAAAGTAAAAACAAAAATGACCAAGTGTAACATCCCGAGTCCACATGGTAAGATATTGTTTACTTTGGGCATAAGCCCACACGGTTTTATTCTTGGGCTTTTACACCCAAAAGGCAGAGCATGTAGCTCTGCCAACCTACATAACTGGCACATCCCCTTCCACTCCTAGGCAATGTGGTATTCTGACCAAATACACACCAGTCTGCCACTACTATAGCCTGCTAGCTCTTACAAGCCTGCCCACTCATAGCCGCCGACATAGGCCGCCCGGATCTCACATACTCTCCTCCCTGGGGACAATTCGTTCTCGCATTGGGCTGGACCCCACAGTTCTGGTTGGGATAGGCTCTAATACCAAAGTATAACATCTCGAGTACACATGGCAAGATATTGCCCGCTTGGGGCCTAATCCCGCAAGGTATTGTTCTTGGGCTTTTACACCCAAAAAGCCTCTTACCATGTAGATCCACCGACCTACATATCTAGCACATCCCCCTTCCACTCCCAGGCAATGTAGGATTCCAACCATATGCACACCAACCTGCCACTACGATAGCCTTCTTACAAGCCCGGCCACCCACAGCCGCCTGGATGTCACATATTCCCCTCTTCGGGGACAACGCATCCTCACATTAGGCTAGACCCCACACTTCTGGTTGGGACAGGCTTTGATACCAAATTGTAACATCCCAAGTCCACATGGTAAGATATTGTCCACTTTAGGCCTTAGCCCATTGTAGACACCCAAAATTGCACTACAAAATGAGAAAATAATTGAAAATATTAATTGGGATTTGAAACAGGTCAAAAAAGTGTAAAATCTGGCCAAGCTGGTCAAGACCGTATTTTGTTTATAGTCTGGTCATGCCCTCAGTTGATATACGGGCATGGCATGCCCGTATTAATAATACGGGCAGGGCGCGACCGTAATATATATACGGGCACGGGGGTTTTTGTGCGAATTTATCCTTTCTCGATTTCTGAGCCTTATCTGCATCCAAATATCTCTTTGTGAATTTCGAATTATCTTATTTATCCTTTCGAATTATCCTATTTGGCAATGGATTGGCATTATCCCTGTTTTCAATTCAATCTAGGGGATCATGGTATATCCCTCTGGACCAGCCATGCCCCTGGGTTTGCCTATAAATAGAGGTGAGATCCTCAAGCAAAAGGCCACGAAATTTGAAGTCTAAGGAGCTCCAAGTGAAGAGAGGAATCCCTGCTGCTCTGCTTGCTCAATCCAAGTAAGTCCCTTTTCCCTTTTATTTTCTGTCTTCAATTCTAGAGATAATAGGATCTTCTCCATTGCTATAGAATAAGGCCTGGTTTATACTTGTATTCCTAAACCTGCCTCCAAGTACCTCAAGAATACTCTCTAGCCGTAAAACGTGAAGAGAGAGCTAGGAGAAAAGGGAACAGGTGGATCCCTAGAATAGAACCCCATAATCTGTTGTTCTTATTTTCTGTAAAATAAGGCCTCCTTTGTGTTTGTATCCCCAAACTTATCTCTAAGTACCTCAAGAATTCTCTCTAGCCGTAAAACGTGAAGAGAGAGCTAGGGGAAAAGAGAACAGGTGGATCCGTAGGGTAGACCCCCATGTGCTCTAATCTGTGAGATATGGCTGTTTTGAATATCCTGATCATGTTTTAATGGTTTTATTTTGAATCTGAATGAATCATATGAATCCATGATGTTTATAGCATGAGATCCCCACTTTTTTCTAAAAATTGGATTTTTCACATCTTTGCACCTACAGCACTGTTTTCGTGATTTTTGTGATATTAGGCTAAAATCCTGGATCTATCATGATCTATATGATAGATCTGGATTCAGAAGCCTGAAAGTAACTTCTAGGGTTTCATGATGTGGTTTTTGAGTCCTTTTTCATGTTTGAGAGAAGAGCCTACGGTCTAAGTTCTCCCATTTTGATGTTCTTCATCAACGTGGGTATTTTTGGTTTTGATTTCTTGATTTAATGTGAAATTTGGGCTATATCTATGTCCTGGACTGTTCAAGTTCAATTCTGCAATATTTTATAAAAATCATATTTTTCTAGATTTCCAGAATTTAACTCGAAGCCAGATTTTTGAAGTTTTCACTTTAGATTGGTTTTATTTGATTTTATTTCAATTTTATTTTAATCATGAACCCTAGGAATGGTATGATCATATTTGAAAGTTCTAAATCAATCAGGCTAGTCGTATGAAAAAACCATACACTTTTGTCTTTTTTTGTGATTTTTATAGCAAGCCTTCTTTATTTTTAACATGAACAATACCTAGCAACCACCTTGTGTGGATGAATAGGGGTGCCTAACACCTTCCCCTGTTCATAACCTAATCCCCTTACCCATCTATGGTTGTTTTTTTAATAGGGTTATTTTTACCCTAAATTTGCCTTTTGTGCTTATTTGATATTTTGGTGTCCATTCACACATAAACAGAATGGTGGTGACTCTTTGTTTTTAACCAATCCCGTGTGATGATTAGGAAGTCATTGAATTGATTTTTCCATGTCTCACACCCATACGGTTTTGTTCTTGGGATTTTACATCCAAAAAGCTTCTTACCATATGTAAATCCGTCGACCTACATATCTGGCACATCCCCCTTCCACTCCTAGGCAATGTGGGATTTCGACTATATGCACACCAACCTGCCACTTGGTAGCTACTAGCTCTTACAAGCTTGCCCACTCACAGCCACCCAAATGTCACATACTCTGCTCCTCGGGGGCAATGTGTCCTTGCGTGGTGTTGGACCCCACGTTTCTGGCTAGGACAAGCTATGATACCAAATTGTAACATCCCGAGTCCACAAGGTAAGATATTGTCCACTTTAGGCTAAGCACTCACAGTTTTGTTCTTAGCTTTTACACATGTGGCATCCGGGCAACTTGTGTGGGCGGCTGTGATTGGGCAAGCTTGTAAGAGCTGGCAAGCTACTGCAGTGGCAGGCTGGTGTGCATATGGTTGGAATCCCACATTTCCTAGCAATGGCAAGGGGATGTGTTAGATATTTAGGTTGGTGGATTTACATGGTAAGAGGCCTTTTGGGTGTAAAAGCCCAAGAACAAAACTGTGCGGGCTTAGGCTCAAAGCAGACAATATCTTACCATATAGACTCACCTCTGCCACTCCTAGACAATGTGGGATTCCGACCATATGCACACTAGCCTACCACTTGGTAGCTTGCCACTACAGTAGCCTACCAACTCTTACAAGATTGGCCACTCACAGCCGCCCACACAAGCTACCGAATGTCACATGTGTAAAAGCCCACGAACAAAACCGTACGGGCTTAGGCGCAAAGTGGATAATATCTTACCATGTGGACTCGAGATGTTACAATTTGCTATCAAAGTCTATCCCAGCCAGAAGCATGATGTCTAGCTCAACGTGAGGACGCGTCGTCCCCGAGAATGGAAGTATGTGACATTCGAGCGGCTTGTGTGGGCGGCCATTAGTGGGCGGATTTCTATGAGCTGGCAAGGTGTGCATATGGTCATAATCCCACGTTGCATTGGAGTGGAAGGGGGATGTGCTAGATATGTAGGGTGGCGGATCTACATGGTAAGAGGCCTTTTGGGTGTAAAAGCCCAAGAACAAAACCGTGTTGGCTTAGGCCAAAAGTGGACAATATCTTATTTTGTGGACTCGGGATGTTACAATTTGGTATTAGAGCCTGTCCAGAAGTGTGGGGTCCAGCCTGACATGAGGATTCATTGTCCCCGAGGAGGGGACTATGTGACATCCTAGTAGCTTGTGTGGGTGGCTATGAGCGGACGGGCCTGTAAGAGCTGGTAAGCTACCGCAATGGTAAGCTGGTGTGGATATGATCAAAATCCCACATCGCCTCGGAGTGGAAGGAGGATGTACTAGATATTTAGGTCGGCATATCTACATGGTAAAAGGCCTTTTTGGTGTAAAAGCCCAAGAATAAGCTCGTGCAGGCATACACCCAAAGCAGACAATATCTTACCACATGGACTCATGATGTTACAATTTGGTATTAGAAGTTGTCCCAGCCAGAAATATGGGGTCCACCCCAAAGCGAGGACGCGTTGTCCCCAAGGAGGGGACTATGTGACATCTGGGTGGTTGTGAGTGGGTGGGCTTGTAAGTGCTGGTAGGCAATCGCAGTGGCAGGTTGGTGTGCATATGGTCGGAATCCCACATTTCTTGGGAGTGGACGAGGGATGTGCTAGATATGTAGGTCGGCAGATGTACATGGTAAGAGGCCTTTTGGGTGTAAAAGCCCTAGAACAAAACCTTGTGAGCTTAGGCTCAATGCAAACAATATCTTGCCTTGTGGACTCGATGTGTTACACAAAGCTTTTCCTATAAAAATGTGTGTGCGTGTGTCTCTTTATATATATATAACTTCTTTCTACTAAATTTGGAATCAATAAAGTTTCTTCTTTTCGACTTTGAATCAATAAAGTTTCTCCTTTTGGACTTGTCGCTTTAGCTAATAGATCTACCATTGTTATCATGGCTTTATAATGAATTCGGAATATGGTTGCAAAAGGAGTGATCCCGAAAGTATAACATAACCTGTTGGTTTCAAGTTATAGATTTTAAGATTCCTGAGTCCATTAAGGATACAGAGAAGCTTGGAAAACAATTAAAATAAATTGATCCATTGTATATGCTTGATTTTATTAATCCTAATAATGAATCATTAAATTAACTATGTGTTACAATCTCTTAAACATAAAAGAATTGTTGTATTCAAACCTTGATGAGTCATACCTATGTGTATGTAATAATATTTATGCTTATGTTTTTATAATATATTTTTTCTTAATAAATGAACAGTTTCATGTTCATTTGTTAAAGAGATTGTTTGTTCAACTATTTTTATTGTATTATCTGAAATAGACTTAAAACTTCCTTTTTGTATGTTTGATTAATTGAGACCTTGGGAATATTTTATTTGTAAATTTTTTTTGTATATTTTGTAAAATCCCAGATTTTAGTAATAAATAATATTAATTATTAAATAGGCTAAATTGGGTTAATAATATGTAGGAGATGAGATATTGGTTCAAACTGGAGGAGTTCAAAGTAAACCGAAGGAAATTGGAGAACCTATCTAAGGTAAGAGCATGATTTTGTATTAGGTATAAACTTTAATTTAATGATTGGTTAATGCTGTAGGATGTAATTGATAAAAAAAATATATAAAGAATAAAAGAGTTGGTCGAACCCTAAAGGAAGTGGGTTGACTCAAAATTAGTTTGGTCTGGGGTTAAAGGCTTGATTGTAAATAGGTTTTATGAAGGGAGGGTATATAAGTAAAAGACTCTTAAATTATTAAAATAACCTAATATATTTATGAGTTAAACACGTCCAACTATAAGAGAAGCAGCCACGTTTCATATTCCTATTCCCTCTACTCTTCTTTCCTCTTCCAAAGCTTAAACCCTAGTACTCAAGCACTTATTGGAGCCGTCTTAGAGAAGGAAGAAGGAGAATTTTCATTCAGTAAAACCCAGACGAGATCAAGGAGTTGCTGGGCTCATTTGGAATAGTTTGGGGTGATATTGCAATGCTTTTAGAGGAGGTTTAAGTTCCAAAAACAAGTAAGTAGTCCCTTTAAACTTACACAAAAATATATTCGTGTTTATTCAATATCCATGATTATTCGGGGGTTTGATGAGTTGTTTTTGTGTTTGATGATGTTTTATTTGTTGAAAATTGTTCTAACATGTTTATAAAGTGTTTTAGAATGATTTAGAATGGATTTGATGCATTGGATATTGAGTTGTGGAATTTTTATTGAATTTCGTAAACCTTCGGATTTTTCCATATCGGGCCGCCTGAGCAGTCACTCAAGCGCCCTTGGTGTGTTGTCAAAACCCAAGAGCAATTTTTCTAGAATGAACTGTGCCCGAACAGTCGCTCGAGCGATCTATCGAGCGACTACCCCTGAAATACCCTGTTTTATTTAGTCATGTGAGCGCCCTAATGGCCGCTCGAGCGCCCTTCTGTCAGGTTTTAGAAAATTTTCCATCTAGCCTAGTTTTTCACTACGGAATTGTTTTTATCCATTTTAACCGATGTACCATCAAGATTAGGGTATTTGGAGATTGTTTGCAATGGTGGATGTTTATAATTCAAATTGATAAGAAATTTGGGTAGATTTTACCAAAGAGGCCTTTCAACTTAATACCTCTGTTCCAGACACTTTTACTCTTAACCAAACTTGAATTCAAGAGTTCCTACACCTGTAACTATCGGGACATGTTTTGAGTGCCGAACAGTTTTACATACACCTAGATTAATTTGCCCATTGAAACCATGATTTTAAGATATGTATTTGACTCTGCTTATGTGGGTTTTTGGATCACTGTTGTGACAAGGCAAGTGCCTGGTTTGTTATTTCCGCAGGGCAGATTTGATTATTGGTAATTCGGTAAGGTAGCATATTGGCATGTCTACTTTCTTTCTCTGGTTTACTATTTCATGAGTCCCATGAGGTTGAATTGTATGTGAATGTTTCATTTTCACTTCATTAATATCGTTCGGTATCTGTTTTGAATAGGCCATTGCCTATTATATATATTCCACTATGGCGGTTGTTTCATTGGTTATCCTAAATCCATGTACTCGGTGGGAAGCTGGTTATATGTGGTTATCCTCAGTCCGTGTACTCGGTAGGATACTTCCTCAATCCGTGTACTCGGTAGGAAGTTTGTTGTTGGTATTTATTTCCTATCCGTGCACTCGGTGGGATGAATGTTATTTGGTGGCTGTTGCCTTTTATCATCAGTCCGTGTACTCGGCAAAGATCTTACATTGTAGTTGTATTTTTATTCCACCATGCGTGGATTTATATTTCATTGTATCTGAAATTATGTGATTAGTCGGATTAAGTGTTGCATATATTCTAATTTGTTACAAACTATTTGCATGACTACTTACTGAGATGTTGTTTCTCACATTATCGTTTTATCAGTTTTGTTTTCAGATATTCCTGGTGAGGACGTTGCGGGGATAGACACTTCTGGGGATTTTACGGAGTACCAGGATGAAGATTTCTTTATTCCTATATAGGTTTAGGGATCTTTATTATTAAGTTAATTTTTATTGGAGGGATTGTTTAGATTACTTTTATATAGTTGACAGTGGTGATGTACGTTTTATTTTAATTAACCCTTTCCAGACTTAGTTGAGGGGTTGATATTGGATGTTTCACTTTTGTATTCCGCGCTTCTTGAAAGAGAAAGAAAAATATATACATGTAGCGCCCCAGATCCGGGTCTGCCCTATCACGGCACCAACTCGTCCCCGAGACCTACTTATGGGCCCAATATAACCTGATTAACACAATCAATCATGGGCAATTACAAAGTAATCATCAGAGTGCATAAGCTAAAGAAGCATGGAATAAAAATTTTCCATTCAACAAAATAATCACTTGTATTATAATTTCCAAAACATGATATCTGTGTACACAAGTACAACTAAGACAACTAATGCTCACAAGTTCTTTACCAATATATAGATATATACAAAAGATATCTCCTAAGAGTATGAGTCCAAAAAGGATATTTACATCCCATATACAATCCCCAAGACAAAATACAACATCATAAAAAGAATCCTACTGTGGCTAGTAGTAGTAGTCCTCGGGTCTATTTTTTGGGTCTCCCTCTATGCGTGGCTCACCAGGAGGATTTGAAAACAAATCCGGTAAAACAAAACACGCGTGAGACTTAAAGTCCCAGTAAGCAGCAAACATGCATGGATAGAAACAGTTTATACAGTTTTATAACATCATGATCACATTCACAATTATAAAATGTAAATCTCTAGTCAAAGCATCTCAATAGGATAATATATGAAATCAAATTGGCAATTACAATCAAATACTGCTAGTATGTCTTGTTAGGACTCGTGAGTTAGCATGTCTCTAAATTAGGTTAATTTCCACTGTCCATTTGCCACCTACACGACTTACAGAGAGAAGCCTAGCTAGGGACATCTCAGCAAGCGGAGCACCCACGTATGGATTGGCAAGTGACAACCAAAGTAATAATCAAGGCTAAGTGGAATGCCCCATCCACTGCCGAACCAAACCATATGAATCACAAGAACGTCCCACCGATGCCCCACAGTGGGTAGTTGCCGTAGCACCTCTATGCCCCAAAAGGGCCTCACTGATACCCCATAGTGGAAAGCTGTATGGACAAGGAAAATTAACGCTAACAAGCCAACACCAGCACACTACTAGACTCACTGTGGATCCATACTAAGAACAATGTCCAATTAGACGACTCACAACTCAAAACAAACCAATCAAATCAAATCCATGAGTAAAACTGGTGCTCAATCCAAGGCCAAGTGGAATACCCCATCCATCTCCAAATCACAACATAAGCCAAGTGGAATTCCCCATCCACTATCACATCAACCGAGGCCAAGTGGAATTCCCCATCCACTACCAGTAAAACCATAAATCAAAAGCCTTGCCAAATCATATAAGAGTTTTTCAATATCGTTTTCATAAATCCAAGCCAATCAAAACGAAGGTCATAAAATCCTCAAAACACATTTTCGGTGAGTGGAATGATCTTAGGAATCCCAAATAAGTCACCATACCAAAATTCAATGGATTCCGAGATAAAATGTTTTGGACCTAAAAAATATTCTAAGTTTGGTTAAAAACATTGACTTTTCGGTGTATAATTTTTCTAGACCAATCTACAAGGAATTTCAGGCTCAAATTCTGGTTGTGGTCTATTGAAGGGTATACAAATCTTCTAGAATTTTCTGGGCTTCTGAATCACTCGTTTGGGTATTAAACTCAAAAAGTGGCCTTTTTTGAAAATCGGGAAAACTGGAAATTTAGGCATGAACTGGAAAGTTAACTTTTTATTGGTTGGGAATTGGACCCTGGGAGTATTTTTATTGGTTCCAAATGGGGGGTAAAACCTTATTTATTTGTAAAGACTTAAGTAAATGGAGCAATAAATACACAGGACATTTACTTACATGTCTTTCATGTAATAAGGGTGCTATTCAAGAGGCTTGGGTTGTTTGGGAAAGGGTGAAGAATTCTAAAAACAGGGTCCACGATTAGACCCTGGATTAATCACCCAGGGGTGATTAGCTTTAGCGATTGGGCGTCCAGGTTTAAAGTACGCGCGCCCAGGTTTAAAACAGGGTTGACGCGCGCGCGCTGAGGTTAGACGTTCACGCGTTAAGGTTTAAGCATTCCTGACGTGCGCGCGTTCCCTTTGAACGTTCGCGCGCTGAGCTCGCGATTAATCGTGGGGACAAATTCTGCCTTAACAGAGACTCATTTTGGGGGCTTTTGATTCAGGATTAATCGCCAAGTCAGGGTTTGAAATATTTCTGGCTATTTTCGACTCAAAACTCATACAACTCCTTCCTAACCTTTCCAACACCAAATAGGATGATCATAAATCATCCCAACACACTTAAAAACACCTTCTAAAAGA